>OY723397.1:9116617-9801617 GCA_963210295.1 Ophion ellenae
TTTCCATCTCCGTGACGTAATGAGTACCGGGACAAGAATCATAATAATGATGCAAGGTGAACAATAATAACAATAACGATAAGATCGTTCTAAATAATTGAAAATTGTTTTTTAGTAAAAATATAATATTTGTAATAATGAGTGGAAAAGAGCCGCAAGGTATCTACTTGAAACAATGAAGATGGGTGATGGTAGGTGGCCAAAAAAATGCGTAAGGGCAGAAGTTAGAGCAATTATAAATAGTAACCATCAACATGAGGAAAGGAAATAAAGGGGGAATGGAAAGCGTGGGTGAGGGGGCAATCTGGCACACCGTATGGAATGGAAAAGTAAGGGAGCTGGAAAGGAAAATAGAAAAAGGCATAAAAATTCAACAAAAATATTCATACGATTAAAGGAAAATCGATGGTTCAACATACTGTAAGGAATGCAAACATGGGAGAAACAGGTATACACATGGGAGAAAACAGGTATACACATGGCGAAATATTGGGAGGACAAGACTATTACAGAGAATTAAGGCGGTCATCCTATGTGGCAGGTCCAAAAAACTGAAAAAATGCCTAAAGCGTGCATTCTACCGAACTGTTGGAATAGTTTTGAGAACAAAACTGGAAAGTGTTTAGGGTTTATAGTGCCGCAGGACGAAAATGGGAAAACGGCAAAAGCAATTCGTTGTAAATAAACAAACGCGCTGAACTCACAAAATAATGAAAACGATGCCTTCTAAACATACACAATGCGTTTATTTATGTTTTTTATTCCTCTTCCATTATATTTATTCCCAGATTCTCATTAAGGCTGGCATGTGACAGGTACGAAAAAAAATCAAAAATTTTTTTGCACAAATTGCAAATGTGTAAATCGTACTTGAACTTTTAAACGCGTTTTTCTCAAAACTGTATTTTTCCAATTGGCTTACGAGATATCTGAAAAACTATTGAACGGATTCGCTCAAATTTTGATGATATAGTCAGCACATCTATAGTTCTCACCGAACTAGACTATTACTGAGATCTGCCATATTTTTTTTAAGCTGAAAAAATCGAAAAAAGTGACGAAACTTGGAACTTAACTTTAAAACCGTGCTCAAAATTCTATCTTCGATATTTTTACTTTACTCTAGTTCCGGCGATAGCCTCAAGTATAGAAATTAAAATGCCGTGTGATTTTTTAAATTTCGGATGAGCAAAACCTGCGGAATCATACCAGTCGTCAACCAACTTTTTTTTTACACATGAGTGTCTTCCGAACGGTGTAAAGTTGATTCAACTCATTATTTTTGTTTGATAGAATTCTGAAGGACTGTAAAAATGTTAATAAATGTGTGGTAAACATTCCAAGATAGTCTGTTTCAATGATTCATAGAACATTCCCAAAAAAGCGAAAAAAATAGCTGTCACATGGAATGGCCCCCTCAAAAGAAACGTGGGCGAGGATGGGATGTGGTAATGTTGCGAAAAAAGGGCATGTGGACGCCAAATGTCGAATACGCAAGCAGGCAATTGACAATTTGAGACATATTTGCGAGTGTACGGAAATTAAAGGAAAACTAAACCAAGGAATAGTACATGAACTGTAGCAATGGTTGGAAAATAGCAAGGGGTTAGAAATTGAACGGAAAATGCAACCGATAAAACAACTATGCGATTGAATCGGATAATTTCGGAAAATAACAACTAGGATAAACATGAAAAAATCAATGTAAAATAATTGATTTAATGAAAAGGGAAGGGCATTTATTTAAGCACCCTTAAAAAAGGTATCCGTGGAGTAAAATACTACTACTACAAAAAAATAATACACTCAAAAAAGAATCATGCTCATGATAATAAGAAATAATAATGATACCAAGATAATTGTTTAAAAAATTGTTGTCTAGTGAAAAATATAATATTATAATAATAATAAAATGCTTAAAAAATTATAACGATCATCATAATAATATCAATTATTATTTTTCAAATAATAATAAACTCAATAGAAGTAAATAAAACACTTGAAAAATAATGTTGCTGATAATAATATTGACAACAATAATATAAGCGAGGCGTCAAGGACGATTCAGAAAAAAGAAAGGGAGTAACGGGAAGCAAAAGGAACAAAGAAACTCGAGTATATTAGCGACAGTAATTACACTAGTGGGAATGAATATCGAATATCCTGCAGCGAAGCGTTTTATTATTGTTATCATCATTATTATTATAACTATAAACAACTTCCTTTTACCCGCGGCTTCGCCCGCGTTAAAATTTCTCTACTACCATTTCTGTTTTGAAAACACGTAAAGTGAATTGATTGATTGCTTTCAACAAAGGCGGACATAATACAACTGAACCAAAAACACCGAAATTAAAACATGTGTACGCGGCAGAGAGCTCAAAACGATTATTAGTTAGGACGAGAAAATGATCATTGCTGATCAATATACAGGGTGTGCAAAAACTGAATGCGTTCCCTGAAATGGGGAGTTGGGGGTGAAATTCTGAGTCGATTGATATCAGCATGTGTGGGTGTCAGATCGAGCCCTGAATTATTATTAATTTTTAAAGGCGGGCCAATCAGGTGCGCGCGATGAGCAGGCGTACGTCGATGGGCGATACGCACGTGCAGTGGTGCCTGGCGGGAGCACCGCACCTACATTATATAAATCGACTCGGAATTTCACTCCCAACCCGCATTTTTAAGGAACGCATTTAGTTCTGGGACACCCTGTATATCATAAATGTAAGCGTGGTTTGTCCGTGCATACCGCTATAACTCCGTAACCCACCCTTGCAGCCCCATGGGGGTTATATGGTATGGTAGCCCTCCATCCCTCATTCATGAAGCAGGTTTCGGTTTGGACCTGCGGGGCTTGGGTTCGGAGATATGGGTGTTAAAATAGGGCATCGCACCAATCGACTTCTTATGGCAAGTCGGTGAAGCAGCTGGGAATCGAGTGCCAAAGTGGCCGAGACTGGCCAGAATGATTCCAGAATGTTCTAGAACGTTCCCAAAATGTTCTAAAATGTTTGAGAATGTTGTAGAGTATTCCAGAATGTTATAGAATCTTCCAGAAGGTGCGAGAATGTTCCAGAATGCTCCAGAATGTTCTAGATTGTTCGAGAATGTTCTAGAATGTTCCAGGATGTTCGAGAATGTTCTAGAATGTCCTTGAAGGTTCTGGACCATCGAAGGGACTTCCTAATTAATTTTGTCCAATAATCTTTTTCCCCATTCCTAAATCATTTTTCATTCTTTTAAGGCCTTAGGCCACAGTAACGGGTATAAAATCATGTGCGAATTTCACAATTTTTTTTCGTACGAAAAAGTGATTCCTCATAAAATTCATTACACACCTATTTAGTACGAATATCAAGCTGTTAGAATTTTTTTTTAATGAAAATGGCCGATTACTCGGAACTTTTCGAAGCAGCTTTTTTCGAATTGGCGTGACAAATAACTTCAACAATTTTCGATCGATTTTCTTCAAATTTAAAAGTTATGTTCCTAATTGCATTTCGCAGAGAAGTACGTACGGAATTTCTGATTAAGGGAGACTTTGTCCTTGAAATCGGCGGGAGATGTTAGCGGCTCAACATGAGCAGCTAGAAGAGGAGGAGGGATGCCTCTATGGACCAGGCATTGCCGATTAGCGGTAATTATAAACACATTTGTGTAAACACATTACAAAACTTTAAACGCGTTTTTCTCGAAAACACGTTTTTAAAAATGGCTGACATTCTCCTGACCGCTGTAATTAACATATCGACCTGAAATTTTGAGAGCATACTCAGAAAATATGTCTTCACGGAATGACGGATCATTTTTGCATTTATTATTTATCTTTTTATGCGAAAAAAACGCGAAAATTCGATTTTTTTAAATTGCCGCCATTTTCCGAAATTTGTACTAAACAAAAAACCCATCCGTCATTCCATGACCAAAGGGTCACAGATTGATAACATGCTTTGAATTTGTGTTTCAGATCAACAAAGAGGGCAGTGATGTCAGCCGTTTACCTCCCGCGATTTAAGGACCTGTTTTCGCGGAGCTGCAACGGCCGCCATTGTGGTTCTTTTTTTCAAAAAAAATGTTTTCTAACGTTCTGTATATCATGAATAAAAGCAAGAAAAAACCCGCACTCAGAAAGCTTTACTCGTTTCCTTTAAAAAAAATAAAATGTAAACACCTGAAATATGGCACTCCAAGGACAAACTCTCCGTTAATCGAAAACTTTTTATTTTATGAGCAGTTTATGAGCAGTAATAACGAAATTTTTCACTGAAAATTCATTTCTTAAGTTCAAATACCTACAACTTTTGAATAAAACAATATTTTTCAAATTCCGTACGTACTTCTCTAGGTATTCTAATGTAGATTGACGAGAATTTTTGTTTTTTGTTCTCGGTAAAAAATTGTGGGTGCTAAATGTGACGCCGCGGAGCGCCTAAAAAAAGATAAAAGAAAATATTAGTAGTCGGCCATTTTGTACATCAAAGAATGTATATATATTTTTTCCAACAGCTTGATATTCATACTAAATAGATGTGTAATTAATTTTATGAGTGAATCACTTTGTCATACGAAAAAAAATTGTTGAATTCGCGCATGATTTTATACCCGTTGCTGTGGCCTAAGGCCTTAATTCACATTTGATAGGAGCTGGCTAGCTTTGTCCGAGCGAAGCGAGGTTAGCTCCGGTTAGTATATTATAAAATGTAAAATAATTCTTATCGCATCAAAAACCGATAAAGAAATCTTATTGCTATTATGATCATCATTTACGAGTTCATCGATTCGAGAGGAATCGCGCGCGAACGCGATAGTCTCCGGGACAAGAGAACAGATGGCGAGCGCTCTTTCTACTCTCTCTCGCTCCGTCTCCCTCGTGCGGGCGGTGCATCAGCCTCATCTGGAGCCACGGGCCAGCTGAGCGACTCCGAGCACAAATACGGACGGCTGGGTGATTGAGGGGCGCCCGGGGGGTCTTTGAGGTGAATACACAAACTCACACAGCGACAGTGTAGATCGATAGGGAAAAGACGAGAAGAAGGCGAAGAAGGCGAGACGAGGCAAGAGAAGAAAAAAAAGGTCGCTAACTCTCACACGCGGTATTAACCCCCGCTGCGGGTAATTCGATATAGGGAGGTTAGGTCACAGCTACGTTTCGACGAAAAATAAAGCGCTTATATAAATATATATGCTTATATAGAGAGAGGCATATATAAATATATATGCTTATATAGAGGGAGTACGTGATTATCATCAAATTGACTTTAATTCCCGAATGTTTACATTGAGGCTGCCCGCGGTCGTACGGTACATAGAACGCGATCGTATTATTATATTTGAATTTAATATAATATAACGCGATATTATTATTACTGTTGTTTTTATTGTTATATTTTAGTATTTTATTATTGTTTTTTAGTATATTATTATCATAATTTTTCTCGTGTTTATTATTATTGTTATTATAAGGCATCGTTAATTTTTTTAAAAAGTATTTTGTTATTATTATCATCAATAGTGGGGATATTACGATATCTGTGGCCTCTAATTTGGATCACGTGGCATTCATATTTCGATCAAAAGAAACACTTTTTCAAGAGTGACAAAAGTCGATATTCGGCTCAGGGGCGCGAAGTAAAAATACGGATGAATCGCGCCCACACCAGTGTTCTACGTACCCCCATTCTAGTATTTAGTGCGCTCACAACAATATACCAATATTACATAGACACACTCGCCATGCGTACCATAATATAGTTACACGTTTTTTTTACATGCTTAGATATGCGTCATAACACAAAAGTGGCAGAGGTTTTTCGCCCATATGTGTGGCATACACCGTTGAGGGATGGTATTGAAGTTTGCATCGTTGGAACGCAACGAAAGCTTAAACCGAACTTTTTTTGGCAAATTTGGCCTACGAAGAACAATGAAACTTTTTTGGAAGATCCTTATCAGAAATCTGCAGCCCAAATTTAGCACGATAAGATTTTGGACGATGAAGAAAATGAAGATATAAAAAAATAAAGAATTTTCGTGGCATTTTAACGATGCAAACTTCACCTTCGTGTTGAGTTAAAAGTACTACTCTACATGACGTTGAAGTTTGCATCGTTGGAGTGCAACGAAAATGACGTTTTTCTTTATTTCGCGAATTTCCTTTTGCAGATTTAAACTACGAAAATCTCGCGAACCTTTTCACGATTTTCATTTAGAGATCTACAACAAAACTGCAGTGTATGATTTTGGATAATAATGACAATGAGAAATTAAAAAGAATTTTCGTTGCATTCCAACGATGCAAACTTCAGCCCCGTTACTCTACACGCACCGAAAAGCGAGGGAAATACGGTAGTGTTATATCAAATAAATTTGTAAGTTTGAAGTAAATCTGACCAAAGAATATGTTTTCCTATTCTCTCAAAGTCTCAAATTTCCAATTGCCTGCTTGTATATTCTACATTTGGCGTCTACATACCTTTTTTCCCCGTCTTGCCCGGCATTTTCACATCTTATCGTCGCCCACGTTTCTTTTAATTCTCCGCTAATCATCTTGTCCTCCCAATATTTTTCCATGTGCATACCTGTTTTCCTATGTTTATATTCCTCGCAGTATGTTCACGCATCGATTTTGCTCCAATCGTATTGACTTTCACCTTGAATTGTAATTTTCATGTCTCTTTTTATTGAGTGTCTCAAAATGACCTGACATTTAAATTTATCAATCAAACGTATTATTTATTTGAAAAGTACGACTATTTTCGTTCAATATAAGGTACAAACATGGAGGTTCCGTGGGGCCTCGCAATAAAAACAAAATTTGGATCACTAATTTCAAGTAGGACAACATTCGTTGGGTGCAAATTAATCGCAAACCTTACACAACGCGTTAAAATTTTTTTTTAAATCAGATCAAACATATCGAAAATCTATTATTAGTTGAAAAATTGGAAATAGATACCTTAACGAAGGGAGTTGTGATCCACCACCTTGACATGACATATGCCACTGACAAGTTAGATGGTGTTGCCAACACGAAAGGATAAAACAATTTAAAGCACTGCGTACTCTTTGGTGGCTCTCCCCTATTTGTTCTTTCTATCTCCCTTACATTTCTATTTCATACTGCTTGGCAGATTGCCCCCTCACCTACACTTTTCTTGCTTCTTTAATTTATTTTCCCCATTTTGATGGGTTTCCATTTACAATCACCGTTACTTCTTCCCTTAAACATTTGTTTTTGCCACCTACCATTCCCCCATCTTCTTGACTTCAAGTGGATACCTTGCGGCCCTTTTTCATACAGTAGAACCTTGATTGTCTGAACTCCCATTATCCGAACCCTCCGCTATGCGAACGGTGTTTGCTTCATCCGAACATTCCATTATCTGAACCATGGCGCAAAGTTTTGTTATATACATTTTTATCGACCCGAGCGTCGCAAAACAACTTCTTAGAAGACAGACGGAAGATGATACTGAAGACTCGGTCATTTCGTTCTCGAAGCCATTAAACATGAAGCATTCCTGCTATATGTTAGCCGGTGGTTGGGAATCGCCTACGACATCCCAATGACGATAACAATAAACTCACCAATTTCGTTGGATTGTGCGAAAGTAAAAAAAATAGGCTTTTGAAGGATTTTTTTTCACAAAAACTACAAAATAGATCGAGATTACAAATAAGGGTGTTTATCATACATATCAGTGACTGTATGCAATAATTTTTTTGAAGAGATTAATTTCAAAATGGCGGCTGTGCAGCGTTTATCTCAAAACTGCATTTTTCAAGTTGGCCGGAAACACAACTCGGACAATTTTCAACCGATTCAGTTGAAATGTTGAATATATCTCGAAAAATACATTGTCTATGGAAATACGTAGGATTTTTTTCATATTGCATAGTTCATTTGTTTTAACAATTATCTGACGATCTTATAGGCAAATTTTTCACTTTTCAAAAATTTGCCTAAAAATTGTTGATAACAAATGAACTATGCAATATAAAAAAAAATCCTACGTACTTCTATAGACAATGTATTTTTCAAGATATATTCGACATTTCAAGTGAATCGGTTGAAAATTGTCTGGTTATGATTCCGGCCAACTTAAAAAATGCAGATTTGAGATAAACGCTGCAACAGCCGCCATTTTGAAATCAATCGTTTCAAAAAAATTATTGTATACAGTCACTGATATGTATGATAAACACCCTTTTTTGTAATCTCGATTTATTTTGTAGTCTTTATGAAAAAAAATCCCCAAAAAGCCTATTTTTTCGGCCTCTAGAGTGGCCTAAGGTCTTAAGGCAGTCATCCCATGTGACAGGTATAAAAAATCGAAGAATTTTTTTTTGCACCAGTTGCAAAAAATGCGTGCGTGTTATATGGACCCGACATAGCAGACTAATGGCGAGTCAACATTTTCTTTGTGTAAATCGTACTTGAACTTTTCAACGCGTTTTTCTCGAAACTGTATTTTTCGAATTGGCTTCCATGATATCTGAAAGACTATTGACCGGATCTCGTTCAAATGTTTATGGTATCTATAGTTCTCAACTGAACCACAATATTTCTGATATCTGCCATATTGTTTTTAAGCTTAAAAAACCGAAAAAAAGACGATACTTGGAACTTAAATTTTAACGATGTTGAAGTTTGCATCGTCGGAATGCAAGGAAAATTCTGTTCCATTTTTTTTATTTCCTCGTTTTTATTATCATCCAAAACCTTTTCTTCCATATTTAGGCTGAAGACCTCCAACTAGGATCCTAAAAAAGTTTGTTCTTTTGAAGGGCTAGTCGTGATAAAGAAAAATGGTCTACGACTCTTTCATTGCGTTCCAACGATGCAAACTTCAATATCATAAATTTTTCTGTAAGGGACTGTAAAAATGTTGATAAATGTGTCGTAAAAATTCAAAGATATTGTGTTTTAATGGTGCGTCAAAAAAAATTCTCAAAGGAAGCGAAAACAAAAAGCTGTCACATGCGATGACGCCGTTAAGCGTGCTTGATGTGTCTGCTAAAAAATGCGTAGCATCCATACGGCAACCAAAGATTGAACAGTTCTTAATTTCAAAATCCTAGAGTAGATGTTGAATATTTATGTTGAAAGTACATGTTCTCTGTTGTCGTTCAAATATACATTAGAAACACATAAGCAAAACGTAGCGTTGCTTTGAAAAAAAAACTAATTCTTCCTTTTTTCCATGTGCAATATGTACCCAACAAGTTATACATTTCCATTATCCGAACTTTTGATAACACCGGTCAACACAAATGTTGAGTCTGGATTCTAGATGTCAAATTTCGATTTCTTCCACGTAACTAATTTAAAAAAATAGTTTTACCAGATAGTGTTTGCTTTTCTTATTCAAACGTGCTGCTATCTGCTGCTTAAGGCGTTACCCCCACTTGTAGCGCAAAAAAAAGGCCTTTTTCATGAATTTTTTTAAAGAAAACTACAAAACTTTTTTAATCGATCAATATACCATCTTAAAGAACACATCTTGAAGAACTTTCAGTAATTTTTTTATTGAAAAATATTACATTGTTTAGTGGCAAATGGCCGTCAATGAAATAATGTTTTTATATACACGGTTTGCGGTGACCAACATTGCGGCGAAGTGGATCATCTGAAGAAAAAAATGCGGATGGATTTAGTCAAATATAAGTATAAACTAGTCTTTAAACGAAGGGTTTTAAAAAATATTCATTTTTCACAAAATGGCGGACAGTCAAAGTTAATGATTCGATTTTAACAAAAAAAAACGGCCGTTTTTTGGCTATGAAACGGCCATTTTTTTTTTTTTTTTTTTAAATCGAGCGATTAAAGACTACATTTTTATGTATTAAATAAGTCTGCAAAATTTCAAGAAGATCGGTTCATTAGTGTTCGAGTAATCTTGGTCACCGTCTTCAGAAATGCCATTTTGAGAAAAAACGCGTTTAAGGGGGGATTGTCTTTTTTTTTCGCAAAATTTACCGCTTTTTGGGAATTTTTTTGTGAAGGAAGTATACAACGGAAAACTTGTGAAACTTGGCATCTAGTTTTATTGATCTGTTTACTACATACAAAAAATTTTTTAAACAATTTCATCAAAAAATCCGCCTCCCACCCCTCTCGACGCGCGATGGTCCTTTTTTGATGGTGTGCACGATTTCTCAAAAACTATTCAACCGATTGCCTTCAAATTTGGACAGAATGCTCAGCTGACATCCTTTTATCGTTTGATGAAGCAAAAAAGCAATACGTTTAATAGTTTTTTATTTATAACAAAAAATCGATCAATTTTTTTCGAAAAATCGATACTTCAAGTTCAAAACGTCACCAAATCGTCAATTTTTTTTTCCCTTCATCGAACGATAGCTATATGTGTCTAAAGTAAAATGCTTTTTGGGTTTTTGTTGCAGGATGAACGTGAAGGCTGTAATCGTGCACACCATCAAAAAAGGACCATCGCGCGTTGAGGGGGGTGGGAGGCAGATTTTTTTGATGAAATTGTTTAAAAATTTTTTGTATGTAGTAAACAGATCAATAAAACTATATGCCAAGTTTCACAAGTTTTCCGTTGTATACTTTCTTCACAAAAAAAATCCCAAAAAGCGGTAAATTTTGCGAAAAAAAAGACAATCCCCCCTTAAAGTTTCTCTTTCAACGCTCTTTCTACGCGGATTCTTCTCTTTCAACGCTCATATCTCAGTCAATTTTGTTCGGATCGGCTTGAAATTTTCAGGACATATTCTCAGATACCTATACTTCAAAAAATAAAAAAGAAATCGATTTTTTCAAAATCGCAAGTGGGGGTACCCCTTAAACAATCAACCAAAAACTTCAACTCATTTATCAACGTAAAAAAGACAAAAACAAACTTTATAAGTAACGAATGAAGATTTAGGTTTTTATTCGATGTATAGAATCAAAATTTGTTTATTTAAATACGAACTCAATTTTTTTTGTCGACCAATAATCCGTGCTAGGCTCGGTCCGGAAGGGTTTGGATAATCGAGATTCTACTCTACTTCGATTTCCATCCCCCTCCGCCCGCTACCATTCGCCATATTATTATAAACATGATATTTTCACTACAAAACAATTGCCGAATAATTATACCGATCTTAATATTATTATCATCATTATTTTTCGTGTTTTTTTATTTTTTTTATTTCGTAGGTTCTTTATTATTATGAATATTATATTTTCAAATAACTGACGCGATCTTATAATGATAATTATCATCATTATAGTTCACCGTGTATTGGTATTATGATCGTCAGTGTCAACGTCGGCAAAAAGGTTTGTTTTGTTCTAAAAACAAAACTTTCAGCCACGGCAGCTCGTGATATATACGTGCGCACGGGCGGCCAAACATAAAAGTCGACAAATTTCTCATTTGACGTGATACACGTGTGAAAAGAACGCGAACAGGAAACGCGTATTATGTGCACTTTTGCAAGCGCACACGAGACGCAAAGAATGGGAAAACGCAAGTGTTGTCCTTGGCTATATAGGTATATACATACATACATACACATACACACATGAGCACGCGCGCACGGCACGGCCGTACAAATGCGCGGGCACTCGCCCGGGCGCCCCGCACGGGCCAAAAGCGAACGAGCGCAAGAGAAAAGAATTCCAATGATAGAAACGCCCACGCGCCTCCCATCTCCACGATACTCCTCTGAGCTCTCGCATAATTTCTTATCGGAAAGTCCCCCGTAGCCGTTTCCCGGCGAGAGGAGAATACGTTAAGGTGAAGCGGAAAATAAGATCCACAAATATATATATCAGGCGCAAGCTACAGCTGGAAGAAAACTTCTGAGATTGAGAACCACTGGCGTTGCGTCGTGTGTCTCGAGAGAAGGAAGAATTTTGCGATTATTTTTGTGCCAGACCGAGAGAAAGATGGATGGGGGGGAGGACAACGGGCACATTCGTATTTGCAATATGATAAAATATGATAAATTGAAGCGAGCGCGATACGCGTGTGACAAAAGAATCGTGTATTTACAACGAAGGCGCAGAGGACGAGGAGGAGGTGCAAAGGACTCGTTTGTCCTCGGCCGGATTGAGGACCCCTGATAACCTGTCCACAAACGCTTAGGGACGATTTTCTTTTCCACGCCAACACACCCACACACACACAGATTCTATTGTGAAAATAGGTAAGCGGCAAATATGGAGCACAACGAGACGAGAGCGCGCTAACCGGATGTGATGCACATTTCGACGAGTTGAGAACCGCTGGCGCGCAACGGCAATACAAGCTCTTTTGAACAATTTTTTTCCTCCTATATATATATACCGAGAGATGAAAATTTGTAGCGAAAGGTCTAACAAAAATAAAAGTGATAGCCGAAGCGGTTTGAGAACCGCTGGTGCTTCGTGCGCGCCCGCGCATGAGTCGGGAACTATCGCGTCGGGATAAACACTGAGTTTGCTTGGATGAACAAAAACGGCATATACAAACGGTAGGGGACATGGACAATAGTTGGAAAACATTTGGATCGGATGAAAGTCTCGTTGGCATGTCGCGTTTTAGCTCTAGGGAGATTATGACATATATATATATATTTCGATCACTGGTTCCTTGTTCACGAGCTCGCGGATCAAACTCAGTTTTATATGGATATTCGCTAACGGGCCTCTTGCCTCATTTCGTCAAATGTGTGAGCGCGAGAGCGCGTGTGTGCGAGAAATGGCAAAAAATGAGCAACTGTCCTGACGCCATTTCCGTGATGAATAATTTCGGAATGTTTTTTTTTTAGACAGTTTTGAGAAGATGCGTGCATGTATAGAACTATAAAGAAGGGGGGGGGGGCAAGAAAAAATACGAGCACTTACCAGTGGATGGGATGATGAGGGTGGTTGGGGGAAATAATTAGACGATCGAAGAGTATCCGTGATAATCGCGCGCGTCGGAGAATTCCTCGTGGTCGCGCAGCAGGAGTCACAGGCCCGATCGAACTCACGAATAACATTTGACACCCACGCATACGCACCAGAAGAGCCCCAGAGTTGGGAAGCTCGCGATCACTTGGAGCAAAAAAAAACAACGCGCGATTATTCGATGGATCGAAGAAACGCAATCGGACGAGGCAGAGCCTGGGCTCTGCTTTCTTCTCCCAGTGCTCGGGAGAGTACAGCGAAGGCGCGTTCGACACGCTCGTTACGAGGGTATAAGCTTCTTGCCCCGCGTTGGCTAGCACGTACCAGCTGTGTTTTTGCTCCGCTGTCGCCTCTCTCGGCAAGCGCATGCGCTCTAGACACTACCCGCACTCGCGGCCATGTTGTCTTTAAAGGGACTCGCGCACGCCCCCCCCCCTCCCCGCGGCGCTAACTTTGAACGCGCGTACGCGCCTCGTGACTTTCCCGAGCGCTAGGGCTCGGCTCTTTTTACCGCGCGTGAAAAACTTCGATGATGGTGCTCTCGAGGCGGAATATTCGTCGACGGTGAGGGCAACGTGAGATTGAGAAAGAAAAAAAAATGGGCCCCTCCGGGATTTGAACCCGGGACCTCCTGCACCCAAAGCAGGAATCATACCCCTAGACCAAGAGGCCACACAGTCTTTCTCGGACAATAGAAGCAGAAGACTCGGAGACAAATGTCGTACAACGCCGGCAAAAGTTCTATAAACAATTCTATGTTTCTCAAAGTGAATATAAAAAACAAGCCCGTGACAGAAATGTCCACGGGGATAACAAAGGCCCAAAAATGCCCCTCGTGGAGAGAATACAAAGATCAGCCAGTGTAAGCTCACTGGACAGTGTGGCGTTTACGAATCTACAACGCGGGGTGGATAATTTCCAAAGACAATACGGTGTGGGAACCCGCACGAGCTCCCCCCGTTCCGAAATACCGACGCCAAATCTAAAGTCAAGCAGGAGACGCAGTGAATCATCGAGTGGCTCAGACAAAGGACAAGAGAAAAAAAAATCTAGGGAATTTGGAGGCAGCGCCAAAATTCAGAATTCCTGAATCAAGTTTAGAAAAACGGCCGAGACAGCAGGGACC
The DNA here is from genome assembly GCA_963210295.1 of Ophion ellenae. Classification (NCBI taxonomy): domain Eukaryota; kingdom Metazoa; phylum Arthropoda; class Insecta; order Hymenoptera; family Ichneumonidae; genus Ophion; species Ophion ellenae. Next base: position 9,130,633 of record OY723397.1, read on the forward strand.
TCGGCGTCCAACAGATTCGACTGCATCTTCGACACCATGAGTGTCCAAGAAGGGAGGGAAGAAACAGTGGTGAGAGAGACCGCCGCCAGGGGAGCCACAAGAGGCGCATCGTCAAAGGCGGTATATTCAAAAAGTACAAAAATGAAAACCGCCGCCTATATACGCCAATAAAATAGGAATAAAAGAGACAATTGCACTTTTGAGAGCTAATAATATACCAAAGGATAAATTCCTAGTAACCAACATTGATGCTAAATCGATAAGGTTAATTACGCTAGATATAGACTCCTACAACAGTGGAATCGATCTATTGAAAAACAAGCAGGTTGAATTCTACACCTACACCCTCTGGCACCTAAAACAGAAATCAGTGATTCTCAAACGAGTGAGGGGAGGCTTCGAGGAACACGAAGTCGCCGAGGAACTCGCAAGTCTAAATATCCAGGACGTGAGTATCACGAAAGTGAGCAAAATGATCTACAATCGTAAGATCCCAGAAAAGCACCATTACATAATAACTGCCACGACGGAAAGCAACATGGCCGCGCTAACAGGCATAACATCGTTGCTTAACCAAAAAATTAGATGAGAAAGGCTGAGGAAGAAGCCCATCTTTCAATGCACAAAGTGCAAACGAATGGGACACGCAAGTTCAAATTGCTATTTCAAAACAAGATGCGTCAAGTGCGCGCAACCACCTCCATTGCGTAAACTGCAGAGGGCCAGGACACCCGGCTTCCTATTATGATTGCGCGATGATCAGCACCATACTGAAAACAAAGAAAGAGCTGGACATACAGATCCAAAAACACAGGGAAACGAGGCTAAATAAAATAAATTTGTACAGCCACAAGTATCATTTGCAGAAGCAACGCGGGAATCAGGAACGAGCGATTGGGTCTTGTGGTGAGCGAGCAGAAGCGCGCTCACCACAGTTAGCGAGAGATGACTCAGGCGACAACCATCAAACACGACCAGGCTAACACCTCAACGAGTAGAGTCGAAGAACTACTTGTCAGTTTTAAAAACGATATCCTAAGGGAAATCAAAGATCTCAATGTGAAAATAACGCAGAACGCGATTAGGATCGGTTACATCATGAGCTATTTAAACATAGAATAAAATGGCTACACAACCCAACGGCAACATAACACCATTCAGATCGCAGCAATCAACGTCAACTCGATATGCAGAGACAAGACGCGGTACGACCTGCAAAAATGTATCAACCAACACAACATCGACGTCGTGCTAATGTCCGAGACCAAATTGAACGCTAAGCATAGCATATATCTCGATAACCACAGCCTGGTCAGGACCGACCGGCCCAACGGAAGGCGAGGCGGTCGACCTGCAGTTGCAATACATAATCTGCTGCTCATATTTGGCTGCTCATCGGCACCTATATTACACACCCGAATTCCTCGCGCAACAGAATAATTGAGTACACGGCGATTAAAATCAAGGTGAAATCTAACAACACGCTACTCATTTTCTGCCTTTACGCGATGCAAAGCGACAATATCACCTTCGGCGACGAGCTGGAGAAAATGGCTACCGCCTTTAACCTGGGCAACGACAACGTCTTCTATCCCAAGTAGCAATTTTCAAGAAGTTGTCCACAAGTCGGCTAAGTGGGTACCAAATGTCCGCCCGGAAGTTATCCTAAAGTTAACAACCATCCAAAAAGATAACTGTTGGACACATGGTAACTTATAGGTAGTTTCCAAGCAGACATTTGGTGCCATTACAACAAGTACAATTAGGTCTTTGCTGTTTGAGTTAAGCAAGTGCTGTTTGAGTTAATTAAGAGTACAATTAAGTCTTTGCCGTTTGACAAAAGATGGCCCCACCAGGAGGTTATGGTTGAAATTGTCAGATGTAAAACGTCATATCGTAAGGTTTGACATCTAGCAAGACCATAACCTTGAAATACTAGCGATTTTGTATCAGCATCACATAATTTTTTCGTGCGAAAATGTCGCGTTTTGAGTCGAATAAGCATCATTTGCGGCAACTTTATAACTCTTCTTTACATCTTCGATTTGAAGAAATTTGCAAGCTGAGGCGCATCGATTGCTTGTAGAAGCATATGGTGATACTGCTTTAAGTGAGAGAAGTTGTCGTGACTGGTTTCAAAAGTTTAAGAACGGTGCGTTTGACGTCGAAGACAAAGAACGTAGAGGAATGCCGAAACGAAGACGCGGAATTGGAAACATATTGGAGAGAGATTCGTACCAAAGCAAGAGTTCCCGCAAATGACGCTTATTCGGCTTGAAACTCGTCATTTTCGCACGTAAAAAATTATGTGATGCTGATACAAAATCGCTAATGTTTCAAGGTTATGGTCTTGCCAGATGTCCAACCTTACGATATGAAGTTTTACATCTGACGATTTCAACCATAACCTCCTGGTGGGGCCATCTTTTGTCAAACGGCGGAGACTTATTTGTACTTCCAATAGTTTTACTCTCCCTCCTATCTCCGAATCCTCCCCCAACATCCCATAGCACAAAAATTTATTAACGTTACATGGTTTTTCCCAACCCGGGGTCTTTTCCATTATTATACTGATACGAGATTGAGTCAGTGGTTACAACTACTCGTTAAGGAAGCACGACGCTACCACCCCATATCATCAAGACAAAATTATATTGACTGTTGGCGAGATGTAAAAATTTTTTTTACCCAACCGATAAGTATTTTGAAGGTAGGGAAAGTCTTTTGTAAAAAAGTGTTGGACTTAACATGTATCTCTGTTTTTCGGATACAATAAACTATCTTTTTCAAAAACGAAAAAAACAAGAGGCCACCGCGAATATCGTAGCAAGGCTCACTGCTGATTTTTTAACTTGGTTTTTGTGATTTTATCGCAAAATCGCCCGGTTTCGATCGAAAAAAGAAGCCGGCACGGATTTGATGTTGTGGAATTTTTTAAACTTTCAACGCGTTTTTCTGATAAACATTCCTTCGTAAACCTCGTACGAGATAATCTCCAAAGTGTATGAGCGATCATTTTGAATTTTTTTACACTTTCAAATAATATAATATCAGATTTCAGATAATATAATTCAGATAGTATAATTACCGTCTATGTGAACCTGAAGTTTTCTTAAAGTGATTAGAAGAAACTACGCTTTCATCAACAAATACTATAGGAAAATGTCCATGAAAAATAGAACATTTTTTCAAACACGTTCTATTTGTCGAATTGTCACCTTTCTTTAGATTTTTCGGTTCACATAGAGCGTGTGAGTTTCAGAAATCTAAAACTTTTCGGTTCTGATGTTTTCCATCAATGCACCAGACGCTAGGTTGTACGCCGTGAGGCAACTCAGGCGGCAACCTTCTCTGAAACAAGTGTCGTACGAACGCCATTTATATATATAAAAAAATGTAAGAAAATCAAAAGATGTAATAGTATGTATAATGAATTTTCATTACGTAGAATAAATTGTTTCGACACGAAAAAATCTTGAGAATTTGCTCATATTCGGCCGCTCAAAGGGATCTCCCCTTAGCATTCACTTAGCTTACCGGCGCCACCATCTTGAATTTTCTTGTAAGGGAAAAAGTTGAGACAAAAATCAGCACAGGTAATTAAAAACGACGATAGAAACGATCGTATTTATTAACTTCACACGCGTTTACAATGATTTACGCGCACAGATGGCGCCACTGTATACCATTTTTTTCCGACTCTGCGTCTTCAGATAAATATTTCGCGTAGCAAGAATCAAACTTAATCTTAAATTCCTAAATTTCCAACGCTTTCGTTCCATTCGTTGGTTCGCAAAATATTCAAGATGGCCGTCATCTTGAATTCCTGTCGACGGGAATAAAAACGCTACGGGGAACGAAGTTATTCCTGGTAAAAAAAATAAAAACGACAATAAAAAAACAGCTGGTTATTCAATAATCAACGGTAACGTTTTCCAAGTAAAAAATTGGAAAACGGAAGACATTCGGGCGAGCCTCGTAGATTTGTCGCGTGAACGACGAATCGAAGAGTTACAATCGTCCACATTTATCTACACGCATACTCGCTGCATTTTCGTGACTATGGGAAATCGATCTTTATCGACCTTGAACTCTACGCGGTCGATCAACGTCCCGGCCTCGTGCCAAGTTCACGTCTCTCAAACGAGATGGCGCTGGCGAGGGCGTTTCCTTCTCGATTTCGTCCCAAACAAAAAAAAACGTCCAAGAGTAGCGTGAAAAAAAAGAACACGAAATTCTACAGTTGGTACGCGGGCGCGTATAGTTGTAAATTTTTCCTACGAGAGGCCGACAGTGGTCGGATGGCCGCTTAATTGTTGATTGGCCGACAAGCTGTTGGTAGGAAGAAAAGTGCCGAGATTTTCGCTCATCGCGACAGTTGGTACGGGCTCTTGAGCGGGGGTTACCCGCTTCCCGGACGGTGGTACGTAGAACCACCAGGCCATGAAGAAGAAGAGTAGGGACGCTGCTTTGCCGATAAACGCGAGTGCCAGCATGTATCTGTTCTCGTGAAAGAAAATAAACGTGAAAAATACGTACTTTGTCACCTCTGCCGTACTTTATAACTTAAAAATCGAAATTTCAACCACGTTTCAAACGAATCCAAAAAACGTTTTTTCGTATTTTTCAACCGTGTATTTCATAACCGATAAATAGTTCGAACATGGACTCAAAACCAAACGGGACATTTTTTCGTACTTTATAACCTAAAAATGTTAGTTTAACCAACGACTCGAACAAACCCAAACAAACGTATCTTTTCGTGTAATTTATAACTTAAAGAAATTGTACCAATTGTATAACTTAAACAACTTGTTTTCTCCCCTACTTTGCAGCCGGAAAATACCAATTCAAACAACTGCTCTGCAATTATTAACGTAACAACCGCATGAGCTAAACAAATTATTTGATATCTAAGCGACGAGCTCGCCGTAAAAGCGAAAGGGGCGAATATTTCGGTCCCCGCAAAATTCCAAAAGTTACCGACTCACCGACTCATGTACAAGTTATCATAAACCAGGCAGGCGCCTCTGCCCTCGCAGCTGGAGTTCCAAAGAATGCACGTGTCGTCTATCAGTGCACCGAATATTATCGGTGCCGGTATAGTTCCCAAAATTCTGACTTTGATCCATTGTATACCGAGTGCGAAGGATCTCTGCTCGTCCCTGACTACCCTGAGGGTGGACGAGAGAGCCGGCATTGTGCACAGAAACGTCGTAAACATTATGCCAAAGGCGAGAACGGCGAAAAGCCATAGGTATCCACAGTCGCTCGGGCAGGTCGTGTTTATCGCCTCGTAGGATATCGATTCGTCGCTCGCCGTCGAGGTGCTCGACATGTTCAGTGGCAAGGCCTGGATGCAGCTGCACTCACTGTACACCTGTGTCAATTATTACTCGTCATTAGCAAAGGAAAAATCGCTCGAGAGCGTCACTTTCGAAAATCATTGCTCACTTTGACATCGTTGATGGCAGTAGCGCTGTGACAGCCGGCATGACACGGCGAGTAGTACGTGACACCGTCGGCCCCGCAAATAGGATTGAACTCGACGTTGGAACAGCCGCAAGCCGCGTTGCAACTGCTTTCTAGGTTTGCTTCTCCTCTGACGATATTTAAAAAAATACACATAGAATCAAAAATTGACAAGTTGACGATGCCATGATAAAGGAGAAATTTCACAGAATCAGCTGGAGAAAAGAAAGCGGTTAGCTATCACCTCACCTCTCGATACTCTGATAGGGCACTGTCAAGCCGGCGAACGCCAGATTTGGACAATTCAGAGCAAAGCAGAGGGTGAACGCGATACAGGCTGCGGTCGCCAGTAGGCAAAACTTTAAGATTCCCGCGCACGAGAGGTTCCAACGTTTCACCAGATAACCGCCGAGGAATGTGCCGCCTCCTCCTGCAGGAACGGTCACCACTCCTGCGTTCCACAATTTTTGTCTCAGCGGTTTGTCATTATTGGTGAAAAAAAAGAAAAAAAAAGAAGGAAGAAATAAGGACAATCACCCATTAGAAGAGCAGCGGAGCTCGCGCTCACTGTGAATTGATTCTCGATCAATTTCGGAAGAAAAGCCGCAAAGCCAGCGATCAAAAGACCCTCGCTCGCGCCTGCTAGATTGAGCATGAAAAACGCCGGATTTCTCAACAACTCTGCAAGCTCCTTGGGCATCTGACGAATTATGGAGAACGCCTCCTCCGTGGTGTTGCCGGACCCGGTCGTGCCGGTCTTGCACGCCTCGACCGACGAACCCTTGTGGGCCTCCGATACTTTGTCTTTCGCCAATTCTTCGGAACCTGCACATTGAGACGCAACGATGAAGACATACTTATTGATTTATTGTTTTCTAATTTATTTTATTTTATTATTCATATATTTTGTTTATTTTATTATTTTTTATATTTTTTTATTGATGTTTATTTTATTATTTTTTACAAGCTTTTATTTAACTTGACTCTCTGTCAGATGCAAAACGGAAAACCGATATTTCACCCACTCTCCGACTACTTAGAGCTCGGAAATTTTGCAAAGTTGCATCGAAAAGGTGACAATGCATGATTCAACTATAAAAAAAACAAATCCATAAAATTTTCAACTTTTCGTGTGAAATTAGCAATATCTAATCATCCATATAAAATCTCACTTACACATACAAACAAATGCGTAGCTGACTCTGTTTGCATGTGAAAAGTTTATACGCAGCCATGAGTCGTAAGTTCAATCCCAATTATAGTCTTTGTTATTTTTTACAAACATTTCATGTTCCTAACGTACAAATTCGTAACAACTAACTAGCAAAATCAATTAAAGGCTAAAAAGGAGAAAGGAATTTATGTGTAAAAAAAATATTTTAAATGAACAAGCTTTTATTGAATGTCCTAAAAAATAGAAAATATTTTTTTGACCAAGTCACCTATATGTGACTATAAATAAAAGCTTAGGGCGCACTCAAAATTTAGAAAAATAATCTTGAATTTACATAAATCCGTTAACATATCAACTGTATTTAATTGACTGTAGAATAACCTTAGATTTATAAAATAAAAAACCCGAAACTGAGTATAAACGTGTGATAATAATTTCTCTAATTTCTATTATGCCAAATTAAATGCGGTTAATGAAACTGAATTGATCGAATTGATCGAATGATATTGAACATTCAAAAATTTAAGCGCCACAAGCTTCTATTTATAGTCACATATAGGTGACTTGGTGAAGAAATTATTTTCTACTTTTAGCAAATTAAATAAAAGCTTTTTATTATATATATATTTTTTGATTGTTTTTTTTTTTTCGTTTTTGGTCGTCATAGCGAATGGCGACTTCGGCGGGGCAACACTCACCGGGCAACGTCGCGGGAAACGCCAGGAGGGGAATCGCAATGGCGAAACATATCGCAGCCGCTGCGAGGAATCCTATCCACCAGGCACCGATCCAGACATTCGTGTCGGGCGTTAATCCAATTCTGGAAATCAAAGGACAATGGGGCTGAGAATCTTGTGGGATTATTAAAAAACGCCAAACATAGCGGGTTTTTCGGCAAATTTGTTTTCTGTTCCTATCCGTAAGGGGCTGCGTAAGGTTGGATATTGAAAAATACGATTTTTTGCATATGTATAGGGTCTTGACCGTGATTTGCGACAAATATTTTGTAAAAATTCCAAAATTAAGCGAGTTATCGGGATTTTTGTGAAGGGATGCCCACTGCCCTACAGCGAAACGCCCCCGCTGCGATTTGCCCTTTTTTTTTGCCGATACACACCTGGTATATTTTTGACACTGCTGAAGGGTCTGCATGAGTTTGAAATTAACAAAATGCAATTTTTTATTGGATTATTTTGTAGCTTAGGGTCTTGACTCAAATTTGCAATGGAGGTTTTGTAATCGTTTTCAAAATTGAGAAGGTTACGAGGACTTTTGTGAAGGGTTGCTCACTGTGCTACGGTGAACCGGCTCGTTGCGATTTACCCTTTTTTCTTTTGCCCTTTTTCTCGAAACTATATTTCACGAGAGGGTGCAAGTTGTATCTCAAAATCTATTCGTCCGATTCGCTTCAAATTTGGCCAGAGCATAGTTTATAACATTTTCTATCCTATGACCGGATCATTTTTTTTCATACGTTTATCCATTTTTCAATAACAAATTATCAAAGTTCTTTCTTTCTGTTGAGAATCGCTTTCGTTTTCTGCAACTTGTCTTTTACGTAATTTTCAAAATTTCAAAAAACTATTCGAGCCTACGAAACTTTTATTCTGATACTAAAACTACATTTGCTTATTTTTTATTAGAGATGAACCTACTCGCCAGAGACATCTCCGCCGAGTGGCCATGCAGCAACGGCGGCCCTTTCTTCAAATAATAATCCCTCCATTGTCTATCAATATTTTCCAATTAAAAAAAAACTTATTGGCAAGACTACCTATCAATTGTCCGTAAAATCCCGATCTCGTCATCTCGATACGCTTGTCCCAAAAAAAATCGTGTAAAATTCATTTGTTTTTCCACCAAGGGGGAGATACCTTTAGGCGAGGAAAAATTTGGCTGATTTTCATGTTTTTTTTAAAGGAAAGATTTCTTCACCACTTTTGAGACTTAGGGTATGTTTTATTGCTACTTTTGGCTGTCATACGGTTTTTTTTATTAATCTTCAAAAAATGGCGGAGTTATGGCACGTTCTTCTCATCTGCACTTTCAAAACTGGCGTGACGTATAGCAAAAAAAAACTAATCGACCGATTCTGATAAAATTTTGTATAAATCTTTCTAACCTTATTCTGTAAAATATTGAGCTAAATATTTTTGAAAAAAAAAACAACCATGGCATTTCTTTATTCCAAAATGTAGCCTTCTTTTACGAAAATCCAATCTTTTTGTTTCAAAGCGCACCATTCAATCGATTTTCAACATTTCTCCCTTTTTCTCGGTTCATGTTCTGCGTATGAGTGTTAATGAAAGGAAAATCTATGTTGATTTTTTTTCAGATTAATTCCGCCGACGCTACGTGTCACGCCGTTTGACAAGATCTGTCGCAACACGTTTAGAGGACCGTGCCATACTTCCGCTATTTTGAAAGATTAGTAAATAATTTTGAAAATACCACGAACCGGACAAAAGTAATGGGTGTCTCAAAATGACCTGACATTTTTATTGCTCCCTTTGCCCATTTTTAGTGCCCCCTTTTTTTTGTAGTGAACATAGAGTACTAATCTGGCATCAGGAAGTATAGAAGTTTAGTCATGGAGAATTACACGATCGAGCAACGTATATAAATTCTTATTTGCTGCATTGTTACTGCATAATTATTGCAGACGAAGTGTCATGATCGTATTATCTCGCGCCGCGTCGATGTGAATTGGCCACCAGGATCATGCGATTTGACGCCAGTAGACTTCTTTCTTTGGGGTTTTCTGAAAGGAAAAGTGTATACGAATGTTCCCCAGACCATTCCGGAGCTCAAGGAAGCAATCGGGCGCACCATTAATGAAATTAGTCCGCAATTATGGCAAAAAGTTATTGAAAATTTCGTCAAAAGAGGGAACGTTTGCAAACATGGACGAGCCAGCCATTTATTGGATGGGGCCGGGTTGAAATTCCGAACTTTAAATGCATCGACGGTTTAAAATAGTGAATTTTAATATTCCGAAATTTAAGATGGGGTCGGGTTGAAATTCCGAACTTTGAATGGTCAGAACGCTCAAAACTCCGAAAAAATAGTACCCGAAAGAATTTTATACGAAAGACCAAAATTCCGAAAATCTTAACACCGTCAAAATAATTCGGCTATGGAAGTTTTAAAAGTTTCAAAATTTTCAATTAATCGACGAATTATTTCAAGATTTTTTTTATTAATAAGTCATGTTGCCTCAATTTTGAAATTTGTCTAGACAATGTTATACGTTCTACATCATTTACACCCAACTGTGTAGGCTTTCGCTAGCATGATCTTGACATGAGGGCCGGGTTGAAATTCCGAACTTTGAATGCGCCGACGGTTTGAAATTCCTAATTTTAATGTTCCGAAATTACAAGGTTCGTCAAGATTATGCCAGCGAAAGTCTACACAGTTGACGGAAAATGATGTAGACCGTATAACATTGTCTAGACAAATTTCAAAATTGGCGTAAAATCACTTCTTAATAAAAAAAATTCTTGAAATAATTCGTCGATTTATTGAAAATGTTGAACCTTTTAAAACTTCCATAGCCGAATTATTATGACGGTGTTCAGATTTTCGGAGTTATGATCTTTCGGGTAAAATTCTTTCGGAGTATTGACCGTTCTGATCATTTAAAGTTCGGAATTTCAACCCGGCCCCTATCGGATATTGTGTTCCACACATATCCTCCATGTTTGTACCTTATATTAAAATAAAAAAATTCGTACTTTTCAAATAAATAATGCGGTATATTCACCCTAGCATGCCACACTTATTTTTTCGAGACATACCTGCCACACTCGGGTTTGTGGGACCCCATTCAGATTTTCAATCGTAACTCCGCTTAAAATAGTCGTATTTCGATGGCTACTTTAAAAATCGATATCCAATTAGTCGAGAAATCTGTCTATGCATTGACTGAATCGTCAAAGTTAAGAACTTCCGAGATATACTCGTTTAAAAAATATTTTCTCTCGCGAAAAGCGAAAAACTTATGATTTTACGAGTTTTGTTCGGGTTTCTCAGACCCCAGTGGGCCATGCGAGGGTTAGTAAATTAAAATGTCCGGTCATTTTGAGACACATTATAGTAAAAAACATACCCATAGGAAACGGTAAAACGCTCTCCAGAGATTTTCGAGTACAGCTTGAGGGATATTTTTTCAACCATTTCCAAGTCAGCAGCGTAGCGCGGTGGTTAAGCGCAATGCCTGTCCCCCGCTGGCTTGGGTTCGATTTTTGCTGCTAACGTTACATTTTTTACTTTAAACATTCTATTCTTTTAATTTCTCGCAATGTTCAACCAGTTATTGTAGAATTTAAATATATTGAAGCAGTTAATTTATATAATTATCGATTTTATCTGAAAATCGAATAAAGGAATGGTGTTAAATGAATTTTTGAATTGTATTCTCTGTAAAACGTGGTTTGTGATTTCATCTGTTCTTCCATAGAATCGTACTGCTGACGTCACATCTTCACCCTACACATTTTCTTTGTTCTCTTTAGTGCGTTTAGAGCACATGGCTCTGGTAGCTGTGTTAAACCCCCTATAGTCGGCCCATCCTATAGCCACCCAATCAATGGACTTGATAATTCAGGTATGTTCGAATTTTTCCCCCTCCATCATACTTATGACCTGAAAGCATGCAATTAAAATACATTCGACCGTGCAGCATCAATTCAGTGTTTGCATCCAAATAGTCAGAGGAAAAACCTTCGTTTCAAGACTTGTAACTTGGAAAACATGTATGTTTCTGTAGTGTCTCAATACTGTAAAATTATTTCTGATCATGAATAAAAAGCAGCGCACATAATTGCGGGAAATTTTGGAATTCTTATTTTCAATGAACACTTCACATAATTATATAAATTAACTGCTCAAATATATTTAAATTCTACAATAAATAGTTGAACAATGCGAGGAAAAAAAACAAGCTTAATTTTAAATTTAAAACGGTAGCAGCGAGAATCGAACCCAAGCCAGCGGGGTGACAGGCAATGCGCTTGACCACTGCGCTACGCCGCTGACTTGGAAATGGTTGAAAAAATATCCCTCAAGCTTTACGCGGAAATCTTTGGAGAGCGTTTTACCCTTTCCTATGGCCCACTCAGGCGAAATATTGTAGGAGGGTTGATGGGTGAGATGCAGTCAGAATTTAAAAAAAAATCGATTTTTTTTTGTTTACATTTTCTTGAAGTATGATGTTTCGAAAACATTCCCTGAAAATTTCAAGTCAATCCGATGAATAGTTTCCGGGATATCCCACAATTAGTGAAGGGGCCTCGGGTCCCCATGGCAGGTAGCGGCTGACAAACGCGCAAACGATAATACCCGGGAAGGCAGAATGCTTCGAAGACAACAACAAATTGATATTTTGGAAGCTTCCACATCGGCAGAAGCCCTATTGTATGGGCCAGGAATTGATGATTCGATGTAATTAATTTTTTAATTAGTATTTCTTTACATAAATCAAGTGTAAAATTGGACAACTCTTTCAGAAATTTTTAAAAATGTATTACTCAAAAACTATGAACTTCAGCAAAATTTTATAAAGAATACTTTCATTTTAAAATTGCCCAAAATGTTTATAAAGAAATTAGTCATCCCGAAAAATTTTAATTTTTTGAAAAATGGGCATAGCAGATTGACGGTGAGATGAAATTTTTAGTACAAATCACATGCGCGAACGTTCAAACGCGTTTTTCTCGAAACACCATTTTTCGAAACGGTGACCACGATATTTCAGAAACTACTGCACCGATCTTGTTCAAATTTATACAGCATCTTTAATATGTTATAAGCCAGCGATTGAACTAGGATTATCATGATTGCTTCGATAGTTTTTTTTGTACGAGCGAAAAACTTAAGAAAAAATGAGTAAAAAATAGAATGTAATTTCCAAAAGTGTATAAAAAAGTCAATTTTTGTAATTTAGAATTCACTCTAGTTCAATCGCTAGTCTTAAATATGAAGATTAAAATGCCGTTTGGTTTTTTGATTTCACATAAGCAGAACAGCCGCAATCTTGGTCACCGTCAAGCACCTCTTTTACTTGATGTCTTCCTGTCGGCCACTATAACCTTTATTCTATTGTATATTTTGACTTCAAAAAATTTGTAAAGCTTATTTAAATGTTAATAAAGATTATGCAAAAGCAATGAGATTGATTATTGCGATTCTTTGCCCGTAAAAAATTATTGAAAAAGCCGTAAAAAAAGAGCCGAGAAACTAGAGGACCGAGTTAAACGCGTTTTTCTCGAAACTATGTTTTTCAAGTCGGTGACCACTACTATACAAAAACCACTCGATGGATTTTGATAAAATTTGGTGCGCTTATTGATAGCATTAAAAACTAGTTCTTAATCGAAGGATTTTCATTTTTGTTGAAAATTTATATTTTTTTAAAACAATAAACGAGCGATTTTTTGGTCGAAAATCGAAAGTTATCTGTCGGAAGCCGCTATTTTGTTAATTTTTTAAAACAAAGATTCGATTAAGGACTAGATTTATTATTAAACTAATGATTTCTTTTGCTTTTTTTTTATTTCAGATGAGCCAGTAAAATTTTATGATGGTCACCGCAAAGCACTACATACCGAAGGGGGTCCGACAAAGATGGCGATATTTTTATAAATAATCAATATTTTTCTTTAAAAATTTGTACAAGTCAAGTTGAAATATAACATAAAAAGTCTGTGTAACCACTTTCGTAAAACAAACTTAATTACTATAAAAAAAACATTATTGAAAATACTCGTTTTTTCACGCCTCTGACTGCATCTCACCCCTTAAGTGGGGACCCACCTCCTTCTACTCACGCAGTTTGGGCGAAATCGGCGAGTCCCGATTGGCGTCCTCCCCTTGTAAAGCTAAAAATTGGTGAAGAAATCTTTCCTTTACATAAAAAATCACGAAAATCAGCAATTTTTTCCTCGCCCAAAGGTATATCCGCCCTTCAATAAAAAAAAGCCCCCGGAAACATCCTCCACTATTCATCGAATTTACTGAACGAATTATTCGCCTTGATTAATTATCGAACTATGCTCCAGTCGCGTTTAAATCGCTGAATAAAATTTATGCATCTCGTGCAGCGCGCCCGAACGAAAGCACTCGGGCCTAGCGGGTTTCGCGGGCCGTCCCGCGATCTATCTGTGTCAGGGGTTGCAACGGATTCATTAAGCGCTGCGCGGGGAATCGATTTACCGCATGTTGCCCAGCCGGCGTGAATTGTTGCCCCTTGGAGAGCGCAATGAGAATGTCCTGTACTACACAGGTATACGCGACGACTTGTGCAATTTCGAGCATTTGCTTCACCCCCTTCCCTCTCTCTCTCTCTCTCTCTTTCTCTCTTCGTCCCTCCAGAATGCAAAATTGCCATTCGCTCGTGCGTGCGAGGAGGACCGTAACAGCAGTTCGTTCGGCCAACAACCGCGATAAATCCACGCCAGAATTTAATAAAGTTTCAACGGAGCGGGCGGGCGTAACATCGTCGCGTCCCTCTACGCGGGTGTGCTTCTCTGTGCCATCGCACCCGGGTAAAACCACAGGCATCCGTGTCAGACCTGGAATATCCCCTGGTACAATGGACCGTGCAGTTTACCGGCTACGGAGTCCATGTAATATTTGTAACCTGTGTGTATATATAGGGTGCTTCAAAACGACCGGACATTTTAATTTATTAATAAACCGTATTATTTATATGAAAAGTACGAATATTTTCATTTTAAGGCCCTCGGCCACAGTAACGGGTATAAAATCATGTGCGAATTTAACAATAATTTTTCGTAAGAAAAAGTGATTCACTCATAAAATTAATTACACAGCTATTTAGTATGAATACCAAGCTGTTAGGAAATATATATATATTTTTTTTCGATGTACAAAATGGCCGACTACTCGAAACTTCTCGAAGAAGCTTTTTTCCAATTGGCGTGACAAATAACTTCATCAATTTCCACTCGATTTACTTCAAATTTAAAAGTTATGTTCCTAATTGCATTTCGCAGAGAAGTTCGTACGGAATTTCTGATTCATCGAAAACTTTTCATTTTATGAGCAGTTTATGAGTAGTTATAACGAAATTTTCACTGAAAATTTATTTCTTACGTTCAAATACCTACAACTTTTGAATAAAACAATATTTTTTTAATTCCGTACGTACTTCTCTAGGTATTCTAATGTAGATTGACGAGAATTTTTGTTTCTCGTTCTAGGTAAAAAATTGTGGATGCTAAATGTCACGGCGTGGAGCGCTAAAAAAAAGATAACAAAAGAAAATATTAGTAGTCAGCCATTTTGTACATCGAAAAGAAATATATATATTTTTTCTAACAGCTTGATTTTCATGCCAACTAGATGTGTAATTAATTTTATGAGCAAATAACTTTTTCATACGACAAAACATTGTTTAATTCGCACATGATTTTATACCCGTTACTGTGGCCTTAATATACGGTATACGGTATATAGGCCTTAATATACGGTACAAACATGGAGGTTATGTGTAGAACACAATATCCGATAAATACCCAGGTAGCAATTTTCAAAAAGTTGTCCAAAAGTCGGCTAAAAGGGTGCCAAATGGCAGCCCGGAAGTTATCTTAAGGTCAACAACCATCCAAAAAGATAACTGTTGGACAAGTGATAACTTATAGGTAACTTCCAAGCGGACATTTGGTACCCATTTGGACAAGTAATAGACAACTATTTTGAAATTGCTACCTGGGCGCCTCGTCCCTGTTTGCAACCGTTCACTTTTTTTGACGAAATTTTCATTAACATTTTGGCATAATTGCGAACTAATTTCATTAATGGTGCATCCAATAGGGTATTACACCCTTTTTTGAAAGGTGTCTCAATTTGATCCTTTGGTGGTAATAAACTACTAGAATTTTTATTTCTATTTTATGAAATCGATAAGTGCCATAAAAATTCACTTAAATTGATCATTTCAAATTTCCACGCGAAAACGCTAGCTGCCATCCCAGGCAGCATAAATGTCCAATTGACGTCAATAAGTTACCGTTGTCAGGTTACCTTTAAGTCATGACCGTAAGATAACTAGTCGACATCTGTCAAATGACATCCCGTATAATGCTGCCGTAAAGTTATGTTTTTTATGATATCTTTCGGCGATGAAAACTGATGTCTAAAAGGTATCCCAAAATATTATCCAATTGATGACTTTTTTAAGTTATTGAAAATTTATCATTTACTGTTATCTATTCTATCTAGTTCAACGTTATCCAAAGGATATCATAAAGACGAATTCCATAAGACGTCTTTTTCATGACATCTTTAAGATACCGGTAATATGCTGTCTTTTAAGATATTTGGTACTGGCGGGAAATAGTAAAAAGTCATCGACATGTTGTCCTAAAGATCACATCCAACGGATCACTTTTATCATAGTGCGAATGTAGCGTGTCATATTTCATTTCACCGGCAAAAAATTGTGTGTAACAACAAGTAGTTGAAAAAATAAAGGTGTTGAAAGATATATACGTGAGTGCCTTTTATCCTACTATTCTTTTCGCCTCTGTGAGTATATATATGTGTTTAATGTACTGTCTTTCTATTCTAAAAGCGTACGTCTGCTTTTGAGGCTATCCACGGGATCGTTTGGAGCATGGCAACCACCAAAAGACGTAACTGCAACGGGAGAGAAGTCTAATAACGACTGTACCGTTTTTATAATATTAAATTACATTTCACTTATAATGAATTAATCGGTTTTATTTATAATGTCCTAGCCCATTTCGAAACCGACAAAACAATATGTTATCAATTTCTTCATTATAAAAATTAACTTATTAACAGTCTACATTATTGAGCTATATCAAATATTCTAGACTATTAATAGGTTAATTTTTGTAAAGAAATGGATAGGATATTGTTATGCATATATATCGCCAATAAATAGATATCTTTTCGATAGTACTCTTCGATACCGTTTAGATGTCGTTTTGTTAACCTCATTCGGATGCCTATTGGACGACTTTTAGATGGCAGTGGTGTCTTGGCATTTTCGTGCCTTTAAGACGATATCTTTCAGATATATCGATTTGATGACTTTGCGCTAACGTACCGACAACCGGAAAAAGAGATAACCTTTTGTCGACACTTTGTTAACCATTAAAAGTTGCCGTATAGTTAACTATCGGACACAAATAAGTTATCTGCCAAGCAGACATAAGTGATACGTTTGGTAATACAAAACGGCGTCTTTTTGGACAACCAAAAAGTTATCCGTATCCGTTTCGCGGTATCTTTCGGATGCCATATAGATAACATTTTGCTACCTGCGATGCTGCTTCGGTTCGTGACGTCACTTGCATCGACGCTGCGCCAATTGTAAATACGTAAATGTTTTTGGTCAAAAGTGAGTTAGAATCCCTATCATTGGTGTGTTGTTCCTAAATGTAAGAACACTAGTGTAAAAACACCGGGAAAATTGTGGATTAAAATGCCAATTGATATAAATATGGGGAAGACTTGGTTAAAACTCACGAGAAGAGATCCAGAGTCATAGTACGAAAAAAAACTCATTTGTTCTTTTTATAAGCACAGATAATTATTTGAAAATTTGCAATTAACTATGACAAGCGAGAATATATAGTTGTTGATGCTTTCTTTCACAGGTTAGAGAGTAATGCGTCTACCGCTTTCTTTGTTTACTATGTCAATGACGTCACGTCGGAATCCATTATGGCAGCTACCGTTTCGCATGTTCATTGAACAAGTAAAAAAAGTATTAAAAAAAATGAATTATTATATTTATTTCGTGTTTTTATAATTCTATATATTCCGAAAACTACCTTATTCGTACTTTCTTAGTATTTTTCTTGCATAGAGTAAAATACCCTATTGCTTCCTTGAGCTCCGGGATGGTCTATGGATCATTGGCATACACTTTTCCTTTCAGAAAATCCCTAAGAGAAAAGTCCAATGGCGTTAAATCGCACGATCTTGGTGGCCAATTCACATCGCCGCGGAGCGAGATAACACGCCGCGTCTACAATAACTGCATTGTTTCGCCCGCAGTGTGACAGGTTGCGCCATCTTGTTGAAAGAATATGTCTTCCAAGTTCATTCCGCTTATGGCATTTATCGGAGATTATGTTCCATACGTAACCTCCATGTTTGTACCGTATATTAAGATACAAATATTCGTACTTTTCAAAAAAATAATACGTTTTATTAATCAATTAAAATGTCAGGTCATTTTGAGACACCCTTTATATACCGGGTGTCCCACTTTAATCTTACACCTGATTTATCTCGATAAATACTGCTGGGGTCAAATATGGATAGTAAAACTTTTTTAGTTCAAAAAGGGAGTTCAAGAAAAAAAATGTCTTAAATTCAAAATGGCGAGGTCAAGATGGCCGACATGTTAAAAAAATGGAAACATGTTTTTTTTTCACCAAAAAATTTGTCAGGCCATAACTAACAACTTTTGTTGGATTTTTTTTTAATGGACGCATGACACTTTTCACCAAAAAACGTGTCAGGTCAAATCTAATTAACAACTTTAATAGGATTTTTTTAGGATTTTTTAGTATTTTAATAGGATTTATTTAACAGCATGTACCACGCGGATATAAAGTCTTCAACATCCCAATCGTAAGTATGCATGTGTGTGTGGGGGGTGAGTTTGTTTGTGTGTGTTCGATAACGGAAGTCACGAGCCACAGAGACTTAATTCTTGTTTGGGCTTGCTTAATAACCTAAACGAAAGCCAATAAACTCTAACAAATCCAAACAAGAGTTAGGTCTCCGCGGCTCGTCACTTTCGTTATCAAACAAACCCAAGAGTAAGTGTGCGTGTGAGTTTGTTTGATACCGGAAGTGACGAGCTGCAGAGACCTTATCCTTTTTAGGGTTTGTTTGGGTTATTGAACAAACCCAGCCCCCTGACACTGGCAGATAAATGCTGTTCGCAAAATGTCCTTGCCGCACTGTGGCGCTAGTAGTCGTGTGACAGGCATGCATATATATGTATGTTGCGCCGGTGTTTCGAATATTTTACATGAACAAAAGTCTATTGATATATTTGGAATGATTTTCCGTTTTAATGATTTTTCGTTCGTACACAATAAATAACGTCGCAATAACGATAACAGGTGAAAGCCACGAAAGTATCGAATCGTTCAACTGATCGGAGTATTTAGAGCTGAATGCTGTCACATAACAGCCAACGCTAGGTAGTGGCGATTTCAAGAACTAAAAAGCCGGGACAAAACGCGTTTTCGTTTATCGTATAGGAGTAGTAGGCCAGTGTCAGCGGGCTGAACAAACCCAAACTAGTTCACAACCACACACGCGCGCACACTTAAACTAGGGATGTTGAAGACTTTACCTCCTCGTGGTACATAGCGCTAAAATAGTAAAAAATGGTATTCTACTAAAAAATTATGGACGTTAACAAAAAACTTTTACTACAAAAGTTGTTAGTTTCGATCTAATAAATGTTTTGGTGAAAAAATCATGATCCCATTTTTAAAAAACATGACGGCCATCTTAACGTCGCCATTTTGAATTTTTTACCAAACAATTTTTTTGGCGAACGTCTCTCTTTGAACGCGAAAAGTTTTTTCAAGCTTAATACTTGATCGGAGCAGCATTTTTCGAGATAAATCAGGTGTAAGGTTAAAATGGGACACTCGATAGATAGAGTAACAAATACTTTATTCTAAAAATGGTATATTTCTTACTACTCATGAATTAAATTTATTTGAAAAAGAGAATTGCCAATTAATTTAAACAGGGCTGTAAATATCCCGGTAAAATTTAACGAAATCAAAGAAAAATAAACAAAAATGCACTCACGAGCCAGCATCGATGACGAGAAAATCCGTGTAAATCTTCAAGAGCTCACCGCCGATCACGTAACCCAACGCGGGACCAATGACGGCCATTGTATAATAGATACCTGTTGGACATTTATTCTCGTTGACGTTAAGAATCATGATGATGTGTCAATAATAATGATCATTATGATGCTAAAAATAATGATAATGATAATGGTCGAATTGTTTCCTCACCCAAATAGACGGAAGACATTTTCTTCGAGACATTATCGTCGATGTAAGTAACGCCGAGGGTGAAAAAAGGCGCAGCTCCGGCGCCGTGAAGGAGCTGAGCGATTAGGAAAAGTCCGAGATAGAGGCCGCTATAGGGCTCAGCCTCGGCATGCTCGAGGTCACTGTCAAGGTCGCAAGACGACTGAAATCGACACACACACACACACACACATATATATATATATATATATATATATATATATATATATATATATATATATATATATATATATATATATATGTATATATAATAATTATTAAATTTGGTATAAAACGGGGTAGAGATAAACGTCACGTAAGGTCAATGCTCCGGCTGCTTACCGAGGATCGTAGACTCGAGTTGGTCAAGCTTTGACATACGTACTCGGACTGCTGACCACCCCTGTAATTGCCAGCGAGATAGTGCGGCGATGCGAAGACTAGGCTACCGAGACCGAGGGCGACGACACCCGCGCCGATGTACCTTTTTTTCAGTTCACAGAACGCACGTTATTGTCACTACATAATTATTGCAACAATAATGATAATCATAATAATTGATACAAATTAATCGAATTATGTATACATATAAAAGAACATGTCCTGACTGATTCATCAACGCCGAAGCTAATTACACGAACTTCGGACAGTAGTTTGCTTTTATGACGTAAGCACCTACTAAGAAGGGATTTTTCGAAAATCAACCCTTAAAGAAAGAAAAGGGGTGGCAAATATTGTATGGGAAATTGAAAAATCCGGTCGGTTTTACTTGAAATTTGGTATTCGTGGTTCTTGACACAATTAACGAAACACGAATTTCAGCGTTTTTAGAAATTCAACTCTTAAGGGGGAAAAGAAGGTGGCAAAGTTTGGATGTAAAATAAAAAAAATTGGTCAGAAGATTGACTAGTACGAAATACGTATTTTAGCGTTTTTCGAAATTCAACCCCTAAACGGAATGGGGGTGTCAAAGTTTGTATGGAAAATTAAAAAGTCGGGTCAAATTTACCTGAAACTTTGTATTACTGCTCTTAGACACAATTAATTAAATTTCAGCTTTTTTGGAAATTCAATTCTTAGGAGAAAAAGAGGGGTAGAAAAGTTCGTATGGTAAAATAAATATTTCTTCAGATTTACTTGAAACTTAGTATTAATGCTCTTCAACGCAATTCTACGTGTTCCGTAATGAAACATTTCAGAAGCATACTGAATTAGGGAGCATTCGTCACAAGTCTACGCGAGCAAAGTCGCGTGCGGAAAGCTAGTAAACATATAAAAAGGCATTATTAGAATTTTTTTTTAATTTCACTTTACTAAAGATTCAATGAATCATTTTATAGAGCAAGAATTTATAGCCTCAAAAGAAGACTGTAGGGGAAGTAGGGGCAAGACGAATACGCGAGGTAAGTTGAATCATAACCCTAGCTACTGATCAGTGTGTGCGTGCACAGTCCTCCTGTTGAAGTTTGAAGCGGCGGCGGGACGGTAAATGAGTATGAAAGTATCAACTGTGGCGGAAGAACGCGGCGCGAGTGAAAAAACAATATCGATTTTTTGACTAAACGATCTAATTTTTGATAAACTTTACCATCGTTTCCCTTCACTTGAGTTGCTCATATTGATTAGAGACAGGTAAGGTAACGGTACCAATGCTCGCGTCCCACTGTTCGGACTTTAGTTCGAATATTCCACAATAGCAGACAATAGGGGTGTTTTTCGTCGATAACGTTATCGTTCTCATCTCCAATGTATAGTACACGAAACAATAAACATTGTTGCAATTTGAAATGTTTTCATATCTCGTGCCGTTAAAATGTTATCGACGAAAAACGAAACAACACCCCAATTTTCGAGGGTGCGTTTCAACCGTTCAAAATCGGATTCCGCAGATATAAAAAAAATACGTCTCGCCTATTTTTACCCATTCTACAAGCATGCCAAATTTCATCGAAATCGGAGAGGTCGACCTCGCAACCTTTCCTTGATAGTGCGCGACTTTTGTGAAAAGAAGAAAAGAAAACCAATTGTTCAAGATCCCATGTAGAGGTTGCCATGAGTTGCCCAATGTTACGATCGGGCCAATATTGGGACCATCGTATAAGCCAAAAAAAAGAGAAATAATATTGGCCCATTACTGTTCCGCTCTAAACTGAAAACCGGCACAATATCGGCCCATCCCTAAAGCCTGTCCTGGCCCATCTCTAAGAACTAATAAACAGCCGTGGTAGTTAAACTAAATTTGCCAATTTAAAAACTGGGAATACTAAAATACTGACAATTCCATTGGCCCAATATTGTTCCGTTATAAATTGAAAACCGGCACAATATCGGCCCATCGTTTAAAACCAATAAATAGCCGTGATGGTTGAACTATATTTGCCAATTTAAAAACTGGTAATGCTAAAATACAAGCAATTGAATTGGCCCATTATTGTCCCGTTATAAATTGAGAACCGGCACAATATCGGCCCATTATTAAAGATTATCCTGGCCCATCTTTCAAAACCAATAAACAGGAGTGATAGTTAAACTAAATTTGCCAATCCTAAAACTGGCAATCCTAAAATACTGGCTCTTACATTGGATCCTTATTGTCTCGTTCTAAATTGAAAACCGACACAATATCGGCCCATAGTTAAAACCTGTCATGGCCCATCTTTCAAATTCATTAAACAGTCATGATAGATGAACAATATTTGCCAATTTTTAAACTGGTGATGCTGAAGTACTGCCAATTACATTGGCCCATTATTGTTCCGTTATAAATTGAGAACTGGCACAATATCAGCCCATTACTTAAACATATCCGGGCCCATCTGTTAAAACCAATAAACAGCCGTAATAGTTCATCGAAATTTGCCAATTTAAAAACTGGCAATGCTAAAATACTGGAAATTACATTTAATTAATCTAAGCCCTTTATTGGCTAAGTGGGTCAGACCATACCTGCTTTTATTTTATTTAAGCCTTGGGTTATTCATTATCTGTATATTGTGCCAGAATAGGCAAATAACTGGCACGTCATATATTAATCGTCTATATTGTGTAGTTCAGTATTTGTAATCAAGTCTTGGCCTATTATTAGCATTTGTGAATAACCAGCATAAGTAAGTAAAATATGCCAATTTTGAAACCTGTCATATACGCAAATCACAATTTATTTCAAGGTTATTCCATGAAATATTTATCCATAAGGACCAATCTCGGGCCAATCTTGGGCCGATATAGGTTGAACATTTATCACGCACCCAAACAAACCAAAACAAACTCACGACCCAATATTCTAGATAGACTAACTTCTAGATAGACCAAGTGTGAAGGCCCATCATAGAGCCAGTGGTCAATTTCTACATAGGCCCTTTAAGAGGGCCCACATAACGCCAAGTGCAATCACCAACATTGGGGCTACAATTAATTGAATTATTGGCCCAATAATTGTTGGCTCTGTTAGCCGATATCGGGCCGTGCTTATCATTTCTACAAAGGTACCTCATTGGTAAATTCCACGGCCCAATATTCTAGAAAGGCTAACTGTGAAGGCCCATCCCAGGCCCAACGGTCAATCTCTACATGGGATGTGTCCCACTAATCGTGATGCAAACAAAGTTTGAGGTTATGTGGCCGGCTTTCCACGGGGTTATATAGCATCGACGCGGTATTTTTTCTTATATATTTTTAATGTTCTCGAAGGATTACTTTCTTAATTCATATATCAAATTATTGCTTAACAGGGTCAATTCACCAAAAAATCGAGAAAATAACACTATGATGCAATGGCACAAATAAAATGTTTCAACTTTGCAAAAACTATTACTCAAAGAACACAAAAATAATACAATATTCTTGTGCTCCAAAGAATATTTTTGTCGTCCAGTTGACTACTGAAAATATTGCTCTATCTCTGACTCCTCGTGAAGTTCAGGTCGCACCGATGAAGCAAATTGTATGTTCAATGTTTACCCACATATATTTATTCAAAGTCTATTTTGTTGCACAAATATATTCCGCATTACTTATTGTTCGTATACCTACGGATGAATAAAAGAGATCTTAAGTACATGGTCAATTTAAACCATGTAACTATAATTAATTTCTGGATGTCCGAAATCTAGGACCTCATAATGGTTAGTTATAGGGACATATCTGAAAATTGCGACATGATAGTGTCCGAACACAGGGACGTAACGCTAACAGCTGTCCGAAAATCGGTACATTTCCTATTATTCAACATTTAAATGCATACAAATTAACATATTTAACTTTCCAACAGTTAATGCATGTGTTTTGAAAACTAGACGTTATGAGCTTGACGTCAGTTCCAGTTGTTTTCTATAAAAAAAACGGTCCTCAAATGAGTTAGGAATCCTATAATCTAGGGACGCCCTCAACCTTCCGAACATTGGTACCGTTACCTTAAGTAAACACGAAGAAAGTACTAATTATTAATGTAATAAGAACGGTTTGTCAGAAATTTACACGGTCATTGCATGATTCATTGTTCATTCGTTAACCGTCTAATGGGGCAAGATGTCGCTATCGCTGAGCCGCAATATTTTACAAGGTACCACTATCTACGTCGGAAAGTGTGAAATGAGCTAGTAGAGCATTTGGTTCCTACCAGAGGATGAAGAAAAACTAACAAATGATTCGAAAGATATGGAAGCAAGATTATTCGGACCAAATACTACAGAGCTTAGACGATTAGCTTATCAAAATCCCAGCGCTGTTTCATTTTGCCCCGCATGTGGGGCAAGATGGGAAAAACAAAGGTTTACGTAAAAATATATATTGTATGCTAACAATCAGAAAGACTGGTTTTTTGTTTTCCAAATTCAAAGATCAATAAATGTTGATTAGTTTAAAGGAATAGTTAAAGTCGACTGATTCATATGTTTTGTTTTATTTGAACATGAACCTTGGCGTTATCATTTTGCCCCTACTTCACCTACCTAATTGAGGTAATAGTAAAAAGGGAAATGCTGTATGGACCCGAAATAGGGGGATGGGATAGGAGGAAGGAGGTGGACAAAATTCCAAACAAGGTATGTTAAAATGGCCATCGGAATTAGTCAAAACACCCCAAACTATATTTGGCGAATGGAAACGGGCTATAGGGGAATGGAATTCGAAGTACGGAAAAGGGCTGCAAGATATCTGGATGAAATAATGAAGATGGGGATGGTCGATGTCCAAAAAATCCATAAGGGAATAAGTAAGAGCAATTATAAATGGTGACCCACCAAAATGGGGAAAATAATTAAAAGAAGCAATGGAAAGCGTAAGTGAGGGGCAATATGGCCAGTCGTATGGAATGGAAATGCAAGAGAGCTGGAGGGAACAAACATAAAGAGGCATAAAAGTTATAATTGAACAAGCAATTCAATACGATTGAAGCAAAATTGATATGCACATTGACATAGATGAAAACAGGTATACACATGGAAAAATTTTCCGAGGACAAGGTGATTAGCAGTGAATTGAAAGAAACGTGCGCGACGATAAGATGTGTTAGTGTCGGGAGAGACAGGAAAAAAGAGTATGTAAACGCGAAATGTGGAATATGCACAGGCGGGGCCGGGTTGAAATTCCGAACTTTGAATGATCAGAATGCTCAAAACTCCAAAAGAATTTTAGACGAAAGACCAAAACTCCGAAAATCTGAACACCGTCAAAATAATTCGGCTATGCAAATTTTAGAAGTTCCAAAATTTTCAATAAATCAACGAATTATTTCAAGAATTTTTTTTTTGGTAAAAAGTGATTTTACGTCAATTTTGAAATTTGCCTAGACAATGTGATACGTTCTACATTATTTACAGTCAACTGGGTAGACTTTCGCTAGCATGATGTTGACAAAACTTGTAATTTCGGAAAATAAAAATTTTCAATTTTAAACCGTTGCAGCAATCAAAGTTCGGAGTTTCATCCCGGCCTCGATGTCAAGATCTTGCCAGCGAGAGTCTACACAGTTGACTGTAAATGATGCAGAACGTATAAAATTTTCTAGACGAATTTCAAAATTGACGTAAAATCGATTTATTAATCGACGATTAATAAATAAAAATTCTTGAAATAATTCGTCGATTTATTGAAAATTTTGAAACTTTTAAAACTTCCATAGTCGAATTATTTTGACGGTGTTCAGATTTTCGGAGTTTTGGTCTTTTGTATAAAATTCTTTCGGAGTTTTGATCTTTCGGGGTAGTGTTCTTTCGGAGTTTTGAACGTTCTGATAATTCAAAGTTGGGAATTTCAACGCGGCTCCGTACAGGCGATAAAACTACTAGCAATAAGAAATATTAAATTATAGGAAAGAGTGGGACCATGGAAAGTGAAGTGAGGCCAAAAAAGAGACGGATCGTCGTAAAAGATCGGAATAAACTACTACTATTACTATTATTTGCGTAAGGTTCCGAAAACCCCCAACCTCCGATCGAGCTGAAATTTCGCACAAGCCTTCCTTTTAATGTTCTACGACAACCCCTAAAGGAATTTCCGGCGACTCGCAATAGTTTTCGAGATATTGAATTTTTAAGACCTTATATACGCGATAAATTCGCAATTTTCCATTTTTTAAAATTATTTTTGATACGATTAGCCTGAACGGTTAGGAATATCGTAAGCTTTACACAATTGAAAAATTCCAAAAATTGTTAAAGTTACAGCATTTAGAGCTAAATAATAAATACTGCGGCGTGCCCGACCGCCAACTTCAAAGCCGTTTTTCCACGATTCACTTATTCGTTTCTTGTGAAAGTTCTAACTCTTTAACGAAGGTTCAGATCGCTTTGAAATTTTTACAACATATTCTCAGTATCATCACCGATTGTGTGAACCACAGAAACAAAAATTTCAATGACACAAAAAAATAAAAAAATAATATACCGACAGAAAATTGAGTGAACAAACTTTGTTTCGAATTTTTATTATAATATTTTTTTTCTAATAATGTTGGTTCACACTGAAGATACATTCATTATGCAATTATAAATATGTTCATTTTTTTTTCAGAAACCCGCATCGAGAACTTTCACCATCAACGCGCGCGCAAAAAAATACATTCATTTATTATAATATATCTCCGCCATTTGTTAATATTACAGATTTTTTTTTACATACACTTAACAATGTGCATAAATGATTTGTAAAAAAAAGTTGTCAATATATGCGTCATTTTTTTAACCGCGTTTAGAAAAGTACTTTCGAAAATCGGCGAAATCGCGTATTTAAGGCCTTAAATTTTATTTCAACGCCCGCCGACTATATCTATATCTGCTACGTCTCCGTTCACACCTATATATGTTATCGCTCTCTCCGTTTTGTCCAAACAAAAATACCCAAACAAACCCAAACCCGACAACTAATGCGCGTCGCCAAAAATCCCTTTAGGGGTTGTCCTAAAATATTAAAAGGGAGGTCCGCGCAAAATTTCAGCTCGGTCGGAGTTTGAGGGTTTTCGAAACCTTGCCCTATTAATTTTATATAAAATCAAAATAAATTAAAAAATAATAAAATATATAAATTATTAAAAATAATAATAATAATTCAATATGTTTTTACAATACGGCTGTAATTTCTTTTATCATGACTTTTCTATTCTAATTATTATTATTAATATTATTATTGTTGTTTTTAATGTTCAAAAACATTTGTAATAAATAAGCAAAAATGAATCAAATTAATAATACATTTTATTTTACTTGAAATTTCATTTTATTACAAAATTAATAATTAATTTTAGGTACAAGTAGAATCGATAAAACATGAACAATATGAATAAATTCTTTTTCAAATGATAATACGGCACTTTTTTTTATAACAAGGTTATTTCTTTTATCATAACTTGGCTATTATTATTATTATTATTCTCGTTGTTGTATTATAATATTATAAAAAATAATGAAACGCGCATTTTTGTCCGACAAACCTTGGCTTCGAGGCTCTCGATCGTCCGCCCAAGTAGCTGACCGGTACGAGAAGAAAAAAACTCGCAATGTCATATCCGCCAGCTATGAGCCCGGTCTGCGACGATCTCAGCCCGAACCTCTTTTCTATCGTCGTTATGACGACGTTTATGAAACCATTCACTACCATTCCTGCAACACAAAAGACGAACAGAGTTGTATTTAGCAAAGCTCGCGATTACGCGAACACGATCGTGCGTATGAATTCGTTGAGGGAATTTTTTCGCGATGACCATTCTTCTAGGAAATAGCAACGCGAGGATGCAGTTTTACGATTTTCTCATCTGCGTCTTTTCATATGTGTACAGGTCGGTCCGAAAAGTGACGTCTGCGAGAGGAAAAATCTTAATGCCTCGTTTACCTATTCGAATCACTCCCACGTATGTTCTACAATCTTTTTTCATTTTTTCGCGAAAAAAAGCTTGTTTGAATTATTTTTTGAGTTTTTCTGTAGCATATTTTTTTTCCTTTTTGTACATGTACATTCTTCCTAGGAGTTTTTTAAAGGAATTGGCAGTCGTTCAGACTAGTACAAGTATTCTTTTATAATTTTTAAGTTTTTGATGACTTAAAAATAAAAGTTTTTTAATTTTTAATTTTAATTTTTTATATTTATCTTTTTAATTATTCTTTTATCGTTAAAACCATTTTTTAATACTTTTATCAGTGTCGAGGGCTGCGTTTGGAGTTATACTCACAAGCAGTCAACCGATCTGCATTAATTAAATAGGATCTGAATTATAGGATAGGAATAATTGGATCTGAATTAAACCAAAACCAAAATGCTTCTAATGTCAAGCGATGAAAAATCCACTATAGGAATATTGAGAAAAAATTAAGTTAAGGGCCAACACGCTTTTCTTAGAGGGGTTGGTCTCCCCCCTTAAAGCCGATTTCCCGTCGATGGAAAAAAAAATACGTGTCTGATGGTTTTCAATGCTTTATCACAAATACGAATTTCAACAAAATCGAAGGTGGACACTTAAGGGGTTACCCCCACTTGCGATTTTGAAAAAATCGATTTTTTTGTTATTGCATCTTTTTGAAGTATAAGTATCTGAGAATATGTCCTGAAAACTTCAAGTCGATCCGAACAAAATTGACTGAGATATGAGCGTTGAAAGAGAAACTTTAAACGCGTTTTTCTCAAAATGGCATTTCTGAAGTCGGTGACCAAGATCACTCGAACACTAATGAACCGATCTTCTTGAAATTTTGCAGCCTTATTTAATACATAAAAATGTAGTCTTTAATCGTTCGATTTTTTTTTCGAAAAAAATGGCTGTTTATAGCCAAAAAACGGCCGTTTTTTTCGTTAAAATCGAACCATTAACTTTGATTGTCCGCCATTTTGTGAAAAATGAATATTTTTTAAAATCCTTCGATTAAAGACTAGTTTATACTTGTATTTGACTAAATCCATCCGCATTTTTTTTTCAGATGATCCACTTCGCCGCAATGTTGGTCACCGCAAACCGTGTATATAAAAACATTATTTCATTGACGGCCATTTGCCACTAAACAATGTAATATTTTTCAATAAAAAATTACTGAAATTTCTTCAAGATGTGTTCTTTAAGATGGTATATTGATCGATTAAAAAAGTTTTGTAGTTTTCTTTAAAAAAATTCATGAAAAAGGCCTTTTTTGCGCTACAAGTGGGGGTAACGCCTTAAGTGATGTTCCTTCTTAGTAATATCCTCATTGGGTCCAAAAGTTCGACTCGTTTTCATCATTTTATTTGGCCGCGACGATCTTTACTGCGTTGAACGAGAGAACGACACAGCGCCGCGCAGCTCCGAGCGGCCTGTGGGTCGAGTGAGAGTAGCGGGGCTTGCTGCTCAAGTACCGTAGCACCATAACTAGAGTTTGGACCATCGGAGCTTTTTCAATTACCGGTATTACTTCGATATCAACGAGTTGTAATATCGGAATACCGGTATTCCGAAATTTCCCGATACTTACGGGAAACCTCGATTAAAAACGGTAGACGCTTGAAAGTGAAGATGGAAGTTGTAGACATATTAGTGTATAGCTAAGTGAAACGACAGTATTTATAACAATTTATATGTAAAAAAAATATTTTAATAAACGAGCTTTTATTTGATGTACTAAAGAGTAGATTTTTTTTACCAAGTCACCTGTATGTGACTACAAATAAAAGCTTGGGGCGCTCAACTTTTTAGATGTTTAATAAATTTGATCTATTTAGTTCCGTTAAGCGTATTTAATTTTGCACAATAGTAATTAGAGAAATTATTATCACACGTTTATACTCAGTTTCAAGATTTTTATTTAATAAATCTTAAGTTGTTTTATAGTAAATTAAATACCGTTAATATGTTCACGGATTTATGTAAAGTAACGATTATATGTATAAATTTTGAGCGCCCCCAAGCTTTCATTTATGGTCCCATATAGGTAACTAGGTGACCAAAAGTATTTTCTACTATTTAGTACAAAATAAGAGCTAATTTTTTTTGTTTATATATAAATTACTTTCCACTTTTTAGTCTTTAATTGATTTTATTAGTTGGTTGTTACTAGTATGTTACTAGTAGTTACTAGTTTATGAGTTTGTACGTTAGGAACATGGAATGCTTGTAAAAAATAACAAAGACTGTCATTGCGATTGAACTTACGACTAATTGCTGCATATAAACTTTTCACATACGAACACAGTCGACTATGAATTTCTTTGTATATGTTAGTGAGATTTTATATGGATGGTTGGATGTCGCTAATTTTACATGATTAGTTGACCATGTTATGGATATTTTTTTTTCACGTTAAATCATACATTGTCACATTTTAGATGCATGTTTGCAAAATTTCAGAGCTCTAAGAGTCGTGAAGTGAGTGAAATATCGATTTTTCGTTGTACATCTCACAGAAAGTCAAGTTAAATAAAAGCTTGTAAATATCACCGTCTTTTATTGAGATGGTCATTTATTATAAATTTTTAAACATACTCTCCTACGTTCTTAAAAATATCCAATTCAACATAAAATAAATAAACAAACAAAAAAATAGGAACATCCATGCAAATCAAATAAGGAGTAAACAAGCAAAATTAAAGTTAGGAAGTTTTATGCAAGTCAGCGTGAGTCGTCGATGTTGACGCTTCGCCAAGTGAGAGCCACGATTTTCTGAGTTTGGGATTCTCGAAATATATCCATTTTTCATCGCCAGTAACAATTCGATGCAGGAAACTCTTTCTGTTCTGCCGCAAAAGCAACATTTCGGAAGTGGCTCTTCGCTTTTCCAGTCCCCAGTCTCAAAATCGCCACTTCTGAACCGCTTGAACCAATCTTTACACACGTTGTTTTTGATGGTATATGTTCGCCGTAGGCCTCCTCAAGTAACCGACGTGCTTCAGCTGCTGTTTTTTTTAGGTTGAAGCAGAAAAGCAATGCTTCCCGCAAATGCTGTTTATTTGGCACAAACTTTGACATTTTCGAGGTTAGAAAAAAGGTCGTTGTGTTGCGATATTTGTTTATATTACGACTGGGTATTCTTAACAGATGTCCAAGCTTTAAAGACACCCAATTTTAGACCTGTATGCCGACTACATGTGTCGCTAGCGCCATCCATGTGTGAAACCAGGGAACTTAGTAGCGCACCTAGTATATTATAATATGTAAAGGCTGTTGAACGTAATAAAAAAAACGAGTAAAAGTTTCTGCCATAGAAGACATCTGACATAGTTTTTTTAAATTCGTCTTCTCACTTTAGACGCTAAAAACAAAGGCTATTTACATGAATTTTTTTGATAGGTTTATATTATAGATATTGATATAAAAGTTGTTACACTTAATGAATACACTTTCGAAATACATTTAAACATGTTTTAATGTATTTATGTAACCCAAATAAACTGTAAACGCGTTTTTCTCTAAACAACGATTTTCGAGTTTTGTTGATGATATTTTCGAAACTACTGAACCGATCCTTATGAAATTTTAACCTCATATTCTTTACAACTATAGCTATAGCGCATATAAAGGATTTTCCAAAATTTTGATATTTACTATTTTTTGCCAAAAACGGTGAAAAACACGTTTTTTTTTGTTTTTTCGAAAAATGTCCACCATTTTGTTATTTTTAAGATTTCATTAACAGCGAAGACCTGCAATTTTTTAGGACATTTTTTAACTACCATTTTCGTCCATAAATAATGACTTGAATAAAGATTTTTTATAATATGTATTTCGAAAGTGTATCTTCTAAGTGTAACAAGTTTTATATCAATATTTATAATATATACCTATCAAAACAATTCATGAAAATAGCCTGCTTTGGCGTCGAGAGTGAGAAAATCCCTTAAGCTGAAAAAGTAAAAAAAATTACGAAACTTGAAATTCAACTTTCAAAACCGTGCCAAAAATTTAATATTCGATACTTTTACTTTACTCCAATTTCGGAGATAGCCGAAATTACAAATTCTACAAATTAAAATACCCTAGATTTTTGTTACACATTAAAATACCCTTTGATTTTTATATTTTAAATAAGCAAAATCTCCGGAGTCATGACAGCCGTCAACCGACTTTTTTTACACATGAATGTTTTCCGAACGATGTACAGTCGATTTAACTCGTTATTTTTGTTTGATAAAATTCTGAGCGACTGTGAAAATGTTAATAAATGTGTGGTAAAAACTCAAAGATAGTGTGTTTTAATGGTTCCCCAAAAAAATCCCAAAAAAAAACCGAAAAAAACTAGCTGTCACATGGTGTATGACCCCGTTAAATGGAAATAATAACAATTATAATGATATTTTAATTTGTTTAAATCGGATTTTTCGTCCGATATTCCAGTTTTCCGGTATTATCCAAAACCGGCATCCATACTCTATAAGCGTAACAATTGGGTCCGGCGCCAAAAATCTACGTAGAAAGGGTAAAGGGAGCGGTGTATGTGGCGGGATCTGACCCTACCGGATGAATTTAGGTTCGGAACCGCGTCGTTCCCTCGTTGAACGCAGTACAGAAGCCTTCGGGCTAGGGTTGTCGGGGTGGTTCGTCAATCTTATATATTTTTCGCTTTTTCGTTGTTTGATCCAAAGTGATCGAAAACTGTTCACTGGTACTGTATATGAGGTATTCCACGTGAATCCGGTGGACTTTTTACCTGACCCCCGCCGATAAGATTTTTTTATTTTTATCTGATTCCATTGACTCTAAAGACACCCTGATTTTTTTTTTTACATTTTTCAAAACAACCCTTAGTAATCAAAAATTTCCGAATACAACCCCTATTTAAAAATCGGAAAAATTCCCGAAAATGCGTGATTATATGTAAAAAATTTCAAGCTATCACCCGCAGTGGAAGTATGATTATTCCTGTGCTTTCTAAACGATTAACGTTGAAAAAATCCCAAAAATTCATGAATTTTTTTGACTTTATTTATTTAGGTTATTTAAAAGTGGTCAAAAAAAATCATTCTGGGTATCAAAATATTTAAGTATCCGCCCGACGTAAGCGGTTCTTGAATTTTTCGGATTTTTTCAATGTTAATCGCTCAGAAAGCATAGAAAAAATCATACTTCCACTGCGGGTGATAGCTTGGTTTTAAATGGGGCGTTTTTTTCGGAGAATTTTTTTTACTAAGGTTTGTTTAGAAAAATGTTTAAAAGAATCAGGGTGTCTTTTAAAGTCAATGGAATCAGATAAAAAAAATAAATCGAATTGGTGGGGGTCAGGGAAAAAGTCCACCGGATTCACGTGGAATATCTCATATATACATATAGGAAAAAAGGGGACTGACTCTAGTTGTCCCATACATTGTGTTCTTTACCCGGGCTAATTAATGCTTCTCGTCGTACAGAGAGTAAGAAAGGAAGAATAAAAAAAGAACAGCGCTCGCAATTGAGCCCGCGCACTCCGGGGTACAATCGAGCTCCATTGTTCATTAATTTGTTTAATTTGTCAACTTTCTCTCTCTGTCTCTCTATATATATATATCTCTTTCTCTTTTTCTCGTGTCTCGAAGCTCGGCACTCGGTTTCACGTGTGGCTCGTTCATTAATCTCAGTCTCTATAGCCTTCTCTCCCTCTTTCTGGTTCTCTCTCTCTTTGGCAATTTTTCACGTGCCACTCACAACGACAAAATATAGAGATCTGAAATGAACTTTCCAAAATGAACCTCGTCCAATATATTTCCTCAAAACTCACTTCATGTATATATATTTGACTTGGGGGGGCAAGGGTGTATATGCATGAGTGTACGTATATTTGCGTGGCTTGACATCGACACAAGCAATACGTTACACGTTGCTCCTGCTGGTAAATTCCATTTCCGGTTATCGGCTCTCTCTCTCTCTCTCTCTCTCTCTCTCTCTCTCTCTTTCTCTCTCTTTCTCTCTCTTTCTCTCTCTTATTTGCTTCGTACATGTACAAAGTACACGACACTCGAATATATACGTCCACGCTCGCACGGTTGCTTTGAGCACGGTACACTCTCTCTCTCTCTCTCTGTCCCCCGCTCTAACTTTCTCGCTCACTCGTCGTTTGCAGCTGGTGTGCTTGAAAGCTTTGAAATTGCGTTTCGATGAGCTCCTCAACCCACTCTCTCTCTCTCTCTCTCTCTCTCTCTCTCTCTCTCTCTCTCTCTCTCTCTCTCTCTCTCTCTCTCTCTCTTTCTCTCGCTCTCCTCTCTGTCTCTCATTCTCTCCTGTTGCTCCTGTGCATATACATCATCATTTCTCGACGTTTGACAGATCGCTATATATATATATATATATATATAATATAACTGGCTCCTTTGGGACGAACCACTTCCCCCCTGTCTCTCCCCGCCTCTCCTCAAATCGCGGATAAATCAACAATGAACGTATTCCTACGTGCATATCCGAATCAACATTGTCATGTCCAGGAAACCGGTTCCGGACGCCTGTGCTGGCTTGTCAAAAATTTTAATTACTATGACACGTGTTTACGTGCACACTCCCCGCGAATTATTGTTCTCACGTTTCTTCCGACGCCTCGTCGTATTATATTTAAATCATTCGTTAAATTTAATTGATATGTACAATATCTCATAATAATTATAATAATTTAATAAAAACAAATAATAATCTAAAAAATGACAAAAATAAAAACAACAAATAATATTTTTTTTGCATAATAATGATAATGGAAAGAAAAATAGCAAAATGAATAATAAAGAATAATGAAAATAATGACATCGTTTAGACCAATAACGATAATAATAATGTCACGGTTATTTTTATTAGATTTAAGTGCTCCGGGCAACGGGATTCCTCAATTTACACTGAAAAACATTGTGACTTTTATAATAATAATAATAATAATAATTATTATTATTATTATATTAAAATATCTATAATAATACTCTATATTATTATTATAACGTCGAATCTATATATATATATATATATATATATATATATATATATATATATATATATATATATATATATATATATATATATATATATATATATATATATATATATATATAATAATAATAATAATAATAATGAAATTGAATATCTAATCGTTTTTTTATCACTCAGGTATAATGAGTCATTGTAGGTTCCAGTAATTATGAACAAGAAATGAAAATCTTCAAGATTACAAGTATGTAAATAGTGAATGACCAATTTGTGTATGTGTGTGTGTGTGCGTGTATATATATGTATGACGATTCACACGATACCGTCAATCTTATCGAGCGATTATCCAGCAAAGATAAATATTCATGCGACGATAAGACGTCCTAATGCGACAGTTCAATAAATCATTAGGACCATTTCCTTACTTATGATAAATAAGAAGAATAGTAATGAATGCATGGAAAGATGAAAAATAAATAAAACGAATATGAAATAACAATGTCAATATTATTATTAATTAATAATAATAACAAAGTGAACTATCATTAGTATCATTATAAACCAATACGAATGAAGCCAATAAAAAAATAAAAAACAATATTCCTAAGATTGGCAATTTGAAAAATTAATTAATTAAAAAGATGTCGCCAATGAGAATTGAAAAAAGTAAGCAGAAGACAAGATGTCCAAAATATGGTGGTGAAAAGAGAGAAGGATGCAAAGCAACGACGAGCGAGGGGCGAAAGATGAAAAGGCGGAGATATCTTTATTGGATGTGAACGTTATGGGATTTCATTACCTTGCATCGCGCCGGCCCAGCATAGCCAGAATAGTGCCCATTTTGCGGTACGAAATTTCTGAAGATACGACGGCCTGAAGCACAGCCAACCACACTTGGCTCTCTCCTGCTGCTGCTGCTCCACGTCCTCCTCGTCTCCGTCGTGGTAACCGGAAGTGATCGCTGTTTTCTTTCGTCTCGCAATTTCATCCGGATGCAATTGCAAATCCGGCAGCTGGCTCGCTATCTCAACCATGTCTCCCAAAACTGGCTGAAAATTCGTTTCATTCTTCACTCGTCACTTTTTACTCTCTGGAAATGATAACTTTACATAAAACTTCACTCCTGCAAAAATTGTAGCTGATCCACCGCGTAATTTTTTTACAATAATTTACTAAATTTTGTTATGCGGCATCTATCTTTCTCGAAACGATGATCGGAGTGTCAGCTGTGATTGCTAGGGGAAATTTCTGGACGGCAGTTCACGCAGAATGCGATATGAATGTCGCCGAATGCCTACGCTGCAGATCATGCTAAATACAATAAGAACAGAATAAAAGTAATAATAAAGCGAATGATAAAAAATTAATAAAATTAGGTTGATTGTAGATGTTGGTTTTTAAGTTGATTATTACGTATACAAATATACATATGAAGAACGGCTGTAAGCGTTTTTATTGAGAAAACGTTAAAATTTCATTCTATTTTCGTTCTGTACATTTACCGAAGACGAAATTTAAAAAACTGCCCAATCTCTTATTATTTATCTGCGTAAACAAAAGCAGATCAATTTTCTGTAAAAAAGAAACGACCACTTACACGTAATTGTACCATGTTTTGACATTTGTCGAGTCGTTGAGAGGTGATGTTTGAATGCTTCTAATGTGAGGTTATGTAGCGTTGCCAATTGCTTAAAACATGAACTCACTAGTAAAGTCGATAATGATTAACCGAGTGCTCAATAACCAATGTCGATTGTAAGTAATTATGAAAATCATCATAAATTTTCTTTCTAATGGGTGCCGAAATAAAAATACTTTTTATGAGATTAAATTCTATGTATTTTAAGGCCTTGGGCCACATGAACTGGTATAAAATCGTGTGCGAATTTAACAATTTTTTTTTGTATGAAAAAGTGATTCACTGATAAAATTAATTACACATCTATTTAGTATGAATATCAAGCTGTTAGGAAATATATATATATATATTTTTTTAATGTTCAAAATGGCCGACTCCTCCAACCTTCTCGAAACAACCTTTTTCCAATTGGCGTGCCAAATAACTGCAACAATTTTCACTCGATTTACTTCAAATTTAAAAGTTATGTTCCTAATTGCATTTCGCAGAGAAGTACGTCCGGAATTTCTGATTAATCGACAACTATGCATTTTATGAGCAGTTTATGAGCAGTTATAACGAAATTGTCCACTGAAAATTCATTTCTTAAGTTCAAATACCTATAACTTTTGAATAAAACAATATTATTTAAATTCCGTACGTACTTCTCTAGGTATAAAATATTAGTAGTCGGCCATTTTGTACATCGAAAAAAAAAGTATATATATTTTCTAATAGCTTGATATTCACACTAAATAGATGTGTTATTAATTTTAGGAGTGAATCACTTTTTCATACGAAAAAAAAATTGTTGAATTCGCACATGATTTTATACCCGTTACTGTGGCCTGAGGCTTTAAACATTCGAAAAAAAAAATTAAAATCGTTGAAATTGTCAGTTCGACTTCCGGTTTTTCTTCCGAACTACCTCAAGTGCCTATAATAGTACCCTAGGTACTTGATATTTTTATGTAAATCATTCTCTTAATAAAGATAACAATTTTATCGTAAAACATCGTTGTTTTTATTTAATTCTATGTATAATGCATAAAATAGTAATTCTTTTAATCAAAATGATGTAAAAGTAACCCTTAACCTTTGACATAAGTTGCATTTCAATGCCTTGTCAAGAAAACCCCACACTCGAGGTTACTTTGACACTTTTAAAAAATATAAAACTTTGGGGGTTGGCGGGGCTTGACTTTCTTATACAATTTGATAGCCAAAGGACACAGTGTTCTTTTGGAGCAGAAAAAGTTGGAATTTAGGATGTCAAAAAAAGTGACCTGCAAAAAACTTCCAAAACTATAGTAAGAATACTTCCAAAGTATTTTTCCATTTCTGCGTTCCTTCTTCTGCTCCTATACTCTTTGCGGTATGTCGATTTGCCAATCGTGCACCAGTCATTCCGGATTTCTTGTTCCATTTTGATTTTTTTACACCTCTCAACTTTTTGCTCTATTCCTCCCACATTCTCGCTTCTTATTGCCTGCCATATTCCTCCTTCTCCCACTTGCCGGATGGCTTTAGCAAGGTCCTCTACCCACTTTGACGGGTTTCCATTGATTATTCCTCTTATTTTTTCTTTAAGGAGGTACGGTGATTGGAGCGAGTTCAAGATAAAAGCCCGATTTTTTTTATAGCATTGTCGAGACCTTCGTCCATGCGTATGCGGAGTTTCCACGAGATTTACCGTACACTTTCCGAGTTATTAATTGTTAAAGTTGGTGAATTAGTCACACGTAGACGACAAAATGTGCCTGTCCTCTCATATATCGATTTTTTTTGTGCTACTTGGAGCCAAGAAACACGTAAAAAAATTGATGGTTGCGTTCGCTGAATCTTTGTGATCGATAAGGCACCTTGAATTGGAAAGCTCACCGCAGAAATAAGCAATAAATTTAGAAATAAAGTCGCAAAAACCGAAGTTTTCGGAGAGCGAGACTTTTCGTGACGTAACAGCAGCCATCTTGCTCGACGTATGGCAACGTCGGATACCCGCGCAAATTTGATTCGTCTATCGGATATTTTCAACGCGAATCAAAAATATGATTGTGTGAAGCCGTACATTTTTTAATGGATTATTAAGGGCCTTTCGTCGATATTTACTTGAAGTTCTTTTACGTACAGCAAAGGCATCTCAATTTTTCTGGCGACATGTACCTATACATCGCATCTATATATAAATTCAGCATGGGAGAACCGTCATATCAAATAAACGTTCCTTTTTATACCTGCAAATCTTGTGAAAATTGGGAAAGGGAAAAATAATATAACAATCGATGAAATATGTTTTGACTTTGGACAGATTGGACATTGGACATTGAGGTTAACTTCAACGCGACGTTTTTTTTATGCGGTTGTTTCTATATTATAAAAATAATAGGAAACTCGAAATTCAATACTTAAAAAATATTTCTCGAAAAATAGGCCATATACATATATCTCAAACGTGGCGGTATTGCGGCGTGAAATAGACTCTAAATTTACTAGCATGGTCATCACCGTACCTCCTTAAGACACACCTTTGGCCACCTTCCTTCTTCCATCTATATTATTTCCATCAGGTATTGTGCCGCTCTTTTCTTGGCTTCTATATTTACCCCTCTACACCCCAATTGTAATTGATTCCATTTTCCAAGTGTAGTTTGGGGTGTTTGGACTGATTCTCATAGCCATCTTTACGTACTTTCCCTGCCATCTTTAACAAGGTTTTCCTCTTCCTCCATCCCTATACTTCGGCCCCTATCATTCCGCTTTTTGCGATTGCCCCCATCAGCTGTAATCTCCTCTTCAGGCTGCTTATCCTTGCTCTTTTGAAAATGCACCAAGTTGGGTTAACGGCTATATTACCCCTGAAGATGCCTTTTTTTCGACGGGTGGTTTCAACCCTTAAAACCGTTTTTCCGCCGACAAAAAAATACGTATCGCTTACTTTTCGGTGCTTTATAACATATGCAAATTTCAACAAAATCGAAGGGTGTCACCTGAGGGATGTCCCTTGTAAGTACTTATACTCTTTGACTATTTCCCATTCCTATTCCCTGTACTCCCATTTTTCATTTTCATTATTTCGACCCTCGTTCTGGAATATCATGATTTTTGCGTCGTTGATA
The DNA here is from genome assembly GCA_963210295.1 of Ophion ellenae. NCBI lineage: Eukaryota > Metazoa > Arthropoda > Insecta > Hymenoptera > Ichneumonidae > Ophion > Ophion ellenae. The sequence continues at coordinate 9,170,414 of OY723397.1, forward strand.
AAGGGTGTCTCAAAATGACCTGACATTTTAAGGGGGGAGATGCAGTATGAATTTAGAAAAAATCGTTTTTTCTTTACATTTTTTCGAAGTATGATGTTTGGAAAATATTCCCTGAAATGTTCAAGTCAATCCGATGAATAGTTTCCGGGATATCCCACAATTAGTGAAGGGCCGTCGGGTCCCCATGGCAGGTAGCGGCTGACAAACGCGCAAACGATAATACCCGAGAAGGCAGAATGCTTCGAAACAACAACAAATTGATGTTTTGGAAGCTTCCACATCGGCAGAAGCCCTATTGTATGGGCCAGGAATTGATGATTCGATGTAAGTAATTTTTTAATTAGTATTTCTATACACAAATCAAGTGTAAAATTGGAAAGCTCTTTCAGAAATTTTCAAAAATTTATTACTAAAAAACCATGAACTTTAGCAACATTTTATAAAGAATACTTTCGTTTCAAAAATTGCCCAAAATGTAAAAAAAAAATAATTCATCCCAAAAACTTTAATTATTTGAAAAATTGTTTTAACAATTGGCTATAAACAATTGAATGCTCGACTTTTCGGCCAAAAATTGTGATATTCGGATTCAGCGGATCAAATTACATAAAACAAGTTTAGCTTCATCCATCGAGCTTAACATTTTACGAACATATAATACCGTATCCACATCGAAAAACTTTAAATGCATTTTTCTCGAAACTATGTTTTTCAAGTCGGTCACCACTATAATTAAAAAACCACTCGATGGATTTTGATGAAATTTGGTGTGCTTATTGATAGCGTTAAAAACTAGTCCTTAATCGAAGGATTTTCATTTTTGTTGAAAATTTCTATTTTTGTAAAACAATAAGCGAGCGATTTTTTGGAAAAAAATGTTAATTTTTAGAAAAAAAGCTTCGATTAAGGACTAGATTTATTATTAAACTAATGATTTTTTGTTGTTGTTTTTTTTTTTAATTTCAGATGATCCAGTAAAATTTTATGATGGTCACCGCAGAGCATTACATGCCGAAGGGGGTCCGACAAAGATGGCGATATTTTTACGAATAATCAATATTTTTCTTTGAAAATTTGTACAATTCAAGTTGAAATATAACACAAAAAGTCTGTGTAACCACTTTTGTAAGACAAACTTAATTACTATAAAAAAAAATGATTGAAAATGCTCATTTTTTCACGCCTCTGACTGCATCTCACCCCTCAAATTGCGCGCCATTTCTTTTTGCGGTGAACATAGAGTACTAATCTTTGACAACTTTGACAATGGAGAATTACAGAATCGAGCAACGAATAGAAATTATTATTTGCTGCATTGTTAATACATATTTATTGCAGACGAAGTTTCATGGTCGTGTTATCTCACGCCGCGGCGATATGAATTGGCCACCAAGATCGTGCGAATAGACGCCATTGGACTTTTCTGAAAGGAAAAGTGTATGCCAATGATCCACAGACCGCTCCGAAACGTATTTTTCAAATGAATAATACGTTTTATTAATTAATTGAAATGTCAGGTCATTTTGAGACACCCTATATTTACTGTTCGTTTGTTTGTTTCCACGTATTCTTCGAGCAAGGTCATCATCATCCGCGAATTTTAACTCGAGGATCTTTTTTCCTTCTATCACTGTCCCTCCCTCATTTCTTCCTTCCCAGATCCTGTCCATATCCTCAATATATAAGCTAAAAAGCGATAGACCAAGCGGGCATCCTTGTCGTACTCGCCTCTTTGTCTCAAATCTTGAGTCACGATTGTAATTTTTTTGTTTGTGTTTGTTCAGGCTCTGCCATTATCATTATTTTTCCTAATTCTACATTTTTAGGAATAAACAATCGAATCTAGCATTATTTCTACGAAATCAAATTTTAAGTCGTTTTAGGAAAATTTGTGAGACGCGAAGTGCATTAAAATAAAACTGAAAAATTGATTCAAATATTGAACCGGAAGATCCTTAGGGGGTGAATGAATTCTCTGCGATATTTTTTTTCGGCAATCCGAAACAAAACGGTTGTCCAAATTGCTGCGAATCGCTGCGTTCCCTTGCACTATTCGATGGGACCGTGTGCGCGAATGTTTGAGTATGTGTGTAATTATATTACCAAGTCTATTGAATTTTCCGAGTGCAGAGAGTGCATTCGGGCCGCTCGCTTCGTTGATGTACTCAATGGAGCGCATTACTATATTGTCTTCCTGGCAAGTCTCTTTATATATATATATATATATATATATATATATATATATATATATATATATATATATATATATATATATATATATATATATATATATATATATATATATATACGAAAATAGAGAAATTATCCACGCAAAGAAAATAAAACGATACTTCAATGAGAATGAAAAGACGACATCTTGATAAGAATAATATACTGATAAAAATAACCCACGGAAATATAGAACAAAAAATCTTGATAAGAATTTTTGCATTGTTAGGTTTTTTTTGCTGTTACGATTTTTTAGAATCTTTTATTTAATAAATTGTCAAATTTTTTCAATTTTTTATGTAAACGATTACAACAATAATAACGATAATAATAATAATAATGATGATAAAAACATTGAGAACGCAAATTAAAAAGAAACAGAAAATTGGCGCTTGGTTCGTGCGGGAAAGGTGTAAATCAATATTTTATTTATCTTTCATTTAATAACCTTTAATTTTTCTTTTATTATATATATGAAAATTGAATAAAATTTTAAAAAATTAGTATTAATGTATAGTATCTATCATATATATATATATATGATACATACTATACATTAATACTAATTTTTTTAAATTTTATTCAATTTTCATATATATAGTAACAGAAAAATTAAAGGTTATTAAATGAAAGATAAATAAAATATTGATTTACACCTTTCCTGCACGAACCAAGCGCCAATTTTCTGTTTCTTTTTAATTTGCGTTCTCAATGTTTTTATCAGCATTATTATTATTATCGTTATTATTGTTGTAATCGTTTACATAAAAAATTGAAAAAATTTGACAATTTATTAAATAAAAGATTCTAAAAAATCGTAACAGCAAAAAAAAACCTAACATGCAAAAATTGGTATCAAGATTTTTTGTTCTATATTTCCGTGAGTTATTTTTATCAGTATATTATTCTTATCAAGATGTCGTCTTTTCATTCTCATTGAAGTATCGTTTTATTTTCTTTGCGTGGATAATTTCTCTATTTTCGTAAATATGATCGCGAAGTAAGATTTTCCGTTTTCTCGGTGCGATGCGGTAAATCACGTGGACCGGAGAATCGCGCCAAAATATCCACTCTCTTCCTCCCCCCTAGCTCCTCGCCCCTCTTGACTTCTCTTCCTTTCTCTCTGCGACACGAGAATAAAAGATAAAACGAAACTTACACGAACGACGAACTTGTCGCGCATTCTCGTATATCGTATTATTATTATTGTTGTTATTATTATTATTATTATTTCGTCATCATCGCGATTCCTGTTCGAGTTATGCACAAGTCGACGATTTTTCACAGTTTTTCTTTTGCCACCGCGAATTTTTCTACTTGCGTTGGGAGAAAAAATCGCAATTGATTTTTGTTTTCTGTTTGTTTGGATAATATTTTTCTCAGTGAGGATTTTTTAAAAACAATTTTGAGAAACGAGCGCCGGGGACGTACTCCAACACCCTTAAGGGGGGCGGTGGGGAACGCGAAGCGAACAGGAGCGCGTGTCGCACGCGACTGAGAAATTGTGAACCGGTGCGGTGTGAATTCGAGTCGTATGCACCGCCGGAGCAGGCGACGGGGAGTGAGGGAGAGAGAGAGAGAGGGAGCAACTTCGAACTATTTTCTTTCTCGTTCTATGCGCGTAATACGTGTATTATATGCACAAAGCGTATACGAAACAGAGCGCTTAGTAGCTTATATATATATATATATATATATATATATATATATATATATATATATATATATATATAAGCTAATGTGTGTGTGTGTGTGTGTGTACAGGGTGTCCTTCCTATCTCTGCCACCCGAAATAACTCGGTAATTATCGAAGTCACAAAAACATGTTCCAGACAAAAGTTGTACGGTGTGAAGCGGGCCATCAAATACGACCAATTTTTTTTCATTTCGGTGGAGGCGCAGATGCACCGTGAAGGTCACTTCCCCCTTTTAAGGTATTCCTTTCACGAACCCAAATATTTTACACTTAAATGATTTTCGTCTATAATGAAGTCAAAATGCATCCCAGTATACTGGTAAAATTTCAAGCCAAGTTACCGAACCTTTAACGAAAAATTACGGACCTAAAAATCGTCTCATTTATACGGCGCTTTATGGACATTTCACACTAGCCACATTTCTATCTAATAATTAATACACTAAATAACTCTAGATGCCTGGTGTGAAAAAGTCTAATGATTCCGTAACGACAATAAAAACAGAGGGTCACCGAACGTTTAAAGAAAACATTAATGTTAAAACTTGGAAAAATGTGACTAACAGAAGAATTTTCGTAGCCGTGACGTTTCAAATAAATGTAAAAATGTCTCAATCTACTAAATTTGGACGAGATTTTTTATTCTAGTTTATCGTTGTGTATAATAATCCATTGTAACTTATTTTTTTTATTAAGCGCAATTGTAATTTTCCGACGATTCAGAAGGCCCTGCTTATGCCCCCACAAAATACGGCCCTCCGCGAAAGGAATACCTTAAAATAGAATGGTACATTTTTTTAACGATCTTGTGGAGCACCTCAAGCTGCATAAAAAACATTAGGGGGTAAAAGTCGTTGAAGGTCATTCAAGGTCACCTATTAAAATGAAATAGAAATCTAAATATCTCGGATCACTACCAAATATTTTGTAGTGATCAGATATAATTAGATTTGTCAAAGTCGTTCAAGGTCATACAAGGTCACCTATTAAACCTCCTAACTATTGAACCACGGTCACCTAATAAAATTATATCCGAGACATTTAGATTTGTATTTCACTTTAATAAAATAAAATAAAATTAAAATGATTAAATTAAATAAAATTGATTAAACAATTAAATTAAATTAAAATCAAAGACAAATCTAAATATCTCGGATCGCTACCAAATATTTGGTAGTTATTAGAGATATTTAGATTTGCATTTCATTTTAATAGGTGACCTTGAATGGCCTTGAACGACTTTGACCCCCTAATGTTTTTTATGCAGCTTGAGGTGCTCCACAAGATGGTTGAAAAAAATGTACCATTCCATTTTAAAAAGTGCAGATGGCCTTCACTGTGCCTCAGCGCCTCCACCGAAATAAAAAAAATTGTTCGCATTTGGTGGCCCCCTTCACACCGTACAACTTTTGTCTGTAACATTTTTTTTGTGACGTCGATAATTACTGAGTTATTTCGGGTGGCAGAGATGAGAGGGACACCCTGCATATACAGGGTGGACCATTTAACGTGATGACCCCAAATATCCCCGTTGCCTTTAGAGTGACGAAAAGAATGTCAGGAGGTAATTTGATTTATTTTGAAGGGCTGATACAGTGGTAAAAAATTCATTTTTGTCAAGGTCATAGTTTTTGCGTTCTCGAGGTTGTCATTGTTTTTTAAAATGGGAACATGTTTTTTTCATTAAGACGTTGTGGCTGATATTCAGAAGAATTAATCGACCTATGATATTGTGACATTGAAATGATTTTCCACCAAAATACACGTGTAAAAACGGGGACAGGTGATGGTATTGACAATAAGAATATTCGAATAATGTAATTGAATTTTTTGTGCAGAACATTTATTGTAACAAATGTTCGAAGTGATGGCCATTAACCTGGACACATTTTTGGAGTGGTCACGTTAAATGGTCCACCCTGTATACATTTACAGGGAGAGTTACGAGAAACAGAACACTTGAATATCTCTGTTGGATTTTAAAGTGCGAATTATGTCAATATCGTAATTTGAATGGTTTGGAAGGACGCACATGGCTTTCATAATCTTTTAATTAATTAATTTTTTTCCATTTTTTTACGGTTAGCAAAGATTCAGCATTGAAAATGCTGTTAAAACTGTATATGTTTGTTGAGGTAAGCTGGGTACAGGGGTTGAGTTAGCTGGATGTCACGCGAAACTAACGCCACCCCCACTCCACTGCCACTGTGTTGTAGTAGAGTGGGGGGAGCTGCGACATGCTGAATGCCTGTGATCGGTTGAAAAATGCCCTCTCCCCGCCTAATTATAATATTGTTATTAATTTAAAAATGATATCAGAAATATATTACAAAAATTATATAATAATTATTGTACAAACAAACCCAAAAAAACTCTAAGAAACCCAAACAAATCCAATTATATACCTCAATTTATCAATATTTTTTTTAAATGATAAAAACCAACTCATATTATTTACATGTACCTGTTTTTTATTACCCGAAAAGTCTGATTACATTTTGAAAGCCATGAAAAAATTGCACTTTGTAAAATATCTGTAGATTTTTTAAAAATGGGATGGCATATTTTTTCTTCTTGCACATTATAGCCGGCATCCAAACGAATTCAACCATGTAAGATAGTATGGGCTTCAAATGATCTTGAACTTAGAAATATTGAATTAATTATAATACAACGTGAGAGAGTTTTTTCTTTATTTCTGTTACGCTAAATGATTCCTGCGAGCTGGGTTCCTCGTTGAGTTATGATTTATTCACACCTATCCACACACTTATACTTACACTACGGAGTTTAAATACTTTACCTCCTTGTGCTACATCCTGGACGGCGCTGAAATAGTCAAAAATGTCATTCTAACCTAAAAATAATCAACGTTATCAAAAAAATGTTCCTATAAATGTTGTTAGTTCTGGCATGACATTTTTTCTGGTAAAAAAATTCATGATCCCATTTTGAAGAAAACATTTCGACTATCTTAACGTTGGCATTTTGAATTTTTGACCACAATATTTTTTTTTGACGTTAGGAGCAGTATTTCCGAGATAAATCAGGTGTAAGATTAAAATGGGACATGCGGTATAAAGGGTGACAACTACAAAATGGCCCTGCCTTTTTTAGGTTCTTGCGCGAAGATTTCGTGACTGAGAAAAATATCATATTGAACAGGTTTTCGAGACCTCTCAAAAAAAATACAGCGTATTGTTGTGATTAGCAATATTGGCCAAAAAAAATCGAGCATTTTGGAAAAAAAATCCTAAATTTCATTTTACGTACGGCAGAATGAAGATAATTAAATTCCGCATACGAAACACTCTTGAATATTTGTTTCGTGCATCCCCTAATGGGGGAAAAAATGATCTAAGATGCATTTCAAAGTGGATGAAATGAAATTTAATTCCATTGAAATAAGTTTCTCACGAGTGTTTCGTATTCGGAATTAAATTATTGTCATTTTGCTGATCTTAAGAGGTTGGGCCACTGTAAAAATGACGAACAGTCGTTCCTCGCTTGAGGCAACTCAAATTGAAGATGAAGGTTCGAGTATAGTGCAGGAATCGCAGATTGAAGGTAAACTTATGATTACAGCGATAGAACTGCTGGTAAAACTTTAAACGCGTTTTTCTCGAAACGATGTTTTTCAAAACGGCGTACACGATCTCTCAACATCCAATAGTCGGATTGATTTGAAATTTGGTACACTTATTCAGTGTAACAATAGTTTGGTCTTGACCGATATTTTTCTTCTCAACATTTTTTCCCAATAGTTATTAACAATAATAATGTCATATTTCGTTCAATTTTGTTTTTTGATGATTGGAACACGATGAGAAAAGGAAGCTCGGCCAAGTCTTAGCCAGTATTATCTATATTGAGAAAAAAAAACTCGTTTTTCATTGTTCCAGATCAACTAGTTTGCCAAAATCAAGTACACCGTTCAAAATTCGAGCCCGTCACGTCCAAAGGTCCTTCACGAGATTGTTTATAACTTCTTTAATTATTAACATTTTTAATCAAATTTGGAACACAACTTTGTTATTGTACGTACAAATAAATGTCCAAACGATTTTTCAACCATCTTAATTATTCCGTAATTTTTTTTTAATAACCATGATTTTCAGTCGTCACAGTAGCCTAACGCCTTGAAATGGAATTTGGATTTTTGTTCCGGAATGCTCAATTTTTTTTGGCACATGCTACTCGTCACTAAAATACGCTATATCTGTTTTCGAAGAGGACTTGAAAAACTATTAAATATCATATTTTTCTCAGTGACAAAAACTCACCGCCAGACTGTTGAACAAAAAAAACATGGCCACCTTATCATTTTCACCCTGTATAGAAACGTATGTGCATCGTCGGCTCGAATACGCGCGTTCTCCTGTACACCTCGCTGCATCTGACATATCTCATATCCTCTCTCGGTTCTGCATAACAATATCGCGCACGGTGTGTGATTAAGGTGCTTCAGCGGTAACCTGCACCGTCTTCGATCAAACCGTACGCAAGAGACATGCAATTATCGAGCCCGGAAAGTCTTACGTACCGATTTTCCCGGAAATCGAACGATTTTTTCACTTTCCGTCAGCCATATTTGATTCGCCATTTCGAATTTGTACGTTTTTGGGTGAAATTCGAAATCGGGATCGCTTTGTTTCAAACTGTTTCGCCGCCATCTTGAATTTAGGTACTCTTATGTCAAATTCGAAATCAGCGACTTTTGGTTACCCAGAGGGTCGATTTCAACCGAGATCGCTTCAGTTTTAGTTTTTTCAGCGGCCATATTGAATCCGCCATATTGAATATACGTATTCTCACGTCAAATTCGAAACCAGCAACTTCTTGGTTACCCAGAGGGTCGATTTCAACCGAGATCGCTTCAGTTTTAGTTTTTTCGGCGGCCATATTGAATCCGCCATCTTGAATTTGTGTACCCTGATGTCAAATTCGAAATCAGCAATCTCTAGTCACCCAGGGTGTCGATTTTCAGCGAGATCGCTTGAGGTTAAGCTTTTCGGCGGCCATATTGAATCCGCCATCTTAAATATATGTACTCTAATCTTAAATTCGAAATCAGCGACCTCTAGTTACCTAGGATGTCGATTACCAGTGGGATCGCTTGAGTTGCAGCGTTTTCAGCGGCCATATTGAATCCGCCATTTTGAACTTAAGTACTCTCATGTCAAATTCGAAATCAGCAACCTCTAGTTACCCCGGATGTCGCTCTTCAACGAAATCGCTTGAGTTTGAGCTTTTTCGGCGGCCATATTGAATCCGCCATTTTGAACTTCGGTACCCCAACTCAAAGCTCGAAATCGGCGCTCTCAACCGTTTGCTGCATACCGATTTTCTCGAGACTCGTATTTTCACATTTAACTTATGGAACTGAGTAGCGCAGCTTTGCGCCTTGCATCCAAGTCGGAAAAACGTTATCTTATCTGCTTCGTGCGTGTTGCAATATCGAATGAGAGAACGTGAAGATCCCGACGACTGTCTTCGGTCATGGACAAGTTAAGAACGCGAGATTGCGTCAAGCGTATCCACAAAAATAAGCATGAATTTTATAAGAAATTAGTGAAAATTAATAAAGATCCACAACTTCCGGCCGTTTAGAACATAATGCAGACAATGTCGAATTGTGTTTCGTTCACGAGCGCAAAGGGCGGCAGGGAGAGAGAAAGGAGAGAGAGAGGTAGCCCGATGAATAATGATGATGATGGCCCGGGGTCAGAGAGTGATGTATGACGCGTGCACTATTTTTTCATCGTGGGTGGCAGATCTCTTCCCCTTGGTATAATTAACACTCCCTTTTGCCCACAGTCCTATTTTCTACATACATATATACAAACTCACACACATAGTAAAGTAAATGATTATCAACCTAATCCCGCGGTCGCACGTTCCAGTCGCGACCGAAATATCCACCGGAAACCTAATAATCGTTAATTCAACTACCCAGCGCTATTAACGCAGCTCTCAATCCCCAATGTGGCGTTTTGCCTATGACACTTTTATCCAAAGGTCCCAAACGCGTTGCACCCATTCGAGGAACGCGTCCGGTGGCACGCGCGTGCTCGAAACTAACGCCAAACATTATACGAGGCACCGTTTCATTCGCAATCGTTCTCTCACAATGCGCGCACCTTGGTGGCGACACCGAAAAAACGACGACACTAAACGAGAAAATTTGACACTAAAGGAGAATTCAAGAATTACCGTACAATTGATCATTTTCCGACTAAAGGCGAACTTTTGGCCCGTGGGAGAGCACGCGCGACCGGAAATGACCGCGAAGAAACGTGAGGGCGTCTCGATACCGAAGGATTACGAGACCCCGACGTGATCGCGTAACTCTCTGTGGGCCTTATTTTCCATTGAACTGTTTCATCCTTCGCGAGCGTGTACATTATTATGATTATCATTATTATTCTTGTTATTGTGGTATATATTTTTGGCCAATAAGACTGGCATCATGCAGGTATCTTTCTTACCGACAATTCAATTGCTGGTGAAGCGTAATGACAATTCGCGGTACTAGATGTCATCTCTTATTATTTCGCGACTTTTTCCCGCGCCTCCGATGGGAACACTATGACGCGTTATTTCGGCACATTTCGCTTTTCTTTCCAGAAGACATCGTCGCGACCCGGCGAGACCGAGACGGAAGAAGATAAGCTCGCTCGGGGATAACACGTTCGCAACTTATGTGCAAGTGTAATATATATTCTTGAACGTTAAGACGAGGGTCTGGGGACGGCTATGTATATAGACGAATCAATTGTAATAGATGTCGCGGTTATGACGGGGAGGACGACGACGCCCCCTGTATATGCTGCGTGCAACGGTCTTGCCGGGCAAGCATACAGGGTGGCTTGGCCGAATTGGGCGACTCGACATTTTGAGGGGTCAGCGTGAGCTTTAAATTAACATAATGCGATTTTTCATTGGATATTCTTACAGCTGAGTGTCTTGACCCAAATTTGCAATTATGTTTTTGTAAAAATGTCCAAAGTTGACAAGACGAAGCAGGCGGAAACGAATAATGCTTTGGGCTCCATCCTTCTTTGAATGTGATTCACTAATACCGATCTTTTTAGGATACCGATCGCGTTACGAGACCGATCGCGTTACGATACCCATTTTTTTACATTACCGATCTTTTTACGATACCGATCTATTTACAATACCGATCTTTTTACGATACCGATCTTCTTACGATACCGATTTTTCTTTTAAATTTAAACAACCAAATGCAAACACGTACTCCTGGCCAAAAAACTCCAAGACTTAACTCAAGTTTACAACGATTTTTTTGTAAAAATTTCCATGATTGACAAACCAAAGCAAGCGGAAACGAATAATGCATTGTCTCCATCCACCTTGTCGTATTATTCACAAATACTGATCTTTTTACGATGCCGATGTCTTTACGATACTGATCCTTCGACCATATCGATCTTTTACGATACCGTTCTCTTTATGATACTGATCCTTCTACCATACCGATCTTTTACGATACCGATCTTTTTACGATACCGATCTCTTTACGATACCGATCTCTTTACGATACCGATCTCTTCACGATACCGATCTTTTTACGATACTGATCTCTTTACAAAACCGATCTTTTTTTTACGATACTCTTTTTGTCTCTATACCGATTTTCCTCCCAAATTTAATCAACCAAATGCCAAGACGACTCCTGGCTCAAGAAGCACACGCGATGACGGCTACCCAGTGTGCTACGGCAGACCGGCGCACTGCAGTTTACCCTTTGTGCCGTTTTTCTCAAACCTTCGTTTTACGAAAGGGTGCAAGTCGTATCTCGAAAAATATTGGTGTGATTCACTTCAAAAGCTGACGGAGCGTAATTTATAACTTCTTCTATCGCGCGACCGCATTCTTTTTTCACACTCTTTTCAAGTTGTTCCAAAACTTCGATAGTTATATTTGTTTTTGACAAATGGTCAAAAACAAATTATCAAAGTTTTTTATCGCTGGAAAATCGAACATTTTTCCACGGTTTGTCATTATGATTATTTTCAAAATTTCGAAAAAGTATCCGTTCATACGAAAATTTTGTTATTATACTAAAAGTAATTCTTTAAATTTTTCCATCGAGTCGAGTCTAGTCACCAGAGCCACCTACACAGATTGGCCATGCAGCCACCTACACAGATTGGCCGCCTTTTCTTCAAATAATCATCCCTCCATTGTTTATCAAGATTTTTCAATTAAAAAAAAACTCCTCCTGAGCAAAATTACCCATCAACTGTGTGTAAAATCTCGACCTCCCCATCTCCATACTCTCATGGGAAAAAAATATTGAAAACCGGCTCGTTTTTTCGCACTCAGCTGCGAAACTTCGAGTTGCTTGAGATCTCAACGGGACACCCGGTGTATACGCGGTCTCCCCGCACGGTTCCATACGTGCGAGGACGACGGAAAACAGTGCCTCTAACAGGATAATAGACGTGTCGCGCGGTTGAATTATCGATGCGCGCTGATAATGTAGCGCGATCTTAGTACGCGCTTCTGCCGCCTCCGAGCAACGGCGCTCCCCGCGCACAAAAACCTCCCGATTATTATTTTCACTTATCCGTTCATTAAGGGATTATGACAGTGAATTTCTTTTGAAAAATCGATTTTTTTGGCTTATCCGATAGACGGTTATAAACATGAACCTGGCATTGCCGATTGATCGTACGTAGACAATTTATATGAAAACATCCGCACTCGAAACTTTAAACGCGTTTTTCTCGAAATTTCGTTTTTCAAAACGGTGTACACTCTCAAAGGAAGAGTTTTCAAGCTAGCCGTCTCGAATTTTGACACAGCATTTTTCACGCCATTCTTTACCTTACTATGGAAGCTTTTTTTTTAATCTTTGTAATTTTTTTAAAGAAAAACTGTCAAAAAATAGGCTAAATTCGATACTTTTTTCAAACCACCGCCATTCCGTCAATTTTGATTAAAAAACAACCTCCATAGCAAGATAGCGGCTTTCATACCGATTCAAAATCTTCTTACAAATTCTGTTTCAGATCATTTTTGGTGTTTTTGAGTGAGTACTCATTTTTTTCGAAGACACCTTCAACCGTTAAAATGAATTATAAAAAAATAAAAATAAACGTTCAAAATTTTGTTTTCTGTTCTTTATGAGTGATTTGATTTGACATAAACAAAATCAGCCTGATTAGCGTATATTAACGACAAAAAATCGCAAAAATCAGCTATGTTCGACCCGTTATGCTGTGATGATCCCTAAAAAAAACGCGCAGATACTTATCGCAAAGTCGAAAAATGCGAAAAGACAAAAAATAAATCAAAGGTTACGGGTCACGTGTGTTCATTGCGACGACATCGCAACTCGCCGCAATCTGAGAACGCACGATGCGCTGCTACGATATTTATGTCGTCTCGTATCGGAAAGTCATCTTGCACTTAACCTCGGAAATAAAATATTAATGGCATCTACCGCCATTTTTACGAAACGCTCGTAAAATACTGTTTTTCAATGGAGGGGGCGATCCCTTTGTAACGTAAAGAAGAGTTTATGGCTGAAAATGAACACTCCAATGAAGATGAGGATCATTTAGTCGCATTTTTCAGTCTTCAAACTTTAAACGCGTTTTCCTGAAGACCACTTTTTCATGAACTCCGTACAAGATAACTCAAAAACTATATGATCGATCACTTTGAAATTTTCCACACTTTCAGATAACATAATTACCGCCTATGTGAACCTAGAGTTCTTTAAAAATTCTTTTTTTTTCAAACTACTTTTTTATGACCAAATACTACAGCAAAAGTTGAATGCAAAATAAAACGATTTTCGAACCCATGCCATTTTTTAACTGTCACTTTTCTTTGGATTTTTTAGATTCAGATAGAGCGTGTAGGTCCTGGAAATATAAAATTTCTTGGCTTTGATGATTAACCTTTTAAGGACGGGGAAATTGCCATTAAAATCAATTTTTTTTTACATGCAAGATATCAATAAAATCGATGAATTTCTCAATTAGAGTCCCAAGCCTAACTGCTGGTCGATATATCGACCAGACCCGTCCGCAACGAAAAGTCCAATTCTAAAAATTATTTAAAATAGTTTGAAAGCGTATTCCTATGTAATTTGATGCGCTGATTACGGGGAAAACAATGAAAAAAATCCTGGTGGCATCTTTGACTTTGAAAATCGCCATTTCAAGGTCAATTTTTTTTCTCTGCTAGTTTGGCCTGAAAATTTATATACTCGCATTGTGGATGCACTGAGTACAACAAAATAGCCATAAATGTTGTGAATGTCATCCTGAAGAATATTTGGAGGACGCCAGTTATTATAGAACAAGCTTCGTCAGTAACCATCCTCTGTCCAAAGTATGTCACAAGAAGACTGCAGAAAAATCGTGGCGAAAATGTGATCCCTTTGGGGTGCTTGATTTTCGTGAGTCCCCTTGCCTAAATATTATGTGCCCCCTGGCTGGTCGATATATCGACCACTCCCGTCTTTAAAAGGTTAAGATCAATGCACGAGACGCTAGGCTGTACGCCGTGGAACAACTCAGGGGCAACCATCTCTGAAGCGAGTGTCTCACTGCCGCCATTTTTAAATATAAAAAATAATATTTTTTTACAATTAATAGACGTAACAATATGTACATAAAATTTTAATTATGTAGAATAGATCATTTCAATACAACATTTCTTTGAAAATTCGCTTATTTTCGACTGCCTGAATGATTATTTTTTTTTTCTCGATGCGGGATGCGCGAAAAAAGTTTTTCAGGAGTGTTTCGGGATAAACTTCCGAAAAGCGGAAATCGAATTTCGATCTGAAATTTTGCATTCATCTTCCTTTTAATATTTTGAGAGATCCCCTAAAAGGATTTTTGACGGCGCGCCATAGTTTTCGAGATATCGATTTTTGAAAGTCATTTTTTTGCCACGCTCCTACTATTCTTATAGGTGACGGGCTCACCCATATTTTGATGCTGCTTACGAAAAGTAGCATGTTTCATGCGTTTGATATCACCGCGAAAACTAGCATGTTTTTGCTTTCGGCACGAAAACTAGCAAGTTTCGGTTTTCGCCACGAAAACCGGCACCTTTCGATATTTAAGGGGCTATACCAGTGTAAGCGCTGCAAATTTGGGTGATTTTCGGGAATTTTTTGGAAGAAAAGTACTTAATTAAATTATTCGGAGAATTAAGAATATATTTGGCTATATTTGACCTATATTACATAATTTTTTCATAGAAATATATTGAGATCCAAGCGACTTATGCGCTGCCTTCGGCGGCGCCAAAAAAAAAGTTTCTCCGCTGCTGACATGATTCCGGCCGATTGAGTAGCTAAAACCGAAAAAGGAAAAAATGTCGTTAAACTGGAAGGTATTTCCTGTACAATGACGTAGGATTTTCGAAAAATATCAAAATCTAAGAAAATGGCGTGGTTATGAAAAAGTCTGTTTTCTTGCCTATAAAATGGTCGTTTTTTTCAAAGCCAAATCGTCAATTTCCATCCAATCAAAAATATCCTGCGTCATTGTAGAGTAAATATATTCAAGAGTGCTTAGTTTAAATTTCAACTCAATCGGATAATTGCTCTTTCAGTTACAATGTCAGCAAATTTGAAAAATCTCATTTCGAGAAAAACGCGTTTAAAGATTTAACTATCGATTTTTGCAAGATAAAATTATATTTACCATAAAAACTGCTAATCAGCTATACCTGGCCCATACAATGGACCCTCCTCTTCCTTGAATAATGCCTGCTGAGAGGCTGAAGCTTTTCACACTGGTATAGCCCCTTAACGCGAAAACTAGCACGTTTCGGCTTTCACCACGAAAAGAAGCAGATTTCGGTATTCACCGCGAAAATTAACATGTTACAGTAACACTGCAATTGTTTCCGACTGTTCTGCCATGCTTTTTTTACGCCGTGTCTCTATTTTTTTACTCCAATTCCTTTGACGTTGAGCGTTTTTTTACTTTAAATTAACGGAGTATTTTTAGTTTGCCATTTTGTACCGTCCTATTTTTTTGGTCGGATTATATTATACATATTTTATTATTTAAATTTTCATCTTCTGGACTTATGAAAAAATGGCAAGCGGAAAATATCTCGTCACTTTGGGATAAAAAATGCATGGTCAAAAAAATTAAGAAAAAAATATCGGCAACAATTCCAGTGTACACAATTATAATGACAACTTTTTGACGGTCGGATGGATGATGTTCGAATGTCCAAATTGAAACAGACGTCACATCAAAAATTGCCTCTTGCACCAAGAAAAAGAAGATTTACAGGCCATGCTCGAGAGAGGTTTAATTCCAATCGAACATCAGCAAGATTTTTCAAACATATTAGACGATAACCATCTGTAAGATTACAGTACATTGGTTGAATGATATTTTCAATAACGTTATTTTTTTTAATAGAAAATCACAAAAAAAAATTCATTAAATTTACAATTTCGTTATTATTTTTTTTACATAAATTACTATTATCGATTTTAATTGATAATTATTATCAAAATGTTAATAAAAGCAACGAGTATCAAATTAAAATGTCATTACGCAAAAAATTGTCATTTTTTTTAAATACTCCCCGAGTAAAAATGAATATATATAATCATATATAATTGTATATTAATTGATCATATACAATTGTATACAAAAATTGGCCCGATAGAATTTTATATATTTGTATATAAACGTATACAATTGTATACGTTTATATACAAATATATAAAATTCTATCGGGCCAATTTTTGTATACAATTGTATATGATCAATTAATATACAATTATATATGATTATATATATTCATTTTTACTCGGGTATGTATATAACTTTATCAAATCAAATTTGATGGAAGTACATTTATATCTCGATTATATATACGAATGTATAGAATCATATACAATTATATATAAACCTATATAAGTATATATGATTGCATATCATTTTTATATAATCGTATCTAAGTATATACAATCCTTTTTACTCGGGTCATATACAGTCATATACAACACTATATTGAATTATATATAACTGTATATAATATTATATCTAATTATATAAACCCTAAATAAGTTTCACGTATATATATAATTATATAGTTATTATATAATTATATAATTATATATAGTATAGAGTTATATACAATTATATATAAACCTATATATAAATATATATGCTTGTATATCATTTTTATATAATTGTATCTAAGTATATACAATCATTTTTACTCGGGTCATGCGGTTTATTTTTCCAGATTTTTACCTGAGCACGAAGGACTTTAAGTTCTCAACAAAACTCTTTTTGGTTAAGATTGTACGAACGATGAGATCCTTAAGGTTTTAAATTTACTCGCTTTACACTAGTTCTTACAGTGAAAATCAAACAGACTAGTTTTCGCGACGAAAGCCGAAACATGCTCGTTTCGCGGTGAACATGGAAACGTGTTAGTTTTCGTGGCGAAAGCATAATCATGCTAGTTTTCGAGGTGAAATTAAAAAAGTGTTACTTTTCCAAAGAACTTTGCATCGTGCTATTTTTCGTAAGCAGCGTCGATATGTTACCGCCCTCTCCGTTTTGTGCGAATGATAGGGTCCGTGGAACACTAGTATGAACGCGGGTCACCTCGAATGTGCGGCGAATATTGAGTTAGACACAGAGCATCGTGAATTAAGGGACCAGTCCACTTTGAAAGTTTCAAAAAATCGAAATCAAGCAAGACTTGGAGAAATCGACGATGATGAGCAATCAGAAGGGGTTTTGTACGGTGCAGGAATTGCCGCTTGAGTTTAGGTATGAGTTTTTCATAGTATAAACTTCAAGCGTGTTTTTCTCGAAACAAGGTTTTCAAAATCTAGCTCCATCGTATCTCTAAAACTAATTTACCGATTCTCTTGAAATTTGAACCACATATTGTAAACATGATTGGCAACAAGATGGCCCTCGCTGGTTTTAAAATTTTGATTTTTACGCTTTTTTGCCAAAAACTTCGAAAAAAACGCGTTTTTTTACTTCTTTCGTTTTTCCTCTGCCATTTTTTTATTTTTTGATAAAACTTTATATCCGAGGGTCATTTTGTAGCTGGTGTCATACTCAATCTAATGGACTTTGATTTTTTTGTTTCAGACAATCCGTTGCCGTTTTGTGATGGAGCTACCTAACCCACCTATTTTTGAGGCGTTACATTGAACTATAGTTTTTGTACTTAAAAATGAATAAAAATGAATTAAAATGAATTGAATTTTTTTTTCGATGTATTTTAACACTTTATTTATCAAGCTCAACAACTTTTATATTCGTATCTTTTATAAAATCCTTTTAAAAAACGCGAAAATAGCCTTTTTCGTGGCTCCAAAGTGGACTGGCCCCTTACTTTTTTTGTTATTCCACAGTTCAATTTTTGCAGGTCAATAGATTTCTAGGGTTCATTCATTACCTTTAAATCTTTTTGCTAGTTTTATATTTTCGGAGTTTTGTGTGATTTTGATTTATTTTTTTGGATTTTCTATAGTCTTCAAATTTTTTATTTATTTCACATGGTACCTTCTTATGCTTGGTAGCCAGCCGCTGCAGCGTTGGAGGGAGGATTTCTACCGCCCAAACTTGTCGAAGATCCACACAAAGCGGAGAGCGCGATAACAAGTATAGTTATAGTCAGAGCTGAGCCCATCAGCTATAGATATAGCAGGAGCGCGATAACAAGTATAGGTATAGTCAGAGCTGAGCCCATCAGCTATAGATATAGCAGGAGCGCGGTAAAAAAATAAGTTTCAAACATCGATATCTCAAAAACTATTCTGCGTCCCCAAAAATCCTTTGAGGGGATCTCATAATGTATTAAAATGAAGGTCTCTGCCAAATTTCTGATAGAAATTTGGTTTCCGCTTTTCAGCCGTATACCCCAATTTTTCTGGCGAATACTACTTATCATCAAAATACGCCATATTTGTTTTCCGAAGAGGACTTGAGACACTAATTATTAGATTTTTCTCGGTCGCAAAATGTTCGTGCCAGACCCTTAAAAATAAATGGCCACTTATAATTGACATCCTGTATATATATATATATATATATATATATATATATATATATATGTATGTATGTGTGTGTGTGTGTGTGTGTGTGTGTGTGTGTGTGTGTGTGTGTGTGTGCGTGTGTGTGTGTGTGTGTGTGTATTTTCTAGTTTTGCACAATTTTGCGTGCGCGTATAAAAACTCGACCTTCGGTCTTCTCGAGTCCACCAATCTCGCTGCTATCGCAGATATCCTCTTTTTCTCATTCTCCTTCCGCGGCGTAAGCAACCAACGTTCGATCACGTGATTTTGTTGTGGCGTTCTTACGCGACGCGATCCTCTAACTATCCTGTCTTTCAACCTTTTTTCAGCTTATATATGCCGCCCCTTGCTACGCCTCGTCGCACCTTCTCTGGGCGCGAAAATAAATCTCGTTTTGCGGTGTCTTCCTCTTCTCTCATCTCCCGCGGCAGCTTCGTAATACGCTTTCTTGGAAAGTAAGAGCGGGGGCTATTGCGGTTGGTTGCGAAAAAAGCGAAGTCGTCCACAAGTGTCCCGCTCGTTGGCAGGACGCGTGCGTATGACGGTTGAGGGTGCGTAAGCATATTGCGTGTTGTTCTCTGGCTAGGCGTGTGTCGTGGCATTGCTTGATTGAATTTGGGAGGAAGATCTGTATCGTGAAAAAACCGATATTGCAAACGATCGGTGTCGAGAAAAAAGGGTAATCAGTAAACGGTAATAAAAAAATTCGGTATTGTAAAAGATCGGTATCATGAAAAAATCGGTATAGTGAAAGATCGGTACTGAGAAAAATCGCTAATGTAAAAGATCGGTATCAGGAAAAAAAATCGACATCCTCCTGAGATCGGTATCGTGAAAAAGTCGGTATTGTAAAAAGATCGGTATTAAGAAAAAATCGGTATTTGTGAGCAATACGATAAGTAGGATGGAGTCCAAAGTATTATTCGTTTCCGCCTGCTTCGTCTTATTCGGGCATATCGTTAGTGCACAATACTCGCCACCGAGTGCCACGGTGGAGCCACTGTCGCCTAAAGGAATCAGAATATCGGTACCAAGTACGCCCACAATGGAAATAGCACCGATCATCCTTTCGCAAATGTTTTTCTCGAAAAAAAAATGGTTTTCCCTGACACTAGACGAGGATGGCATAACTCTGGTGGCCTTCCACATCAAGGTCAACGAAGAATTTGACAGCCTTGAGAGCGGTTCCATATCCGTGGACGTCATTCGTAATCGCAACGGTCGATGGACTTACGAGGATCGCAAGACGCGGCTTCGCCTCGGCGACATAGTCCATTATTGGGTACACGTGGTGAACGACGGCCTCGGTTACAACCTATTGAATCAGCAGCATCAAGTGACCGGTTCGATCGTTTTCTTTTCCTTGTAATAATTATCGTTGTCTACCGCTCGATGCCCATACGATATTTCCCTTTTTCATCCATGAGTTTTTGGACTGTGAGTCAATGCGATTATTTTTCGAGATTTTTGAAGATGAAAAATTGTTGGTATTCGGTCGGTAAAATGGAGAATTACCGACTGTGTTGGATGCTTCAAGTTTGGTCGGTATAGCATGGCCTCATCCTCGAACCTCGGTCGGTAAAAGTAGAGATAGGGCTCAATCGGTAAAACAGAACGCTACCGGTCAGCTCAGCCAGTAAAACAGAGCTCAACAGTAAGATTGGTCGATAAATCAGAACAATATATTACCTCAGTCGGTAAAACAGAGCTCGATTTCTCAAGCTCGGTCGGTAAAATCAATGTTTGACCAATGAAAACAATTATTTCGAAGCATCTCGATCGATAAGCTGGAAAACCAGCTTGGAATCTTTGCACACCTTTCAAACACTAATAAAATAAATTAAAATTCGATCACTGTCGTTGGCCAGAATTTTTCAGCGCATCGGCCGGCAATAGGATTGCTCCGGTCTCGACAGGCGGCGACTCGGAAAATCAGGCCTGCGCCCCGACCGACACCAAGGTCATCGATCCGCAAACCAGAAGACGCGAAAGCATTTGCTCCCGTCAGCTCTTGTTGCACGAACAATTTGACAGGTTTAATGATTCGATATGGACCCGCGTCGAAAGGTTTGCTGGGGCTCCGGTAAGATTTTTTTACCACCAATTTAGGCGAGAAGTTACAAAATCATTCGTTTATTATTATTACTATTATTAGTAACTTCATCATAATCATCGCCATAACAAAAACAACACTAGCAATGATACTAGTAATAATAACTTCGAAAACAAGAATGACAATGTCAGTAATAGTAACAAACATTGTTATTGTAATATAATTATAATTACTTTTCTAGCAACAACAACAACAACAACAACAACAACGATAATAATAATAATGATAATATTATAATAATCATTACCATACCAATGGCAGTTACGATTGTTATTATTATTGTTTATTATTGTTGATGTTGTTTTTATTATTATTCTACTTTTTACTTATATGCTAACGTTATTTATTATTTACTTTTACGGATCATTTATTTGTGAAACTCCCCATGTAATGTGATCGCCGGCGATAGAACGACTGCTCGCACGCTTCGATCCTCTATTTTGTTTCTGCTCCGATAGGATTACGCGTTCGTGATTTACCGAAACGATCAGCGAAACGTCGAGTGCTCGGGCGGAAATCTCCAGATCCGTCCGAGCCTCGTGCAAACCGAATGCAGCCGGGATTTCATTCGCCATGGCAACCTTAGTCTCGGGAAGTACGTACGCAAAAGTAGCAAAAGAAATAAAAATATATGGTGATATATGTGTTAATAAATATATATGTAAATAGATTTATTCAATCTTAAACAATTTTAAACAATTTACAGCGGTTACATAGTTCTCTCTACACTACTCGTAAGATATTCCTTTCACGAACCTGAATATTTAAGGCTAAAATGATTTTCGTCTATAATCAAGTATAAATAAATCCCAGTATATAATAATTGATACACTAAATAACTGTAGATGCCTGATACAAACTGCTCACGCGTGTAAAAAATCTAAAGCTTCCGCAGCGATAATAAAAACAGGGGGTCACCGAATGTTAAAAAAAAATATTTATGATAAAACTTGGAAAAATGTGAATACCAGAAGAATTTTCGTAACCGCGACATTTCAGCGAAAATGTAAAAATGCCTAATCTACTAAGTTTGCGCAAAAAATGTATTCCTGTTTATCATTGGGTATAATAATTGATTGTAACTTACTTTTTAGTAAGCACCACTCTAATTTACCAATGATTCAGAAGGGCCCTGCTTATGCCCTCATAAAATACGCCCCTCCGCGAAAGGAATACCTTAAGTCTATATAAGAGGCGTTCCATACCATTTCGAACGGTCAAAAAGTTATCCACTCTCAGAAAAATTGGAATTTTGTCATATTATTTAATTATATGAAAAAAAAACAGTGTAAAATTCTTCAAAATTTTTGGATCGCATTTTCTCGATTTTTTCAAAATTTAAAAATGTTCAAAATACCGTTATATCTCGTGAGCATTTGATTCAACAGAAAAATGTTTGAGACAAAAAAGTTGCAATTTTACATGAACTTGGTGAAAAAATTTTGTTATGAATTTTCCGAGTTTAAAAAATGCTCATTTTCACCAAAATTATACAAAAATATTTTTTTTCGGTCGGTATGTCACTTTTGATTTTTCTCAAAAAATTCCAGAAAATACTCTGAAGTGTGTACAGTAAAACCTATTTTTTCAGAGTGGCTCGATTCGTTGTTCCAAAGCTGTGCTTTGTTTTATTATTTAGTCATTTTCCTCGAACATTCTCACCTATTCACATACAACAGGCTTAAGGTAATCGTATCGCTTCACACTAGTCATACCACTGATCATACTTTAGACTTGTACAATTTATATTTTTAACATATGCAACAAAATAATTTGTAATAACTAACATTTTCCATGTGTAAACTGTTTAATTAACACATTTAATTAGAAAAAATAAAGAGTAGTTATTCTAACGATTCGCGCAGTATTTCTCGGTTTGATATTTGGCAACATTGGTTCTATGTCCGTCGCTTTTTACTCAACCAGGCGAATTCAACCTCCATGCTTTTCAACGTCGATCTGTCAAAACAATGTCAGGTGCGGGGAAAGCTTTGTATTCGGGCCAAGACTGGTAAAAAGCGTGAAAAATGAGTGTCGGCGAAATATGTCGGTTAAAAATGAGATATTTGTGGAAATTCTAATGAGTGAGATGAGGTTAGGACTACATTTAGCTGTTGCCTTGCTGTCACGTTTCTTTATCGTAGCAAGTGATGATAAATCGAATACCTGAAGTTCAAAACAAACTTGATATTACATAAAATTAGATCAATAAGCGTAACTTTTTCCAAGAGCATTGGATAACTACAAGTGTTGAGTATGTAAATCTGATTATCTTTAAGAATCTGGCGGATTCCCACTATTATATACACTTTTGTAGCGACCGGAAATTGGGTTTTTGCATGTCGTCACGGAATTCCTTCACAAAAATACGCAATTTTAATATTTTTTTCTCTGTAATTAGGTCGACAACCGACCCTGAAATTTTACAGAGACGATTATTAATATATTTAGTGAAGCTCAAAAAAAAAATGAAAATCCTATGCATTTAAGCCTGGCGATAAGATTACCATAATACTTTAACGGCCACGCCTATTTCTGGATGGATCAAAATCATTTCCTCTGGTAGAATAGCTGAAAAAGGGTTAAATATGAATGTCCAACCATAATTTTGTCGATAAGGGCGTGGAAAGTAGTATTTTCGGACTGTAGCAAATTTGCTAATAACATTTTCACCCGCTCCTTTCGAACTGTTATTCTTATTGAATCAAAAATCTTCAGTTCGTCCAGTGAAGCTTCCTTTACACAATTATATCAAAAAATATTTCAAGAATGTTCATTAACTTACTTTATTGGACAAAAAACGGGCAGCCGATCGAATGCTGGGGCAAGCGTCGTAAATTTTCACGACAACATTCGCCATATTAACATAATTCATATGTTCACGTTTGAATTTCAAGCTAACCCAGCATTTGTAGCTGCATCTAGCATAGATTGATGGAACTGTGAAGTACCTTGTCCGCTATAGCGTCCTTACGCTTTTACCGACGGGGTCAAAGTGAACGTAGCAAATTTGCTACGATGGCAGCTAAAGGGTTAAAACGTCTACTTAGTAGCTCATTCCATCCTATCTGCTTCTTTGATTCTATTAAGAGCCCATCCACGTCGCGTTCTTCCTCATATCTCTACTTATCATTTCCCTAAATTTCTCGCATTGCCTTATACGCTCTAAATTCTCTTTTCCTTACGAGATTACGAAAAGTACAAATATTTTTATTTTTGTATAAGATACAAACATGGAGGTTATGTGTGGACCACAATATTCGATAAATGGCCGTCTCGTCGCTGTTTGCGTCGCTGTTCACTCTTTTGACGAAATTTTCAATATTATTTTGGCATCATTGCGGATTAAATTCATTAATGGTGCGTCCAATTGCATTCCTGAGCTCCGGAATGGTGTGTGGATCATTGGCATACACTTTGCGTTTCATAAAACCTCAAAGATAGAAGTCCAATGGGGTCAAATCACACGATATTGGTGGCCAATTCACATCGCGAGATAACACGACCATGAAATTTCGTCTGCAATAACTGCATTGTTTTGCTCGCAGTGTAGCAGGTTGCGCGATCTTTTCGAAAAAATATCTCTCCACGTCCATGCCGTTTATGCTATTTACCAGATATTGTGTTCCACACATAACCACCATGTTTGTACCTTATATTAAAATTAACATATTCGTACTTTTCAATTAAATAATACGTTTTATTAATAAATTTAGATGTCAGATCATTTGGAGACATCCTTTATTATATTTAAGTATACAAAACAATTGCTCAAATTCATTTATCATCAAAATATCATCAAAACCTTCAATTTTATTCAGTTAAAACATGTTTAGTTTCTACCCGACAGTAATTAAAATGGAGGAAATGCAAATTTGAGACAATGATGCGCATTTGCAAAGAAAAATCGAAATTCACGCTAAATTTCTGTACTATTTGGATTCAATAAGTGGTTTTTATTCTAGTTTTTCAAAAACTATGCTCGCCAAATAGAAGTTGGCAATATTATCAATATTTCTCCCAAGTTTCAATTCAATCGGCTTAATAGTTTTTGACTAATCCTGCACGCCAATTTTGAAAATGGAGTTTGGAGGAAAACGTGCTCAACGTTTACATAGAATTTGAATTAAATTGCACTAGGTAATTGTGCTAACTAGTTACTTAAGTAATCTGTTGTACAGTCATTTAATTATTAATTACAGTAGTAATTATAATTATCAGTTGTTAGTTTAATTACTTTTTGCCCATCCCTGCCTGCCCCTCTGCGCCCTCGCTTCTACCTGCGGCAGGGGCACCGAATACGAGCGGTGAGGCACAGCGTTGACGGACTGTAACGTTTGAAGTTTTTTCGATTTTCGCTTCGAAACTTTGGGAAAATATTCTACATAAATAGTTCTAACGTTAAAAAAATGGATTTTTAATCGTTACAAATGTATATCCCGCCTTAAACCCTTTATTTCCCTCCCTCCCCACGTTGCTACACACCTCATTCTAGCCCATTGTGCTTTATCTTCTGCTTTCAGTATTTTCTGTTCCCAATATTTTTGCACCTTTACTTTTGCTGTATCCATAAACGTTGTAACATAAAAATGAACGTACTTTCGCCAAATTGACAAAAGTATAAAGTCACGTAGACACACGTACTGACGAAGCATCGTACGATGTTTAATCGAGGCCAGATTGCGACAAACAGAGTCAACAATTGAAAGACGGTACCAAAGCGAAGCAGTCCTTGGTTGGCAATTGAACAGGTCGGTCCTGAGGTTCGACCGACACTTTGTAAAATTCATTATAAGTTAAGACCAACCCAGTTAAGTAAATAAATTCCTACTTTAACGAACTTCGGAGTTCCAACTCTTAATTCGGCAACGATCCCTAAATCATCATCCGGGGTTCCCGAATCTGGGACACAACACATTGTTTAGACGATATTTATATTCTATACAGTATTTCGAGGTTTCTATTCTGCCCCAGTCCCTGCGTCCTTTGATCATTCAGTTTTTCACATTCAGTTTTTAGCTCAGCTTCTAGTCGACTGAAATCTCTACCTATTCCTATTCTTAGCATCGACTCACTATCTCTTACTTTTCTAAACGCATTCTCCATTTCTCTAACCCACTTTGAACGGTTTTCATTTGCCCAGTTCCTTCTTTCTTCACCTGGACATTTTACTTAATTCTTTATTCTTGGCCACGCTGTCCACTTTTAGTATGTTCAAGGCGTTATACGCAGTTGCAAGGCCAAAAAAAGTCGTTTTTCACGATTTTTTTCTGGGAAAGGTTTTTATTTGGGCAAAACGAAAAGTATTAGGCAATGTAGTGGCATCTTTTAGCTTTAGATTGGCATTTTTTATTTTCATAAATATTCATTAACATCGCTCCTGTAGGAAGTCACCTCGAGGTCCTCGAAAAAAAGTGTCCGGCGGTGAGCAAAGTATCTCCGGTTTGCATTATCTAAATTGAAGAAACCAAAAAGATTCTTTTAGGGGATCGATGAATCCAGGTACTGATCGAAGGAATAGTCGAAATTTTAATTTTTGACAAAATGGTGGCTCCGGAAAGAAACAATTTCGATTTTCGACGAATTTTTTTCGTTAAATCGTTGAAAAAAAAATAGAAATAATTATCGGAAATCTTATTCCTTTCAATACCTGAAGAATATATCTGACAAGGTTGTGTTAAAATTGCAGACCGATCGATTGAGCCGTTTTTGAGAAATCGTGCTCACCTACTTTGAAAACACCGTTTTGAGAAAAACACATTTGAAGTTTCAACAGTCGTTTTTTGTAGCGCTCCGAGCGTCCTTACAAATATGTGTGTATTTCCGAGAATATTCGCTGGATCGATTTGAAATTTTCAGGGAATATACTCAAATATTTGTACATTCCAAAAATGCAATAAAAAATATCGATTTTTCGAAATTTCTAACTGCGTCCCATGTAGAGATTGACCGTTGGCCCTGGGACGGGCCTTCACAGTTAGCCTTTCTAGAATATTGGGCCGTGAGTATTTACCAATGAGGTGCCTTTGTAGAAATGATAAGAACGGCCCGATATCGGCCAACAGAGCCAACAAGTATTGGGCCAATGATTTAATTCATTGTAGCGGCAATGTTGGTGATTGCACTTGGCCCTATGTGGGCCCTCTTAAAGGGCCTATGTAGAAATTGACCACTGGCTTTATAATGGGCCTTCACAGTTGGTCTATCTAGAAGTTAGTCTATCTACAATATTGGGCCGTGAGTTTGTTTGGGTTTTTTGGGTGCGTGATAAATATTCAACCTAAATCGGGCCAAGATTGGCCCGAAATTGGTCCTTATGGATACATATTTCATGGAATAACCTTAAAATAAATTGTGATTTGCGTATATGACAGGTTTCAAAATTGGCATGTTTTACTTACTTATGTTGGTTATTTACAAATGCCAATAATAGGCCGAGACTTGATTACAAAAACTGAACTACAAAATATAGACGATTAATATATGACGTGCCAGTTATTTGCCTATTCTGGCACAATATACAGATAGTGAATAACCCAAGGCTCAAATAAAATAAAAGCAGGTATGGTCTGACCCACTTGGCCAATAAAGGGCTTAGATTAATTAAATGTAATTTCCAATATTTTAGCATTGCCCGTTTTAATTTTGGCAAATTTCGATGAACTATCACGGCTGTTTATTGGTTTTGAAAGATGGGCCAGGATAATCTTTAGTAATTGGCCGATATTGTGCCGGTTCTCAATTTATGACGGGACAATAATGGGCCAATGTAATTGCTTGTATTTTCGCATTACCAGTTTTTAAATTGGCAAATATAGTTCAACCATCACGGCTATTTATTGGTTTTAAACGATGGGCCGATATTGTGCCGGTTTTCCATTTATAACGGAACAATATTGGGCCAATGGAATAATCAGTATTTTAGTATCCCTAGTTTTTAAATTGGCAAATTTAGTTTAACTTTCACGGCTATTTATTAGTTTTTAAAGATGGGCCAGGACAGGCTTTTGGGATGGGCCGATATTGTGCCAGTTTTCAGTTTGGAGCGGAACAGTAATGGGCCAATATTATTTCTCTTTTGTTGGCTTATACGATGGGCCCAATATTGGCCTGATCGTAACATTGGGCAACTCATGGCAACCTCTACATGGGGTATAACCCGTTAATATGTATATCCACACGCCCTCTTTCTCGCTCCTATCTCGATGTTTGGCCTCCCAGTCGCCCCACTCTCCACGTGTAAATACACGTATAACATAGGTGTTCCACACATAGCATCCATGTTTGTACCTTGTATTAATATAAAAATATTCGTACTTTTCAAATAAATAATACGTTTTATTAATAAATTAAAGTTCCAGGTCGTTTTTAAGACACCCTTTATTTGTAGCTCTTTACTTCCTCAATATTGTTATTTCCATATTTCCATTCGTCGTTTTCCTTCCTTCTTCCGCCTCCCCTAATCATCACCTTCCATTTAGCTACATTAATTTGCATTCTATTTCTCCGCACGTATCTTTGCATATACGTTAATGAGACAATAGAGCTAGTTAATACATATTATATGCTAATTAGAGTTAGTTAATCAATTATGCACAGTGATTATTATACATAACGATTAATACGTGCAATTGCAGTTGCACGGAAGTACGTGAAATCGGGGATTATTGTCAGCGAGAGGCGCGAGGATTGCTGATTCTGCCGCCGGTCTTCTCCGGCCTCGTCACCACGAAGAACAGCCTCGCTTTCATCTACGGAAAAGTCGAGATCCGCGCTAAATTGCCGCGCGGGGATTGGATTTATCCGAGTACGTAGACAGAGAAAGAAAGATTACTTTATTCAACGAAAAGCCCAAGAAAAACAGGTTGATCTTCGATATTTTTTTCTGTCGGAAGTATCGTGATAACCGGATATTCGCACACAATTCATACGTAGTCTCGCCAACGAGGTTTTTATTGGAAAATATCGATAAACGATGGAAAGATTATTATTCAAAGGGCCGCAGCTGCTGCATGGCCGACCGGTGTAGGTTTTCGATAATATCGAAAAATCGTCATATCGGAACAAAAATCCGATATTCAAAAACCGATATTGAACTCGAATAATACCGATATTTCGATATCAGAGTTAAAAACATTAAAATACCATTATAATCGTTTTTAGTTCCATACAAGTTACTTGTTTCTGGGGTTCCGTACCTAAACGAAAAAACGGAGCCCTATTGCTGTCAGTGTACTGTCTGTTCGTCTGTCCGTCCGTATGTCACGGGTCTCTAGCTCGTAAACTCAATGAGTTGCAGACCTGAAATTGTGATATTTTTTGTAGAATTCTGAGCCAAAACCCAATATTGCATTAGAAATTCAATAAAGTTATTTTTCATGGGGGTCCCATACATGAAAGAGAAGCAGACCAAAATTTTTTACCCTGGCATGTGGGGTGTCATTGTATTCTATAGTGTCCATTGAGTAGAGTACATTTTTTTTATTATCTTAAAAAAAAAGAAATGGGGGCGTCGAAGTTGTCAGCTTTAGACCATTTTTATTATTATTCTCAAAAACTAAACTAGTTAGGAATGTGAAATTTCTGTATATTATGTACCATATACTGTATTTAAACAACAAATACTAAAAAGGCCGATTCATAATGTAGTATATATAATAATTTATTGTATGCATAATACACTAAATTTATTCTGTGAATATATAAAATTATTGTTGTTTAAATATTTGGAATACCAGTTGACTTGTTTTTGGAGTCGGTGCCGGCCAAGAGCGAGAGATTGCCGTCACGGAAGAAACGAAATTGCAAATTAAAAAAAGACTGTACATGGTATATTCCATTTATTTTTCTTCGCCTCCTTTTTTCTCCGAAAAATATTACAATATTGGCCATTGGCCGGTACCGACTCCAAAAATAAGTCATTTGGTATTTCAAATATTGAAATAACAATAATTCCATATATTTTCATTATTAGCTTACAGCAGGAGTATGCAAAGCTTTTTTTTAGCTATCGTCACCCCATATGGTTTCAGTTTAATACTACCTAAGAACTAACAAGGAAACCTTTTCCGGTGACCCCCTCCAATTTCGTTCAATTTTTAATATGTTATTTTTCATCGAAATTTAAGAGACACGTATTTTTTTATCGGCGGAAAAATGCTTTCAAGGGGTGAAAATTGCCCTTGAAGTTGGACACCCTTTGAGTGACTTTTGCAGTTTCGCATATTTTCGATTCAAGATATTAGATTTAATCTAATTAGAGTATAATGCTCATGGCGAATAATGAACAATGCACTTTTATCAATTCCGAGGGGGTGAACTGATAGAAATATATAGCGATAGAAAGTCGAAACATTTGTATAACTTTAAAACTTTTCGTTACATTTTAACGAAACCAATTGAATTTGAGAGTAGTAAAAAAGTAGAAGTAGTTCTCCACAAGATAAAAAAATTGGCGTGATTTAAATTTTTATGAAGAACAACATCTCTCAAACGGAATAAAATCAGATGGGGACACCGAAAATGGTATCATGTGGGGCTAGCTCGCCCCTCAAACGATGGTTTTGCGGAAAAAAAACAGTTATCTCCTTCGTTTTTTAGCTCTGCCAAATACAAGTCGTTTTCTCGAAATACAAAAAATACTTTTAGGTTATAGAAGTGTTTCAACCTTCAACCCCTATACATTTCTGACAGTTCATCGTGCTTTAATTGAAAAAAAAAATCCAATTTTCGTAAATCGCCGAAAGTATTATCCTCCAGTTGGTTGCAATAAAATATCTCGATTAGAAATATGTGAAACTGCAAAAATCATACAGAAGGTGTTCGACTTTGAGGGTAATTTTCAAGCCTTGAAAACGTTTTTTCGCCAATAAAAAATACGTCTCTTCTAAATTTCGATGAAGAATAACATACCGCAACTTGAACGAAATCGGAGGGGGACTCTAGGAGGACAGCCTTTAAATGGGGTTTTTCGTGAAACGCAAAAACACGTAGTTTCTGCTTTTTTTAGCCCTCTCAAATGCAACTGGTTTCGTTAAAATATAACGAAAATTTTCAAAGTTATACCAATTTTTCGACTTTTAACCCCTATATATTTCTACCAGTTAATCTCATCGGAATTGAAAAAAGTGCAAAAGTCACTTCGAGATTGTCCAACTTGAAGGGTAATTATTTAAAACGGCTTTCCGCAAATAAAAAACCCCTTAAAAACGGTTTTCCGCGGATGAAAAAAAATACACGTCTTAGATTTCGATGAAAAGCAAAATATCAAAAATTGAACGAAATCGGAGGTGAACACCGGAAATGGTAGCATATATGGGTAGACACCTTTCGAAGGAGGTTTTTTTTTCTTTCGAAAACCGTAAAAACCCGTATCTGCTACTTTTTTAGCTCTCTCAAATGCTCAAGATGGTGGCGTTGAAATATTTTAAAGATGGTGGCGTTGAAATATTTTAAAAAGTCTTGAAGTTATACATATTTTTCAACCCCGTATATGTTTCTACTGATTCACCCCCGCGGAATTAAAAAAGTGCTATTTTCGTTATTCGCCATGAGCATTTTCCTTCAATTGGTTTTAATCTAATATCTTGAGTGGAAATACGCGAAACTGTAGAACGTACTCTTAGGGTTTCCAACATCACGGGTAATTTTCACCCCTTAAAAACGTTTTTACGCCGATGAAATAATACGTGCCTCTTAGATTTCGATAAAAACGAACATATAAAAAATTGAACGAAATCGGGAGGGGGACACGAAAACGGTTACCTTGTACGACAAAAAAAGCATTACTTAATTAAATATCTAGTTGAAAAAAAAGTTAATTGATCATGTGTACTGGAGCCCTAATAGAGCGAGACCCTACTCGCACTTGGCCGAGTTTTTTTTACTACGTTTAACAGCCTTAAAATATTATTACCTACGGTAAATATTTCCAACGTGTTAAAAACTTATTAATCCACGAGTGTGGAATCAGAAAGGGCCTGTTCTTCCGCTGCTTACACCTGCAAAAAGGTAAGGTCGTGTCTCACATATGAAACTTCAAATGTTTTCTGCTTTTTGTGGTCATTGTTTCAATAATCTCAATCTCGTCAATGGAAGCGACCATGCGGCCTGCCTGCCACAAGCTATGCTATTTGTTTGCATTCTGTTAGCTAGTACTGCACTGACTTGCATAAAACTTCCCCATTTTCATTTTGCTTGGTTACTACTTTTTGATTTGCATAAAAGGTCCTATTTTTTGTTTGTTTGTGCATTTTATGTTGGGTTGGATAGATTCGACAACATAGCAAAGTACGTTTAAAAATATATAATATATGAAAATCTCATTCAAAAACGGTGATTTTTAATGAATACTGTTGTTGCACTTAGCTATACGCTATTATTTATACAACTTCCACTTTACTTTCAAGCTTCCAACATTAAGGTTGTTATGGGGTTAAGTCAACATGTTACCACCGAGCTGAAATTTTTTCTGGACCTTCACAACCTCTTTGCTGATCATCCTGTGCAGTTTGAATACGGTCCACAGTACAGTTTCTTAGAAAAAAAAATCGGCAGCTCGACGTATTACTTGGGCTAATTACATTACGCTCATGGGAAGCTCCCGATCATTTTTCAGTACATTATTAATATCTGCTAAGTAAATGTTACCACAGGGCTGAAAAATAGGTACGGTTCGACTAATTATCGGACTAACCATTGGTACCGTGAAAATGAGGATTCACAATACCGTTATAAAATTATTAATGTTTTTGATAGCGAATTTGTGGGAAAATCAAACACACAAAATATTAGGCTGTGCAATTATGGCAACGTCGTAGCCGGCAAAAATGCTACCTATCTTATCGGTATATTATTGTTACTTGTTCTCTTAATTAGTAATAATTACTTAATATTAATTTGATAGCTATGTTCACAAATTATACTTTTCTGGGCAAAGACAAAATAACGCGGATTTTTCTTTATCACATAATTTTTTGTTGTTAGAATATCGGAAAATTATTACAGTTTTTTATTTCTTTGAAATTATAAAAAGTAGAGTGAGCCAAATTTGAGCTCTATTTTTTTTTCTCACCACCCAATTATCTTCTTCAAGACCTTTGGCCACAGTAACGGGTATAAAATCGTGTGTGAATTTAACAATTTTTTTCGTGTGAAAAAGTGATTCACTCATAAAATTAATTACACATCTATTTAGTATGTATATCAAGCTGTTAGAAAATATATATATATATATTTTTCGATGTACAAAATGGCCGACTACTCGAAACTTCTCGAAACAGCTTTTTTCCAATTGGCGTGACAAATAACTTCAACATTTTTCACTTGATTTACTTCAAATTTAAAGTTATGTTCCTAATTGCATTTCGCAGAGAAGTACATACGGAATTTCTTATTAATCGAAAACTTTTCATTTTATGAGCAGTTTATGAGCAGTTATATCGAAATTTTTCACTGAAAATTCATTTCTTAAGTTCAAATAGCTACAACCTTTGAACAAAACAATATTTTTAAAATTCCGTACGTACTTCTCTAGGTATTCTAACGCAGATTGACGAGAATTTTTGTTTTTTGTTCTAGGTCAAAAATTGTGGATGCTAAATGTCACGCCGCGGAGCGCCTAAAAAAAATAACAAAAGAAAATATTAGTAGTCAGCCATTTTGTACATCGAAAAAATATATATATATTTTCTAACAGGTTGACATTCATACTAAATAGATGTGTAATTAATTTTATAAGTGAAACCCTTTTTCATACGAAAAAAAATTGTTAAATTCGCACATGATTTTATACCCGTTGCTGTGGCCTAAGGCTTTAAAGAGAAAAAAAAATGTCACGAAATCTGCGAGCCGTCAAACAATATTTAGAGGTCGCTCAAGCCTACCAAAAACTCAAATTTTCATTAAAAAAAAACTTCTTTTTTCGTTTACTTTTCACCCATGAATTTTACGCTCAATACTTTTTAAATTAACCTCGCAAAAGCTCCAGCCGGTCAATGAACAATTGGTGGTCGCTCAAGAGCTTCGAAATTTTCAATTCTCGCCATTTTTTACGGTTCATCTCACTCAAAAATTTGACGCTTTGTAAGATTTTCAAAGCAATTAATCGTTTTTCTTTACAAACAGATTTTTCAAAGTTACCTCACACTACTAACCCAAGAATTATAATCTTTGTTCTCATAAAATAATTCTTTAAAGCTCTTGTCCGTAAACAAAATTATAGGTCCCCCGTTTTGTCGGGTTAGAAGTGTGAGGTAAATTTAAAAAATCCGTTCCTAAAGAAAAAAAATATTAATTGTTTTGAAAATTTTTAAAAGTGTTGTTTATGAGTGTGAAGAGAAAAAAATTCGCGACAATTGAAATTTCCGAAGCTCTTGAGCGACCACTCAATATTCATTGGCCAACTAGAGCTTTCGCGAGCTTAATTTAAAAATTATGAAGCCTAAAATTCGTACGTGAGAAGTGAACGAAAAAATCGTTTTTTTCAAATGAAAACTTGCATTTTTGGGAGGCTTTAGCGACCTCTAAATATTGTTTGACCGCTCGCAGATTTCGCGACAATTTTTTTTTCCTTTAAAGAAGATTATTGGATGGTGAGAAAAAGGAAAAAAGAGCTCAAATTTAGGCCGCCCTAATGGACAGCTTTAGTACACACTTTTTCTTTCCAGCGGATTTTTTTTACTCGGTCCGATATTCATTTTTGACAATGGGCCGATATTGAGGTTACGAACGGGGCGCGTACGTCTCTAACTTCGCGACACTTCTGCCAACCTGGGCATTATGATATACCACGATTTACGACGTTGCCAAATCGTTTCGCGTTAATTGAGCGAGAAAAAGTTATAGAAAATAAGTATACAAAGTAATGAAAACCCTTAAGGCCTTAGGCCACAGTGACGGGTATAAAATGATGTGCGAATTTAACAATTTTTTTTTTCGTATGAAAAGGTGATTCACTCATAAAATTAATTACACATTTATTTAGTATGAATATCAAGCTGTTAAAAAATATATCTTTTTTTTTCGATGCACAAAATGGCCGACTACTAATATTTTCTTTTGTTATCTTTTTTAGGCGCTTTGCGGCGTGACATGTAGCATCCACAATTTTTTACCTAGAACAAAAAACAAAAATTCTCGTCAATCTACGTTAGAATACCTAGAGAAGTACGTACGGAATTTAAGGTATTCCTTTCACGAACCCAAATATTTTACACTTAACTGATTTTCGTCTGTAATGAAGTCAGAATGCATCCCAGTATACTGGTAAAATTTCAAGCCAAGTTACCGAACCTTTAACGAAAAATTACGGACCCAAAAATCGTCTCATTTATACGGCGATTTATGGACGTTTCACGCTGGCCACATTTCTATCTAGTAATTTATACACTAAATAACTCTAGATGCCTGGTATAAACTGCTCACAGGTGTGAAAAAGTCTAAAGATTTCGTAACGACAATAAAAACAGAGGGTCACCGAGCGTTTAAAGAAAATATTAATGTTAAAACTTGGAAAAATGTGACTAACAGAAGAATTTGCGTAGCCGTGACGTTTCGAATAAATGTAAAAATGTCTCAATCTACTGAATTTGCACGAAATTTTTTATTCTATTTTATCGTTGTGTATAATAATCCATTGTAACTTATTTTTTTATTAAGCGCAATTGTAATTTTCCGACGATTCAGAAGGCCCTGCTTATGCCCCCACAAAATACGGCCCTCCGCGAAAGGAATACCTTTAAAAATATTGTCCCATTCAAAAGTTGTAGGTATTTGAACTTAAGGTAGTTCCTCTGCGAAAATCTCAACCAAAAGTTTACATTCCCTGTTCATGTTTAAAAGATTGATAATTGGTTCAATTAGTGATGAATAAAATAAAAAACTACGCAATGTTGACTCGGTACTAGTAGATAATACGATGGATATCATTTATTGCCGTAAAATATATTTTGTATTGTGTTTTTCATCGACCATTGCCAGTAAACTTTTTGCCGGGACTGTCCAGGCTTTGCCCCAATTGTTTTTTTTCCAGGCTTTGCCAGACTTTGCACCAAAATTGTGAAGGCTTCTCACGGTCATATCTTGGAAACTAGATGGTGAATCATTCTCATTTTTTTTCACATTATTCGTGATATCTTACTCTAGCTTATCCTCGTTTTTTATCAATTTCTTAATTTTAGTTTTGACGGTAGAATTAATGATGCTCTGTTTGCCCATCATAGCGCATTTGTTACGTGTAAACCAAGCCAACTTTAAGTGTAAATATCTCAGGTTTGGGGTGGTCAAACTTATTCAAATTGCACAGATGTTTGGATAATGTATTAAATAACGTATATGTCAAATTTCAACTATTTCTTAATTCAACTCTTCTGTGGAGGTACTACCTTAAGAAATGAATTTTCAGTGAAAAATTTCGTTGTAACTGCTCATAAACTGATCATAGAATGAAAAGTTTTCGATTAATCGGAAATTTCGTACGTACTTCCCTGCGAAATGCAATTAGGAACATAACTTTGAAATTTGAAGTAAATCGAGTGAAAATTGTTGAAGTTATTTGTCACGCCAATTGGAAAAAAGCTGTTTCGAGAAGTTTCGAGTAGTCGGCCATTTTGTATATCGAAAAAGAAATATATGTATATTTTCTAACAGCTTGATATTCATACTAAATAGATGTGTAATTAATTTTATGAGCGAATCACTTTTCAAAAATTGTTAAATTCGCACATAATTTTATACCCGTTACTGTGGCATAAGGTCTTAATGTAATTACCGAATGTTCAAAAATGCATATTTTTACAAATAGATGTAGAAAAATAGTGCGAAAACGCACGATTGATACGGCGATTATTTGAAAGCTAACAGTTGGTAAAAGTCAATCGGCTCCGTGCATAGGCATAGGGCGCTCCCCCCGTACTTCACCCCCGACGGCAAAACCCCATAACAACCTGAAATAAAGGTTTCCCATAAATATCGGAAAATATCGAAATACCGGTATTCCGAAATTACAACTTGTTGATATCGAAACAATACCGAAAAAAGTTCCGATGGTCAAAACTCTACTCTGGCTTTACCTATACATATGCCAAAAATCGTATTTTTGCACTTCGTCTTAATCGCTATCTCCATTATCTGCCTCTCTATTATACCTCGAACCTTTCGCATC
Organism: Ophion ellenae; assembly: GCA_963210295.1. Classification (NCBI taxonomy): domain Eukaryota; kingdom Metazoa; phylum Arthropoda; class Insecta; order Hymenoptera; family Ichneumonidae; genus Ophion; species Ophion ellenae. Next base: position 9,207,687 of record OY723397.1, read on the forward strand.
GCAGTCCTCAGCCTGGAACGCCTCGAAGAAACTTCCGCCTCGTCGACTTCTGGTTCGACCCATCCCCAGCTGAGGATCGCCGCGTCCACCGGAAACAGTGCACTTACCGGGCCCGATGGCAAAGACTTCAGCGGCCACGTGCTCCACGGCGGTCCTATCGACGGCAAAAACGACAGCGCGAGCGGAAAAACCGCCTGGCTGCCGAAACGATTCTCGGGCGAATTGTGGTCCAACGATTATCACGTTTACGAGCTCGAGTGGCGCCGCGACAAAATCTTGTCACGCGTCGACGGCCTTGAGTACGGCTCCGTCGAGACAAAATCACCGTTCGACAGGCCTGTACGTTGAAATTCCCTTGTCGGTTCCGGTCGTGCCGACTCTTCTCGATACTCACTTCTCGCTCTCTTCGCAGTTCTACCTGAACTTGGGACTCGCCGTCGGAGGTCACGACGAATTTCCCGACTCGGCCGTGAGCGGCGGATACGCCAAGCAATGGCGCAACCTCCGGGTCAGGGTAAATAATTCACGATAATGCGATCTCGGACTAAAGGCAGTTACTCGCGTTTAATTATTTGGAACGAAATAAAAATGTTGTAACGTCGAGGAACGATCGGGGCTAAGGGCAATTTTCACTTTTGGAAAAGTTCGAGAATTGGAAAAAAAACGGGTAGAAAAGTTATTTAGGATTTTAATTAAAATAAAAGGCTAAACATGTGAATTTAGGACTTGAATTAAAAAAAATAGAAACCAGGAGTTTTTATTTTTAAATAAATTGAATTCAGGACTTGAATTTTATTAAAGGTTAGCAATTTGAATGTAGGACTTGAAATTTAAAAAAGCTAAAAAAATTGAATTGAAGACTTGAATCTAACAAAAGACTAAAGATTCGAATTGAGAACGTGAATTTAAAAAAGGGCTAAACATTTGAATTTAGAACTGGAATCTGAAAGAAGTTAACGGTTCGAATTTAGGACTTGAATCTAGAAAAAGACATGATTTGAATTTAGGACTCGAATTTAAAAAAGCTATAAATTTGAATTTAGGTCTTGAACCTAAAAAATACTAAATATTCGATTTTAGGACCTAATCTAAAAAAAGGTAATAATTTGAATTTAGCACTTCTATTTTTGAAAAAGTTAAAGATTCGAATTTAGGACTTGAATCTGAACAAGACAAAATTGGAATTTAGGACTTGAATTTTGAACGAGGCTAAAAATTGGAACTTTTAAAAAAGGTTAAAGATACGAATTTAGAACTTGAATTTTTTTAGAGGCTAACTATTCGAATTTAGAACGTGATCGTGAATTTAAAATAAAAGGCTAAAGAATTAAATTTAGGACAGATTTTTAAAAAACCTGAAAACGTGAATTTAGGACTTCAAGTTTTAATAAGCCTAAAAATTAGGACTTGTATTCTGAAAAGGTCCCAAGCTTTTTTAAAAAATTCACGTCCTCGAACTTTTTCGAAAGCCATTATTATCTTTATTATATTTTCCCTTGTGTGGGTTTGTTTCGGTTTAGAAAAAATACAAAAGTTCAAGCTTTCTTCCTTCGCGTCTTTTTTTCTTCTTTTTTCTTCGTCTCTTGTACTTGAATTATTATATTACGAGATCGAATAGGTTTTTTGAACTTTAGAAAAACCGTAGTCCATTTTTTAAAAATCCGGGACCACGTCCCAACCAAAAATGAAGTCTTCATGTGTGTTCTTTCCGCAGGCTCTATTTGACTTTTTCGAAGACACTGATCGTTGGGCCAGGACCTGGGAGGAGGATTCGACGATGCTTAAAATCGATTACGTCAAAGTGTGGGCTCTGTAAAATATGCTCTCTTTCTCTCCTCTTCAGCTACCTCTCTCTCCGCTCTTTTTCTTTATCTTTCTACGACTCTTTTTACACTCCAAAGGTGAAAACTCCGACACGTGGAACGCTGACGCGTGAGGTTCCTCGCCCTTTTTCAATTGCCTATTTTGAATAAACATTATTATTATTTTATATCGCCCGTCTATAAAGAATTCACAGCTATTTGTTGTTATTTTATTTTTTTCTGTTCCTTTTTTTTATTTACTCACGGCGTTGACGTGAATTACCCGCGAGATTTTTTTCCCTAGCAATAAATGCCTCTCGTCGTGCGTCCCCGACGAGAGGCAAAAAAAAACAAAGATGGAAGGATAGAATAAAAACGCGTATGCAGCATGCGGAGACTCGCGCTCTTTATTTTACTTTCACTTGGATCTCGGAACGAAACGGACGCGTCTTTGACGTTTTTACGTTTTTTGGGTCGCTTGTTTTTTTTCGGAAACACGGATTGAATTCATAACGAAAAGAATTCCTGAAGGGGAAGTCATGAATTTCAAATCTTCGATTATGGTGAGAAGAATATTTTAGTGTAATTATGTATAATTATTATTATTATCGTTATCATTATTTTTATTAGTGTAGTGTGGGTTATACAAGTTTGGGGTTTTTACTATTATTAGTATAATCACATTATTTTTGTTATTTAAAAAATAATATTCTATTATTTTTATCAACATTTATTTATTATTATTATCGTCCTTTAATACTTTTTATTTTCATTATTATCAGTAGTAGTAATATATTATTCCGTGTATACCCTTTTTAAGACTGTTTACACAAATGCATTTCCCTTCTCATCGACATCAATTTTTTTATATTGGTTTTCTCATATCTATTCTAGTTGCTTGTTTCTTAAATTTTCCGATGTAATGGCACAATTGGTTTGCCGGGTGCATTTTCAGTTACGATTCTATTTTCCAGTAAATTACTAATCCCCTGCTATTTTCCAACCTTGGCTCCAGTTTATTTACTATTTCTTGGTTCAGTTTTCTCATATTACTAATATGTCTCAAATTTTCAATTGTCTGCTTGCATATTCTACATTCAGCGTCTACATACCCTATTTCCGTCTTCCTCCACATTTCCAGCTCTTATCCTCGCCCAAGTTCCTTTTAATTCTCCGTTAATCATCTTATTCTTAATCTTCTTTAATCTTATTATTAAGGTTTTCCTATGTTTATGTTCCTTGCAGTATGTTGACGCATCGATTTTGCTCCAATTGTATTGAATTTCTTGTTCAATTTTAATTTTGATGCCTGTTTCGATTTGTTCTTTCCAGCTTCTTTATATTTGCATTCCATACGGCTTGCCAGATTGCCTGTTACCTACGCTTTTCATTGCTTCTTTCATTTCCTTTCCCCATCTTGATGGGTTACCATTTATAATTGCTCTTTCTCCTCCCTATAAGCATTTTTGCCACCTACCATGACCACTTTCATTATTGCAAGTAGATACCTTGCAGCTTTTTCCATACTTTGACTTCCATTCCCATGCACACCGCTTCCATTCGCCAAATATAGTTTGGGAAGTTTCTACTAATTCCCATGGTCATTTTACCATACCTTGGTTTGTCTTGTTATTATATATAAGCATTATTATATCTAAGCAATTAATCGTCTATCGATACACATTATTATAAGCAATTAATATTACACGATATTATTATAAGCAATTAATCGTCCATCTATACACGTGCCAAACTTATAAAATAAAACTTGAATACAAAGTAAACTTACCGTCGTACGTACATACATTTACTTATTATTATTCATTTATTTATTTTTTAAGATCATGAATTAATGAATATTTAATTAAAAAAAAAATTCTCAGGTAATCTTTCTGCTGACGATAATAGGCAAATGTTCGTCGAACGCAGTCTTGACTTTGATTCACGACCTTGTGCAAAACAATATCGCGGGTCTTCCCACGGTGCACCAGGTGAGAGGCAATCCTCAAGATTATGATACTAGATTTAAGAAAAGAGAATTACGAAATTTAGGAATTTAGAATTGTCGTATCGACTACATTGGACTAAAATAATTATTGAATATCGATTCATACGCATATTTATAGTATAATCTTTTATTTAACATGACTTTCTGTGAGATGCAAAACGGAAAATCGATATTTCACCCACTTGCTGACTACTTAGAGCTCCGAAATTTTGCAAACCTGCATCTAAAAGGTGACAATGTATGATTGATCTTAAAAAAAATCTATAAAACTTTCAAATTTTCATGTAAAATTAGCGATATCTAATCATCCGTATAAAATCTCACTAACGCATGCAAAGAAACTCGTAGCCGACTGTGTTTGTATGTCAAAAAATTATACATGCAGCATTTAGTCGTAAGTTCAATTCCAATTACAGTCTTTGTTATTCTTGTTTACAAGCATTCCATGTTCATAACGTACAAACTCGTAAGCTAGTAAACACTAGTAATTCCAATTAAAGACTAAGAAGTGGAAAATAATTTATATGTAAAAAAAATATTAAAAAAAAGCTTCTATTCAATGTACTAAAAAGTAGAAAATAATTCTTTCTGCCAAATATGTGAGTATAAATAAAAACTTGGGGCGCTTAAAATTTAGACATATACTCTTTAATTTATATAAATCCGTTAACATATCAACTGTATTTAATTTACTGTAAAACGACCTTAGATTTCTTAAATGAAAATCCTGAAACTGTGTATAAACGTGTGAGAATAATTCCTTTCATTACTTATGTGCCAAATTAAATGCGATTAATGAAACTGAATTGATCCACTTTATTAAACATTTAAAACGTTGAGTGCCCCAATCTTTTATGTATAGTCACATATAGGTGACTTGGTAAAATAAAATAATTCTCTACTTTTTAAATAATTCTCTACATTAAACAAAAGCTTTTTTTTAAATTTTGTTCACATATAAATATTTTTTGGAAATTAAAGTTTAGAATTGTTTAAAGAGAATCACAATTGCATTAAGATAATTAACGTTCACTTTATTGAAGAGAATACATTTTTTTGCAATTAAACGACTCTCCCGTGATTGCGCGCACGACCTCGTTATTAACAACGAACCGTTGATTGTTGCAGCATACGGAATGGGACTTTGATCCGGAGGAGGGCAAAGCACGTCGAGCGCGATACGAATCGTTGAACGGGAGATACGGACAGGAGCTAATCGACCGATTAGGAATGGGCATGGGATTCAAGGGACCATGGGGCTCAAAAGTGTCGAGCCAGGAGAAACCCGCCCTGCGATATGTTTAGGCGTGTCATTTTTTTGACGTTTTATCATTTTTTAAATGATAAGCCGGAATGAATTTAATAAAACTTGCCTTCCAATCAATCGATTCATCTAATCGTAAAAAATTCTCATATATTTCTGTATTTTTTTCTTCTAATTCACGTCTTAAATTAATTCACAGTGGAAATAAAAAATGAGAACGTTGACTTTTCATTACTTTTCGTGTACGTCCTCTCTCTCGATGGACGGGGGGGGGGGGCTTAAACACTATAAGAGGTACGTGACGACGTCCATGGTCGCAAGAACTTTCACCGATCCTCTGTCTCTCGCGCGCAATCCCGTAGCTAAGCGTTTAGTTCACATTGGACTGCACGAATCGATGCTCTCTCTTCGCGACTCGCGCTACTGAAATTTCACCTACGTTTCGCGCACTTTCAACACTTTTTTCTCTCGATTATCGCTTCGATCAGATTTTTTTTTCTTATACTTTTCGTTGGATTACGATTGTGCCTTCGAAGGATCCAACCATGGCCAAGAATCTTCTCGTGAGTAATTTAAAAACGCGACTTTCCTCAAGCGAATAAAAGAGAAAATATTTCATCGGTATCTCATGGAGATGTTTCGTTTTTGAATTTCTTCTGAGCAAGTTAAAATATATTTTATCATCAATTTGATTTTATTAACATTAGTGTCAATTAGATTTTCTCGTTGGCTTCAATTGAATTTGCGTTTGGTCTCGTTTGGGTTAACACTGAAGGAGTTGCTTTTCATTGCCGAATTTAAAATTCGAAAGATACAATTTCGAATTAATTTGATTTTGAAAAATTAGTGATTTGTTATTGGCTTCAATTGTATATAGTATTCTGTTGTTGGCTTTGATAGGGTATTCGACTATTTAAAAAATAGAGTTCATTCTAAAAGAATATAGGGTTTAAAAAGCATTTTCTATAATTTTCTCGAAAAAATATGGATTATTTTCCTTTATTTCAATTTTTGAATTACATAAATTTGAAGGTTTGGTCACGTGAACGGAAACACTCCAGGATTGGTTGGATCTCTAGTGACGTCACATGCCGAAAACAGATTATCATTACGAGTCCTGTGACGAGTAATGAGTAATTTCCTAGTTTATTTCCGTGCTTCTGTTCATTCATAGTTATTTGTAGTGATAGTTACCATAAAATCAACTTTTAAATAAGAATGGAGAGGAGACTTGCTGTGCGACAACTCACGTCGTCACTTGACTACACCCCAGACAACAGGAGCGTTTTGGCTCTCTGGTTGAATATTAAAATTTTCTTGCTGATTTGTATCGTAAATACTGACATTCACGAAGATAAAAAAATATTGTAAGCATAACATAAAATATTTGACCATTTAAGATGATTTTCGTACAATAGTCAAATACCCTATTGCCGCCATACTCGAAGTGTTCTCCGCAGGTCTCTGCTAGGGCTCCGCCGAAAGAAAAACTTCAATCCTCACAATAAATGGAAACAATTTCATCAATTTACAGTGGAATTAATACATTGTGATATAAAGTACCTATTTTCGTATTATTTTCATTAAAAAATGAACATAAAACGAGGTGTTGCGTATTTTAGGGTTCTGTAAAATATTTAGTGTTTCAAAAAGGTTCCGTCGCCAACAAAGTTTGAGAACCGCTGCCCTATTGAATTTGAGTGAACTTTGGCCAACAGTGACAGAGTCGGGGCAAGACATTTATTTTCAATTGGCATTTATTTTTTTTTTAAGTTCAGTTTGGCAATTATTTTGTTCGGGTTTGTTTGGATCGATCATTTTTTCAAAATTAATCAATGCCTTTTAGATCCATGAATTGTTCAATTCAATCAAATCATTGATTTTTTTCGACAATCATTGAAATTGACAAATGCGGGAAGTGGGGGAAGGAGGAATATGGCAGGTAACGAGAATCGAGGATGTAGGGAGGAATAGGGAAAAAAGTTTGAAGGGGAATAAAAACCAAAATGCAACAGGAAATTCAGGACGACTGGTGCAGAATTGACAAATCGACATACTGCAAAGAGTATAGGAGTAGAAATGAAAAAATACTGAGAAATAAAGGAGCTCAGTGAGGAAACGAAGGAAATATGGGCAAGGATAAGGTGCGGGAATGTAGGGCAAAAAGGTATCAAGGGATACGGAGACAATAGCTGCCGGATGTGGAGGGAAAAGGAGAGCATGGAACACATTTGTGGCTGCAAAGCGGTGAAGGCAGAAATCAGAGCGGAAGTAGTGGAAACTAGAACAAGTGCTGGAATACAAAGGAGGGGGAAGAACTAAGGCAAAAATGAGAGGAACTGGTGAGGAATGAGCCCGCCAAAGGGCTATGCGCGTATGTGAAAGAATTCGAGGTATTGATGAACCAAGTAGCGCGAAGAGAAGGAAATAACGGTTTGCGGAAAGTTTCTCGAAAAAACAATTGCCCAAATGATAATTTCACGAATACAATTTCCCGATAACTATTGCCCGAATAAACAATTTCTCAAATACAGTTTCACGAAAGAACAATTCTCCGAATCATCAATTTCCAAAATTAACAATTTCTTGAATACAACATCCCGAATGAACGTTTCCCAAATAAACCCCAACCAAACCCAAACCCACTCAAACGCAACTCTAATTTAATAATTAATTGAATAACTTCACAATATTATAATAGTTTAATTATTCAGTTATTATTCAATTAGTAACTTAACTAACATGTACTAATATTTTCAAATCGAAAGGATAATTTAACGTTTTATAAAGTTTTTTTCAGTGAGTCAAACTGAAAAATATTGCAAGATTTTTAATGCAAAATAATACAGGAAAATAAATCTTACGATTGACCAACGCAAAAAATGCGTTCCACGAAGTATTTATTTCGATTGATGATGCAATATTAATGCAAATATTAATTATTCAAAATTGAAGTTATTTAATTTATTTGTCATTTTATCGTTCGCCCTGAAAAAAATTGTCCATTCGGGATATTGTATTTGAGAAATTGTTCATTCGGGAAATAATTCTTACGGGTAATTGTATTAGAGAAATTGTCATTCGGGCAATTGTTTTCGAAGAATTTACCGCCGACGTGAAATAACAGTATATAAAATGTTAGAAAAACGGAAAGACATGTACATAATTTGTAAGCAGAAATGTAAAGATGTAGACACCCTCAGAGATACCCTGGAAATAAATTCTACTACTACTAATTGATCCTCCAATCAATGAAACCCTTGATCAGTCCATTGGCCAATGGCCAATCAATTCATAGACCCTCCAATCAAAGAATTCTTCGATCAACCCATTATCCACGACTCCAATCAAATATTACCTTACCCAATCAATTTTCCAATTCCAGGATTCAATCAACAAATTTCGAATCACGTGTTCTTCGGTCGACCAAACGATGGTCCATTTTTCTTTTTTCAGTACGTACTCGCAGTCGCCGCGATCTATTTCCTGTGTTTGATCGCCGAAAGCGAATCGACGATAAGCGAGCCGAAAGCCCCGAATTTCCAGTACTTCGAAAGGTAAAATAAATTATCCGAGACTCGACGAGTTTCTAATTTTGAAAAAAAAAGAGAAAAAGAAAACTCGTGGAATACGTCCAGCATTACTTGATTTTGAAATTCTCGGCCTAAAACGTATGTGGCTCTGTTGTAGGCCGAAATACCGCTATCCGTATTACGACGAGAACGGTCGAGGAAGGCTTCTCTACGGTTACGGTGGACCGGAACTCTACCAGTACAAAACGTACAGCGCTCTCGAAGGAATTCACTGACCCCACCTTCATCAGCGACGAGAATTTTCTCTTCCTTTGGCACTTTCGTAATTCCGGATCGAATTTATCGTACCTGAAAAGAGCACTCCACGACGAATTAATTACAAGCCACATATGACACGCAACACGAACCACGTCCAACCACTTTTCTTTATTCGACTCAGTGGGTCGTAAACACAAACATATTAACATTGAAGTATAAACGAAAAACATTCGCGTCAATTTTCATCTCCGCCACAAGGGCCATTGACCAAAGAAAAAAAGGAGCTGACGGAGTGGCGCTTCGTTTTTGTGCCACACGCGCGAAGTTGTACAATTTCGAACTATCGCTTCGATCGCTTTTCGCAGCGCAGTTCGCTATTGCGCCCGCTTGGTCGTTCGAATTAGAGTGAGAATAAAACTGATGGAAAATGCCACATGGGCAAACGAAATGTGTTTTCGAATCATTTTTCTATGCTCACGCGAGACTACAATCTCAATCACAGTTCGCCCATTTTCATATGTATGCTTCCATGTTACAGTTAAAAACCCGTTTTCAGTTTAAACGCGTTATCCCTAGTGAAATTCTAGTTCTTACTGAACGCCTTTGTTACAACTTATTTTGTCTAATAAAAACTAGAATATACTGATGAATACATTCTGAATGTTTAGCTTGAAGGATCATCACAGTGTACATTCTTCAAAATATAGATTTTTCGTTGTTGCATTATCCGATAGTATAGACGGTTATAAACATGGGCCGGGCTTAGCCGATTGATCGTAAGTAGACAATTTATATAAAAATTCCGCACTCGAAAATTTAAACGCGTTTTTCTCGAAATTTCGTTTTTCAAAACGGTGTACACTCTCAAAGGAAAAACTTCAAGCTATCCGTCTCAAATTTTAACACAACATTCGTCACGCCTTTCTCTACCTTCCTACGAAGGCTTTTTTAAACCTTCATCCTTTTTTTTTACGAAAATCTGTCGAAAAGATGGCCTCAATTCGATACTTTTTTTCAAACCGCCGCCATTTTGTCAATTTCAATGAAAAATAAACATCCATAGCAAGATATCGGCTTTCATACTGATTAATAATGTTTTTACAAATTTTGTTTCAGATGATATTTACGGCCACAACCCTGTACACCGTGAAGACGCCTTTTTTCGATGTTAAGAAAACCGTAAAAATAAAAATAAAAATAAACGTTTAAGAAATTATGTTCTGTTCTTTATCAGTGCTTTGATTTGACACAACAACAGACTGATTAGCGTATTTTAACCATCGTAAGAAAAATTGCGATAATCAACTATTTTTCGACCCGCTACACTGTGATGATCACTTGAACTCGTCGTAGCTAGGGAAAAGAGGGTTTACGGTAACGAATCAGATTAAATTGTTTGGGCTTATTTGAGTTTCTAAACACAAATTCTTGCAAAATGTTGCCATAAACTCAAACAAACTGTTCCCGAATTGGATCAATGTTTAGGTTTGTTTGGTTTGTTTTGGCTTATTTGGGTTTGTTTGGCCTTTCAAGCACACATTCTATCAAACTGTTAGCATAAACTCAAACACACTGTTTCCAAATGAGGTCAAAGTTTGGGTTTCTAGAAACTCGTTCCAACGAAATTAATCAGTTGTAATTGTTGCCGAATGAGGTCAAAGTTTAGGTTTCTAAGCACAAATTCTCATAGTGTTCCATAAACCAAAACAAACGGTTTCCGAATGAGGTCAACGTTTGCGTTCGTTTGATTTGTTCCGCTTTATTTGGGTTTGTTTTGGCTTATTTGGGTTTGTTCACGCTTCTAAACATAAACTCTCTTAAAGTGTTAACATAAACCCAAACAAACTGTTTCCAAATTAGGTCAGTTTGCGTTTTTTTGGTTTATTCCGGTTTCTAAGTATAAATTCTAGTTTCCATTAGGTAAAACTAGTTGTGAAGAAGGTGTTCAATCAAAACTAGTTTTGACTAGTTAAACTGAAAATGGGTTTTAACTGTAACATACACATGTTACCGGAATTCACGATATTATTTCTTAATTACATAATTACAAATCATGTATAAATTATATAATTCGAAAATAATATAGACATTTCCACACACCCACACATAAATATACACACACACACACACACACACACACACACACACACGTGTGTGTGTGTGTGTGTGTGTGTGTGTGTGTGTGTGTGTGTGTGTGTGTGTGTGTGTGTGTGTGTGTGTGTGTGGTTAAAGCATTTTGACATGTTTTCTCGCGTAATTAAAGCGTAACAAATTTATACGATATGTGTTATTAATACGCGCATTTTAATGACCAAATTCCGAGAGTACAAATGCCATAGAATTTATCTTATTTGTTTTACTTTCGATAATTGAAAACCGAAATGGACCACGCGAAAATGTTTCCCGTTGGAATTTGTCACGTCATTAAAATTCCCGTCTCTCAAGTAAATACAACATTCACATGTATATATATATGAGATTCGACAAACGAAATCTTCGGAATCGCCTCTTAAAAAATCGCTGCCAATTCTGCGCGACAGAAATCCTCCAAAAAAGTCGTTCGACGTCCGAAAGTGTGCAATTTCGAATTGTCAATCGTAAATACGAGAAAAGCAAAATGAACGATCCCATTTTCCAAAATTCGAGACAGTTGGAAAAAGAAGGTAAAATAAAATACACAAAGAAAATAAAACATGAATCATCCAGCAATACTTTTCATTCAAACGGAATGTGTTCGTGAACAAAGAAACGTAAGCGAAACCCACCGGTATTGCACTATAGAGTTGTTCACTTTTTGCTCTTTCTCTTTCTTTATTTCTTGTCGATTCTCGATCCTCACAGGCAATAAATGTATGCCTCTCATTACGCGCTCTCGGTCGCTCCATTTATTTTCCTCCATTTCGTTACAATTTCACATCGATTGCTATTGAACGGTGAATGCGTGTGCGACCATTACATGTGACGCGGTACATCGCAGGATGAGACGCGAGAGGACAAAAATTCTACACGCCCGCGACACTAACGATAATGATAAAATGGTAGTAATGGTGCGAGAAGGAGGTACGACGACGAGCCTGTGCTAGTGTTATTTCGCGACGGTGCGATATAATTCTACGTGGAATTTTTCGTCTTAATTTGTTTTTTCGTAATTACTTTATACTCGTGTTGTTTTTTTTTTACCATGCTGACGAATTACATGCGTGAGACACGTGAAAAAGGAGGGGAAGGGAGCGGGTAGGAGACTTCACGAAGTGCGCGCGATCCCTCCGGCCACGGTTCCGATCATTAGTTTTCCTTTTTTTTCGGATTTTTTTTTGCTCACTGCGCTCGACTGATGAATTAAATGTTCGCGAGGAATATTATCCGTAGCGTGACAAAGATGAAATATTTCCTATGCATTACTGCACTAAGATTATTATTATTACACGTAGCTGTTAAAAATTCTTAAAAATGCTTTTTTATATGTAGGTATGTATGTATATTTTTTCCATTATAAAGTCGTATCCTCAAAGAGCTGCGGTACATGAGTTTTTTTTTCTTCAATTCCCATGGAAGTCGAAAAAAATACGGCAGAGAATCGCTAATTACGGCGAGAAAAAAAATCCCAACAAAATAAAATGAACCAATGGTAAAGTCTGAAAATTCTTTTTTTCGAATAACCTCACATTTGTGAATTTTGACGAGTGAAAAAAAAACTAAACGCCTTTCCCTAATTGATTGAGAACGATAATTGACAGTCGATTTCCATTGGGTCGCTGCTGGATCAACGAAAAACGCATTCAGACTCGATCGGTAACGTCGGGCCCAGAAGAATAAAGACACCGCGTACGAAAAGCGTAAGTTTGTGACTCGATAGACGATTCGGCGACGGTGAACGTAGTAGAGAACGAAAAGAAAATGAAAAGAAAAAAATAACTGTGGGGACGGGGGAAAAAATGGAGGCTGAGAAGTGAGACATCGAGTAGGGAGAAACTGTGGAAAAGAGACTTATCTCGTGCTGAAAGTGATAGAGCGTACTCTTCTTTCTCGCTCGTTTTTTCGATATCTCGAAAATTGCTCGACAGCGAGGTACAAAAAGTTCGACCCAATTCTCTTTTTTTCTTTTTTCGAAAATCTCGTATCGAAAAAAGTTGATGCACTTTGCATTTTGTTCTCGGTCGATTTTCTTCTTTTTTGATTTTCAAGTCTCACGCCACTCGGAGTGTCCCGCGTGTAAAATATTCCCCGAATATTCTCGGTCACTCTTACTCTTACTCTCTGCCTGACTGAATTTGTCTAGCGGATTTTTTTCAGGTCGTCGCTCGATCGTCGCTCGGCCCCGGCGATGTCGGAACTCCCTCGTCTCTCGTGAATACCTCGGAGGGCAGGAAAAAAAGGAAGTTACGTTCCCTTGCGGGGGAGGGCGGGGAGGGCGAAGGGACGGGGAGACTGCGGGACGGGGGAGGGGCCCGGAGGATGACAGTTCGCGGAGCACGTGTCACAAACTCGTGGGGACTTTTCCTCCTTACGAGACGTTTTACATTTCTCACTGGAGTCTAATTTTTACCAGGCGTATTTTACTTCATCGTTAAGTTCGAGTTTCTCGGTGTCGAGACGGAGCACTTTCTGCTCTCTGTGGGAAACGTCACGTGTCGCTCATTCATCTCTTCCGTTTGTTTTTTCTTTTTTTTTTCGTTTATTTGCTAAGCCATTGTGAGAACTAAAAACTTGCGATCCTCTGGCAAATTTTTTTCTCTCTGTCTCTCTTCTCTCGTTCTCTGGGCACTTCCGGTTCACGATAGCAAAGAGCGAGAGAGACAGAGAGTGTGTGTGTGTATGTTTGTGTGAAAGAGCGAAGGAAGAGCCTCATCGCTAGACCTCAACCTCGCACCCGTTTTGCTCTTTCACTTTTTCTCTCGCCTCCCCTTCTTTCCTCGCTTAATTTTTTCTCGCATGCTCGTTAATTTTTTTTTCCGTTTTCTCGCACGCTCGTTTACTCCTTGCGAGTCTTGTTCGGCTTTTGGGCGACGGGTATTTTTAACTGTCATACAAAATCCAACTCAGACTTACTGTAGTACCTGGCGCTGATCTTTCGCCTCTCCCACAGCCGCTCCAGAAACTTCTTCGCCTCGCTTATCGCGAAAACGCTCGACGTGAGACCCACCAGGAACGCCAAGTCTGTCGAAGAGTTGCGATACATTTTTATCCACGACTTTTTTTCAAGTTTAATGATATTTTCTGCGCTTTTCGAAAAAAAATCTGTTTTTTTTTTGTTTTTGCGCTGTTTTCCTTTTTTTCGTACTGCTTGAAGAAGCTTTTGGAGGCGGTTACCTTTAACAGTGAGTGCCTCCGTCTGGAAAACTCGTTGCAAGGGAGGGAAATAAATGACCAGCATTTGACCGACCACCGAGAGCGTCACCGCGACCAGGAACATTTTGTTGCTCAGCAGGCCGATTGTGAATATGGATTTCGTCTGGAAAATCAAACGGGCAATTAGGAAACTCTGCAGTTCCGCTTTAGCCTACTTCTCCGAAAATTAAACGTAGAAAATCTTTTTTAAAACAAGCTTTTATTCATAAACTATTGAATTAAAAAGTAAAAAGACAATATTTAGTGTGTGAAGTTTAATAGTAAAGCTACAGAAGAACCCCATCCTTGGTCACTGATCAAAGGCGGGGGCAGTACATACTTATTAAAACTTACATAAGCATAGAACTTAAATTTTCTAAAATATTTTCTTAGACGCTTGAGGCTTTATTTCAAGTACAATGACGTTTTACGCCTCGAGCTTTTAATCAAATATTGACATTTTCAAAACTTCTATGTTTATGTAAGTTTCATTAAGTATGCACTGCCTGCGCCTTTGATCAGTGACCAAGGATGGGGTTCTTCTGTAGTTTTACCATTTAACTTCATACACTGTATATTATTTTTTACCCCTAGTTTATTTTATACTTTTCAGTAGGAGAATTTGTTTATTTATTTGCCATGCCAGACCCACATGCCATTCAGACATCGGCGTAATAAAAAACCTTGCCTTAGGTTATTAAGGTTTCGCGAGAAACTTTATAATAGTGTAACTATAAATAGTGCTCAAGTAACTCTTATATATGCTCATAATAACAAAACAAATGAGCATAAGCTCGACTGTCTTAGTATATGGTATTTAGGAGTTGCATTGCCCACCTCCCACCTCCATCATCAGACCAGCTCCATGGTACCATACCGGGTGTTAGGAAGGTGAATGCAAAGCCTCAAGGAGGTGATAGGTCAGCTCGTTAGGATCATATCTAACCTAGGTTCCTTTAGTCCGAAGTCCAAAGATTTCGAATTATCATGGTAAGTATGTTTTTTTAGAAAATTTCAAAAAATTAGTTACTAACTCGTTCATAATGTTCAAAGAGACAATATTTAACTTGACCAAAAACGAAGCCAGTTAAATGAAAGCTTGTAAAAATGAATCTCATGGGCTGAATAAGGCCTGTACGAAGTTGGGTCTGGGAGATTCGTGACCACTAAACGAAATGAAAAATGCCACATTTTCAGCTCTTGTGTACCACCGACTAGGACCAATCTGAATCTAACGGTCCAGTTGCATCGACCAGAACCCTGGTCGATGCAAAATCATACGATGATGACGAATTTCCCAGGTAGAACTCGATCGGACCAAAGCTCTTGATCCGGGACACCATTATAGACGATAATCGATCTCGCGGGCTAAAATAAGGCCTGAACGAAGTTGGAACTACGAAATTGCGACTTTGACAAAACTTGCGGGAACGGTTCTCGGAGAAACTAGAGAAATCCATCATTTCTGTAGGGGCGTTTCGCGCTTTGAAAATTGTTTTTTTTTCGCTTACCTGGGAACGACAGCTCAGGGCGTTGAACATGTCGAAGAAAACGAAACACGTGAACGTCATCGTCGTGTCCCGGGCAGTTATCCCGTCGGATGTCATCTGAAATCATTCGAGTAATGCTTGACAATTTTCTCGCGATTTTTTGTGACTTTTTTCTCGATTTTAGCCCAAACAAAAAACAGTATATGAAATTTTTGTGGTGAGAATTGTGGGGGTTTGTTCGTGTACTTTTAAAATTCCTACAGTTTGGGTTTGTTTGCTCTTTTTTCAATTACTCAGTTTGGGTTTGTTCGTATAGTTTTCAATTAAATAACTTGATTGGAAATTGTTTGTTTCTTCATTTTTTTACCGATCCAGTTTGAATTTGTTTGGGTTTGTTTCCTCATTTTTTTAATGCGTCACTTTGCGTTTGTTTTTTTTTTTTTTCATTTTTTTAAGGGGCCTTCTCACTTTAGACGCTAAAAAAGCCGATCCTTATGAAATTTTAACCACACATTCTTTACCCCTATAGCTATAGCGCATATCAAGGGTTTTTTTTAAATTTGGGTATTTATTATTTTTTTTGTTGCCAAAAACGGTGATAAAAACACGTTTATTTTTGTTTTTTCGAAAAATGACCGACATTTTGTTATTTTTGCATATATCAAAAATCGTATCAGCGATATAGCCATTAACATACTAAATCTCAAACCGATTGATTTTTTTGTTTCGGATGATCCATCTACGAGATTTCATCAACAGCGCGGACTTACAATTTTTTAGAACATTTTTTGAATTACCATTTTCGTCTATAAATAGTGACTCCAATAAATAAATGTTAAAATGTATTTCGAAAGTGTATTTATTGAGTGTAACAACTTTTATATCAATATCTATAATATAAACCTATTAAAAAATTCATGAAAATAGGCTTCTTTAGCTTCTAAAGTGAGAATACCCCTTAAATGCGTCAGTTTGCGTTTGTTTCCCCACTTTTTTAAATGCGTCACTTTGGGTTTGTTTCTTAATCCTTTTAAGCTGGGTCAGTGTGGGTTTATTTTTTATTTTTTTTTCTTCAAAATGTGTCAGAGTATGATTGTATAGTTTTCAATTAAATTAATTGTTAGCAAATTATTTGATTGGAAATAGCTTTTTTTCGTTCTTTTTATTAATTCAGTTTGAGTCTGCTTGGGTTTTTTCTTCATTTTTTTAAAAATGCGTCCGTTTCGGTTTGTTTTTTTTAATTTTCAATAAAATCAATTGAAAAAATTAAATTACAAATTGTTGATCAATTTAAAAATCATTCAATTCAAATTCGGTCATTAATGTAAAATTAGTTATTGATTCATAATGAACTACCTGAAAATTGCTTATTCAGATTGATTTATTCAATTCAGGGAATAAAAATAGTGAATTGACGAATCCGTTTCGCGTCATCCGAGAGGCTAAAAACTGAGAGATAAAAATAAAAAGAATCGCCGAGATACCTCGCGATTGTAGACCCAGAGGGTTCCGAGTATGATAATGACGGCTGAGAGCAAAACGTTAGTGATGAGGCTCCGCGTGATCATCGGCTCTTTAGTGTCGCGTGGCTTCTGTTTCAAGACGTCCTTGTCGACGGGTTCGACGCCGAGGCTCTGGGCCGGCGGTCCGTCCATGATGATATTGATCCACAGTATTTGCATGGCGTTCAGAGGATTCGGTATTCCCATAAGCGTCGCGAGTGCTATGAGGGCGAGTGCAGCGATGCTCGTGGACAATTGAAATCTCACGAAGTTGCGAATATTGTGAAAAATTCCCTTTCCTTCCTCGATCGCGGAACTTTTGGTTTTTGTCGGGGCAAAAGAAGAAAGTGTGAAAAAAATGTCGAGATTGAAAGATTTCGTACAAGTGGAGGCTCACATGATGCTTTTGAAGTCGTCGTCAACGAGGATCATGTCGGCCGCTTCTTTGCACACGTCGGTCCCGTTTTTGCCCATAGCTATGCCGATGTCGGCCTTCTTGAGGGCGACACCGTCGTTCACACCGTCGCCCGTCATCCCAACTATGTGACCGTTCCTCTGGAGCGCCTTGACGATGCACAATTTGTGCTTCGGCGTGACCCGATAGAAAACACTCACGTTCTCGATCGCCTGCTCGAGCTGGGCCTCGGACATCGTCTCCATCTCGTCGCCTGACAGCAGATCCATGTGAATCGTGTCCAGCCCGATTGTACTCGCTGCAAAAAGTATCGCGATCGATTGACGCTCATCGCTGGATTTTTACGAGCTTTTGTTTGAGGAATCAACACTGTGTAAAATTTTCAAAAAATCTGTTTTTTTCTTTCATCATCCAATAGTATAGACGGTTATAAACATGGGCCTGGCATCGCTCATTGATCGGAAGTAGACAATTTACATGAAAATTCAGCACTCGAAACTTTAAACGCGTTTTTCCCGAAATGTCGTTTCTCAAAACGGTGTACTCTCAAAGGAAGAGTTTTCAAGCTAAGCGTCTCAAATTTTGACACAACATTCTTTACGCCATTCTTTATCTTGCTATGGAAGCTTTTTTTAATCTTCATATTTTTTTTTAACGAAAAACTTTTTAAAAAATAGGCTAAATTTAGTACTTTTTTTAACCACCGCCATTTTGTCAATTTTGATTTAAAAAAAAGCTCCATAGCAAGATAACGGCTTTCATACTGATTAACAATCTTTTTACAAATTTTGTTTCCGATGATATTCGCGGCCACCACCGTGTACATCGTGAGGACTCCTTTTTTTCGAAAACAAACAACCATTAAAAAAGGTAAAAATAAATAAATACGAACGTCAAAATTTCTTTTTTTTCTTTTCTTCATGCGTGTTTTGATTTGACATAAAAAGCAGACTGTTTAGCGTATTTTAAGGTAGTACGAGCGCGCAATCTTGGTTTCTATAGATTTTGTTCAAATTTTAACCAGACATTGTTCATATCATTATACATGTTTGAGTGAAATTTCAGCACAGTCGACTATTTAGATTGGGAAATAATAGGTTTTAAAATTGCGACTTTGAACACTGCAGGGTCTGCATTGAAATTTAGATATAATAGTTTTCCGTAAAAAATATTTTTCTCCTATAATAAGAAGACATATGGCAACACCGCAGAACAGTATTATTCAATATTATGAGAAAAAAATAATGATCGTGTTCCTAAAGTTAAAAATTTTGTCATAAAAAATATTTGCATTATAAATATTAATATTTTATATTGTTTATGTCATCTTCATGAACAAATAAAAGTGTTGGTTCATTCATAACTAGTTGAAAACTTTGTTCGTTAAAAATTACTTCTAAATAAAAATTTGTGTTGCAGTATTATTTTAAATATGCCGCGCAAACTTACGTCATTGGAACGATGCGGTGTTGCCATATGTCTTGTTATTATAGGGGACACATATTTTTTACGGAAAATTATATTGTCTAAATTTCAATGCAGACCCTGTAGTGGTCAAAGTTGGAATTTTGAAACCCATTATCTCCCAATCTAAATAGTCGACTATTTTGAAATTTCACTCATACATGCATAATGATATCAACAATGTCTGGTTAAAATTTGAACAAAATCTATAGAAATCAAGATTGCGCGCTCGTACTACCTTAACCATCAAAAAACATCGCGTAAATCAGATTTTTTTTCACCCGTTACTCTGTGATGGTTCCTTAAATTGACTTTCTGAGAGATGCAAAACGGGAAATCGATTTTCACCCACTTCCCGACTACTTGAAGCTCTGAAGTTTGGTAAATGTGCATCTCAAAGAGGGCAATGCATGATTCAACTTGAAATAAAATGTCCATAAAATTTTGAACTTTTCATGTAAAATTTGCGATGTCTATCATCCATACAAAGTCTTACTAACACATACAAATGAATTCGTAGCCGACTGTGTTGGTATGTGAAAAGTTTATATGCAGCAATTAGTCTTAAGGGCACGTACAAGGTCAACATAACCTCATAAATTTTCCACCCCAAATTTCTCATAGATGGTTCATTTTTTAATGAAAAACAAAGCATTAGGCTCTGGAGAATTCCCTGACGCAGACCTTGATGATTTTCTTTTACTAAATATTGTTCATCTCTGAGAAATCTCTGTTCGAAAATGTCAGCTATCTCGCTCGCACTCATATGTCACGTGTAGATCTTCTACTTCGCCTTAAGTTCAATCCCAATTACAGTCATTGTTATTTTTTATAAGCATTCCATGTTCCTAATGTACAAACTCGTAAACTAGTAAACTACTCATGCAAACTAGTAAAAACAGTTAAAGACTAAAAAGTAGAAAATAATTTATATGTATTGGGGGTACAAATAAGTCTCTGCCGTTTGACAAAAGATGGCCCCACCAGGAGGTTATGATTGGAATTGTCCGATGTAAAACGTCATATCGTAAGGTTGGACATCTGGCAGGACCATAATCTTTAAATATTAGCGATTTTGTATCAGCATCACATAATTTTTTTTGTGCGAAAATGTCGATTTTTGTGCCGAATAAGCGTCATTTGCAGGAACTTCATAACTAATCTTTACTTCTTTAATTTGAAGAAATCTGCAGCTGAGGGGCATCGATTGCTTGTAGAAGCATGTAGTGAGGCTGCTTTAAGGCCTTAGGCCACAGTAATGGGTATAAAATCATGTGCGAATTTAACAATTTTTTTTCGTATGAAAAAGTGGTTCACTCATAAAATTAATTACATGTCTCTTTAGTATGAATATTAAGCTGTTGGAAAATATATATATTTTTTTTCAATGTACAAAATGGCCGACTACTCGAAACTTCTCGAAACAGCTTTTTTCCAAATGGCGTGACAAATAACTTCAACAATTTTCACTCGATTTACTTCAAATTTAAAAGTTATGCTCCTAATTGCATTTCGCAGAGAAGTACGTACGGAATTTCTGATTAATCGAAAACTTTTCATTTTATGAGCAGTTTATGAGCAGTTATAACAAAAATTTTCATTGAAAATTCATTTCTTAAGTTCAAACACCTACAACTTTTGAATAAAACAATTTTTTTTATATTCCGTACGTACTTCTCTAGGTATTTTAATGTAGATTGACGAGAATTTTTGTTTTTTGTTCTAGGTAAAAAATTGTGGATGCTAAATGTCACGCCGCGGAGCGCCTGAAAAAAGATAACAAAAGAAAATATTAGTAGTCGGCTATTTTGTACATCGAAAAAAAAATATATATATATATATATATATATATATTTTTTTTTTCTAACAGCTTGATATTCATACTAAATAGTATGATGTGTAATTAATTTTAGCAGTGAATCACTTTTTCATACAAAAAAAAATGGTTAAATTCGCACATGATTTTATACCCGTTACTGTGGCCTAAGGCCTTGAGTAAGAGAAGTTGTCGTGAGTGGTTTCAAAAGTTTAAGAACGGTGAGTTTGACGGCGAAGACAAAGAACGCGGCGAAAGGCCGAAACGAAGACGCGGAATTGAAAGCATTATTGGAGGGACATTCGTGCCAAACGCGAGAGTTCCCGCAAATTGCACTTATTCGGCTCAAAACTCAACATTTTCGCACGAAAAATATTATTTGATGCTGATACAAAATCGCTTATATTTCAAAGTTATGGTCTTGCCAGATGTCCAACCTTACGATATGACGTTCTCAATCTGACAATTTCAACCATCACCTCCCGATGGGGCCATCTTTTGTCAAACGGCGGAGACTTATTTGCACTCCCAATAAAAGAATATAAAAAAACAAGTTTTTATTTAATGTACTAGAAAGTAGAAAATAATTTTTTTTACCAAGTCACCTGCATGTGACTAAATAAAAGCTCAGGGCGCTCAAAATTAACACATATAATCTTTCATTTACATAAATCCGTTAACATATTAACTATGTTTAATTTACTGTAAAACAACCTTAGATTTCTTAAATAATAATCCTAAAACTGACTATCAACGTGTGATAATAATTTTAGCAATTACTATTGTGCCAAATTAAATACGGTTAATGGAACTGAATCGATTAAATTTATTAAACATTACAAAAATTGAGCGCCCAGCACTTTTATTTATAGTCATATATAGCCGACTTAGTAAAAAAAATTATTTTATACTTTTTAGTACATTAAATTCAAACTTGTTTTGAAAAATATTTATAATATAGATATATAATATAAATTAATAACAAATATTTATTCATTTATAAATATCAATTCTTTTTGTGAGTACCAAAAATCGAGCTATAGTGAAGGTGCAACCCGATTGCCGCGCCTCCCGTGGGCAAATTCAAAGCTTTTGTCGGTGGTGTAAAGTAATCGAGGATTGAAAGTGCGTGTTATTTCCCAATAACACACGAACTAAGTTATAATTTCCCTGTGTTTTGAATTTTCGGTAATTATGCAGAAGTGGTGTACCACGCCAATTTTGGCGCCAAATTTTTTTTTTTGGTACGAACGTCTTCCGTAGGTCACCACTAGTGAATTTGAGTCGGGGGAGACTGAGATTTTTTTAGTATTTCCATAAGTTTTGAAGGTTGTTGAAAACAAAATTATTGTTTTCAAAAGTGTGATTTTTAAAAACAATAAACCCAAACAAACAAACCAAACAAACTCACGAGTTTGTAAGGGACCAAATCAGTCAAGTATGTAAACACGCCATAGTGCTGGAGAAATAACACATTCTCACATTTTCACAATCAATGTTCTGTTCACGGGTTCAGGTGTGTATATATGCCGTCGGGCACGTTTGTTTGGGTTTGGGTTAGGTTGGGTTTGTTTGGGTTTGGGTTTGTTTGAGTATGGGAGAATAACACATTTTCACAATCATTGTTGTGTTCACGCGTTCAGGTGTGTATATATGACGTCGGGCACGTTTTCGAAATTGCGTATTTCGCGATTTCAAAATCCCATAATTTATGGAAATAATAAAAAAAATCTGTCTCTCCCGACTCAAATTCACTAGTGGTGACCTACGGAAGACGTTCGTACCAAAAAAAAAAAAGGCGCCAAAATTTGGGTGGGGCGTGTTGCCCCACTTCTGCATAATTACCGAATTTTCCTTCAAGTTTAAAGATATTGTTGTACAGCTATCCAAAAAACATTTATAAGAAATTATTCAGAGTTATATATATATATATATTTATATATATATAAATATGGTGCAGGCATCACAGAAGTAAACAAAAATTTCAAGGATTAAAGTGCTCGTACAACTTTAAACGCGTTTTTCTTGAAACCACCGTTTTTCCAACTGGGAGGCCGGATTACTCGAACTCCTTTGCATGGATCGATTTGAAATTTTGATAATAGCTGCACAATTACATTCTCTATGGGAGTACGTAGCCGTTTTCTTATTAAATGTAAACTTTTTTTTTAAAACAATTTACTGCTTATTTTTTAGGCGAACAATCGATATATTTCTGTCCAAGTGCGCAATTTTTTCAAAATTTAATTTGAAAAAATCCCTACGTAGTCCCATAGCTAATAATATATAGATTATAATTTTTTTTGGTTTTTGTTCCAGGTCTTATACTTTACGAGAAAATCGTCCTCCCGTGAAACTATTTGTAAAAAACACGTTTTTCAAGATGGACTCAGTCGCCGCCATTTTGTATGAAAATGATAATTTTTTTCACACTTCAATATGTGTTGAATGAACCCTCTCAAAAAAAAATCCCATTCCTTTTTTCATACTCCCAAAATGAATTGTCAAAGTTAGGCCTTATTTTCTGCCGCTAGAGTGGTGTTATCCCCTAAGGACATGTACGAGGTCAACATAACCTCACAAATTTGCCAACCCAATTTTCTCATAGATGGTTAATTGTTTTACGAAAAACAAAGCATCAGGCTCTGGAGAATATCCTGACGCAGAGCTTGATGATTTCCTTTTGCCCTAAATATGATTTATCTCTGAGAATTCTCTGTCGAAAATTTCAGCTATCTCTCTCGCACTCATATGTCACGTGGTAGATCTTCTACTTCGCCTTAATGTAACAAAATACAGAACTGACATGCTTGCAGCTTCTGCTCAAACCTGCAACATATTGGCACCACGCATCGACAATATTTCTATTGTCATCCAGCTGGAAAATACATTCGAAAGTTGTCTCTGTAAGCTTGATATATATAATGTTCCCAATAATAAAAAAATGATACGAATTGATAACGAAATATTGTATTTTTGTTTGTGCCGCGAGTTTTGAGGTCACGTTAACTTTGTTTGCGCTATATCTATGATCTCCTCGACATCGGTGACGTGGCCAGCCATACGCAATTGCTTGCCATGTTCTTCCATGCTTTTACGAAACGTTTGACCGGATATGGATGAAAAACCAACTTTAATGCCATTCATTTTGCTATAAATGCTTATATATCAACGCTGAACCACCAACAAAAAGCTTTGGATTTATAACGGTAGAGGCGCCACGTGTACTTTCGACCTGCCCTCTATCAATTTTGCACCTTCTCTAATTAAAGCCAAACATTTCCACAATTTCGATCAGCCACCGAGCATGAGACGATTTTCGTGTTTACCTATCGAACCGGCTGTGTCTTTGGCATCGCCGGTCACCATTTTGACCCTGACACCGCTGTTGATGAGAGTCGAGATCGCCTCGCGGACTCCTTCCCTCGGCGGATCGCAAATACCCACGAGACCCACATAGACCAAGTCCTGGAGAGACGTTCCTCTTGCCAGTCCCAGAACTGACGACCAACGGAAAAAACATGTTACTCTCGGTATTGATTACCTTCGTTTTTTATCGGTCAAGATTGCTCAGACTCGATAATTCACCTCTCAAGCCTTGCTGGCCAATATCGTGGGCCTCAGCCAAAAACTCCTCGTCCTTCTTCTGATTCAGAGGATACAGCTGTCCATTAGCCGAATACTTCGTGCACTGGGGCAATATCTTCTCCAGGGCACCTTTCGCGAAGAATATCTCCTCCCTGTTCTGCAAAGAGATACGAACGAAAAATGTTCAGGCATCTAAGAACGGCCACAGGGAAGTTGCCGTTTATTATTATTATTATCGTTATATTTGTGTAATTAGTGCATCGATAAAATATGATCCATTCGAAAATATTTAACGAGAAATCATTTCCATTCAATAATAAATGATTCTGTGAATATTTATTGTCAAATGCAAATGTTCAAATTCATGCATGAATTATAAAAAAATTGTAATGACAATTACTATTATTATTACTATTGAGAGATTTTGTAAATAGCGTATCATTAATAAATATACGATGAATATATACAATTTATACTTGTTCATCGAGAAATTGGTAAATGGTCGGATATTTTTTTGTGTGCGTTTCGTGCATTAACAATTTAATATATATTGAAAAATGATATTAGCTTAAAAATGGCGAAACGGAGTGGTCAATATTCAATTGTTTAATTTTATTTCGGGAGACCTGGCGCGGACATACGCGTTTTTCTCGAAATGTCGTTTTTCAAAACGGTGTACACTCTCAAAAGAAGAGTTTTCAAGTTATCCGTCTCAAATTTTGACACACCATTCCTCACGCTATTCTTGATATGGCTATAGAAGCTTTTTTTTAAATCTTCATATTTCTTTAAACGAAAAACTGTCGACAAAATAGACTAAATGCGAGCCTTTTTTCAAACAGCCGCCATTATGTCAATTTTGGTTTTTGAAAAACCTGCATAGCAAGATAGAGGCTTTTATACTGATTGATAATCTTTTTACAAATTTTGTTTCAGATAAAATTTACGGCCACAACCGTGTACACCGTGAGGTAACACCTTTCTTCGAAGACATTTTCAACCATTAAAAAAATGTAAAAAGAATAAAAATAAACGTTTAAAAATTTATTTTCTGCTCTTCATGACTGCTTTGATTTGGCATTTAAAAAATCAGACTGATTAGCGTATTTTAACGATCGAAAAAAAATCACGCAAATCAGCTATTTTTCGACTCATTACACTGTGATGATCCCTTAAAAATAATCATAACAATTATTATTATTCGCTATCATCAATATTATTACTACCAATATTGTTATTAAGCAACGAATAATAAACAACAATACTTAATAATTATTCAACAAGTTTAATAAATCAATTATTATGATTGTATAAATAATACAATATAAATAATTGACGCTTGTTGAACAAGCAATTGATAAATGGTCGATAATTTTTTCTATGCGTTCCGTGCATTAACAAATTGTTACATATTAAATGATGATTTTTACTTATAAATGAGGAAACGGAATGGTCAATATTCGATTGTAATTTATTTCGGAGCGTGCGATATTAATAATGATCACAACAATTAATATTCGCTATCATTATTATTATTAAGCAACTAACAATAAAGAAAAATGCTTAATGAATATTCAACGAGTTTGGTAAATCAACGATTTTTTGCATTTGGTGCATCGGAAAATAAAAAAGAATTTACAATTGAAACGTGATTACGATTGAATGCAATCAACAAACCGATCTCATCCGATCGAATTAACGAAAGAACAAATAGTCCAACATTGATTGCGTTAAACATGCAGAAATTTGGAAGAAAATGCGAGATATCCGTACCTCCGAATACTTCGGCGTACATTTGACAGCCATCATTTTTTGTTCCGACGAGAACGGATATTCTTGAAGCCTCAAATATTTCTCGGCGACTCCGTACATACCGTTTTTCATGGCGACCGCCACGAGCGCACCCTCGGTCGGTTGTCCCAGCAGCGTGTCGTTCTGTATCACCGCATTGTTGCAAACGCATCCGACCTGAGCGCGCGAGACGTCAATTATTCGCAAATAATCTTCACGACCCTTGAACTAGGGGCTTAAGGTGTTCCTTTTACGGACTCGAGTACTTAACAATTAACTGATTTTCGACTACAAACAAGTAAAAATACATCCCAGTATACTGGTAAAATTTCAAGCCGAGTTATCGAACTTTTAACGAAAAACTACGACTCTAAAAGTCGTCTCATTTATGCAGCACTTTATGGTGATAAAAGGCTAGCCACATGTTTCATCCAAAAATGTATACACTAAATAACTTTAGATGCCTGATATAAACTGCTCACGCGTGTAAAAAATCCTAAAGATTCCGTAACGACAATCAAAACGAATGTTTGAAGAAAATATTAACGATAAAACGTAGAATAATGTGACTAGCAGAAGAATTTTCGTAACCGCAACTTTTCAGAGAAAATGTAAAAATGTCTGAATCTGCTAAACTTGCGCGAAATTTTTATTCCAGTTTTTCGTTGGGTATGTAATTGGTTTTTTTTTATTAAGGGGGCGATATCATCAGGCGCGGAAAAAATTTGCTGAATTTCATACATTTTTATAAAAAAGAACGCTTTCTTCACCGTTTTTGAGACTTAGGGTATGTTTTATATTACTACTTTTGGTTCTTACGTCGAATTAATGTTTTTTATTATTCTTTAAAAATGGCGGAGCGATGGCACGGTCTTCTAAACTGCATTCTCAAAACTGGCGTGACGTACAGCTAAAAAACTAATCGTCCGCTTCTGATGAATGTTGGTATAAATTTTCCTAACCTTGTTGTCTAAAACATGACCCTAAATATTTTGGAAAGTTGAGAAAAAAAACGTATTTGTTTAGTGCATAATGTAATCATTCTTTTCGGAAATTTCAATCTTTTTGTTTCAAAGCATACCATTTCATTGATTTCCAACATTTCCCATTTTATTTTGGTTCATATTCTGCGTATGAGTGTAAATAAAAGAAAAATCTTCGTTGGTTTTTTTTCAGATTAAGGCGGGATATCCCTTTACAAAGATCGAAAAATCGACTTCTTTTTTTTTCTTTAAACGATAAAACTATATATGTGGCATTCTTCATCAATTGGGCCACTTTTTTTTCAACCTCTCCAATTTTTCTCAAAATCTGCCAGTTTGAAATATTAGTCAAAAGGAACGTCTGTGATTTAAAAAAAAAATTCAGGCGTCCGTTCAGGATTTTTAATTTTTCATTATGAATACTGTATCCGAAAAAATATTCATCAAACAAAAAAAAACATAAGAATAAAATTTTTTTATTTTTTCCGCTATATCGAAAAAAATAAAAATCATAATTTTTCTGCATTAAGAAAATTGAAATTTGGCAAAAAAAATGAGAGTAACATTTTTTAAACCTAATAACACACTTTCGATTTCGGTACAAATTTTACAGGATTTCTGTCATTGGGTAGAGTCTGCGAAAAAAAAATCAGAATGGTACCCCTGCAATGGTTAGGATGAAAATAATTAAAACCCTGCGAAATCTTATAACCGCACATATGCGGTTATAAAAACCCTGCGAAATTTCATAACCGCATATATACGGTTATAAAAACCCTGCGAAATCTCATAACCGCATATATGCGGTTTCGCAGGGTTTTTATTTTTTTTTCATCCTAACCATTGCAGGTACCATTCTGAATTTTTGTTCGCAGTCTCTTTACCCAATGATAGACATCCTGTAAAATTCGTACCGAAATCGAAAGTGTGTTATTAGGTTTAAAAAAATGTTATTCTCATTTTTTTGCCAAATTTCAATTTTCTCAATGCAGAAAGATTATTATTTTGATTTTTTTTTCGATAAAGCGAAAAAAAAAAGTTTTCATTCTTATGTTTTTTTTGTTTGATGATTATTTTTTCGGATACAGTGTTCGTAATGAAAAATTTTAAATCCCGAACGGACGCCTAAAAAAATCTAAACAAAATCACAGACGTTCCTTTTGACCAATATTTCAAACTGGCAGATTTTGAAAAAAATTGGAGAGGTTGAAAAAAACGTGGCCTAGTTGATGAAGAATGCCTCATATGTAGAATATTTTCCCAAAGTTTCGAACCGAAATTCGAAAAACTTCAAACATTACAGCCCATCAACGCTGTACCTGACCGCTCGGATTCGGAGCGGGCGTGAACTTCAAACGCGTTTTTGTAAAAACTGCATTATCGAAATTGGCATGCAGGACTACTCAAAAACTATTAAGCCGATTGAGTTGAAACTTGATAGATTAAGCCGATTGAGTTGAAACTTGATAGAAATATCAATAACATTGGTACCTTCTACTTGACGGGAATTGTTTTTGCAAAATTGAAAAAAAAAACTACTTTTTTAATCCAAATTTTACAGAAATGTGTGGAATGTTGTTTTTTTTTTGTAAATGCGTGCCATTTTCTTAAATTTGCATTTTCTTTATTATGGTTACCGTCACTTAGAAACTATACATGTTCTAACTGAAAAAATGTTGTAACGTTTTTGTAAACCAAAGTCTATGGGAAGCTAGACTGCACGCCGATTCACAACTCCCGCGGCGGCCTTACTGTAACACTCTGCCACAGATCAGCCATTTTGATGATGAATTAATTTAAAAAAAATTGTTTTATACACTTAAATATACTATTGAAGTATACCTAAATTTTGATCGTTGTAGAATATTTATTTGTTAGTGTAAAAAATCCCTCAAAATTGGTTATTTTTTTCCTGTCTAAATGTATATCCCGCCGACGCTACGTATCACGTCGTCTGACAACATTCGCTGCAACCGGTTTAGAAGACCGTTCCATACCACCGTCATTTTGAAATATTATTTTTTTATTAAATGCCACGTAGCAGCCAAAAGTAGCAATAGAAATAACCCTAAGTCTCAAAAATGGTGAAGAAATCTTTCTTTTTATAAAAATATGAAAATCAGCCATTTTTTCCTCGCCTAAAAATATTTCCCCCCTTAAGCGTCATCGTAATTTACCAATAACTCGGAAGTGCCCTCCTTATGACTCCTACGAAATACAGCACTGCGCGAAAGGAATACCTTAAGGAGGTAGGAGCGGTCCAGTTCAGTCAAATGACGGTTT
Source organism: Ophion ellenae (assembly GCA_963210295.1). Lineage (NCBI taxonomy): Eukaryota > Metazoa > Arthropoda > Insecta > Hymenoptera > Ichneumonidae > Ophion > Ophion ellenae. Next base: position 9,237,212 of record OY723397.1, read on the forward strand.
ATACATGGTTATTTCATTCCTCAAATAAATACATACGAGGTATAGATTTACCTTGTAGATGCTGATTTTTCATGAAATATATAATTGAAGGGCAAAATGATGCAATTTTATATTTTTATTACGTGAATAAGAAAAACTTTTCTGATACTATTAGCTTGAAAAAGTATAACATTATCGTTGATTATTATTAAAACAACTCCGTCAGTGTATGCTTTATACAACGCAGAATGAAATTTCGAGTCATTTCCAATATACCTATTTATATTTATGACACGAGATTATTTATCATTACGACTAATTAATATTAAGGAGGTACGACTAGTTCTCCAGGGTCAACAAACAGAATAAATTGATGGTGCCCACAGTTGTTCTGATATATGTTAACTTGTGTTGAATATTCGTATTGTCAATTCTTATGCGCCAAATTTGTGGTAAATGTTTTATTTACTGCATAATAACTAATGAAAACTGAAAAATTAGATTCTAAAGAGCTCTGACAAAGAGGCATTCCCTACTCCCCATCACCGATTTCGCTCAAATTTATAGGACATGCAGGGCTTAAAATGAAAGTACCCGAAGTGAGAACTCCAGATGGCCAAGCGTTTAGAAAATAAAGATGTTGACGCGGCTCTCGCACCGTATAAGCCATTTACGTTAGTATGTTTGCCAAGCAGCGGTTGGCGTAGCGGTAAGAGCTCGGACTAGTAATTCGATGGTCGTGGGTTCGACTCCCCGTGTGGAGACTTTTTTGTTTTGTTGTCTTTTTCTATCTTTTCCTCAATTTTTATATTATTCATTTTCCAATTGAGTAAAGAAGTGAATAATTTATTTTATTTATTTATTTATACGCAAAAGGCATATAGGACGTCATTTTTTAATAAGCGCATAATCATAGAACATTTGGAGTTGCTGATTGACTCGTGGGGAGGACAAACAAATCCGCAATTATACGACGAACTCTTCCAAGATGAAGAAGAATTACCAACGTGTAGCATCAAAGTAATTCCCCCTAAATGTACTCCACTGGTGCAACCCTGCGGTGTATATTTTTATCGTCAGGTTAAAAACTTTATTAAAAAAAATACAAAATTGCTCTTATCTCATCGGGCAAGAAAAAGAAATAACTTCCCGAGAAGACTGCATAAAAATACATTCGATTGTTCATCATCAATTATCCGCGCCAATATTCGGTAACATGTTACGTTACGCGTGGTTCGCTTCTAAACTTTGCAATGAGAGAAAATGCTTTTTTCGAGAAATTTCGATTTTTTATGAAATCTATTATGTCGAATTTATCAAATGTCGGTTTTCCAACGACCTTAGTTGGATACGTAAGCAGCAAAATCGTGATTACCGCACTTCCGGTCAACCGTCTTTATAAGACGACGTGCTTTATTACCTCCAAAAGCTCGACTTTGCAATTTTATTACAAAAAACAGAACGGTCATTATAGCTAAAATTTCGCCAACAGAGCATAGCGTTCATCAACATCATAAAAAAAATTAAGTCCGAAAGTTGGTTTCTTCTTAATAATCGTACCTCCTTAAGTGTTGCCGAAATACAGCAACTTCGCGGACATTGTGGTGGGCAGCAATGCTTTTCATTCGCCAGCCACAATTCGTAATTTTTCCTCAAACGATAATGGTTCAATATTGAATATGTATATAGTTTACGATCGGCAAGATCGGTTTTTTCTTCTTCTTAATGTTTACAAACGTATAGTTTGCGTTAATCCGTTGTAAAAACGATTTATTTTAGTGCTAAACAGCCAAAAAAATAACATCACCCGTAGGGTGAACGTCTTGCCCATCCAACCGCACGTAAAATTACATACTTCAAACTATTTTTTATCTCTGGTGTTTGGTGGTAACAAAAATTCAAAGAATTTGTAAACACTCAGTACAGTCTAGAGTGTCTAGACAATAACATATATGAATATATGTTTTTCAATCTCGGTTTGTGGCTAACGCTCCAACCTCTTTAAGGGGCGGAATCTCTCAAACCGACGAAGATAATTTTTACCTCAAGCAAATGATGAATCGCCGCTTGCGCGAGCTCGGCGTTGTCGCATTTCCGAGTGCGTATTTGTCCGCGATCGTTGTATCCGGTGCCGGTCACGTCGGCCACGTAGCCCTCCGGCGTCACGAGAATCGTCGCCGTCATCTCGTTTTTCGTTATCGTGCCAGTTTTGTCCGAGCAAATTACGTTCACGCATCCTGTCCAAACAACGATAAGTTAACGTCAAATTCGTTGTTGCATCGAATGCCAAACTTTCTGCCGTACTTCCGTACCAAGAGTCTCGACGGTCGGCAGCTTCTTGACGATGACGTGTCTCTTGGCCATTCGCATGACCCCGAGGGCAAGGGTGACCGTCACGACGATCGGTAGACCTTCCGGTATCGCCGCGACCGCCAGACTCACTCCTATCGTCCACATCTCCAGCAATGCTTTACCCTGCATCCAACCTAGCACCATTATTATTCCTATTATGCAGAACGAGTAGAACGACAATTGAGCACCGAGTATGTCCATGCTTCGTTGCAGCGGCGTTTTTGGAGCTTCTTCCGCTTGCATCATCGCGAATACCTCGCCAAATTCGCTCTTTTCACCCGTGTTTATCACGATGCCCTGTGTCAACGAGAAACAACGGTTTTATTCGTAATTGCACCTAGAGAGCAAGAGAGAGAAAGAGATAGAGAGAGAGAGAGAAAATGGTTGTTGCAGAGTACTATGTTTTGGAAATCTCGATATATATATTTAACCCTAGAACTCATGTACAGCATAGAAACCCAGCCCAGTGGACTTTCAAAGTGTGCTCCTAAGCTATCAATCAACATTATCGACTGGGGACCGTGATCACAATTAAGTTTGGATATATGGCTGTGAGGACATGCCGGCAGTAAAATCCGCTGCTCGCTGGTTGCCGAGCAAAACGATTTTCAAGAGCGTCTGAGGTTGTTATCTACCCTAATCTAAATTGCCGTTGGTGTTTCGTGGCGGTAAGTAAATTTTATTTCTTTCATTAAAATTAACATACTTTGCGTATTATTATGTAATTCAAGCGCAAATGGTGGCATATATGACCTACGGCCATATATTTTATATTGTATTATATTATTATACTATATTATATTAAATTATATCTGCGCGATAGTAGAATGAGCTGCATGTACGATTTCGTTATATTGTTTATGTTCTTATTTTCATAATGAATATTAATTATATACTATTTTCTCAATAAACGAAGGGGAAATATACGAGAACCCCCTGCAAACAGTTTTCTTTGCGTTTTCATTGACGTTTTCCGTATTTACATATGCCGTATTTTCACCTTTTTCAGATCCCAAAATAAATATACTTTTACAACAGAACATAGTATGACTAATTGTTTTCAGCAAGCTCAATGAATCTTCAAGGCGAAATTAGTGGATCTATTGATTGGAAAAATAATATAATTTTTTGTTTGAAAAATGCTTTTTTTCTTTTATTTTCGACCTATGTCGGGGTGTAAACGGGTTTTGCTCTAAATTAATTTTAATGAAATCGACTTTGCCTTACACCATTCTCCTTCTCGTTGGAAAATGAAACGATTCATGTACTGATGTTTCTCTTATATAAAAAATAGATCAAACATTATATATCAGAAATTATGTAAACCGACCAGTGAATGAACGGGGATCAGTTAATGGCCAAAAACTGATTTATATTCAAAGTCAGTAAAGAATATGAATTGTCAATAAGAACTCGAATCACTAGAATTTAGTGAAAAAATCACAGCTATTGTTAAAACTTAGTTACGATACGGCTGTGCACAATAAGTGTTCAAAGACGCAAAAACAATACTTTTCATAAGTTTTGAGGGTGATTACTTTCTTTCCTTGAGGAAGAATCAATCTTGGATTTTTTGCAAATAGTTTTCACGAATTCGTAATAATAGGTCAGAATTAGACGTGTTTATTCACTGGGCCTGTTTTCATATGGGCTCTGTTCTAATAATTCTCAAAGCAGAATAAAAAATGTAGCTTATCTGCTGAAAATCGCTAAATTAATTATTGTTAAGATATGACAATGACACTTCATTCAATGTTGTCATAAAATCAATTCATTTGTTTTTTTTTTTGGCAAAATTTAATTTTCTATTTCTCGTTCGAATCGAACGTTGGTAGTTTTTTTTTGAGAATTAAGATGCACAAAAGCTTGATCTTTTTTCTACGAAATCGTAATAACGAATATAATACTCATATGTATGACAATATTATAATTATTGTGCAGTCCAGTGATCTCCGAATCTAGTATTAAATAAAAATAAATCGTTTTGCTTGACAGCGTTCGTTTACACTACACGTCCATTTCCTGGTTCCTTCATTCACTAGCGATTTAGTAATTGCGCTACGTATCTATCAATTCCTTCAATATTATTTGTTGTAATTACTTCGAATATTTTTCTCTACTATCAGAATAATATCTTTTGGTAGCTATAGCCATTGAAAAATTCGTTTCAGTAATATTTCCACTGTACAACCCATCCGAATCCTACAGTGTCGTTATTCGTCCACTCACTGCTCTGTGTACCCTATATCGATGTACCAAATATCAGAAAATATTTCAAAAATATATTAAACGAGCTTTTCACCCGCGACTTCACTCGCGTAGACTTGTGTTGGATACTCCTTAATGAAACGTGCTTCTGAAATGTTTCCGTAAACTTCGGTATTATGACCCCACGTTTTGAAGGGGTTGCGGGGTTAGGAATATGGTGGGGGAGGAACCCTATAACACTATTCTTAACAGAAATTGTGGCGGTAAACCCCCCCTCCCCCCCCCCCCCCCCCCCATTTTAGAAAAAAACTTCATGAATCGTAGCGATAATTTTTTTTTTTAACTTGTTATCTCTACTTAGGATGTATCAGATATTGATTCGTTGATGAAATCCACCTCTGTGAGTTTATACATACGCCTCATTGTGGCAAAGAATGAGTGGTATTCGCTCACGAAACTCGTATCGCCGTTTGAATAAAAATTCACTCAAATTCAATTTCAAACGTATATTGATAAACCACGTGCCGGTGAACGCGTTCTACGAACCACACAATTCCACGCACCCATCCGAGGTGCCCGCCGCCCACCAACAAAAATCGCAAATTTTATCCAACGAAAAATCCAACGAAATCCAACTTATCCAACGAAAAATCGCAAATTTTATCGTTCATTTTTACAAACTTCAAATTCACATAACTTTTTGCGGGAGTTGACCGCCGTGATTTCTCTTCGGCATGTTGTTCGGGGGGGGCCTATTTTTAACATATCCCCCCATTCGGACCCCCTCAAAAGGTGGGGTCATAATACCGAATATTACCATTTCTTTTACCATACAAACTTTGCTATCCCCTTTTTCCCTTTCGGATTGAATTTCCAAAAACTCTGAAACTTCATTAATTGCGTCTAAGAACTATACAAAATTTCAAGTAAATTTTACGATTGTTTTTTCTGTACAAACTTTGCCACCCCCTTTCGTTTGGGGGTTACATTTCGAAAAACGCCGAAATGCGTATTTTATTAGTCCTGTTGAAAAGCATTAATGCTAAATTTCAAGTAAATGTTCTCACAAGAATTCTTTACTTCCCTATAAACTTTGCCACCCCTTCTCTCCCCTTAGGGGTTGAATTTCTAAAAACACTGATATACGTGTTTCATTAGTTGTGTCAAGAAGCACGAATATCAAATTTCAAGTAAATCCGACCAGATTTTTAAAAAAATTCTATTTACGTTTCTACATTTAGCGGTTTAGGCTGGACGATGATGAGTCAGTCAGTCAGGACTTTACCTTTCATATGTATAGATAGATTTAGATATAACAATTCTCTCTTATTTATTTTGGAAATTATCACTTAATTTTATCGATCTTAAATTTTGTTCCTAAATATGTATGAAAATTTTTTTAATTCAGTAAATCGCGGCCCAGAAAAGACAACATCAAATGTGCTGTCCCAATGAAAAATTACGATTCAATTCATACTTGCACCTACAGATAGGGAGAGAATGTTTGTTTCAAAATTTTGTATACATTTTCCATTTTTTCATATATATTTTGAATATATATAAAATTGTGAAACAAAAGTCCCCACCCCCTCTCTCTCTCTCTATATCCGTAATATAAAAAATATATAATAAATATATCAATATATCAACTAGTAGAAAATATTTCAAAAATACATCAAATTTAGATAAAAATGATTTCCTTTCTTTTTAAAATTATTACTCAATTTTATGAATCTCGACTTTTTTTTCGAGGTACATTTTTTTTTCGATTCAATGAATTGTGATTCAAAAGCAACATAAAATCTCAGCCGGACCACCGGGCCCGACGATCTATAATAATTCACGTCCAAACAAAAGAAAGAAAAAAACCCAGCAAAGAATAAAAAAAGAACAATCAAGTGTATCACACAAAATCAGCCAGACAGAGAGAAGCTCACTTTGCCATTGCCGCATCGGACGAGAGTGCCCATAAACGCGATATTTTTCTTGGACGTGTGTCCGTTGCTCTTGAGGAGGGGCGCGGTAGTTTTGAGAGCCGGCTCGGTCTCGCCGGTGAAGCTGCTCTCGTCGATCGCCAGATCGATAGCCTCGTGTATCCTTATGTCGGCGGGCACGCGATCGCCGATGTTCAGATAGACGACATCACCGGGCACCAATTCCCGAGCCAGAAACGACTCCACTCGACCCTCCCGGAGGCTGCGAAAAAAAAAACAAATTAAAGCGGAAACGATCGTATCACGATTGGGCTCGGTGTCTCGAGGGTCATCGAAACGGTCGGGCACTTACCAATGGCAGGACGGCGGTACCAACTTGTTCAATTCCTCTAGGGACTTTTCCGATCGATACTCCTGCACAAAAGCCACCGTCACGACTATGATGATCGCCTGCGAGCATGAAAAAACAAAACGTCAATCTTCGATGGCGCTTAGCGATCTTTTCCTCCTCGTCGAGGAGGAAAGTCGAGCCATTCGTCGAGTCTCGCACGATACTCGCCACTGTGATGCTGACTGCGTCGTCGAATTGCCTCATGCAGACGCTGACGAACGCCGAGCCCAGTAGCAAAAGAATTAGGGGATTCTTGAATTGTTCTATGTACTTTTTCCACGTGGGATCTTCCTCCTTGACGGTGAGCTCATTGTAGCCCACCAGACGCCTGCGCTGCTCTGCCTCCTGCCACCAAAGTCCCGTTTTCGGATCCACGTGGAGGCGGGCCGCGACCTCGTCGGCGCCGAGGCTCGCCGCCAGAGCCGTCGTCAGCCACATGTCGCTTTCGTCCTTTTTTTCCTGCGTGATACAATTTACATTTATTTCAACTTTCTTCGAATCGTTAGCTCGTTTTCCAACAATTGTCAAGTTTTTCGCATGGTTTCACGCCAACAGACAATGAGAATGGACGGTGAAAATCAGACAAACCCAAAAACATCTCTATACGCTAACTATCGGTTGATTTAATTATTATTATTATATGTTATTAGTATTATTTTTTCTACCTATTGCTTGAAAAGCACAAGCAGCGACGAATATAACGTGAGGAATAATGAAAGAAGCAAAAGAAGGCAACATGAAATGTAGAGCGTACCTACTGGGCACACTAGTGAGGGCGATTTTAACTTATGGTGCAGAAACTTGTGGTATTGAAGTTTGCATCTTTGGAATGCAACGAAAGTTCTTTATTTTTTAACTTCTTTAATTTTTTTGTTTTCCGAACTCTTTTTTGCAGGTTTAGTTCACGGATCTCCAGTAAGGATGTTTTAAAACATTAAGTCGATTTTTGTATGGTAAATGTGGCAAAGAAAAATCGGGCGATGAGAAAAGTATATATTTACGATGCACTGCAACAATGCAAACTTCAATATCATGGAAATATGGGGGTGGAATGAGAGAAGTGATAGCAAAAGAGCAGCAGGAAGGTACGTGAATATGATCATGGGGGTAAATGCGAACACACCAATGTATATATGGAGAATGGAGACTGGGGGGCCAAAAATCGGGGTAGAAGCGAGAAAGAGAGCCAGTGACTACATATCAAACAAACTAAGAATGGATAACGAGAGATGGCCAAGAATTTGTCCAATTGAAAAAATAAGGAACTGGGCGAATAGGAACCCTTCCAAGTGGGGTAGAAAAATGGAGAATGCGTTTAGAAAAATAGGAGATGGGAAGTTGATACTAAGGACCTGTGCACATGGTGTATTTTCCATGCACAGACAAATCGCATGTGTATCCGATTTGTAGCGCATTGTCTGCGCATGGAAAATACGCCGTCTGCACAGGCCCTAAGAATCGCAATAGATAAAAATTTGGGTCGACCAGACGCTAAGCCAAAAACTGAATGCAAAATACTGTATAGAATATAAATATCGAATAAACAATAAGATGCAAAAATATTGGGAACAGAAAAGAGTAAAAGGAAAAGATAAAAAACAGTGGGCCAGAATGAGTTACAGCAATGTGGGGAGGGAGGGAAATAAAGGGTTTAAAGAAGAGTCGTACAGATGGTGCGGGAAGAAAAAAGATAATATTGAGCGTATAAGGCAATGTGAGAAATTTAGAAAAATAATACGTAGAGATTGGAGGAGGAATGTGGATGAACTGTTTATAGAAACAAAGATGAAGATAGGATGGAATTAGCTGCTAAATAGACCAATTGAGCTTGTACTTTGTCAATACGTGAGAATGTCCGAGGAAAACGTACGGATTAGACAAAACAAGAAGTAAAAAGGGTATCAAATGATAATGTATAATGGAAATGTAGCAATAGAGAAAGAGACTATTGTAAACCAAAGACAAGATTATGTTACTGAAGTTTGCATAGTTGGAATGCAATGAAAATTCATTTTCGTTTTTCTCCATTTTCATTGTTATCCAAAATCACTTTTTATAGATTTAGGTTGTAGGTCTCTAATAAGGATCTTAGAAAATTTCACAATAGCTTTAATTCGCCAGAAAATGAATTGGCAATTGGAAAAAAATTATTTTTGTGTTCCAACGATGCAAGCTTTAATATCATCTGAGATTAGTAACAATGCTGAAGTTTGCATCATTGGACTGCAACGAATTTAATTTCTTTCGGCCGATTTCGCCTACAAAAGTCCTTCACCCATTTTTTAAGATACTTATTTAGCGATATTCATTATAAATCTATAAAAAAAGATTGCTTATAATAATAAGAATATGGAAAATAAAATGTTAAACGGAACTTTCGTTGCGTTCCAACGATGCAAGCCTCAACACCCTACATTAGTATTAGAAATAACTATGCAACTGCTGTAAATTGATGTAATATTCTTAAGCCCAAGCGGTGAGAATGGCTAAATAAATCTATTTATCTATATACTCTGGTTTATACTATTGTTGATATTACAATAACAATAATAATGATAAAAATAATAATAGTAACAATTGTCTATTACTGATGCAATAATAATAATAATCTAAATACATTATTATTATTATGGAAATTGTCAAAATAAACAAATTAAAATACTAATAATGCAAATATTTTTTTATCATTATGGCAATTTAAAAATAACGATACATAATAATTTACGACTATTATTATCACTATTATAATTCTTGTTGTATTGTTAGTAGTACAATTGTTGTTATCCCTATTATCACCATTACTCATATTACTATTTTTAGTATTATTATTACTATTGACACGAATAAAAAAAAAGCTTGACAATCGTGTAGATAATAGTAAAGATTACGGTGAAAAATGTCTTGCAACTGATAGGAATTACGTTGACGAAAGCAAACAAAAATGATGAGCTTGTCACTGTTGAGGTTATGACGGCCTCTTCCGCCTCCCGAGCCCCTCCCGGCGCCAATGCGACGCTCTCGCTGGAGCGTTGAAGACGAATAAGTCAGAGGAAAAAACAAACGTACCTCGATCATTAAAACCGGAAATTCAGTGGAAGCAGCATATCACTCACACACGGGAGCACACGCGGGAAATGTAAATTCTTCCGGATCGTGCAGAAACGACAGCCGGAAATTCTTGCCGGGAATAATTTGTGGGTACTACGACCGCGTATACATTGCATACATATACATGCGCGTGTGCATCGTTCGTGTGTGCGCGAAAAACGTAAAAATGGCGAACTAGATGTGCCAGCACATCTGAGCAAACAAAACAAATAAGTTATTTTCGCAAAGTGACACGAAGAGAGGTAAACGCATGTAGACAGACGAGCAAGAAGAAATGCGCTGCGAGAGCGAAGCAGCAGCGCGCATGCGCCTGTTGATTTTTCTAACGTGCCGTCCACGCGTTTGATCGTGGCGCACACGCGCGAGCACCAGAACTCGAACGTTCGAGACGTTTCGCGTTTTTTTTTCACCCGTCAAGGTCGCAAAAAACCAGCTGTAACAACTGATCGAAGATTCCAGGGAGATAATACGCGACGTACTATTGTTAACACACGATTCGGAAGACGATGTTGATTCTGCCCCCCCTGCTGTCCGTTACGCTACAATTTGCCAGTTGCGGTTACGAAATTTTTTTTTAACGCTTTACAAAAACGTTTCGAAAAATGTGACCGCATCGAAGGTCTCAAACATTTCTGATTGGTTTGCTGAGAAATATACATTACACTGTGTGCATTGTACGAGGCTCGGTTTTTTTTGTGCCATGTGCGCCTCGCGCTAAAAATTCGCGGCTTCTCTTCCTTGGAGAAACCTCTCTGCCCCTCGTCGACCATCGTGCGACCGAAATTTAAAAGTGGCGCCCGTGAAAGCGATGCGAATAAAAAAGGCGCTGCGATCGCAAAATTGCCCCGAATCTGTCATGAATTATCCCGACCACCCGCTCTATTATTGTTATTGTTATTGAACAAATCGATTTTAAATATATATCAATACAGTCTTGTGCTATTATGAAATATAGAAGAAAGAAAAGAGAAACACTTGTTACCCGGGTTACTTCCGGACAACACGAGTCAGCCGTGACGAAGGAAAGAGCGACACAGAAAGAAAGACAAACGTCCATAATCGATCGATCGTCTACACACACACACGCGCGCGCGCGCGCGCACACACACACACACACACACACACACACACACATACACATACACACATTTATATACATATTCATAACATTCCCGAACGAAAATTATTATTCTCACCCTATTTTTACTTTTATTTATTTACATTCATTATTTTTCACTACTAACCCTCCGTGTGTACACTGGGTCTTTGAAGGAACAGTTGAAATTTGAAACTCAAATTTCCCTTTCATGAATTGAGGGCGGGCTTCGGGCACCCCCCCCCCCTGATAATCAAGGTAGTAGTGGGGACTAAAGGCCCAAGGGACGCCCGAGTCTGGCAGTTTACTTGCAAACGCCAGCGAGTGCAAGTCATGTCCGGTCCCTAAAAGGGTCAGTGTACACACGGCGTCGGTATTTTCGAACGTCAGTGAATGCAGTTTTTTTTTCTTTTCTCGTACTTTTTCAGTTTTTTCACAGCTAAAATAAATGTTTTATTTAATTGGATGCTATTCCGGCTATCTTTTTACGGACTTTTATCTCAAAAACAAAACTTTTTTTTGCATTTTTGGCTTACAAGTTTGTCATTCTTCCATATTTTTATAGAAAATAAAGTTTTGCTATATTATTTCTTGCTTTCTTTACTTTCTTGTTTTTCGGTTTTTTTTTATTAGTCCATGCTTTTTACTGAAATATGTTTTTTTGTTCTAACAGTTTTCGAAGATGGGTGAAAGAAGTGCATCTCAGGTTATGTCCAATTTACGCGACCATCGCCCTCACGCGTGTTACGATGAAGAAAGTTCAAACGAAGCCGATGGAGAAGAAGTTCACGAAGAAGTGCCCGACGAGCAGGATTGCGACGAGGACCTCGATTTCGACGAACCAAAAAAACGACGAGTTTACGAAGGGGCGAAGAGCAACGAACCTGAGCAACAACCAAGACTGGCAGGCCGTCGAGTTTACTTGCCGTCAGCGAACGAAGAAGCGCGGTATATCGCAACGCCCTTGGAAGCTTGGGCCCTATTATTTACTCCAGAGATGCTCGAAATGATTGTTCAGCATACCAATGAAGAAATCGATCGAAGACGAGAAGTGGGCGTTGACAATCGTCCTACGTTTTGTAAAAACACCGATATACTCGAGCTGAAAGCTTTCATCGGATTGTTATATTTTACCGGTCTGGAAAAGAACAATCACACAAATTTAGACGATCTGTGGAACCCCGAGTTCGGGTATAATTTGTACCGAGCTGCTATGCCGCAACGTCGATTTCAGTACCTTTTGCAAAATCTTCGGTTCGACGACAAAAATACGCGAAATGCAAGAAGAACAGAACACTCTTTAGCCCCCATAAAATACCTGTGGGACGCATTCATCGCAAATTGCAAGAGGTATTATTCGCCATCTACCAATTGTACGATCGACAAACAACTTTTGGGATTTCGCGGCCATTTTGGAGCGAGAGTATACATTGCCAATGAGCCGGATAAATACGGACTAAAAATTGTCAGCTGCAACGACGTGCAAACATCGTACATGCTAAACGCTGAACCTTATGTTGGGAGGGTAGAAACAGACAGAGGCGACACCGTGCCGAGTTATTACATCAAGAAATTGACCGAGCAGATACACAACTCTCAACGCAACGTCACATGCGACAACTGGTTCATGTCCATGAAGATTGTTCGAGAAATGAAGGACAATTACTCATTGACAATGGTTGGCACGTTGCGAAAAAACAAGCCCGAAATACCAGCGACTTTTACACAACCGGCTGCTGCCGGCACGGCGCGGTACGCCTACGCCGATGGAATAACGTTACTTTCCTACTGTCCGAAAAATAATAAGGTAGTTTTGCTATTATCCAGCTTGCACGAACCCGGCCAAATTAACGAGGAAATCGGCAAGCCAGAAATCGTGGCTTTTTACAACGCCACAAAAAGTGGAACGGACACGTTCGACGAGCTCTGTAGGAATTATACAACAAGCCGAATCACCAAGCGATGGCCTACGCGCCTCTTTTTTGGGATGCTGGATCAGGCAGGAGTGAACAGCGCTATTTTATATAATTTGAGAGAAGCCAACCCCGCTTTGAATCGTCGCGCTTTTTTAAAAGAATTAGCTCGCAGTCTCATGAGGCCGCATCTAGAAGATCGTCTGCGAAAAACCACCTTGCGCAGAAGCATCAGAACCCTGATTGTCGAAATTCTCGGGGTGAACGAATGTAGCCCCAGCACAACGGGTAAACTAGAAAAGCGAAAACGTTGTTCTCTTTGCAATTGGAAAGAAAACAAAAAAACAATGTATTCTTGTGCATCGTGCGGAACGCCGGTTTGCGATGATCATCGAACGCACTTTTGCCATAATTGCGCACTGTAAATTCCTTCTTTTTGTCACTAGTTATTATTAATATTTCATAATTTTTGTATTTGCAACAATAAAAACTCATTTTGTGCCGAATAATTACCGTTGCGTTTATTATGACATGCCTGAATCCGTAAAATATGCCCCACATTCAGGTGCTTAAATAATTCAACTTTTTGGAGCTCACGCCAAAGACACTATCGATGCTGCTTACGAAAAGTAGCATGTTTCAGAATTCTTACGAAAACAAGCGAGTTTGATATCACACCGAAAAATAGCATGTTTTGGCTTTCGGCAAAAAAACGAGCGTTTCGGTTTTCGCCACGAAAACTGGCACCGATATTTAGCCCGAAAAATAACACGTTTAGGCTTTCACCGCGAAAAGTAGCAGATTTCGATATTCACCGCGAAAATGAAAATGTTTCACTAACACGAGAATTGTTTCCGACTTTGCTTCCATGCTTTTTTTACGCCTTGTCTCAATTTTTTACTCCAATTCCTTTGACCAAGCTTTTTTTACTCCAAATCAACGAAGTATTTTTTGTTTGCCATTTTGTACCCCCTTATTTTTTTACTCGGATATATGTTATCCATATTTTATTGTTTGAATTTTTATCTTCTGGACTAATGATAAAATGGCATGCGGAAAATATCTCGTCACTTTGGGATAAAAAATGCATGGTCGAAAAAATGAAGAAAAAAATATCGGAAACAATTCCAGTGTACCCAGTTAACAATGACAACTTTTTTGACGATCGCTTTGACGATTTTGTAAACTGTATCTATGCTTTCGGTCGAGGTGTATAGCGTCAAAATAGTACTACTATTCTTCGAGAATATAGAAAGGCCTGTTTACAGTCGAAGAAAGTACAGAGCGTATGTTTTCTTTTTTTCGAGCAAAACAATGTAAATGCTATTTTTAAAATCTTAAAAAAAAAACAAAAAACATGGATGATGTTCGAATGTTTAAATTAAAACAGACGTCAGACCAAAAATCGCCTCTTGCACGAAGAAAAAAAAGCTTGACAGGCCATGCTTGACAGAAGTTTAATTCCAATCGAACATCAGCGAGATTTTTCAAACATATTAGACGATAACCATCTGTAAGATTACGGTACATTTGTTGAATGATATTTCCAATAACCTTATTTTTTAAATAGAAAATCACAATAAATATTTCATTATATTTACGATTTCGATATAATTTTTCAATAAAAATTACTATTATCGATTTCAATTGATAATTATTATCAACATGTTAATAAAAGAAACTGGTATAAAATTTACATGTCATTACGCAAAAAATTGTCATATTAAAAAAAAATACTAATGGTTACTTTTTCCAGATTTTTACCTGAGCACAAAGGACTTTAAATTCTCATAAAAACTATTTTGGTTAAGATTGTACAAGCGATGAGGTCCTTAAGGTTTTAAATTTACTGTTTTTACAGTGAAAATTAAAAAAAAAAGTAGTTTTCGAAGTGACAGCCGAAACATGCTAGCTTTCGTGGCAAAAGCATAATCATGCTAGTTTTCGAGGTGAAATTAAAAAAGTTTTACTTTTCGTAAGAACATTGAATCGTGCTACTTTTCGTACGCACCGTCGCTATATTCATTTAAAAGCTCATAGCCTAAGCCACAAAAGTCTTCAACCGTTTTTTAGAAATATTTGTTCATTGTAGAGTTACGATTTTTCAAACAAAATTCCGTTTCTCCGCTTTTTCAACTGTTCTTCAATTTTTTATTAACATCGGTTTTAAACTTTTGACTCTGGCAAATTCTGGGCCATGTAGTAGACACTTCAACAAGTAACCCAGAATTTTTTTAGATTTTTTGAAAGTGTAGAAAACTTTGAAAACCCGGCTGTTCCCTAAAAGACCCAGTGTACACACCGTGTCTCGAAAAAATCGTGTACACACGCAGGGTTAATTATTTTAACGCGATGCATCTACTCGTAGCCGAAAAAAAGAGGAATTTTTGTGAATTTGGTCCGGGAAAACGTGTCCAGGTTTTTAAATTGTTTTTTCTACATTGAAAAGTGTGGTTTTAAGGCGTGACGCCACTGTGACGGGTCAAAGGAATCGATTTTCATTTGCATTTTCTCAATGTATAAATACTCAAGAATATGTGGGAAAAAATGTCGTTGCAATAATGAAAAGTCACCAAGATACATACGATTTAGCGAGAGCAGGTAGCGCGACGATTTACGTATTACTAAAACTTTCAATCGCGTTATTCTCGAAACGACTTTTCCTCGACCAGGCCGCAATCACAACTCTATAATTGTCCAATTTTCAATTTTTTGACATCAAAATTTCCGCAATTGCTGTAGCAATCGTTATACCTAGCCGTTTTTTGAATTTAGTCATTTTAAAGTCCTTGAATATACTTAAAAATTTCGCTAAAATCACACTTTTTTCAAACACACGCGGTTTTGTGATTTTTTTTTTCGTAAACCGCTACGTCAAACGGGAATAAACATTTATACAGATAATAAAACTTTTATTTCTCAGACCAACCATTGTCAAGTTATCGCTCCGGCCGTTGAACCTCATTTTTTATACACAGGCTCCATTAAACCTCAGTAACGATGTTCAAAAAATTGTTTTATTTTCACAAAAGTTTACACGAAATGAGTTCAATGTGCGCTTAATAACATACCTTTGTTTCTAAATCCAAAATAAAGAATCTAGTACGTGAAAAAAATGTTTCGTGAATATTTTTCAAATTTTATACTTTGAAAATGCGTCGAAAACAAAAAAAACCCTATTTAAAAAAGATCAGCTACGTGTAAGTCTTTGACCAAACCGGAAACGTGTCTAGCAAGCAAAAAAGTAAGTATGTTCATATATATATGTATGCGTCCGGGCAGCGCGATGCGACAAAACCGGGAAAATCGCGACACACTTTTCATCTGCAAGTAAGAACGGTCCACGTGGTGTGTGTCTATGGTAAAACTGCTCGGGGACGGTCGTGGGTACGTTGCACTATCGAGAATTTTCGCAAACCTATACACACACACATATATATATATACATATACATAAAATATCGCTCGTTTTCCCATACTCTTGAAGCGTTCCCCGTGTGTGCCTGCTCTATAGATCGCATCCACGTACCCGTGTACTCACGACGTACAATTTTACTCTACAGTTGAGTATAGGTCGGTCGATATACCGCGCGCAAGGGTCACAAACAGGGCACACAACACACCGAGGCTGGAAGAGAAGAGAAGAAAGAGAAAAAAAAAGAAGCGAAAAGAAAACTGCACAAAAGTGCTGATCATACGCAAAAACTACGTTACGACACGAATTGTTGACGCCGATATATATATATATATATATATATATATATATATATATATATGTGTGTGTGTGTGTGTGTGTGTGTGTGTGTGTGTGTGTGTGTGTGTGTGTGTGTGTGTGTGTGTGTGTGTGTGTGTGTGTGTGTGTGTGTGTGTGTGTGTGTGTGTGTGTGTGTGTGTGTGTGTTCATAAAAATATACGTGGCTCGCCAACCCCACGGAATTTTTTTTTCCTTTATAAACATTCGGTGGAGAAAACGTGCCGATTACACGAGAAATACTTAATGACGAAAATATTTTTCCGTACAGCACATACCGTGCGCGAGAACGCTCTCGAAAGGCTATAATAATAACAATAATGATAAAAATAATAAAAATGACGATAATGATAAAAATAAAAGTAACAACAATGATATTGATCATGAAAATCATTTTAAAATAAAACGAAATAATAAGTTGCGTAAGAACTCGACAGGGTATACATTAGGGCGCAGAAAAAAATAACAATAAAAATAAGAATAATAAAGATAACAATGACGATATTGTTAATAAAAATCATTTAACAAGTAATTCGTTGCGTAACAATCCGCAGGGTAGGCGTTGAAATGCAGGGGAAAAAATAATAATCGATAATAAAAAAATTAAAATAATGATAATAATAAAAATAATTTTAAAAATATTAGAAAATAATGTTGCTAATGATGATAAAAATAACAGTAATCTAGTACGGATGATGATAATACCACACAAATGATGATGATAAAAATAATAATAATAATAATTATTATTATTATAGAGAATAGAGTTAATATCACGAAATTAATCGAAAGAGTAATCACAATAACAGAGAATATAAATTTGTTTGGGTGAGTTTAGGTTACAAAAATATAAATTTGTTTTGGTTCGTTTAGGTTACAAAGTAAAATCGAGCCGAGGATTGTAAAAGGTTCGAACCCCCGCGCGAACTAGCTGCCCCTATACCCTAAAATAGTAATAATGATAATAATAACAATCTCGTCCGTACCTTTGGCGATTCCATGGATAATATTCGCCCCCGAATATTATCCTCGATGCGGCGCGTGTATCACGTGACGATGCGAGGCGGTGTGCGTATTTATTATAAACAAAAGTGAAGAAAAGGGAAAAAACAACGGGGCTCCGAAACCTCCGCGAAAATTCCGATTTTTTTCTGCTCTATCGGGCAATTACGTGCTTCGTTTGTTTCATATGTCTATATAGGTATTTGCGTTTGTACACGTACGAGTCCACTCGCGGCAATGTGACTTTCGGATTAAAAGTGGATCAACAATAATAAAAAGCGAAGCTCCAATGAGCGAGGCTTTGGCGAAGTTAATTGGCGATTTGCAGGACACGATTGCTGCATGTATGCGTTTTTTTTCTTCTTTTTTTCGTGTGTATTTACACACGCGTTACGGACAATTGGTCGAGTGGTATTCGACAGTTTTGTCCCGAGGCGTTACACACGCGGCAATCATCGAACGACTGTTCCGTACGAGACGGTACGATGTACTGACGGATACGCTACGCGGCTCGATGCCATGTCTCCTCCACCCTGCTGCTGTGTGTGCTGCCTCCTTTTTTCCCCGAGGCACTCGAGGACATGTACTCCAGTTGGGATGTACATATGAAATTGCAATTATTGAATACCGGTATTTTCTTTTTCTAATCGCTACGGGGGGTCGTTGATAGTCTGAATCCAGATTTTTTACCGGATTCTGCAGAAGCAGCGGCCGCAATCTTGAATTCAAGGGAATTCGTTTTTGTCACATAACTCGCCTCTTCTCAATTTTTGACTAAAAATGGTCATAACTAAACTTGTAGGGAATTCAATTCTTTACAACTCCGGTTCTGACAACTTTTTGTTTACGATCGATAATTTCCGACGTAAACCTGAAAAAGGGAGTAGAATCGCATTATTCCGTTTATGTTCAACTTTAGCGCATAAACAAAGATGAACAAACTTGTGGTGAATGAAATTCTCTACAACTTTGGTTGTGACGACTTTTTGTCTACGATCGATATGTTTTGACTTAAATCTGAAAAAGGGAGTACAGTAGAACCTCGATTATCCAAACCCTCAATTATTCGAACGATGACTTAGTTTATCCGAACGCTCAATTATCCGAACGTTGGCGCGAAAGATACATTGTTGTTCGCTGTCACCGCCGTGAGCAACAATAAGCAATCCAACGCAACTTCTCCTTCTCAAAAGGTTGCAAGACTTAGCCGCTCAAGAACGCGTTACAGCCGTTCGTCAATTAAAAATGGACGATTTTATAAAAGATTATACCTTTTTTCAGGTATTTAAAATACACACACACACACACACACACACACACACGCACGCACGCACGCACGCACACACACACACACACACACACACACACACATACAGGGTGAGGCACTAACTGTTGCCACCTTGAATATCTCTGTAATTATCGACGTCACAAAAAAATCTTTAAAACAAAAGTTGTACCGTACGAAAGGGGTCATCAAATGCGACCATTTTTTTTATCTCAGTGGAGGCGCTGTCGCACAGTAAAGGTCACCTCCACTTTTTAAAATGGGACAGTACATTTTTTTTCAACTATCTTGTAGAGCATCGAAAACTGCATAAAAAACGTTTAGGGGTCAAAGTCGTTCAAGGTAATTTACGATCAAAAAGTGACATGAACTTTATTTTTATTTGAAATTAGCTTTATTCACAGTAGATGTTCAAAGTGATTGCCATTGGAATCAAGGCAGTATTGCAATCTCCTCATCACGGATTGTGTAGAATTTCTTATCACTTCGGCACTTATCGAATCACAGGCTCGAAGAATTCTCTCACGCATATCATCCGGCGTAGTTGGACGTTCTTTATAAACAAGATCTTTCAAGTATCCCCACAACAAAAAGTCCAAAGGCGTCAAGTCCGGCGAGCGATCCGGCCACGATACAGCTCCTCGGCGTCCAATCCAACGATTTGGAAATCTCTTTTGCAATTCATTTCTAGCTATCAGCGAAAAATGTGCCGGGAACCCATCGTGTTGATACCACATTCTGTGTCTTGTTTCTGAAGGTATTTCTTCCAATAACGGACCTAATGCATCTTAAAGGAATGTGGTGTACTTCCTACCATTAAGATTCCCTTCGATGAAATAAGGGCCTATGATTCTATCCCCAATAATCCCACATCATACATAACCGACCACGGTCTTTGGTGTGAAACTTGCCGCAGCCAATGTGGATTGTCAGTTGACCACAAATGCATGTTATGCAAGTTAATATTTCCATGATTCGTAAATGTTGCCTCATCAGTGAATAAAATCCGATTAATAAATGAGTCATCTCTCTGAATCTGGCGTTGAACCTATCGGCAGAATTCAGTGCGATTCATGAAATCCGTACCGGTTAATTCCTGGTGGAGACTGATGTGGTAAGGATGATATTTATGACGATGTAGAACACGTAGAATACTTCTTTGGCTTACGCCAGATTCCGTCGCAATTTGACGAGAACTTGCACAAGGGTCTCGATGAACGGCGGCAAGAACATCAATTTCCATTTCTTCGTTAGTAACTCGCTTTTGTCGGTTACTTTCCCGACGGGTTAAGGATCCAGTTGTCCTCAGTTTAGTGTACAAAATTTGAAATGTACGGCGTGTACGATGAGAACGTTCAGGAAATCTTTCAGCGTATAAGTCTCTAGCTCTCACTGCATTTTTCTGACATTCTCCGAAAATTAGAAGCATATCAGTTTGCTCTTCAAAAGAATACATCATTTACATTCGCTTGATTCATTAATACTAGTCTCACCATTCTTACTATCGTTATCCTGGGTTTGTTTCAGCGAAACATTGTACAATGTTCCGTGTACATTGTAGGTTTAGTGCCGTTGTTTACATACAAGACAATGGCAAGAATTCGGCGATAAGTGCCGAAGTGATAAGAAATTCGTGATGAGGAGATTGCAATACTGCATTGATTCCAATGGCAATCACTTTGAACATCTACTGTAAATAAAGGTAATTTCACATAAAAATAAAGTTCGCGTCACTTTTTGATCTTAAATGACCTTGAACGACTTTGACCCCTAAATGTTTTTTATGCCGTTTTCGATGCTCTACAAGATAGTTGAAAAAAATGTACCGTCCCATTTAAAAAAAGTGGAGGCGATCTGTACATGCGACCTCCACTGAGATAAAAAAAAATGGTCGCATTTGATGACCACTTTTGTCCGGTACAACTTTTGTTTCAAACATTTTTTTGTGGCGTCGATAATTACAGAGTTATTCAAGGTGGGAACAGTTAGTGCCTCAGCCTGTATATATATAGCAACGTTAATGTGTATGTCAAATTTCAATATACATATGTATGTACTGTTTTTATGTAAAAAGATGTTGTTTATGATCTCGTTCCAAAAAACCCACGTTTCGATTATCCGAACTAGTCTTGGTCCCAATTGGTTCGGATAATTGAGGTTCTACTGTAGAATCGAATTATTGCATTATTCCGTTTATTTTCAACTTTAGCGCATGTACAAAGATGAACAAACTTGTAGGGAATCAAATTCTTTACAACTTTCGTCGATACCTTTTTTTTCCTAGAAACAATACCGTAAAACTGCACGATTATAGTCCAGCCACCTCTTCGAACAAAATCCTAATGGCTGCGACTATTAAATATATAAATCCGAGGTATCCATTCGCTAGTGGAAGAAACACAAATTCGAAACCTGACAAATCTCGACCGTAGTTGTGTAGTTTTACGACATTCGAGGTCCTACGGCTATAGCAAATCTAACGAGACTTCATTGACCTGCGTACCCGAGACGCTGACCTCACCGGCACCTGAGCCGACAGAAGCACGCGCCGGTGGCGTCCCTTCGACGAACCAAAAGACCCTTTTTCAGGCTTAAGTCTGAAAATATCGATCGTAGAAAAAAATTGTAGGAAATTGAAGTTCCTACAAGTTTAGATATGACCATTTTCAGTAAAAAGCTGAAAATGGGCGAGTTATTTGACAAAAACAAATTCCCTTTAAATTCAAGATGGCGACCAAAGATAGATTTAGACTCCGACCCCGCGGCAAAGATCACAACAATAAAATACCGTTATTGACTGTGCACTTACACGAGGCTCAATTATGAAAGTGTGTATGCGTGTGTATATATACGTTTTACCTTTATGTGCATTACTGTACACCAATGTACACGTATGATAAACATAAAAATGTTATTAGAAAAATGTATATATATATATATTGGTGGTTGCATATTAAACCGGTCGCAGGCAATAGATGGCGTTGCGTGCACTATTTTCTTGAATTAAAAGTTGGCAAACCACATAAATCGGGGCCATAGACTCTGTTTGAAACGCCATAGGTAACATTTGTGAGACGCATTGACGTCACATATTTTAATTGTCTTTACCATGGCAAGTTTTCAGGAAATGTCACATTTGCGATAAGTTACGCTACGTTATTTCCTGCAAAAAAAGCGGCTTTCGCCACTTCCACAAAGTGATGATTGTTGTGTGGACAAGGACCCAGCCTAAAGAAGCCTGTCGCGTATGACGAGCTGCTGAAGGCGTCGGAAAGCGTCGATGGAAATCGTTATCGGGCGCAACTTCTGCGCGAGAAAAGGAATGTAAGAGTTGCCGTGACGAGTTGATTTTGCAGCACAACGCCAAGCCGCCAGTTGCCCAACTGCTTGAGAAGTACTTGGAAGTAGTAACGTGGGAAATCCTGACCGCAGACGTTGCTCCCTCCGATTACCATTTGTTCCGGTCGATGCGGTCGGCGTCTCACCCCGTACGAGGGAGTAAAAAAATAGCAGGGCCATCTCCGAAGAAGCCGAATTCTCTAAAATCCGATCACTGGCCGAAAAATAGACCAAGCCGTTGCATCGGGCAATACTTTGAATAAACCAGACAATCGTTTGTCCACGGAATCGTCATCCTTTCTTTGCCTCGAAAATGGGCAGTTTCACACGCTACTACCTGATTCATACACACACGCAGTCATATTGATACATGTCACGTTTAAACGAACATGTTTTCTCACTATAGCTCATCGTCCAATTCGAAAGTGTTCGAACCGTAGATTTTCGTCTCGCGCGTTTTTCATTATGGGATCTTTAAATGGTAAATTGTACTCTTTGATATTGGGAAGCGTGTTCTTTCCTTTTTCATCTAGTTTTATGTGATCGTCGATACTACGTTTCTGTTTTGGCTTCTTTCAAATCTCTGGTTTTCAGCACCGAGGAGTTTTCTCGCGTGACGACGCTGTCCAACCGATGGATCGTCGTATCCCCGTCGTATTTCCGGTCCACATCGGACTGTTGCGTTTCAACGATCAGCCTCGTAGTTTTTATCCCCGAATTTACCTCCCCGGAATTTCCGTTGCCGCGAATGTCGCACTGATCGACCGCGACGTCCTCGCCGACGAGACTTTTGCCTTTCTTCGTGGACGGGTGGGCACCGTGGTTTCTCTCGGTATCGTTGACTTCCGTGACGGCGATTTGTCGCTTTTCGCGATTGCCGTCGCGATGCTCGAGAATGTCGCGCCTAATGGCCGCGTTGTCGTTGGCCTCGTTGTTGGTGCTCTCGTTGGGCGAGGGTACGTACTTGGAGGAGTTCGGCGAGAGTTTTCCAGTTTTGTCGGCCATGCGCAGAGCAATAGGCGGCAGCAGGGAGCGCACGTCGATGACTTTTTTGGCCGTCTCGTCGAGTCCGTTGGTTAGGGTCTCGTTGCTCGACGGTGGAGATTTTCTCGGATGATTTTTATCCACCTCGTTGCGCAGTGACGTCCAATTGGCAAGTGCGCTCAGTATCGGCCCGCGCGATCGATGATCGGCTATTTTCTCGGCAACTTTCGCCGCCCCGTCAACATTCTCCTTAATCGGTTGAATTTTGATTTCCACGGCGGTTGAAAGTTCGGCGGGTGCGATATGGACTTTTCGCTCGATTTCGGGTTGCCTCGCGATTTCCGCGTCCGGCCCCCTCCTCTCGCCGTTCTTCTGCTGCTCCATGAGTTTTTTCTCGAGCTCGAACTGTTCCTTCTGCTCCTTGATGTCCTTCAACAGTTCCTGTTGCTCCTTTAGGTCCTTCAGCAGCTTCTTCTGTTCCTGCATCATTTCAAGCTGATCGTGTTTGTGCTTTTCCAAGGTCTGGCGAAGCTTCTCCCGTCTCTCCTCGGCCTCGACATCCGTCGCTTCACCCGCCGCCGCCGCCGCCAATTCCGTTTCCTCCTTTCTAATCGCATCCAAATCTATGAGGTTCTCGTTCCTCGATGGATTATTCTCGATCTTCGACTCGGCCTTTTTCACTGCCGATCCATCGATCATCGAATCCACCACTCGCTCATTCGCCTCTGCTTTCAATGGTTTCACCCCTGACTCCTTCATCATAACCGCGTCCTCTTTAGCCGCGTCGCGCTTCTTTGCATCATCGCTTGCGCCCGCCATCGCTGACGGGGGAGACGCTACCTCGGTATTTTTCGCATTCAGCGGACGCGGGTTGTTCGCCGAAGCTATTGTAAAATCCACCGGGACGATCGCCGGCGCATTCCCGCCAGGCGCAATCTCCGGCACTGCGTTGTTTATCTTGGTCTTGCCGGCTTCGGAATTTTCTGAAAAATTATCGATATTTTTTATTATTTTTAAATTGTTTCTTTTTGCAATTTGGTACTGATTGTCATTTCTTTCAAAAAGTTATTGTTTTTATTGTGATTAATATTATTATCATTATTATTTTTTAATCTTTTTAATATTTATATCCACTTTATTAAGGGTGTTTACACATAGGCCCCCCTTCACATATGGGCCGGGTTGAAATTCCAAAATTTGAATGATCAGAACGCTCAAAACTCCGAAATAATTTTACCCAAAAGACCAAAACTCCGAGAATCTGAACGGGACCGGGTTGAAGTTTCCAACTTTGAATGATTAGAACGCTCAAAACTCCGAAAGAATTTTACACGAAAGACCAAAACTCCGAAAATCCGAACACCGTCAAAATAATTCGGGTATGGAAGTTCTAGAAGTTTCAAAATTTTCAATAAATCGACGTATTATTTCAAGAACTTCTTTTTATTAAGAAGCGATTTTACGTTAACTTTGATTTTTTTTAGGCAATATTATACGTTCTGCATCATTTACAGTCAACTGTGTAGACTTTCGCTAGCATGACCTTGACGAACCTTGTAAGTTCGGAACATTAAAATTAAGAATTTTACACCGTCGGCGCATTCAAAATTAAGAATTTCAACCCCGCCCCCGTGTCAAGATCATGCGAGCGAAAGTCTACACAGTTGACTATAAATGATATAGAACGTATAACATTGTCTAGACAAAGTGCAAAATTGACGAAAAATCACTTCTTAATTTTAAAAAAATCCTGAAATAATTCGTCGATTTATTGAAAATTTTGAAACTTTTAGAACTTCCATACCCGAATTATTTTAACGGTGTTCAGATTTTCGGAGTTTTGGTCTTTCGTGTAAAATTCTTTCGGAGTTTTGAGCATTCTGAGCATTCAAAGTTTGGAATTTCAAGCCCGCCCCATTTTGAACTTCGGAATATTAAAATTCGGAATTTTAAACCGTCGGAGCATTCAAAGTTCGGAATTTCAACCCAGCCCCTTCACATACTCTTCTCCGTCACATTTCATCTTACAAATTTTGTACATATGTTTACGTTTTCGTAACCTTTTATCTACTGATGTTTCCTTCTTCTCGCGCTACCTGTTTAGTCAATACCTCGAATTCTTTCACATACGTGCATAGCCCTTTAGCGGGCTTATTCCTCGGCAGTTCCTTTAACTTTTGTCTTAGTTCTTCCTCCCCCACCCTCTTCGCATTTAGGATTTCTTTTAGTTTTTCCACTACTTCCGCTCTGATTTCTGCTTTCACCGCTTCGCAGCCACAAATGTGTTCCAAGCTCTCCTCCCCTTCCCCACACACCCGGCAGCTATTGTCTCCGTATTCCTTATTACCTTTTTCCCCTACATTCCCGCACATCATCCTTGCCCACAATTCCTTCGTTTCCCCACTGAGTTCCTTTATTTCCCAGTAATTTTCTATTTCTGCGTTCCCTTTTCTGCTCCTATACTCTTTGCAGTGTGCCCATTTGTCAATCGTGCACCAGTCGTTCTGGATTTCATATTCCATTTTAATTTTTATAGCCCTTCCAATTCTGTTTTGAATTGGACGATGTGTTATTAAAAAAAAACTTGACTAGAATGTCCCGATGTAACTTTTAAACACTTTTACGAAAAGTTAGTCCGCTACTAATCAAACACACGACCAATATGAGGGATCCCGTTTCTGCACCAACAAAACTTACCGTAACCCTTCGTACGAACGAGATAGAACACAAAATTGCCTTGAATTTTCCATACCCACTTATTCGGCAATTCATAGCGGCAACATTTAGCAATAGAGAATGTACGTAGCCATTAGAAGTAATATTGCCGCAACAATCGCAGCAATTTTTATGGATTCGTCTAGATTGCTCCACTATTGCCCAGTGTAAGTGCACCTTTATCGCCTCCCATGTTCCTCCTTCTCCCACTTCCCGCCACTCTATTACTATTTATTTATTATTGTTATATTTTTATGATTATTATTATTATTCTCATCACCATTATTACTCTCTATTTCTTGAATATTTATTGGCATTTTATAGCTATTCGTTATTGTTATATTATTATTGATGTTTTTACATTTTTTAAATAAAATTGTTTTTTTTTAATTTGTTTTTTTTTCCTAAGGTACACGCTGTTCGCGTTTGTTACCTATTTTTCCCGTCATACATTTTTAAAATATTTATTTCCATTTTATTACTATTTATTATTGTATTATCATTAGTACTATCGTTATTATACCTTTGTCCTCCTTGACGAGTATTTTATCGAATGGAATATCGTTGAGCTGATCGAGAATTGGTTTTCCCGTCGTTATGAGAACCCGTGCATTTGAGGACTTTTCCATCGCATATATGTTCGCGTATGTGCAGAGTATCATAATCCACACGCCCAAAAAGAGTATCGCCTGAAAATGTATCGAAGCTACTGATTGACAATAAATAACGAACTATGAATAATCCACAACAATGAATGATAAAAAATAAACGTTTACATCATGAATAATCGATTATTAATTATGAAGCATAAATGATAAATAAATAATAATCAGTGAGAAATAATTCATCGGAATTAATAAACGACAAAAATGAATTAATAGATGATAAATAATAGTCACGGGGAAAAAAAATAGCTAGGTAGGCAATTTAAGGGGTAACACCAATGTAGAATTTTCAAAAATTGATTTTTTTTCTTATTGACTTAAGAGATACTTTGAAACATCTAGAATAAGGGGGGACAGGTTTGGTACCTGTAAAAAAAAGCCCGCAAGCCAGTGTGGGTCTGCGGTGGCAGTGGCCCACCCATGTACGAGACGTCGACCGTTTTTCTCGGAACACAATTTTTCAAAACGTCACGCAGCATAACTCCAACAATTCTCATTCTATTTACTCCAAATTTAAAGCGGGTCTTTAAAACAACATACCGAAGAGATATACGCACGGCATTTTCCATGAGTTAATTATAACATTATTTATTAACAAATAATTGTCCTTTTTTCTGTCGAAAATGGAGTTTTTACTTTACATGCCTGTCAATTACACAAAAATTAATATTCTCAAAATCCCCTACGTATTTCTCTAGCTATACTCATGTGAATAAATAGAATTTAAAAAATGTCCACATACAAATTTGCGTCAGTTATACTGCGTGCCGCAGAGCGTCTCAAATTCAACATGCCTCGCGAGAAAGGCTCCAGCGTCACCATTTTGTATAATTTTTGTTATATACATTTTTTTGTTCGCTTGAAGATATGACTAATAATATCCTTGAATATT
Organism: Ophion ellenae; assembly: GCA_963210295.1. Taxonomy (NCBI): domain Eukaryota; kingdom Metazoa; phylum Arthropoda; class Insecta; order Hymenoptera; family Ichneumonidae; genus Ophion; species Ophion ellenae. Next base: position 9,264,825 of record OY723397.1, read on the forward strand.
ATTATCCTCTTACTTTCCTTTCACAAAAAAAATCGTTAAAAGTTTACTGTGGTGTTATCCCTTAGGGTAAAATGATTTCTGCGATTATTTGAGGTGCAAGTTAGAATCGCCAAAGTAATCCAAAGAATTGCGCGATACTGACCTGAGCCATCAGTCTCTCGTTGGTATTTTTCGTGCTTATGGCGATGAAAAAAGCAGCCGGAAATATGAGACAGATCATGACTCCGATCGTCGAGCCAACGATACCGAGCAAAAATTCAATGTTCGGTATGAGAATTCCAGTTCCCAAGGACATCGAGACTATCGCCAAAGTCAGCCATCTGAATCTCACTTCCGGTATGTAATTATTGGCTGGCTCGTGACCGTGAGCCTGAGGATAATTGTTTTCAAATTACTCCAAATAGGAACGAATGGAGATACTCATTGAAGATAATTACGACAAGTTTATCGTTTTACGCACCCTGCGGAACAGCAGCGAATTCAAGCTGGCTCGGCACGGAAAAATAACGAGAGGGAAGCTGAAAGCAACGGAAAATACAAATCCCATTTTTATCACGTCCGAGGTCAGACTTGGCTCGAAACTCATCAGAATATTGCCTGAAACAGAGAGCCCAATTAAATTTGTCACCTAAACAATAATTTCTCTTATCATTTCTTATCGGTCTTCAGTTAGGTCGCTCGGGAGTGTTGGAAATATTCATAAGGGGACGACTTTCTTTAAGGCCTTAGGCCACAGTAACGGGTATAAACTCATGTGCGAATTTAACAATTTTTTTTCGTTTGAAAGTGATTCATCCATAAAATTAATTACACATCTATTTAGTATGAATATCAAGCTGTTAGAATTTTTTTTTTTTCGATGTACAAAATGGCCGACTACTCGAAAGTTCTCGAAACAGCTTTTTTCCAATTGGCGTGACAAATAACTTCAACAATTTTCACTCGATTTACTTCAAATTTAAAAGTTATGTTCCTAATTGCATATCGCAGAGAAGTACGTACGGAATTTATGTTTAATCGGAAACTTTTCATTTTATGATCAGTTATAACGGAATTTTTCACTGAAAATTCATTTCTTAAGTTCAAATACCTACAACTATTGAATAAAACAATATTTTTTAATTCCGTGCGTACTTCTCTAAGTATTCTAATGTAGATTGACGAGAATTTTTGTTTTTTGTTCTAGGTAAAAAATTGTGGATGCTAAATGTCACGTCGCGGAGCGCCTAACAAAAAGGAAACAAAAGAAAATATTAGTAGTCGGCCGTTTTGTACATCGAAATAAAATATATATATATACATATATTTTCTAACAGCTTGATATTCATACTAAATAGATGGGTAATTAATTTTATGAGTGAATCACTTTTTCATCAAAAAAAATCGTCAAAGTCGCACATGATTTTATATCCGTTACTGTGGCCTAAGGCCTTAAACAACAACAACTGCGGTGTTTATCAATATTTTTCAATAGATAGAAAAATTCATTTAGCCATTCTTCCCTCTCGCTCTTGAAAATATAGCATTAATTTACGGCGGTTATTCTCTCGTACTGCTCTTAAGGTAGTACGAGCACGCGCTCTTGATTTCCATAGATTTTGTTCGAATTTTAACCTGACATTGTTCATATCATTATGCATGTCCGAGCGAAATTTCAGAAGTCGACTATTTAGATTGGGAGATAATCGGTTTTGATATTGCAACTTTTAACACTGCAGGGTCTGCATTGAAATTTAGACAGAATAATTTTCCGTAAAAAATATTTCTCCCTTATAATAAGAAGACATATGGCAACACTACATCGTTCCACGTGTCCGATGACGTGAGTTTGCGCGGCATATTTAAAATAATTCTGCACAACACATTTTTTTTCGAAGTAATTTTTAATCGAACAAAGTTTTTATTTAGTTATGAATGAACGAACACTTTCATTTGTCAATGAAGATAACATAATCCATATAAAATATTAATATTTATAATGCAAATATTTTTTTATGATAAAAGTTTTTAACTTTAGAAACTCGATAAATTTTTTTTTCTCAAATTATTGAACAATTCTGTGCTGCGCTGTTGCCATGTCTTTTTATTATAGGGGACAAATATTTTTTACGAACAATTATTTTGTCTTTACTGAACGTTTTTAGCAAAACTGAATAGTAAAGGCAATCCAAACTTTTGTACTCTTTCCCTAACTAGTTTGCTATCTAAACGTATGTTTTTTCAAAATTGCTAAACACAATAGAATGGTACAACGAGTTATGTGACCTGACTTTCAGTCAATACAAACCCTGCAGTGTTAAAAGTTGCAATTTGAAAACTCATTATCTCCCAATCTAAATAGTCGACTGTTCTGAAATTTCACTTAAACTTGCATAATAATATGTCTGGTTAAAATTTTTAAAATATATAGAAATCACGAGCGCGCGCGTGTTCTACCTTAATTGAGTCTACATATAAGCTTGTCTTTAGTTCATATTAATCTCTTTTTCCCTATTACTACATGTCCTTGGTAAATTATCATCTTGTACCCTTTTTACTTCTTGCTTTGTCTAGCCCGCACCTTTTCTCCGAACATTCTCACGTGTTCAAATAGTACGGGCTTAATTTCTCCATTCAGCAGATCATTCCAACCTATCTGCTTCTTTTTTTCTATAAAGAGTTCATCCACGCTCATCCTCATATATCTACTTATCATTTTCCTAAATTGCTCATCTTGCCTTATATGCTCTAAATTCTCTTTTCCCTTCCCGCACAGTCTGCACGACTTTTTAAACCCTTCATTTCCCTCCCTCCCCACATTGCCATACCTCATTTTAGCCCATTGTTCTTTATCTTCTCCTTCTATTCTCTTCTTTTCTATATATTTATATTTTATACAGTCTTTCAAGGTTTCTATTTTGCACGAGTCTCCCTGCATCCTTCAATCATTCAGTATTTCGCATCCAGTTTTTAGCTTAATTGCTAGTTGACTCGAATCTCTACTTATTCTCATTCCTAGCATCGACTCCCCAACTCCTACTTTTCTGAACACATTCTCCATTTCTCTATCCCGCTTGGAAGGGTTTCAATTAGCCCTGTTCCTTATTTCTTCAATTGGACGAGATTCTTGGCCATCTCTCTCTATCCATTTTCAGTATGTTTTATTTTCAATAAAAAAACCTCTCCGGCAAGACCATGTATCAATCGTGCGTAAAATCCCGACCGCGAACGGTAGTGAGCTAAACGAACCTGTGAATGGTTGATTGCAAAAGGCGACGTAGCCGAAGAAGCCGACGCAGAGATAGACGCCCGTGCAGATGTTGAGAGCGCCTCTCACCACCTGATTCATCTTCTCCAAGCAAACGTTCGGTATGGCCTCGTAGATCTCGAACAATTGGGTCTGGCAGAACAGCGCCATGGAGAATATGGGCAGGCATTGCAGGATGCCCGCGGGCCTCCAATAAATGACACTATCGTACCAATCGCCGAGTAGAATGTGTCGCATCGACTCGTAAATCACCTGGTGACAAAGAAAAGTCTAGTTTATCGAGGTAAGCGCGTTGCGCGAAAAAAGCGACGTACTTTCAAGACCAGACAGAGATAGAATCCAATAGTGGCGGTGCACACGCTGGACAGACTGTCGATATTTCGCAGCAGACCTAGCGGCAAAACGATGAACGCGGCTGTGGTCACCAGTACGCTGGTCCTGATGTCCTCCGGCCTCTTGTTCAACATTTTCGCTACTATCTGCGGCCCCAGATCGCCGACAACGACAAAAAAGGCGATGCAAGTGCCCAGCAGGAAGCCGATTATGAAGAGCTCAACGAGAAGTTTGCCGGTCGTACCAAACGCGTGAAAGGCCAGAAACTCGAAGTTTCTGCGCCTCGACATCACTGCCGATTTGATGAGAAAGTGCGAGGCAAGACGCGACAGGACGCTACTCGTCAGGAGCACCAGAACGGCGAGAAGTATGCCGCACTGTTTGAAGCAGAACGGCATCGCAAGTACGCTGACGCCGATGATGCTGTTCGCCAGCGTCATTACATGCGACAGATGAGCAATCATCTTGATTGACGATTTGTCTCAGCGAGAAAGTCTTCCTCTCTTTCAGACTACGGCTTGATCATTTTCATCGCGCTTGCGGCTATTTCGGGCACAAAAGTGAGGTTATGTGAGACGAAAAACATCACCGGATCGCCGGTCCAACCGGCTGCTGCGGGTTGCACGTAAAAGTCGATCCGTCAGTCGCGTGACACGTGTCAGAATTCACCTAGTGTTCGTGCGTTGCAGCGTAATTTGAGGTTAGAACACACCAACAGGAGTTCGCGAATCGTAGAATAAAACCCGGCGATTTTTCGATGATTTCGGTCTGGATCGGTAAAAAACGAGAATTTCGAGGTTAAGAATGCTTGAAGAAATTCCGTGAATTCACGCGAGTGCACTGAGAACCTTTTAAAGTGCCTTCATCGTCTCATTCGCAGCTATTCCGTCACTATCGCTGAGCGGACTTTTGTTTATTTCTCCTTGACACGTATGTATTGTTCTTTTCTCGAGCGTTGCTGACATAACCTCTATCGGCTCGCGCGCTGTTTTCTTTCGTGACGCTTTGTAGTGAGCACACCACAGACGCGAATTTTTACCCAGCTGTACCACGTGACAGCTGACATTTTCGAACGGACCGTTCTCAGAAATAAACGATATTCAGGGCGAAAGAAAAGTTCCGCGTCAGGAAATTCAAGAGCCAGATGCTTTGCTTTTTCGTTAAAAAAAAGTCAACTATATAAGAAAACGCCGATCGAAAATTTGTGAGGTTATGTCGATTTCCTGTAGCTTCGATTCGGAAACCGGTAGGATATACCGATAAACACGTACTTGCTGATCTCAAAAATGATTTTTATTATAAATATTTTAAAACATTCGTATATGTGTGCGGATGCCGGTGTGGATGTTTCGTGTATGTACACTTGAACGCAAACGCGATTTATACTCGATTATCTTCTCGTTATTAATTCGAATTATACAAATACTCGAAACACACACACGAGACAATACATCGAATTTTATACGGGCGTGTGTGTGTGTGTATCTTTCTCGAAAAGTTTTCATTACACGGCTAAAAATATTCCATCAATTCTTCTTTTTCTCTTCCCCTTTCGGTTAATTGAACTTTACAGAAAATATACTTGTGCTAGGTCGCAACGACTTCGCTCTCGGGCTCGAGCCTCGCTCACCGATCGATGCTAAATCATTTTCTTTTCCGGCCTGGAAACGTCTCGAGTTCAACTCGAAAAAAGAATCGCTATCTAACATCGAAGGCTCGAGCCTCGAGGGCAACGATCGCGTCTTCTCTTCATTTTCCTCATTCTTCTTCACTTCTCAACCGGAAGTCCACGCTTCTTTCTCCCAAATATAATTCGCCCTGCGCTGAGAAAAGCGTTTTTTCACCCAAACTCCTATTCCCTTCTTTTACCGAAATAAATAAACACTGCCACGTGTTTCCAGTCAATTTTTATTTCGGTGCTGAACAGTGGACTTTGAAATTCAACTCCCAGTGCGATGCTAGTCCCATTTTTGGATTCGTCCCGACCCACACAGGATGTCAGGGGCCCGGAGGAAATTTCCGTAGCGGCCGGAAGCAACGCAAAATAATTGGCCGAAAGCAACGCATCCTCGAGACGTGTGCGCAGTTGGCGGATTATTCGCACTTTGGAATGGAGACAAAAAAACGCTTTTCTTGACAATCATGATATTCGGCTAATCGACGAAAATAATTTTTCGATGCTTTTCTTTTCTTTTTTTCTTCCTCTACACCTTTAACTGAGGGTTCGATGACTCCGGGAAGAGATTTACGTTTTTTTCTTTGTATCACGATTCTGCGTATTTCCTCACTTATGAAAAAAAAATCGACTAAAAAAAGGAGGAAGTGTCATCGACGAACTAAATCGAAGGAATTTTTTCTAAGGGCGTTGTTCACTCGTGTGATGTGGTAGAGCAGAGAGAGAGAGAGAGAGAGAGAGAGAGAGAGAGAGAGAGAGAGAGAGAGAGATGATTATCGATTAGGTATCTTATGTACAGGCGTAATGAGCAAAAGATAAAGTAGATTATTCCACAGTAAATTGCGCCTGCGGCAACGCAAAAAAAACAACATTTCGTTAAACATCTCGCGGAAATCACCGTGAGTCTCTGATTAGAAGTCAAAACCACTGACACTTCGTAATTTCGAACGGAATTTTTTTTCAGCGCCGTTGAACGTACCGATGAAAATTTTCGAAATTTCGTATATTAGGAACAACGATGGTTCAGCCGACGATTCCTTCATCACGTTTTCATTCGCTCTTATTCTCTTCATCATCATCTATATAGTCCGCGTAATTCCTGATTTCATAAATTAACTTCATTTAAACGAATTTCTTAAATTGCCGCGAATCCTCTTCTATCAGGGATTCCCACTGCCGTCCTTCTTCGTCTCGTCATTCATCACGCTCGACTTCTCGTCCTTCTCGTCTGAAAGTAAAAAATCGAGGGGTTCGTTACACTTCGCGTTACGTATGCGGCTTAGGAAATATTTTTAATCAAAGTAGATCAAGTTATCAATATTTGATATTTATTATTTTTTTATATTGTTAACCGGTTGTAGGGAAAAGATTATGAAATTCGAATTTCGATTTTTTTAAAGTTCATATCAAGGTATTTTTATCCCCTGAATACGAATTCACCATTCGAAGGCACAAAATTTCCGATTACAAGACCCTCTCAAAATGGTTTAAAAGTCGATCAAAATGTTTTCGTTCTTTTCGGCCACCAAAATTGCCGCAATTCGAAAATTTCAAAGAGTCGTAGCCTCGGTTCTATTTGGATGACAGAGGCTTAGAGAGTTAGATTTATCCCGATATCTCGATTAGTGCACCAGAAGTGCACTTAAAAATGGCTGAAAAAGAGGCAAAGGGGTGTATGGATGTAAAAATTCGCGAAAATCGATGGTCCGACTTTGAAATACTGCCAAAAATCGAAAAATCATCGGATCTCAACGAATCCAACAATATGTTGAAAAGAAAATGATAACGAAAAGAACGAGCATAGAGTAGAGTTTCGAATCGAAATAGAAAAAAAGTGACCGACGATTTAGTGAAGCAACTTTTTTTTGGCCGAGATGCGAATTTTTTTGTTTTGTTTTAATATATTTGTTCATAACTATTTCAATTTACTTTCACCCCCGGAATATGAATTCACCATTAATTGCCCTCCAAGCTCGCAATTTCTACGAAAAAAACGTCGAAAGTCTAAAAACACGTTTTTCGCGCATGGCCGGTGCAATTTTGAGCTTTCGACAAAAACGCCGTGATATTCGCAATCGGCGGAAACTTGTCCATCGTCTGGCCCCTTAAAAAGTAGTAAAAGTCGAAAAAGCGCATTCTTTTGGCCACTTAAAAACCGCTGTAAGAACATTACCTTTAATTTCGGACTTGATGTCGTCCTCTTTCTTCATATCCCCGTCCATTCCTTCCTGCGTCTTGTCGAGTCTCGGCCGCTTCCGAGAGCCCTGAAAAATGCATCCCCAAGTTTATTTCCCTTCCTCTTCTTTCCCACAATTGCGGCAATTGTAGAGAACTGCGTCGATTGGGCTTGCGGAATCGTTTATTCGCGTTTCAGAATAATCGATGACGTTTTGTTTTCTCCGTCGCATCGACTCTTACCTTGAACGAACGATTGTCCCGCCGACCCCCGTCGCCCTCGTCCTCACTGTCGCTGTACTCGTTCTCGTGCTGTATTCTCTTGTCCAAATCCCGCTGGGGCAGCCGCTCGTCGGGATTCACCTTGTCCTCGGCCTCGGAGTCCTCGACTATCGCGCCGTCCTCGGGGATCGCTTGCACCTGGACGCCCGGCGCGTGCGGCAACATTCTCAGGTTCTCGAATAATCTCGTTCTGCGAAACGACGAAATTTTCCATCCGTTAATGAGCGCAACGTTTTTCAACTCGACGGGTGACTGCTCACTATTGATCATTATTCGTTTTAAGGGATCACAGTGTAAAATTTTCAAAAAATCGGTTTTCTTTTGCCTTCTCCGATAGCAGGGTTGTTACGCATTGTTGACTCGGACATTCTCTGACTTTTCCAGGTTTTGCAAATGACCCAGATTAGGGTCAAATAAAGAACACTTTGTTTTCGTCAAATATATATTTTTTAAAGTTAAAGTCCACAAGTTAAGTCTCGTTTCAACCATACTAATATTTGTAAACCTTACAAATTATACGGGAAAAATTATATACGTAGAAATAGCAATGAATCATTTTTGCGTAAAAAAACAACATTTTTAACCGACTTGAAAAAACAAAGGAAGTTCTCGATTCAATCTTTCTATTGAAAAATTATGTTGAACTGGATAGCATAACCTTTTTAAAGATCAAATATATGGAAATGTTAAAAGATGAAATGAAGTTTAAAAAAAACTGAAATTCGAAAAATAATTTAAACATTGTTAAGTAAAAAAAATATACATTAAAAGAAAATACAGCACCTGTTCTTTATTATGGAGAGAAATTTTCATGCCGGTGACAATAAATAAACAATAAATATAAACGATTATCGATAATAATAAGGATGTGGTTGTGTATCGACAGATCGAATGCAAATGTATAGAAGTTTGGAGTAAATTAGTTTTCATTTTTCAAATTTTCAATGTTTGGCACTGACATAACTTTTTTGTATATAATTAAGAATAATATAAATATTAAAAATATACACAAATATTTGTTTTGTACTGTACAGTTTTTTTTGTCAAGTGGGTTTCATTTTTCGTAATTCTTGCAAAAAGTAAATTCTGAGAAAATTCCAGAGAATTTCCTAAATTCACTGACTTTTCCCTGATTATTCCAGGAGGAAAGAAGTTCCTTCAGTTTTCCCGGTTTTCCCTATTCTCCATATGCGTAACAACCCTCGATTGTATAGACGGTTATAAACATGGACCTGGCTATGCCGATTGATCTCAAGTAGACAATTTGTATGAAAATTCTGCACCCGAAACTTTAAACGCGTTTTTCTCGAAATGTCGTTTTTCGAAATGGTGTACACTCTCAAAGGAAGAGATTTCAAGTTACACATCTCAAATTTTGACACAACATTCTTCACGCCATTCTTCATCTTTCTATGAGAGCGTTTTTTAAATCTTGATTTTTTTCTTAACAAAAAACTGTTGAAAAAATAGGCTAAATTCAATAATTTTTTTCCAAACCGCCGCCATTTTGTCAATTTTGATTTTTTAAAAACCCCATAGCAAGTTAGTGGTTTCCATACTAATTAATAATCCTTTTACAAATTTCGTTTAAGATCATATTTACGGCCACAATCGTGTACACCGTGCACTCATTTTTTTCGAAGACATTTTCAACCGCTATAACAAATGTAATGGAAAAATAAAAATTTATTTTCCGTTCTTCACGAGTGCTTTGATTTGACATAAAAGTCAGACTGATTGGTTAGTCCAATTAAAATAGCTAAAATCAGCTATTTTCAGACCCATTACACTGCGATGATCCCTCAATAATGAATAATTATGAAATATTTCGATCGTATAACGCGATAAGATAAACAAAAATCCCCCAACTCACTTGATTTTGTCCAAGTACTCGACGGTGTTCTGATTGGCCATATTCGACGGGCTTATGTGAAGTTTGAAGTCCGGCCCGAAGTACTCGAAGTAATCATTATATGGTAGCTCGTTGGCGATTTCCGAGCCAAGCGCCACCGAGGTCTCGTACGTCCAACATCTCGACACGTTTCTGATCGTGTAACCGCCACCCCCGACCATCAAAAACGGTAGATTATATTTTTTCACGAACTCCACGCACTTGCCGTGACCTCTCACGGTCAAGTTAAAGCAGCCCAAACGATCGCCTTCACGCCCGAAAAAAAAGCGTAAAAATCTTCATTAGTAACGAATAATTGCCAGACATTTTTCTCTCTCTTTCGTTCCGTGTAATTTATTGACGCCTACCTGTCAACGAATCGGCACCGCACTGTAGAACGACCGCGGAGGGTTGAAAGGTCTCCATTACTTTTGAGATTATTGGCACGAATATGGACTCGTAACTCTCGTCGTCCATGCCGTCTCTCAGAGGAATGTTAACCGCGTAATACTTGCCCTGTGGAATGTGAACAAATGAGAAAAACAAGTAAATTAAAATTGATCACACCCATTGGAAATTCTTATTCAATGATGCCTGTTCACATTATTTATGGTCAAATTTTTCGTAATTCTGTCCAATAAAGGCGGAGCTGCTAAGTTGAGGTTCCATATATTTCAAATAAAATAAAGATATATATATATATATATATAGGCGCTCCGCTTCCACGGAGCTTCGTCGTTTTCTACTATCGCATTGTATAACCTATTATATGTCGATTTTTAAATCCGTTCTTTCTCTCTCTCTCTCTCTATGGTCTTTCTTTTTAAGTTTTTCAATCCCTTGTCTATCAAATTCTCTATTATTTTTATTTCTTTTCCCTCTTTTATCATATCTATTATCTCTTCGATCGCTAATTCCCTTGATACTTTCAAAAAGTCTTTTCCCCATTTCAAAGGCTTCCTGTTCGAGATTTCTCTTCTTTCCTCTCTCAAACAAATATTCGGCCATCTATAACGTTCCATTCTTATCACTACCTGTATATACGTCATCTCTCTTCCCCTAATTTTGTACTCGAATGTTGGTATTCCTAACTCTGTTCTCCAAACGTATCTGGGCGTTTTTCTGTCGATTCCTCGTTCAGGCAATGTATAAAATATCATTTATTCCATACTTTACCTAGGCATTCTATACAATACCAAATGTACAGCCGGCAAAGTGTTTAATAGATGTGATTGGCGAGAGGGTGCGCGGGTATAGGCCCAACAAACTCAAACAAACACAAACATAATGTCACAATAGTTCAACATGTAAGAACAAATAAATACCATCCGATTGAAACGGATTACTGAATTGATGATTTTGAGCAAACAAGACATTTGTCCACCATTTTATACTTAGCCTGATCTCCTAATGGCATTCTATATAATTCCGAGGTATTGCATAGATTACCTAGGGACAGTATGTAATGGTTAACGATAGATAAAATATTTTACACATTGCCTTGACGAACCCGGTATTGTATAGAATAACTAGGTATTCTATAGAATGCCCACATTATACACATTGCCGGTAACATCTACATATATATAAAGTTCTATAAAAATCGAAATGTTGTTTTTATAACTTCGTCGAGTCGCGAAACCGCGAAAAGTGTTCCCAAAATGTTTGCAGGTTGTACGTTGACACCAAAAATTGAAATAAATGCAACAATGCAAATACCAACAAACAAATTATAACTGATGCCATAAATAGCAATAGATCATAATTATATAAAAAATAATATAAATAAATCATAATCATAAAAATAATCAAACTAAATCATAATAATAATAAGAATAAAAATATTATCACAATTGCTATAGTAATAATAATCCAAACAAACCCAAGCATACGAAAAGGATTTAGAAGTTTTTTGCGGTTTGTACGTAGAAATAAAAAATTAAAGTAAAGAAATGAAATATTAATGATGATAATAATAATAGTACCAAAAAACAACATAATTGCAATCTTATATATACATATTTTTTCAATATTTTCAATCAGTTTCCACGCTATTGCGACCCAAAGAAATAAAAATAAAATGACTAAATATTCGTTCAATTGAAATAGGTTCCATGTTTATATAATAATGTTTATAATAATAATAATACCAATAAAAATATCATAATTGTAATAGTAATAATAATCCAAACAAACCCAAACATACCGCGAAAAGTATTTAGAATTTTTTTTGCGGGTTGTGCGTAGATATAAAAAATGGAAAAACAATGCTATATTAATCATGATGATAATTATAGTACAAAAACAACATAATAACAATAACATATTGCAATCTTATATATTTTCTCTTTCTTCCAATATTGTCAATCATTTTCCGCGGTATTGCGACTTTAACAAATACAAATGGAATGACTAAATATCCATTCAATTCAAATAGTTTCCACGTTTTTTTAAATTGTATGTGTACAAATAAATAGATTAAAGATCAAACTTTCGTACCTTTCCCGCTCCGATGTCGCGGAGATCGCCGGTGCCCGGGAAATATTCGCCGTACTTGTGAAAGGAGACAGTCATGACACGATCGGTGGTATAGAAGGCTTCCTCGACGCCGTCGCCGTGATGGACGTCAATGTCAATGTACAGGACTCGCTGATGATACTTGAGTAGTTCGAGAATACCGAGAACGATGTCGTTGACGTAACAGAAGCCGGAGGCCTCGCTCTTCTTCGCGTGATGCAAGCCACCGCCCCAGTTGATGCATATCTCGGACGCCTGCTTGTTCAATTTTACGGCAGCGGCTACGGAGCCACCCGCCGACAATTGACAGAATTCGTAGAGCCCGTCGAACACCGGACAATCCTCGCCTACGTTGACTATCGGCGAAAAGAGAAAGTTTTCATGTGTTTGTCATAGTTATGAATAATTTTAATGAATATCGATGGCAAAAAAGGGCCAATCGGTGCGATCTACTGAGAAATATCCTACATCTCTGCATCTGCTTGTTGTACTCCGACATGTTGTCCGGTCTGATGGATCTCAGGAATCTGATGTACTCGTCGCTGTGAAATTTCGTCATTTCGTCGGCGGTCGCTTTATGAGGACGCTGAAAAATGAAAGAGGTTTGGAATGAACATTTTTCAGGTTAAAAAGAAAGAAGAAAGCTTGCCTTCTTTTATGGAGATCATCTTTGTGTATTATCTTTTTCTTCTAGTTTTTTAAAATTAGTAGTCTTTATTTCCAGGGCATATCCTTTGAGGTGGGATATACATTTAGGGGGCAGAAAATTAAGCAATTTTGAGGGATTTTTTAAACTAACAAGGAAAGGTTGCGAGGTCGATCTCTCCGATTTCGATGAAATTTGGCATGCTTGTAGAATAGGTAAAAATAGGCGACACGTATTTTTTTTTTAATCTGCGGAACCCCATTTTTAAGGGTTGAAACGCACTCTCGAAAATTGGGGTGCTTTTTGTTTTTCGTCGATAACGTTTTAACGGTACGAGATATGAAAAAAAACACGTGTCGCCTATTTTTAGCCATTCTAAAGCATGCCAAATTTCATCGAAATCGGAGAGATCGACCTCGCAACCTTTCCTTGTAAAAAAAAATGATTATACAATTATCAAAGTTTAGGTATACTTCAATAGTATATTTAAGTATACATAACAATTGTTTTAAATTCATTTATCGGCGTTCAGTCTAGCGCCGCGTAGACTTTTATTTACAAAAAAAATTGAAACATTTTTTCAGTTAGAACATGTATAATTTCTATTTGACAGCAATTAAAATGGAAAAAAAATTGAGCAAATGGCACGCATATACAAAAAAAAACATTTCACGCAAAATTTCTATAGAATGTGGACTAAAAAGGTAATTTCTTTTTCGAATTTTTCATAAACAATTCGCGTCAAGTAGAAGGTAGCAATGGTGTCTACATTTTTATCAAGTTTCAAGTCAATCGGCTTAAGAGCTTTTAGGTAATCCTGCACGCCAATTTCGAAAATGTAGTTTTGAGAAAAAACCGTTTTAAGTTTACATAGAATTTTTACTAAATTGCACTAGGTACTTGTGGTAACTAATTACTCAAGTAATCTGTTACAAAGTGATTGAATTATCAGTTACAGTAGTAATTGTAATTGTTAGTTGTTAATTTAATTACTTTTTGCTCATCTTTGACTGTCCCTCTGCGCTCTCGCTCCTACCTGCGACGCGCGTAACGTTTGAAGGCTTTCGAATTTCGCTTTGAAACTTTGGGAACATATTCTCCATACAGTAGAACCTCGATTATCCGAACTCATTTGGACCGGACATCGTTCGCAAAATAAAAAAATTCGAATAATCGAAAATATATCTCGAATTTCCGGGAAAATCAACTCATATAATATTAATAGTATCGGAAATTCTCTTTATTAATCCAACGACCCTAAATTCTTTATTTGATAGCAATTAACAATGAATAAAGTTTCAATTTTTATATCAGCACTACGTATGCAGTTAAATCACAATTGCGGCTTAAAATAATAATCAATTTTCGGCAGTCTCATAGTATTGGTTTCAAGAACAGCAGCTGTGTGGGACTATTTTCTGGTTGGCTTTCAAACCATTCTAGGGCGGTTTCTCATATATACATACAATGTATATACGATCTGATGTATGATGTTACACATAGGCAATAATGTATTTTAAAAAGATCTCGAAGTGTTAGGAAACAGCTTCATTAGAGTAACAAGCGGATTCCTTAGGGCGATACCTTAAGGTAATCCTATCGCCTGGCTTCAAACCATAGGATTTTAATTTACTTTTCTTGAACTTCAATAAATATATTAATAATCGTCTCTGTAAAATTCCAGGGTCGGTTATCGACATAATTACAGAGAAAAAAGATATTAAAATTGCGTACTTTTGTGAAGGAATTCCGAGACGACATACAAAAACTCAATTTCCGGTCGGTACAAAAGTGTATATAATAGTGGGAATTCGTCAGATTCTTAAAAATAATCAGATTCACATACTTAACACTTGTAGTAAACCAATGCTCTCAGAAGAAATTACGCTTATTGACCTGATTTTTATGTAATAACAAGTTTAATTTGAACGGAGACGGAGATAGAACCAATGTTGCCAAATATCAAACCTAAAAATACTGCGCGAATCGTTGGAATAACTATTTTTTCATTTTTCTAATTAAATGTGAACATTGATTAAACAGTTTACACGTAGAAAATTTTAGTTGTGAGACATTTTTTTCCATATGTTAAAAATATAAATTGTACTAGTCTAAAGTATGATCAGTGGTGTGACTAGTGTGAAGCGAGAGGATTACCTTAACTGCGAAAAAAAACCATCATTGAGTTCGGATAAGGCGCTGAAGCGTTCGGATAACCGAACATTCGGATAATCGAGGTTCTACTCTATATAGTTCGATCGTTGAAAGAAAAAAAAATTGATTTTTTGCTTTTTGTAAATGTATATCCCTCCTTAAGGGTGTTTACACATAGGCCCTCCCCTCACATTTTCTTCTCCTTCACATTTTTTCTTACAAATTATGTACATGTATTTTCGTTTTTGTAACATTTTATATACCGGTATTTTTTTCTCTTAGCGCTACCTGCTTTATCAATACCTCGAATTCGTTTACGTACGCACAAGCTCTTTGGCGGACTTGTTCCTCACCAATTCCTCTAATTTTTGTCTTATTTCTTCCCCCTCCTTCGTATTCCAGCACTTGTTCTAGTTTGTCCACTACTCCTGCTCTGATTTCTGTCTTCGCTGCTTCACAGCCAAAATTGTATTCCAAGCTCTTTACCTTTTTTCCTAGACACCCGGAAGCTATTGTCTCCGTATCCCTTATTACCGTTTTCCCCTACATTCTCGCACCTTATCCTTCCCCATAATTTCTTTGTTTTCCCACTAAGCTCCTTTATTTCCCAGTATATTTCCATTTCTGCGTTCCCTTTTCTGCTTCTACACTCTTTGCAGTGTGCCGATTTGTCAATTCTCCACCAGTTGGTCTGGGTTTTCCTGCTCTATTTTGATTTTTATACCACTTTTAACTTTTCGCGCTATTCCTCCCACATTCTCACTTCTTATTGCCTGCCACATTTCTCCTCCAACTTCCCCATGCCTTTGGCAAGATCTTGTCCCCACTTTGATGGGTTTCCATTGATAATTCCTCTTACGTCTTCTTAAAGGGGTATCCCTAGCGGGAAACTTGAAAAAAATTGTTCTTTTTTCGCATATTGTTATACTGTGAACTTTCCGGACAACCGGACCCTGAAGTTCTAAAAATTGACGAAGTTCTCGAAATTGATGAACGAAAAATTGACACCTTCTTTAGTGGAACACCTTCTTCCATCTTTATTATTTCTAACGAGTATTTTGCCGCTCTTTTCCAGGCCTCTATTTTCACCCCTCTGCATCGCGATTCCATTCTCCAACTATAGTTTGGTGTGTTTGGACTGATTCCCGTAGTAATTTTCACATATCGTCGTTGATATAACAAAACGTCTGCTTCTGTGACCATTATGTTTAAAATTTGTATTCTGAACGCGTCCGTATAACGTTCTATGTCAATAACCAATCAGAGCGCTTCATTCAGCTGATGCAATACGTCACGTGACCCCAAGCTGCAACTATTCGATATTGCTATACATTTTTTGGCTCTCTTGTCTCTCTCGAAAATCACATAGAACGAATTGGAGCTGGGTTGAAATTCCGAACTTTGAATGATCAGAACGCTCAAAACTCCGAAAGAATACTACGCCGAAAGATCGAAACTCCGAAAGAATTTTACCCGAAAGACCAAAACTCCGAAAATCTGAACGGGGACGGGTTAAAATTCCGAACTTTGAATGATCAGAACGCTTACAGCTCCGAAAAAATACTACCCCGAAAGATCAAAATTCCGAAAGAATTTTATACGCAAGACCAAAACTCCGAAAATCTGAACACCGTCAAAATAATTCGGGTATGGAAGTTTTAAATGTTTCCAAATTTTCAATAAATCGACGAAGTATTTCAAGAATTTTTTTTAACAAGAAGTGATTTTACGTCAATTTTGAAATTTGTTTAGACCATGTTATACCAGCGTTGGGCGTAATTCTATTTATAAATACGAATACGAATTTATTCACATCGAGATTTTTATGTGAACATAAATACAAATTTATTCATACTTCACTTATTTGTATTCACATACATGCATACAAATACAATTGTATTCACAAATATTCTGAACATACAAATAAATTCACAGAAAAAATTGTGAATATTCACAAAAAATGTGAATGCAAATGTATTCACAAAAAATTGTAAATACAAAAAAATTCACAAAATAAGTTATGAATTTTTTCGTATTTAAGACAAATTAAAATCAAATTCACAATGATTAGATTGAAATTTACACCAAAAGTGAGTTCTTGTTGAGTTCAACACAATGTTTTATCTCAAAATACTTAAGAACTCACTTGTGGTGTAAATTTTAATATAATTGTCGTGAATTCGATTTTAATTTTCTTCAACTTGAGGAAATTCACAACTCATTTTGTGAATCTTTTCGAATTTATAATGTAATATTTGCAACTCACAACTTTTTTTGCAAAAATTTCTTTGCATCGACGCAATGTTTTCTCTCAAAATACGTAAGAACTCACTTTTGGTGTAAATTTTAAACTAATCATTGTAAATTTGATTTTGATTTGTCTTAAATACGAAAAAAATTCACAACTTATTTTGTGAATTTTTTTTAATCCACAGGATTTTTTGTAAATATTCACAATTTTTTCTGTTAATTTATTTGTATGTTCAGAAGATTTGGGAATACAATTGTATTTGTATTCGTATTTACAATAAGTGAAGTATGAATAAATTTGTATTCATATTCACATGAAAATCACGATGTGAATAAATTCGTATTCGTATTTATAAATAGAATTACGGCCAACTCTGGTTATACGTTCTACATCATTTACAGTCAACTGCGTAGACTTTCGCTGGCATGATCTTGACAAACCTTGTAATTTCGGAACATTAAAATTAGGAATTCTAAACCGGCGGCGCAGTCAAAGTTCGGAATTTCAACCCGACCCCATATCAAGATCATGCCAGCGAAAGTTTACACAGTTGACTGTAAATGATGTAGAACCTATAACATGGTGTAGACAAATTTCAAAATTGCCGCAAAATCACTTCTTAATAAAAAAAAATTCTTGAAATAATTCGTCGATTTATTGACAATTTTGAAACTTCTAAAACTTCCATAGCCGAATTATATTGACGGTGTCCAGATTTTTGGAGTATTGTCCTTTCGTGTAAAATTCTTTGGAGTTTTGATGTTTCGGGCTAGTATTCTTTCCGAGTTTTGAGCATTCTGATCATTCAAAGTTCGGAATTTCAACCCGGTCTCGGTCTCTCTCTCTCTCTCTCTCTCTCTCTCTCTCTCTCTCTCTCTCTCTCGCTCTCTCTCTCCGCACATATACATATACTTACGTATATCTCCATCTTCCTATAAAGACCGTAGTTCAACAACAAATTGTGGGTCATCCTTATGCGATGGGGCTTCATCGGATGTCCCTGCCCATAGTAATAGTTTCCGATGTCACCTTAGGAAAAATCACAAAAAATACACAATTAAAATCTGGCATAACTAGAGTGTATGTAACATAACATTGTGAAGTTTTTGAAAAAATCGATTTTTTTTGCATTTTTCGATAATATAGACGGTTATAAACATGCGGTTCAATTTTTGGGGCAGAATTTGAATAATTCCGTTCGCTACAGCCTTTTCTAGAGAAAGTGGTTCGAGCAGCAGTGTGCATACTCGAAACTTTGAACGTGTCTTTCTCGAAATTTAGTCTTTCAAAACAGTTCAGACTCTCAAAGGAAGAGTTTTCAAGCTATCCATCTCAATTTTTGACATAACGTTCTTCACGCCATTCTTTATCTTGCTATGGAAGCTTCCCTTTTAAATCTTCATATTGTTTAAACAAAAATCTGTCGAAAAAATTGGCTAAATTCGATACTTTTTTTTTTAAACGCCGCCATTTAGTCAAATATGAGTTTTATAAAACCTCCATAGCAAGATAGCGGCTTTCATACTGATTAATAATCTTTTTACAAATTTTGTTTCAAATAATATTTATGGCCACAACCGTGAGGAATCCTTTTTTTCAGACATTTTCAATGGTTAAAAAAAATGTAAAAAAAATGAAAGTAAACGTATAAAAATGTATTTTCTGTTCTTCGTAAGTGCTTTGATTTGACATAAAAAAAATCAGACTGATTAGCGTGTTTTAACCTTCGAAAAAAAAAATCGCGCGTCATTTATTTTTCGGACCGTTACATTGTGATGATTCCTTAAGTCTTTATGGATTGAAGGAAAAGACGATAATTCAAGAGCGTCGAAATTTCAACATTAATTAGCGCAATAGTACGTGGTCAAAAGAAATATCTCTCGCGCTCCTGGCGGGGGAGGGGAGAAACGCTAAAAAAAAGATACCGCAAAATCGTAAGTTCGAATGGTTTTCCAGCTATTTGAATGAAAAAACGGCGAAAATTTGGATATTTGGGCGGAAGAGACGCGAGGTTGATGAATTTCGATGATTTTCTGCCGAATCGGTGGCGGTATCGTGTAATTTGTTGAAAATTGGGAGGATAAGGCGAGAGATTCTCGGGTCAACGGTACGGTCGCGTCCGCGCGTAAGCATGGCCGACGCGCATCGCATTATTTCCCAAACTACGGTCGGCCGAATCGTCACCCGTGAATCTCTCGTCTTAACGTCGGAAAAAGCGTACGGAGCCTCGCTAAACGCGTCGAAACGCTACGTGTCCTCGTCACAAAGAGGCTCCGCACGATTTTGCGAAACGACGAGCGCGAAGTAGCCCCAAATTTTCACGTAGTCGCGAAAATAAATAAAAACGAGAATGGACTTTCGGTATACGTGATTCGAGCATCGTATACACACACGCGCGACACTGCCCCCCACCCTCCTCAACGCAGAGACGTGCTCGCCGTTTTAGCGGGATCACTAATCGTACGCCGCGCATCGCGCCATGCACCGAGAGTAATGCACACACGATAAACACGTTTTTCTTTCCCTCCTTTCGTACTCACTGTCGTAATAGTAACAAACGCGTTTTCTACTGTGCGTCATGGTCGTCATTCTCGTCGTTGATTTTTAGCTGATGATGATGGAGAAACGCGAGCGATGAAAAGTTTCACTTCTTTGTGTACGACGAGGAGCCAAATTGTCGAGGGCGAAAAATAAAAACTGAACGAAATTTGCGAAGCGCCCTTCGGGGACGCTTGAGAGAGAGAGAAACGAACTGAGCGGACTACGGTGAGCGCCGAGTAACAACTGAATCCGTGGCCGCCAAGACGCAGCGTCGGAGCGTCACTGCCGCGGAGCTCGGAGAGTTTTTGTCCCGCTGGTTGGCATCCTCTCGCGGAGCATCTCGCCGCACGCCCCCTCGCAAATGCTGCGCATGCGCGACGCGCTTCTCGCCACGCATCCACACTAGACCAACTGGAGCACCGGAACTTCATATTCGGGCGTTCGCAAAGTGTGAAAAATAAAGGTTTCAGTCAGGCGGCGCTGGTGTCGATCGCAGCCGATGTGTTGTAAATGTGCGTATTTTATTTTAAACAGGAACGTAGCCTCAAGGCGAAGTGGAAGATCTACTACGTGACATATGAGTGCGAAAGAAATAGCTGAAATTTTCGAACAGAGATTTCTCAGAGATAAATCATATTTAGGGCAAAAGGAAATCATCTAGCTCTGCGTCAGGATATTCTCCAGCGCCTAATGCTTTGTTTTTCCTCAAAAATTTAACGTTATGTGGTTTAGCCGTCGTGGGTGCAGTGCGAGGGGCCATATGCGTACGCACGGAGCCGATTGACTGTTACCTATTGTTAGTTTTCAAATAATCGTCATAATAAATACGTGTTCGAACTATTTTTCTACATTTATTGGTGAAAATATGCATTTTTGCACACTCGGTATTTACATTAAGGCTCGGGTCCACAACTCTCGGTTAACCGAGTTAACCGACGTTTAGGGGGAACAAGACCAATCAGAACCACGCTGAGCTGGCTAAACTCCGGTTAACTCGGTTAACCAAGAGTTGTGGAACCGGGCCTAAGTGTTTTCATTACTTTGTATAATTATTTTCTATAACTTTTTCTCGCTCAATTAACGCGAAACGAATTGGCAACGTCGTAAATCGTGGTATATCATAATGCCCAGGTTGGCAGAAGTGTCGCAAAGTATGTTATATATGCGCCGTAACCTCAATATCGGCCCAAGAAGCTGTCAAAAATGAATATCGGTCCGAGTAAATAAAATTCTGCTGGAAAGAAAGTGTGTACTTAAGCTGACTGTAACCTCGAAGAAATCAAAAACTTCAATCATTTTCCGATATTCTAAATTAAAAAAAATTATGTGTGAAAAAAAACCGCGTTATTTTGTCTTTGCCTAGAAATGCCTAGAAATGTATAATTTCTGAACATAGTTATCAAATAAATATTAAGTAATTATTACTACTTCAGAGACTAAGTACCCATAATATTCGTTGTTAATTATCCTGACCGAGTACTTTGAGGTTCCCGGGCATAATTACCGAATACGGATAAGATAGGTAGCATTGGTGCCGTCTACGACGTTGCCATGATTGCACAGTCTAATATTTTGTGTGCTTGATTTCCGCACAAATTCGCTATCAAAAACATAAATAATTTTATAACGGTACTGTGAATCCTCATTTTCACGGTATCAAGGGTTAGTCCGATAATTAGTTGAACCGTACCTATTTTTTCAGCTCCGCGGTAACATTCACTAAGTAGATATTAGTAATATGCTGAAAAATGATCGGGAGTTTTCCATAACCGTAATATAATTAGCCCGCAAAACACGCCGAGTTGCCGATTTTTCCCTGAAAACGGTAACGGTAAAATTTTTCCACGGTACTGTGGATCGTATTTAAACTGCACAGAATGATCAGCGAAGAGGTTATAAAGGTCCAGGAAAAATTTCAGCTCGGTGGTAACATGTCGACTTAACCCAATAACAACCTTAATTCGTTGATAATAATTTAAGAACGATAGAAATACCGGTGTAACGTAAAACCGCTAGACTCCGAACTTTTCGTCCTAGGGAAAAAGCCTAGACTTGTGGGACGTTTTATACCGCTTACCATTCTACCTAGGGAAAAACCCTAGGTCAACAGGCGCCTTTCTGCTGCTCACTTTCTACCTAGGCGACAACCCTAACCTTGTGGGACCTGTTAAGGTGCGACCCCACGCAGACGCTCGACGCTGGTTTGTGGCGTCATATCGGGTCACGTGACAAGTAGCGACAAAGCTGAAACTATTTGAGCTTTGTCGCTGCGACAGGAGAGCGTCCAAATTTACAAACAATAAGTGACAAGTGATATTTCGAGTGCAATTTCAAACAAACCCAATCGACATCGCGCCGATTTCCGAAAAAAAAAAACACTTTTTATTATATTTCAACTTTTATTCGCTCGTATTTCTTTCACTTCAACACTGTCACGACCACACCAAGACTGCTACTGAAAGAGGTTAGGAAATCGATTTTCTGTAAGCAGCCATCTTGGCGCTGCTGTTCGATGCGGCGACTTGTCGCTACAGTTTGAGGCCGCGGGGGAAATTCGAAATAGGGTCACGTGACCCGATATGACGCCACAAACCAGTGTCGAGCGTCTGCGTGGGGTCGCACCTTTATACCCATGGAGGCTAGAGTGGGAGGAGGCCGATCTGTGCATTTCAAAGTGGCTACAAAAATGTGGTCAGACCGGGATGGCGCCACTATCTCTAAAACCTCGAGCACGAAGCTGAGTATCGATGTCGTGTAAGAGAGATGGAAGAGGATCGAATACGCATCCCAGCAAGCAGTGCAGCGAGATCGCGCGCAAAAGTTACCCCCTCTCTGGTCTCTTACGCGCCCATCACACAATCATAGTAGCGCGTGTCCGTGAGCGAGCGACGCTCGGACATCTTCGGAAAGAGCCGAGCGCGCCGAAGTTTCCCGACCGCTCCTTCGGCAGCTACACCACCACATGGACGCCGAGCTCGTTCATGTGCGGCCAAGCCGAAACGAAGGCTTCGAGGGAAAAAGCAATCTGATCACGACTCGCGCGTGACGTCACCCGACGGAACGCGCGAGGCTTTTACATAATTTCAATGCTTATTTAGCTCTTGATTCTCTGCGTTATCAATGTATACAAAAAAATGTATCGCGCACCCTGATGGCTTATTTTTTTAGTTTATACGTTGATTCAAATATAATAATAAATCCAAATTACAACTTATTTATCTTCTAAAAAATTGTTTACGCTTTACTCACACCCGTCCTTATGCCAAATAAATTATAATTAATAAAAGTAAGCAGAAATCTATTTATATTCGTATTAATATATTAATTCTCATAGTTTCATCAAACGATAAAGCATTATCCCCAAAAGCAAGCCAATCAACCATCCGGCCGCGAATCGTCAGTACCAGAAAGTGTATATTCTACAAGCGATGGGATGGTCCCGTTGGTAGCGTTCCTGGCTTCGGTCCGCAGAAGCGTAGGATCGTTCCTCGCGCTCAGTGCTTTTTTTTTAAATTATTATCACTATTAATTCTTCTTTGATTAGTTATTTTTATTATGTTATCATTATTATTTTTATTAGTTATCTTTTAGTGCCGAAAAATTTATCGCACACTCCGACCGCTTATTTGATTAGTTTGTACGTTAATTTGAATGTAATAATAAATCTACATTACAACTTATGTATCTTTTAAAAAATTGTTTGCGCTTTACTCACACCCGTCTCTATGCCAAATAAATTGTAATTCATAAAAGTAAGCGCCCTGTCATTTTGGTCAACCGGTTGTACAAGACAGTTGAGTCAACGTAAAAGTTCAACGGTTGAATTTGGACAGCTTCTCAACTGTTCATCTTTGAAAGTCGACCATCCTGCGTTTTCTGTGGATGGTTGACTCGATGGTTAAATCGGCGGTTGATTGGATGGTCGACGGCGCAATATATTTAATGATTGATCAAATTATACTGTCTTGATAATTAAATTGATGATTTGCGGAGAATTGAATCATCAAACACTGGGGGGGGGGGGGGGGGGGGAATATCCGCAGCAGATTGTGCGACGGAGTGAGACAACCATCCAGCGAAAACAAAATGGCCGCGGTTAAACAACCGTTGAATCAACCATTAGGATTTTTTTTACGGTCGACTTTATAGTTGTAAAGCTGTCCAAATTCAACCGTTGATTATTTCGGTTGACTTTGCAGTTGCCAAAATTGCTAGCGCGGAAATATATTTATAGTCGTATTATTATATTCATTCTCGTAAGTTACGATTCGCGGCCGGATGGATGTGGCTTGTTTTTGGGGATAATGCTTTATCGCTTGATGATAGTATATGAGAATGAATATAATAATGCGAATATAAATATATTTCCGCTTACTTTTATGAATTATAATTTATTTGGCATAAGGATGGGTGTGAGTAGAGTGTAAACAATTTTTTAGAAGATAAATAAGTTGTAATTTGGATTTATTGTTATATTTAAATTAACGTATAAACTAAAAAAAAGCGATTAGGGTGCCCGATACATTTTTTTGTATACATTGATAACGCAGAGAATCGAGAGCTAAATAAGCATTGAAATCGTCTAAAAGCCTCGCGCGTTCCGTCGAGTGACGTCACGCGCGAGTCGTGCTCAGATTGCTTTTTCCCTCGAAGCCTTCGTTTCGGCTTGGCCGCACATGAACGAGCTCGGCGTCCATGTGTTGGTGTAGCTGCCGAAGGCGCGGTCGGGAAACTTCGGCGCGCTCGGCTCTTTCCGAAGATGTCCGAGCGTCGCTCGCTCACGAACACGCGCTACGATGATTGTGTGGTGGGCGCGTAAGAGGCTAGACAGGGGGTAACTTTTGCGCGCGATCTGGCTATATATCATTTTGCATCTCTCTCGCACGCAGCCTACTTCTCAAGTATCATGCTGCCTTATGCACAGTTCACTTCTCATTATTTACTTGTTTCGTCTCTGTCACACGCAGCTCACTTCTCGACGTCTTAGCAATAGTGGCGCCATCCCGGTATGACCACATTTTTGTAGCCACTTTTTTCAAGTCTCTCCATAAGAGATCGGACTCCTCCCACTCTAGCCTCCCTGTTTATACCGCTCACTTGTTATCTAGGGAAAAAAACCCTACGGACACTGGCGCTTTTGTGCTGCTTACTTTTTACCTAGGGGAAAACCATAGACGCATAGGGGCTTTTCCATATCTCCCTTTCCATGTGAGGAAAAAAACCTCTATCCGCGAAATTTTTGCTTCCCCTCAGAGAAAACCCTATACTCAGACAGTAATCCCCGCTAGCTTTTTGTACCCAGGGGAAAACCCTAGACCAGGACATCCAATTATCTTCATACCGACGGGGTCTCCATGGCTACGGGAACGATTTAGCTGCGTAGGGGCGAGATGTGGTTCTCAAAGTAGCCGCCTCGTTAGCTGAGTTCTCAGAGCACCCACTAGATCTCGCTAGGAGCACCTGAAGAGTCGTGCGCGAGGTCGCAGGGTGACCGCTAGATGTCGCTGTGTGTATCACGATTGTCGCTAGCGGAGTTCTCAATTTAACCACTAGATGTTGTTACGTGTACTTTCAAAGTCGTTCGCGGGGTTCTCAGATTAGCCGCTAGATGCCACTGGAGGTAACTCAATATACCTTTGTGAGGGCAAAATCAAGGGTCATTTTTTACAATTTATTTAAGAACCATAAAACAATATTTTTAAATTCGGTTTTTTATAAATGTTAGTACAAGTTTTAAAGTATAAGAATTTTTTTTTAAATTATTTTGAAACAAAATAATTGTCGCGCAGTAGTCGATGGAAGGAAACTCCTTTTTTTCATAGTCCTCTACGGGCGTATTCGCTCAGGTCATTATTTTCAATTTAGAACAAAAAACGAAAAATATTTTGAAAGTAGATATAAAAAACTAGTCCAGTACGTAGGGGTGTTGATATGAAAAAAAAATCGTAAAAAATCGGTCGAATATCGATCATAAAATTTTTAAATTTCAATTTATCGAAAAAAATACTACGTACTGGACTAGGAAATGTTGTCAAGAAGCTACAGCTAAAATTTCAAGTCAATCGATTGAAAACTCGAGGCGCTACGCATACGCCCGTGTCTAAAAACATCGTTTCGAGAAAAAACGCGTTTAATGTTCTAAGTACTGTAAAATCATGGAAATTTCGTGTTTCCCTTTAATCGGCGATGCCTTGACCATACAATTGTCTTTCTAATTCAACATTCTCTTGCTCTTCTTCTTTTCTGGAAGATGTAGTTCCAGAGAGGGGTTCCAGAGAGGGGTTCCAGCGTAACCGAGATATTTTCAAAGATTTTTCATGGAAATTACGGGCTTAGGACTAACCTAATGGTCAATTCCTGTTTATACGTCGAAATAGAGCTGTAAAAATATTCAAAATCCAATTTTTTGCGTGTTGAGAAAAAAAAACTTTTTTCACTGAATCAGCGGTAAATCTATTCCCCTTTGTACGTGAAATTGCACCCTGTCTTAATTTTTTTCGTTATCGTTTTCCCTACAAAATTCCGCTAGGTTCATTGAGGTGATTTAACGGTTTTTGGCAGAATTTCTAATACCGAGCATCAATTTTCGCGAATGTTTCCATACCCTATGCCGCTTTTTCGGCCATTTTTCAAGTGTACTGTCCGACAAAACTAATTGCCATATCGGAATGAATCTAGCGGCATTCTCTGAGTGTACCGAAATACTTTTCAAAGTCCGCAAAAAAATCACCCTCACTCAAATAGAACCGATGGTATTGCTCTTTGCAATTTCGCGATTTTCGCAATTCCGGAACAGTCTCCAAAGGGGTAGACATTTTTTTATCGACTTTTAAATCTTTTTAGAAGCCGAGTTAATCGAATATTTTCTGTCGATTACGAATATGCCAGAGTTTTTTCCGAAAGCTCGTAATTAAGCCGGGAAAACGCGAAAAACGTGTTCCGAACCATTTTCGACGATTTCACCCGAAAATAAAGGGTTGAGAGCGAATCCAATGGTATATTCCTGTTTGAGGGGTGAAAGTACATCGAATTGGACCTGTACAAAAATTCATTATTTTTCAGATACGGACAAAAAAAGTTCCTCCACTAAATCGGCGATAACTCTATCTCCCTTTGAATTTGGAGCTCCACTCTATGCTGATTATCTTCGTTATCGTTTTCTATATGAAATCCCTCTGGGTTCATTGACTGCGTTGATTTGTCGAATTTTGTCTCTTTTGTGCCGAAGAAAGCGAAAGAGGCAGGCATGTTGGTTGGCTTCTTGAGTTTAGGCCACGCTAGGAGTGGTTCAGTAAAAGAGACGAAAACCCAGCACTTTTTAGCGTAAAATGTGCATTTTTGACTGAAGGTAGATGGTTGCATACTGAAAGTAACTCCAATAAAATTTCGCCCCAAATTTCGCCCCAACCCTAAGAAATAGGGCTTGAAAACTTAACAATTGCCGTATCTAGATAATTAATAGCTGGCACAAAAACGATTAGAAAATTCGGGGTCGATGCGTGTGCGAGTGGAGTAGACATATCGCTGGGTCCTTATCTGGGTCAGTGGTGCTCTTGTGTTTTTGTACCGCTATTTTTGGAGATAGGGGATTGCACCTCAGATAACTTTATACGTATTTTGTTATTCCAAACAACTTTTGTTTGAAATATTTTTTCATCGGGCTTCATTATCGAGATACTGCGATTTTTAAGTTTTCAACCCCTATTTCTTAGGGTTGGAGCGAGTTGAGGGGCAACATTTTACTTTCAGGGTGCAACCATGTACCTTCAGCCAAAAATTCACATTCTACGCTAAAAAATGCTGGGTTTTCGTCTCTTTTACCAGACTAGAGCGCGATTGCAGGAAAACGAGGCGAAGAGTGAAGAAAAGAAAACTGCACGCACCGCTAATACCGATGCGCAAAAAGTTGCCACCTCGATGACCCGACGAGGCGCAGACGAAAGCGGTGATTCTTGGTCGCAGCCAAATTGCAAATTACAATAGGTAGAGTCTGATTTTTTTCCATTAAGGCTTTAGGCCACAGTAATGGGTATAAAACCATGTGCGAATTTAACCATTTTTTTCGTATGAAAAAGTGATTCACTCATAAAATTAATTACATACCTATTTAGTATGAATATCAAGCTGTTAGAAAATATAATTTTTTTTTCGATGTACTAAATGGCCGACTACTCGACACTTCTCGAAACAGCTTTTTTCCAATTGGCGTGACAAGTAACTTTAACAATTTTCACTCGATTTATTTCGAATTTAAAAGTTATGTTCCTAATTGCATTTCGTGGAGAAGTACGTACGGAATTTCTGATTAATCGAAAACTTTTCATTTTATGAGCAGCTATAACGAAATTTTTTACTGAAAATTCATTTCTTAAGTTCAAATACCTACATCTTTTGAATAAAACAAGATTTTTCAATTTCCTTACGTACTTCTCCAGATATTCTAAAGTAGATTGACGGGGATTTTTGTTTTTTGTTCTAGGCAAAAAAATGTGGATGCTAAATCTCACACCGCGGAGCGCCTAAAAAAAGATAACAAAAGAAAATATTAGTAGTCGGCCATTTTGTACATCGAAACAAAAAATATTTTCTAACAGCTTGATATTCATACTAAATAGATGTGTAATTAATCTTATGAGTGAATCACTTTTTCATACGAAAAAAATGGACATGATTTTATACCCGGTACTGTGGCCTAAGGCCTTAACGGTATTATTTCGATATCAACAAGTTGCAATATCGGAATACTGGCATTTCGATATTGTCCGATATATTGATGGGACACCTTGATTAAAACCTTTAGGAGTATGAAAGTGAAGATGAAAGTTATAGAAATAATAGTGTATTGCTAAGAGTATCAGAGGAATGAGAAGGGTAAGGTTCCGAAAGCCCCCAATTTCCGATCGAGCTAACATTTTTCACAGACCTCCCTTTCAATATTTTAAGACAACCCCTAAAGGGATTTTCGCGACGCGCTATAGATTTTTGGTTTGGGTTTGGGTTTCTTTGGGCTTTCTCGATTTTTGTGGGGTTGTTTGGGTATTTTTGTTTGGACATAACTGAGATCACGATAACATTTATAGGTATGAATGAAGACGGAGCAGATATAAATAAAGTCGTTGCGCGTTAAAAAAACTCTAAAATTCATTATCTCGAAAACTATTGCGAGTCACCAAAAATCCCTTGGGGGGTTGTCTTAAAATATTAAAAGGAAGGTTTGTGCAAAATTTCAGCTCGATCGGAGGTTGGGGCTTTTCGAAACCTTATCCAATTAGGAATGGAGAAAATAATAGATATAATAGAAGAGGAGAAGGAAATAAAAATAATAGAGAATTTGATAGACAGAGGATTGAAAAACATAAAAAGAAAGACCATACAGAGAGAAAATGCCATAATATAAAACGACGAAGCACCGTGGAAGTATTGGGCGGCAATTGATACCCGTGCGGAAATTGAGTTGGGGCTGTGATCGGGCCCCAATAATATTCCCCTGACTTTATTCGGGCCCTAATCTGGAAGCCACATGAGGGCCGTTAGCGGCCGGTCACACTTTGTCAACAAGGGCCATTAAAGGCGCAACGACCGGGGCCTTATAAGTTGCCTCAATGGCGCCTCATCAAAACCATTTTAGCGCCCTGAAAATGCCTCAACGGCGCCTCATCATAACCATTTCAGCGCCATAAAATATCCGTATCAGTGGATATACGTGTATGTTAAATGCGTCAGGGTATATCTGTATTTGTTTTTATGTAATTGTTCATGTGCATAGGTGTGGGCGTGAGTACATGTGTATGTATGTGTGCGCGCGTAGAAATGTGATTGCGTATTTGCATGTGAACCTTTATGACAAACTGCCATGACAAAATGAATACAAAAAATAATCCATTCTAAGGAATGGATGTGTAGTAGAAATTAAAAAAATATATGGGTCTACTGAATCACTAGAATCTATTTCCATTGAGGGAAAGATCTGGAAAACAAAGACCAATTTATTTACTTATCCTACACAGTCAAATAAAGTTTATGAATGGGAAATATCAGCAAAGTCTTCAGAAGAAATAATTTTCCCTATGATGAGTATTGAGCGGAAATTAGTTGCTATAAAAATGTCGAGAAAACCGGTTGGGACTGTTCACACTTATGCGCTAGCAATACTCCATGTATGAGTGAAACCATGAGTAATTGTTCGTATCTATGTAAAAGGTTTCTTTAATTTGATAAATAAATACTGTCTGATGTTTGTCTGCATATTTGTGTTCGTCGTTGATTTTTTATTTGCCAATGCCCTTACGCTTTTTCCCAATTTGCGTTCGATAATATTATTCGATCGATGTATATAATCGATTTGAATAATTGAAATACCATCAACAATGTAGCCTGAGCTATTTATACTGGTTTATCGCTATGATAGTCAGATCTGGGCCTATTGTGGAAATCCCTACTTGTTTATCCCTATACTGGCCAAGTCTGGGCCTATTGTGGAAATCCCTACAGGTTTATTCCTATAATGGCCAAGTCGGGTCCTATTGTGGAAATCCCTACAGGTGTGTCCCCATAATTACCAAGTCGGGGCCTATTGTGGAAATCCCTACAAGTTTATCCCGATAATGGCCAAGTCTGGGCCCATTGTGGAAATCCCTACTAGGGAAAGCACTAGGGAAGCCCTGAAAGGCCCTTATTTTTATTAGTGATGCCCTATCAGTTTTCCGCACGGGTATTAAAGGAAAGAATACGAAAACATGGGCGAGGATAAGGTGTGGAAATATAGGGAGGGGTGGAAAAAAGAGGCAAATGGAATGGACTTGTAGGATATGTTAATGAGAAAGAGAAAGAATGGAGCACCTGACTACGTGTGAAAAAGGAAGAGGGGGTAATATCTAAGGAAGCGAAAACTTATGTGGGTAACGGGGGAAGGAATGGGAGTAGGAGATAATTGAATAGGGTTGCTGAGGAGGAAATCGATGGAAATATCAGTTCATTTTTTAGGGAAATAGAAAGCGAGTGAAAGAAAGGAGAAACTGTAGTAATAGTACAGTCGTGCTGTATATTGGAATCGGAAAAAATTAGAAGAAGGCTAGTTTTTTGAGAGGCGATTTTGTAGGTGCCGCGGGTGCTAAATCCAAGTTTGCGTAAAAATCAGAATGCAGGGTTTTTTAGGGGATAAAGATGGATTAATGCCAAAGTACAACCCCTACGAGGTCGGTGCCGGGAGACAAAATGTTCAGAAAAATCCGGGCTTTATTTTCGTCCACAGCGCCGAAGTCGTGGACGTTCATTTTAGGGGTGAAAAAGTGGTGTGAAATTTGAAAAATCAGTTTTAATTCGACAACTCTTTAGGAAAAATCCATACAATTTTTGTTCAAATGGGAACTTTGTAGCCCTTGAAAAGACGAATATTGAGTATTTGATCATCCCTCTCCGATAATATCTTCACCACTAAAAAAATTGTTGAAATATCAAGAAAAATTGTCTCTTGAATGACTCAAATGCAATCGATTTTTCGGGTATGGTCTGAATGTTTGAAATGTAGAGAATAATTTTCTCTATATTTGCGTTTGTGTGGACCACCCTTGAATCTTGCTTTTTCCAACCCCTCTCGGAGGTTGAAAATTCGAAATGAAATTCTGCGAAAACTATTGATCGAAAATAAAGGGATACGAGTTTCGCGCTGTGGACAAAAATGTAGCTGAGGGTTGAAGGTATAAATTGTTCCACGGCGGCGAACCCGTACGGTCAATAGTTTTCCCAGAATTTAGTTTTTTTATTTTTAACCCCCGAGAGGGGTTGGAAAAAACAAAATTCAAGGGTGGTCCATACAAACGAAAATATAGAAAAAATTATTCTCTACATTTCGTATGTTTAAACCATACCCAAAAAATCGATTGGTTTTGAGTTATTCAATAAATAATTTTTTTTGTATTTCAACAATTTTTTCGGGGTGAAGATATTATTGGAGAGTGATGATCAAATACTCGATCGACGCGTCTTTTCGAGGGCTACACCGTTCCCATTTGAACAAAAAGTGTACGAATTTATCCTAAAGAGTTATTGAATTAAAACTGATTTGTCAAAATTTTACCCCACTTTTTCATCCCCCAAATGAACTACCGGGACTTTAGCGCTGTGGACAAAACTAAAGCCCGGATTTTTCTGAACATATTGTCTCACGGCGCCGACCTCATAGGGGTTGTAGTTTGGCATCAATCCAGGCCCATCCCCCTTCATCCCCTAAAAAAGCCCTGCACCCCGATTTTTACTTGGATTTAGCACCCGCGGCACCTACAGAATCACCTGTCAAAAAACTGGCCTTCTAATTTTTTTCCGATTACGGGGTTTTTCAGCGACCGCACGACGGTGGGGGAGACCCGGGAGGGTTCAAACAATTTTCAGATTTTACTCCATATCTCGCTGTTGTTGTTTTGTAGCTTTTTTAATTGACTAATCGATTTTCGACTAGAAATGACTCCAGGAATTACGTCACCTGTAAAAAACCATTCAAGTACAGTAAGTCGTTTTGTTTGAACTCTCCTCTTATCGAGGTGAGTTGGACCGCCTGGGAATTGGGCCAAAACATGGGTATAAATTATGCCCAAACACATTGTTATTAAAATTTTTTTAACTTAACCTCGACATTAATCTAAGTCTCACTTTTTTATTCAGTCTGACAAATGTTTATATGTTCTAACTGAAACGAATACAAACTCACGAATCTCACGGAATTAAATAGTAAAATATAGCAAACCAGAAAATAAATTGAAGGAGAAACTTTATGGCAAGAAAGCCAATCAATCGCTATTCTGACAAACAATTGTGACATACATATGGAAGTTCTCTACCAGTGCAGGCTTCGTGCGACCATGCTTTGCACTCCCGGCATTGCACCCACTTTTCATTTGGCCTGATGTTTGAATACGATTCCGTACAACACACGCACAAATACTCTTCTTCGTCTTCACTTTCCACGTTCTCTTTGTGCTTCATCTTTCGTCCCGTAAAGTAACCTCTTCAGCGGCGAGTTCATATATTTCTCGGCTCGCCATGCCTCTATCCGTTTTCCTAATATATTTATTCGGCATCTGAAATGAACGAAATGCAAGCCTTGCAAACCACACTACAAAATATAAACGTATGAAAACATTACTGCAACTGAGGTAAGTTGAAACACCTTGTTTCAATCCCCCTAGGTGTGAAAAATGCGATGCCACTTGATTCGGAACCCACTATTGATAAAGAGAATTGCAAAACAACAAATTCAGTATGACAAATCGAATGCTTAGTTAGTATGCTTCCAAACATTGCATATCACATACCATCAAATATATAAACAAGGTAACTAAAGTTTAATGAAAAATACGACAAATACTTACTTTTGCCAATTTTTTTGGCGCGGGTGTCGATGTGACGCAACTGAACTCGCAAGAGCGCTGGAGCGAACTGACACGTGGCGCGAGTCGTAGCAATAAAAGTATGGCATTGTTGCCAGTTCGCTAACAATCACATCTACCGAGACATTGACACTGTTTCAACTTACCTCTGTGTCAACCCTCCCGCTTTCCATTATGTCTCCCCTACATAATGGAAAGCGGAAATGCAGTGTGGCGAAAATTAAAAATAATAAAAGAGGAAAGACATAAGTTAGAATGTAAGAGAGCGATGTTCAACGGTGTAAAAAGCCAAAAAGGCCATGCAAATAAAACTTCTTACTACTGGAGTATTGCTAAGCGAAACCCCGATATCTATTAAAAAAACACCGTCTCTTATTGAGAACTTCATTTATTATACATTCCGAAACATACTCCATGTTCTTAAATATATCAAACCAATCATGAAATAAATAAACAAACAAAAAACAACAAATAGCAACTTTTACGCAAATAAAAAAGTAGTAAAAAAGCATATTAAAATTAGGAAGTTCTATGCAAGTCAGCGCAGTAGTTAACAGAATGCAAACGAATGGCATAGATTCTGGTAGGCAGGCAACAGCATGGTCACTTTAATTAACGAGATTGAGATTTTTCAAAAAAGAGAATTTTCAAGAAATCGATTTTTTGTGCATTTCCTTGAAGTATGATGTTTCGAAAATATTCCCTGAAAATTTCAAGTCAATCCGATGAATAGTTTCCGGGATATCCCTCAATTAGCGAAGGGGCCACGTCTATTCTCAGCGTATAAACGTGGCTGACGAACGCGCAAACGATAATACCCGGGAAGGCAGAATGTTTCGAAGACAACAACAAATTGATATTTTAGACGCTTCCACATCGGCAGAAGCCCTATTCTATGGGCCAGGAATTGATGATTCGATGTAAGTAATTTTTTAATTAGTATTTCTATACATAAATCAAGTGTAAAATTGGAAAACTCTTTCAGAATTTTTCTAAAATTGATTACTCTAAAACTATGAATTTTAGCAAAATTTTATAGAGAATACTTTCGTTTTAAAATTGCCCAAAATGTTAAAAAAATAATAATTCACTTCATTTGTTCGCCGCCCGCCACATGAGCGTGGCGTGCACGCGAAGACGAAGTAACGGACTTAATAAATTAAGGGAGAGCACCACTGTAACTGTCCATTTTCGACCGTTTTCTTTGGATTTTTTTGTAAGAAAGGAATAAAATACATGATCAAGAGAACTTTTAGGCTTTATAAGGTATTCAGGGTGGACCATTTAACGTGACCACCCCAAATATATCCATTGCCTTTAAAGTGACGAAAAAATGTCTGGAGGTAATTGGCCTTGACAAAAATGAATTTTCCACCACTATGTGAGCCCTTTGAAATCAATCAAATTACCTCCTGACATTTTTTCGTCACTCTAAAGGCAACGGAGATATTTGGGGCGATCACGTTAAATGGTCCACCCTGTATATTGAAATATGTAAACAAAATGCATTTGGCAAAAAAAAATACATAATGGCGGTGCACGAGTCGCTATAGGACTACTGGTTTTCAGCCAACTCTCTCCGCGGCACGCTATAGAACTGTCGTAAATTTAATCCTGGAACTAAGAGTGAAATATTTTCGTGAATTATATTAGTTTTAGCAGTCAAGTACGGGAGGAAATAAAAAAAATACGACAAAAAAAAAGACTTTTGAAAAAAGTTAGTTTTTTCGACCATAGTTTTCATATAAAGAGTGATATATTTTTCACAATTTTTAATTAATCGCAAAAAGCGCTCGTAATGACTGTTAAAGCAATCTAAGAAGCTACAGTTAAAATTTCAAGTCAATTGGACGAAAATTGTTCGAGTTCTGCTGCGTGCCGATTTCAAAAACAAGGTTTTGAGAAAAACGTGTTTGAAGTTTTCGGTATCCGCTAGACGGAGATGGGCAAAAAGTAATGAAATTAACAATTACAATTACTACTGTAATGGATAATTGAATTACTTTGTAACAGATTACTGAAGTAACTAGTTACCAAAAATACCAAGTGCAATTAATTACTGTGTAATTTAATTGAAATGTAATCTGATACCAATAAATTGATTACATATTAATTCAAATTATGTAATTGTGCGTGTTACAAGAATCCGACTTACAGTATTTGCAATTCACGCGCGCGAGCGGACCTCACATGTGGTAATTCGTGTAATTGCACGTTACAGTAGTGTGCGATGTTCGCGTGTCTACCAAGTACAAACGTTGTGTGCTTCCAAAGTTGACAGTCGCGCACACACCACATTTGATCCAACTTTGAAGGTTAAGATGATATTTTCTCCTATATCAATATCTCCTATATTCTGCCATAAATAATAGAAACGTAATTAGATTACAGAGTATTTGAATACATTTTTAATCAGATTACTTTGTAATAAAATACATTATGACCAGTTACATAATATGTACTGTGTAATTCAATTACAATGTAATCAAATGCAATTCAATTAAATTATATTACTCTGTAATCATATTACAATGTAATTCAGTTATACCCATCACTGCCGCTAGGAAACAAATGCATAAGTGAATTTGCAGAAGCTTGGGAGCTTTTTGAGTCGGTGGGTTACGTGCTCCTCGCGTTAAACGGTTTTTACTTCGGGATCAAATTTTTGGACGGTATTTTGTGTAGCTGGCACTGCGTCTACCGTCGCGGCATCGCCGAAGGCGCTTTGCAACGCTCGGAGACTCCCCTCATAAATAGCTCGAAAACCACTTTGAAACTGTTTTTTTTCAGCTATAAATGCATCATCTTTTTGAAGGTTCAAAGGATTTTTTAAAAGTGTTTCCAAAAAACGATTTTTCAAAAATTTTACTGTCGTGTCCTCTCTTAACGGAAGTTAAATGTAATGAAGTTGGGGGCGTACACAAATTACGTAACGCCAAATTCCTTAACTTTCGACCCCCCCCCTCCCCGACATACCAGG
Organism: Ophion ellenae; assembly: GCA_963210295.1. Taxonomy (NCBI): domain Eukaryota; kingdom Metazoa; phylum Arthropoda; class Insecta; order Hymenoptera; family Ichneumonidae; genus Ophion; species Ophion ellenae. The sequence goes on from OY723397.1 coordinate 9,300,899, forward strand.
ACCGTAAAGTCTCGCCAGACCCCCATCCCCCCGCCGCTTCTATTCCGTTAGGGGGCATCCATTAATTACGTGAGGTGATTTTGGCGATTTCTCGACCCCTCCCCTCTCCCCCTGGTGAGATGTCGTGAGATTTTGCTCGACGCCCTCCCCCCACCCCTAATCTCACGTGAGATTTGTCAAAATGCATACGTTCACGGGAAAAAAATTGTAGTAGACGTAACTGCGGTTGTAGTACCATTTACTCCACCATGTAAAGTAGTAGGGAGACTCTCCCTACGTAATAAAATTTACGTGATTACTAAAATTACTAAAATTACATGATATTTGCCGAAGCCCCCCTCTCCCCCACGTGAGATTGGGTGGGATTTCACTCGACCCCCCCCCCCCCCCCCCAAACGCCTCACGTAATTAATGGACGCCCCCTTATGTAACGGGTGTTTGGCGATGGTTTGAAATTTTTTTTCTATTTTCAAGGCCCTTTTTTATTCAAGCAGTCTTCAAAAATAGTAATTATCAAAATTTAAAATTCGGCTGCGTACGTCCTTAGTCACCGCGATTACAAAAATAAAAAATAAAAAACTGAAAATCGGTTCATAAGTTTTTGAGTATTTGGTGGAACAAGGTCGAACAAGTTGTTTCGAGAAAAAACGCGTTCAAAGTTTTCGTTGCGTTTTTCTGAATATAAAGTTATGTTTTTTCTAGAATATTGACACTTACATTAAAGTATCTAGTCCCGGGCGATATGACGGTCCTTCATCTTCATTATATTTCACAAAATAATAAGACCCTGCACTTCATCTATTGTGAACGATGCCACACCTGTAGGAACCGAGGGTCCTAACCGGTCACGCGACCTGTTCTCACTGAAGTGACTGTAACTCCATGAACTTCCAGACTTTTGGCTTATAATTTTGTCAACATATTTTTGAATATATGTACTTTCAAGAATTATAAAAAAATGTTTGTTTTAATCAATTTTCGCGAGGAAAAGTGGGATTGCCAGTATGCAAATTTTTGCACAGTAGTTTTTCCCCTTAAGTGACATTTCGTATGGAAAGCTGTCAACTTTTCGCGGTAAAATTGCGCGCGAGTTTTAAATTGAAAACTTGAATATGCAGAAATGTTGCTATTTCTGGCAGTTCGAAATTCGAGACGTAAAGAAAACCTTGGCCACCCCCTCCCCCCAGGTATGTAAGACCGCAACTCCTGACCGGATCCCTTCCTCCCCCCAAATTGCGTTACGTAATTTTCGTACGCTCCCTTAATAAGACTGTTGATAGTTTTTGAATTTAACTTTAAAGTTAAATCGTTAAGCAATATGTTGACTTCGTTAATTAACGATAACCGGATTAACGTTTTTCTGTTCAGCTTTAATAATAATATTTTAAGGCCGTTGAACGCAGTAAAAAAAACCAGTAATGGCAACTTGAATGGAAATAATAACATCAATGATTGTTTTTTCATTTTTTTCAACTCTGACATCTAAATATCGGTCTTATTCGAGGACAATATCGATTTATCTGTATCAGATTTTTGGTCCAATATTTCAGTATTTCGATATCATCGAAAGCCGTTATCTATGCTCTCGGGTGGAGGGAGCAGCGCATATAGGGGTATTTTGCCAACCTAGACGGTCAAAATGATTTGATTTTTGATATTTTAAATTGATTTTTTAAATTTAATTTTTTGATTTTTTAAATTTGTAATGACTCTGTAATTGACTTTGAGCTACAGGAAGTGTTTTGCGATAAATAATGTGTTCTAAATTATTGGGTTTTATCGGAAAAAATAATAAAACTATCTTTTCAACTCAAATTTTTATTTTTCTCTTAAACCAAATTTAATAAAATTTATACAACTAATTGTAAGATGACGATGAGTGCCATAGCTCTTCTTCGTCCTGCTCACTCTGTGTCTTCAGGAACCTTCTCCAAATCTGAATCAAAGTCATCTAGAGGTTCAAGTTCAGCGGGAATCATCAATTCAATTGCATCCTCCGTGAACGGCATTGATTTTTCGGGGGGTTTAACGCACGCGACTGATCAGTGGGTCAGAATTCAGTTATAGCCTGTTTATAATATCAAGGTTACACTCCGCCCGAATATAAATTCTCTATTTTTCTCCCCATCATGGTTGTTCACCCCTGACTTGAAAAAGTGCGGTTAAGCACGGCTGATTTAATGATTATTATATTGTACAAACTATCATCTCGCAATAACAATCGAAATAATAACCAGGAAGAACCAGGATATACAACATAAAGTTTTTTATGCGTAAAAATGTGGTAAAATATTGAACAATTCTGAACTTACTTTTCAAACGACGGGAAAACAATATTCCATTGACAAATATCACAGCAAAAAGTTTCAACAGTATGTGTCCTTACCTGCTTGATCCAAATCTGTAATAATATTTTCGAAGAAATCGCTGTTACCAAAAATGTTTACTTTTTAACTGAGACAGTCTTAGAAACAAACTTAGAAAGCCGAGAAAGATACGTTCGCTTGCAGCGATGGTAAAGTACCGACTGAAACTATAGGGTGCGGGTGCAACCTCTCGTTCTGTGGTCATTTGACAGTAATAATAACCGGTTTTAATTTTTAGAAATTGATTTATGACCGCCTAGATCGTCAGAATACCCGTTGTGCGGCGCGGCAAGTAGACGCGTGGGCGTGTGTCGTAGTCGTATACTCGTCTGGAATAAACAATTGTATAAATAGTTGTCGACGCGTACAATTAAAGACAAAGATTCATACAAATCTATAGATGCAAAGACGTAAAGAGAGGGTAAAAAACGTCCCGCATCTCCCTTCCCGGGCATAGTCGAGGCGCGATTCCCCCTCACTGTTCCTCGGGCGTATTCACCGCGCGGCTATTCCGGAATTCCCGAAGCAGGCACTTTGCCGGCGAGGCTAACGAGACAACACGTAAGTCGCGCGTCAGCGAAGGATCTCGTCGAACGAGCAGTTGTTTTTTTTTTTATTAAACGCGACGGCTGACAATCGAACTAGCGTTTGGAGGTCGCGCGAGGCTTTGAGACGTTACCGATGTTCCGAGCAAAGGACGACGACGAGGACGAGGACGATATCGAAGAAACAACGGGCTATGGGAATGGCGAAGCGTGATAAAACGAAACGGGGCTCGGACGAGTGCGGGTCAAAAGGAGTCTCATTTTCTTTCGGCGGAACGTTATTGTGCATGGTTGCGTTTTTGACGAATGTCGCACCAATGTGGAACGGCAGCGGCGAGGGTTTCGTCGTCACGTCCGCTGCTGCCACTGCGAGTCGCCAGATCGCCGGCAAGTGTTGTCCCTTCGACGAGATCTTGTCAGTTGAGGAAAACTTCACTTGTGCGCATCCGACGCAGGAGCCCGATCGTCGACTTTATTATTCGGGAGAACGGCATCGCGCAGAATCGCCTGCTACTGCTCTGAGCAGCGATTTCGAATTTTCCGGTTGTGAGAAAGACGGCGAAAAGTTGATAATAACGGGTCTGCCGAGCGGCAAGGAGAACGGAGAATGGCCGCCGTTTCGAGCAGCACCAATTGCCTGTATCGAACTCTTGTGGGACAAAACAATTGGCCGAAGTATACCGATTGTATGTCAGTGTGTCGTCGAGGCGAACGAGACTGCGCTAAAGACTACCGCAACCGAAGAGGCAACTTTCAATCCTCCGATTCTCGCGAATCTTCGTGTTTGTTGCCGCCCAAACGCCATCTACGATCTCAAACAACGTGACTGCATTCACGCGAAACGCCACAACGACGAAGTAGTCGCGAATTACTTGAAAATTCTCGATCGGAAGTTTGACTTTGTGAGCATAGTCCGAGGTCCACCAAAGTGCGATCACGCTATTCTTGACTACGCGGTGAACGCGACGAGAGATCTTCGAGTTCTCGACGATGGAAGACTCGAGGTAATGACGCGGGAAAATCATTCGAGTACAATTATTTCACGTCTTGCGCGATTATTTCTGTATAGCTGTCGAAATGGAAAGTACTAGTAATTGTGGGGATTTCCCGACGCGTAGACAATTTCGTCTCCCGCGGCACGGTAGCGAAGTTTCCACCGTTGGAATGCAACGAAATGTATTTTTTTAGCACATTTAGACTACGAGTCACTAAAACACTTTTGGGGTGTAGTTCCGAAAAGCCCGTACCGCCGATTAATTTGGAATTTCGTGTTACCTATGTATTTTGACTCGCTGATTAGAATATGATAGTGAAAATACCCGCAAATTTGATTTTCAAGGTCAAAATTCAAAAACTGGTTTTTTGAAAGTTTTTCGACTTCATTTTGATAAATCTTGATCTTAGAGAAAAATGTTTCCTGCAAAAGTTGTAGGTTGTAATGAAATTGATATTTTGTTTTCTATACAGTTTTTATCTAAAACCATTCTGTTTCGAGAAAAATGGGATACTGCTCCAATAAGTACATTTTGCTAAACTCCATTAGTTTCGATATTATCTACTTATGCACTTCACCGCGAAAAGGTTGAAGTTTAGTCTTTAAAGTACAAGTTTATTTTTTTATATTTTATTTTATTATTTGCATTTATTTTTGTTGTTTTTCAATATTTTTGTCTATTTTAGGCTTTTTTGTATTTGTTTTTATTTCTTGCTCTTTTTCTTTGGGTTCGTTTGGGTTTGTTTGGGCTTAGCAAAATGTACTTATTCGAGCGTTATCCTATTTTTCTCGAAACAGAAACGTTTTAGACAAAACCTGTCTGGAACATAAAAAATCAATCTTTTTATAGGCTGCAACTTGTGTCGGGAACATTTGTCTTTAAGACCAACATTTGTTAAAATAAAATGTAAAAACTTTTTTTTCATCCGGTTTTGTGAGTTTTGACCTTGAGAATCCAATTTACGGGCATTTTCACTATCATATTGGTAATCAGCGAGCCAAAATAAACGGGCACACGACATTCCAAATTAATCAGCGGCATATGGGCTTTTCGGAATTTTATCCAAATAATAATTAACTCTCAATCCGTGAACCTGGGTCGTTTTCGTCCTGACCAAAATCATTTTCTTCGCGGGTTGCTTAATACTTAATGAAACAAAAAATTAAAAATAACAGAAAAAGAAACCCTATTTTCCCTTGAGAAGTACGGCCGAAAGATTGACCTTTTTTTTCATTGACAATTGTTGGTTTGGTACTGCAAAAACGAAAACGACCGCGGTTCACGGGATTAAGGTGCCTCAAATACGTTCGCGGATTGAGGGTTAAAGATAATTATTGGGTGAAATAATTTTATCTCGCGCATAGAGCACGGTGGAAAAATAGCGTCTTTGATCTGGGCGGTGTACGACGTTGCGTATCGCGATCTGTCTATTTCGCTTCGGGGTTTCCCTATCGCTATGATTTTTATCCGTACGTAACGCGCGAGTCACAGCGGGGAAAAAAAAAATTCCGTAAGTATCTTCCATACGATATTTTTGCCACGTTTCGTGGGAACGCGTGCTCGGAATGTTTATCGAGATCGACAAGCGAGATAACCGGATGTGTGCGTTTCTTCGGAACGTTTCTTCGGGGCGTTTTTTAAAACATTTTTATTAATTCAGAAATTGAGTCTGACGAATAACGGCTGAGTCGTGTTAGGCGTCTGATCTCGAGTAAACAAACAAAGTTACGATGACGCGAACATTGGCGTTCGAAGCTCGGGCATAACAAAGAGGCCAAGCGGAGAGCAGAGGCAAGGCCTACGGTTTATTTTTTCTACTCGCTCTTCGGTGTCTCGCTTCTGTAAGCCTCGCGTCGACGGAACTTGAGCAGAGCGCGTCAGACGAGCCCGCTGACGATCTTGTTTTCTCGCATGTTTCGTCGACGGGGTCGTACGGCGAGCAGATTGTGCTACCTTCCAAGGGCGAGGGACAAGCTGGACCAATGACGATTTTGGCGAACGAGGATAACAGCTGCGTCGACGTCGGTGACGGTAGCAGCCGAAATCGCGATATTCTCGTCGTGCGAATTTGCAGTGGCTCCAAGTTTTGCGAGATTAACGCGTGCGTGAGAAAATGTTGCCCCGAGGATGAAGCATTGATGGACAACAATTGCGGCAAGTTGGCCGCGCGAGCGCTGCCCGGACGTTTCGACGAGCGTCTGGTGATCGCGTCGATATCGGCGGCTGCGACAACGACAAGCCCCGAATGGATCGAGACGCATCCGGGTGAGCACGGGAATGATTTATTTCTATGCGAGTTTCTCTCTGCCTCTCTCTGTCTCTATCGCACTCTCGGTGATTATAAAAGATTACGGTCTTCTGATCGGAAAGCCCTGCAAGTACGGAATGTTTCCGGTTAACGCGAGCGAGGGATGGTACCTGACGAAGCAAGGACACTTCCATCTGCCGTCCTATCGAATATACGAGCATCACGAGTACTGCATCGATCTATTTTACGAGGACAATCCACGCGATCCGCCCGAAAGCCTCACACCGTTTGTCTGCTTCGACGAATCGAGCCAATACACCGAAGAATCGAGCCTACGGTAAGGCGCGGCGGGGGGATGTACGGCGATAGGGTATTTGAATATATTAAGGGGTCCTCTTACTTTAGACGCTAAAAAAGGCCATTTTCATGAATTCGTTTGATAGGTCTATATTATAGATATTGATATAAAAGTTGCTACACTTAATAAATACACTTTCGAAATACATTTAACATTTTTATTTATTTATTTAAGTCACTATTTATAGACAAATATGGCAGTTAAAAAAATGTCCGAAAAAATTGTAGGTCTGCGCTGTTGATGAAATCTCGGAACATCCGAAACAAAACAAAAAATCAACCGTTCCAGATTCACTATGTTAATGGCTATAGCGCATATCCTACGATTTTTTATATATGCAAAAATTACAAAATGGCGGACATTTTTCGAAAAAACAATAAAAACCGAATTTTTTCACCCTTTTTGGCACAGAAATCGTAAATATCAAAATTAAAAAATTCTTGGCATGCGCTATAGCTATAGGGGTAAAGAATATGTGGTTAAAATTTCATATGAATCCGTTCAGTAGTTTCGAAGATTTTATCAACAAGCCGTCAAAAAACGCGTTTAAAGTTTGTTTGGGTTACATAAATACATAAAAAAAAAATTATGTGCTTCGAAAGTGTATTTATTAATTGTAACAACTTTTATAGCAATATCTATGATATAAACCTATCAAAAAATGCATGAAAATAGCCTTTTTTATCGTCTAAAGTGAGAAGACCCCTTAATTCTCGAAGCGAACACATGGGTCGTTCGCGGCCTCGGTATTTCAACAATGGTATCCCGTGATGGTTTGTTCACCTGGCGCGTTCGTTTTGCGCTGTAAAAAAAGTTTGGGGCAGGGCACGGTCTTACATACAGGTCTTGAAACGACGGTAGTGGGGGACGCTTCACTTAGCGTCCAGTTTTTGCTTCAATTTTCGGCCGCATGGTGCGCATAGGGAAGTGGGTGTCGTGTGCGAAGAAGACAGCAATATCACATGTCTCTGTCTTGCATACAGCGCATGGACTTTAGACTGTAATGTTTCGGTATACAGGTTCTTGTTTCTTTTTGTAAGAAATATCCATTACACGGAAAGTAAACGAAAAAAGTATGTATTTGCATGCTAAAATGAACGAATTAATGCATACACGCTTAAAAATATAACCAAACTTATATTAACCGCGTGCAAAACTCAAGCGATTATGATAAAAAATTATTGATGTTTGGTTCTTTGTATTGCCATTGTAGTTAAGGAGAATTGTTACGCTGTGCATTGGAACCCGAAAGTTCTGGATTGTCACTGAATTCAATTGTCATTAACAGATATTTAGGCATATCCAACTATTTTTTCATACGCGTAACGATTTTTAACTGTTCAACTCACATACACCTACAGCACGAAACATTTTATGATCGGTTTAGGTTATTGTCGTGACACCCCCCGATCGCAACGACACATGGTGGCAACGATAAGAAAAAAAAGCTTGGACACTAAGCGGCTCACTCGCCCCCTATCAAATACGACCGTCGATTTAAGGCCGGTATGTAAGACCGTGGGGTAGGGGTAGTTGACTGCCACAGACCCGCCGATCGAGCTGAAAATTTGCACAAACCTTCCTTTTAATATTTTAATATAATCCCTAAAGGGATTTTTGGCGACTCGCAATAGTTTTCGAGATATTGAATTTTTACGTTTTTTTAACGCGTGCCGATATATCGACAGGGTGGACCACTTAACGTGACCACCCCAAATATCTCCGTTGCCTTTAGAGTGACGAAAAAAATGTCAGGAGGTAATTTGATTGATTTCGAAGAGCTGATACAGTGATGAAAAATTTATTTCTGTCAATGTCATAGTTTTTGCGTTCTCAAGGTCATCAATGGTTTTTTAAATGGAAACATGTTTTTTTGCTATTAAGACGTTGTAGCTGATATTCAGACGAATCCAACGACCTATCATATCATGACCTTGAAATTATTTTTCACCGAAATACACGTGTAAAGACGGGAAATCGTGATAGTATTGACAATAAGAATATCCGAATAATGTAATTGAGTTTTTTGTGCAGAAAATTTGTTGTAACAAATGTTCGAAGTGTTAACATTCGACACATTTTTGAAGATGTCGGATTTTAACACATTTTTACATTAACCATTAACCATTAACACATTTTTTCGACACATTTTTGAAGATGTCGGATAAGTGAGTCTCTTGACCTTCGAATAGTTGTGGTGTGATAGCGGCGAAGGTTATCCAACGGAGACAATAATGTCAAGAGTCGAAGATGTTTCTGATGTTTGTAAATACTGGCATTGTAACGTAGTAGAGTGAAGAAAACTGTAGTAGAGTGAAGAAAGCTTACCATCTAGCAATATTAGAATCAGTAGACAAGTGTATCCATCCAAAGTAACATGTAATAACCTTATCGAAAATGGTATTGTACAGTCAAGCAAAGAAAGTGGTAATGATTCTGGTTTATGGTGAGACCGGCAGAAACTTTGTGCAAGCGCAGGAACCTTATGTACAACGTTATCCTGACAGAAATCATCCTTCCCGTCGATGTTTCGATCGAAATATTCATTTATTCCGTAAAACGGGCAGTGTCAATCGACTTAAAAGGAAACGTCGCAAGACTCAAATGAACGAAGATGCAGAGATTGCCGTTCTGGCTGCAGTAGTTCATGATCAGTAATTACACGTGTACTTTGATGAAAAATCATTTCAAGGTCATGATATCATTGGTCGTTGGATTCGTCTGAATATCAGCTACAACGTCTTAATAAAAAAACATGTTCCCATTTGAAAAACCATTGATGATCTTGAGAATGCCAAAACCAGCACCTTGACAAAAATGATTTTGGTAAAGCTATAGAATCACGGCTCCAGACCAATTTCAATGCCATATTTTTTTTTGCCATGAACGCATTTATAATGTCATCACTACTGATATTCAGTTGGGGGAGGCCGACATTTTTTATTAATTCCATAAATTATGGGATTTTGAAGTTTGCAGAAACGAGGGACAAAATAGCACATTATAAACACACACTCACATACGCACACACACACGCACAAACAGGTGGAATATTTCGGCGGAGAAAATTCCGAGCGGGAAGATTGTATCGAAAAATATCATAAGGAAGAGAAAGAGGAGTGCGATAAGTTTTCCAATTCGAAAGTTTTCCGATTTATTCATCAATATTTTACATTTATTATCAATTTTATCGTCTCGTAGTGTTCATACTAAATAGCAATATTCAGCCCTTAAAATAAATACCCTTCAATTCCCGAAGCCTCTCATATTTTTACTGAAAGTACATCATCTCAAGTAAAAATAACTCAAAGAATTTTTTAAAACAAGTTACTTGACAAAAATTATACATTTTTGAACATTACGGTGCATTTCCAGCATTTTTTTTCAACGATTAAATTAACAATCCAACATTAATGTTACAATATTATAATTGATTAAACTTGAAGTGAAAACTGCAAAGAACACCTATGAATTTTTTCAGAATTTTTCGTAACATTTACGGTTGTTAAATATGTCGTGGACGCCAATGACCCATGTATTCCGTGAAAAGGTGCCGAAAAATAGTATTCGGTTCGAGGGTTAAAAATATGGTTCATTCTCTTGCCATCTTAAAAAAATATACTTTTTAAAAAGTATTCGCTATGATTTTATCGAAAAAATATGCATTATTTTCCTTTATTTCAATTTTTTATTAGATAAATTTGAACGTTTGGTCACGTGAACGGCAACGCTTCAGGATTGGATCTCCAGTGACGTTACATGCCAGTAAATAGATTGTCATTACGAGTCCTGTGACGAGTAATGATCGATATTCTAGTTCATTTCAGTGTATTTTCGTGATTTTTCTGTTAACTCATAGTTGTTTGTAGTGCTAGTTACCATATTATTAACTTTTAAATAAGAATGGAGAGGAAGGTTTTCTGTGCGATAACTCAGGGGCGTTATAGCTCCTTTGCCTTGTTTACTGGCATGTAACGTCACAGGCGTCACGTGACTACATATCTGACAACGGGAGCGTTTTGGCGGTCTGGTTGAATATTCAAATTTTATTACCGATTCATATCGTTAATACTGACATTCACGAAGATAAAAAAATATCGTGAGCATAATATTAAATTACCATTAGAAAATTACCATAGCGAAAAGATCATTAAGCGGTGTTCTCACTTTATACGCAAAAAAGGCTATTTCCATTTTTTTAATGGGTTTATATTATAGATATTGATATAAAAGTTGTTACACTTAATAAATACACTTTCGAAATACATTAATTTTTGTTAAATGTATTTATGTAACACAAACAAACTTGAAACTCGTTTTTCTCGAGACAACGTTTTTCGACGCCTTGTTGATAAAATCTTCGAAACTACTGAACCGATCCTTATGAAATTTTAACCACATATTCTTTACAACTATAGCTATAGCGCATATCAAGGATTTTTTTATATTTTGATATTTACTATTTTTCCCAAAAACGTTTTTTTGTTTTTTCGAGAAATGTCCGCCATTTTGTTATTTTTGCATATATAAAAAATCGTATGACATGCGATATAGCCATTAACATACTGAATCTAAAACCGTTTGATTTTTTTGTTTCGGATGGTCCATCTCCGAGATTTCATCAATAGCACAAACCTCCAATTTTTTCCGGACATTTTTTTAACTGCCATTTTCGTCTATAAATAGTGACTTAAATAAAATAAAAATTTCAATGTATTTATTAAGTGTAACAACTTTTATATCAATATCTATAATATAAACCTATCAAAAAAGTTCACGAAAACAGCCTTTTTCAGCGTCTAGAGTGAGAAGACCCCTTAAAGATGATTTCCGTACAACAGTCAAAGACCCTATTGTCGCGCGTATACTTGGCGCTTTGTATACAATGTAACATGTGTTTTGCGTATTTGTAGATATTGGATATTCGCCTTTCTCCAGTTGACGAGTTGCGTATTTCTCATTTTAACGCTGGCAGTATACGCGTGCCTGCCCGTATTGAGAAATCTTCACGGAAAGACGCTCATGTGTCATGTTGCGAGTCTGACGGTCGCGTACGCTAGTCTCGCGGTGGTCGCGCTCGCTACACCGTCGAACGCCGGTGATCCGGACGAGGGAGCGACTCACTTTTGCAAATTTCTCGGTAAGTACCCCCCCCCCCCCCCCCCCTCCGCGCGAGCACGATCACGTCGTAAACGCTGCGCTCGTATTTGCAGGCTTCACCCTTCTGCTCTCTTGGATAGCGGCCTTCACATGGTTGAACGTCATGTGCTTCGACATTTGGTGGACTTTTGGGTATGGATATAACCCAGTCGAAATGTACAAGAAAATCATTTGAAATTGCAATAATTAACCGTTCGCGGTCACATGGGGTCCAAGGGACCGCACTTTGAGCCAAAATTACTATAAGTTGTAGACGGCCAAGGGGGCTGGCCTGCCTCGTACGGGTGCTTTGGAGTGGCCTTTGTCTGTACCGATTAGGTTCGGACGATTCCCGATAGCAGTTTCGTCGTGGTAGTCGATACACAAAAAAAATCAGGCGGGTGCTGGGGTCGCTTTGAACCCCCTGTGACCTGCACGTATATCTTTTCGTAAAAAGTCGTATTTTTTTGCGTGGGATCGCTCTACGAATGTAAGTATGAATATGAGAACGGTAAAAAAAATTCTATCAAGTTTATATGAACTACTCTGAAATGCGAGTTCTTTGCAACGTCCGTCTACGTCATTTAAAACTCATTACAATACTACCAGGAAAACCATAAAACCATGTGTCGCCTTTGAGGGACAAACTTGATTTATTTACGATTCTTCAAATATTTTGTATTTTTTAAGAATTTTTTTATAGCTTTCATATACAGGGTCGGGAAAAGTATGTAAACCCCTGGAAATTTCGGAGGGTTGGTTGAAAAAATAATTATTCACGGTCAGGTCGTAGGTAATTTTCAACGAGGAATCCAAGGGTGACCTTCAATTTGACCTTGAACCTCATCTTCAAGGTTATTTCAAGGTGACCTTTGTTTTTTTTTCAATGGTAACCCCTATTTTTGACATCAGCAATCGAAAGAGTGGGAAATTTTACGTTCAAACCTGTACTCAGGTCGTTGGTCGGGTGTGACCTTGAAGGTCATTTGGACTTAAGAAAGGTCTGGGTTGGGTTAACGGGATGGTTCAGTATTTCCTCAGGTCAAGATCATTCTTGGAGCAATTTTCAACACGGAATCCAATGATGACCTTCAACTTGACCTTGAACCTTATCTTCAAGGGAAAACCACGATTTTTGACATCGGCTATCGAAAGAGCGGGAAATTTTACGTTAAAAAGTGTTGATACATTTGATCTTCACTCACCTTTATGATTACCCACAAACCCCAAACCCAACAAACCGTAAACCCACAAACCCTAAACTCACAAGCCCACAAACCCCTACTCGCAATCCCCAAACCCACAAACCCCTAACCCACGAACCCCAACTCTAAACCCACAAACACTAAACCCACAAGCCCACAAACCCCTACTCGCAATCCCCAAACCCACAAAGTCCTAACCCACGAACCCCAACTCTAAACCCACAAACCCCAAATCCCAAAGCCAACAAACCCCAATATTCTACTCGTATGCCAAGTTTTATTTAACTCGGTGGGTTTCACTTGGGTAGGTGTACTTGTTAGTGATTTTTCATAAATCAAGCGTTAAAGCAGCAGCTATTTCTTTAAAAACAATTTTTTTTATTTCATAAAATAAATTTGTCAATCGACAGGTTATTCGTTTACTATACTAAAAAAATTAATTACGATTGATTAAATTTCCGGCCACAGGAAAGTTCAATTACATTTTTTTAATGTCTGCTACGACAAACGTTTCGCTTATTACCCCGTTAACCCAACCCAGACCTTTTTTAAGTTCAAATGACCGTCAGCTGACCTTCAAGGTCACACCGGACCAACAACCTGAGTACATATTTGAACGTAAAATTTCCCGCTCTTTCGATTGCCGATGTCAAAAAAGGGTTCTCATTAAAAAAAGTTGACTTTTAAAGAACCTTAAAGATGATGTTCAAGGTCAAATTGAAGGTCACCATTGGATTCCTCGTTGAAAATTACCTAAGACCTAACCTTGAATATTTTTGTTTAACCAACCCTCCGAAATTTCCAGGGGTTTCCATACTTTTTCCCCACCCTGTATATTGTGTTTACACTATGATCTCATAATTTTTCGAGCCGCTGTTGCGAATAAATTGCTCATTTTTCACGATTATCGTTCTCTTTTTTTACTCGGAAATGGGCCCTCTTCAACTGTCCAATGAAATACCTTTTTTGAAACGCCCACTATGAAGCCTTTTTTTCCTTGAAGTATCATATCTCAAGAGTATCACCCTAATTTTTTTCTTGCTTTTTTCATTGAAAAGTGCCAGAGTTATGATTTTTTAAGTAAAAGACTGCTTTTTTCACGCATTGATCCCTTTCTGATATTTTTCCGCCATTTTAAATGTCGATTACAATATTATACCGAGAATGCCACATTCTAGAAGGTTTAAAGTAACACCCGAATTTTTTTAAGCCATCCGAAACAATAAAATCAACGTGGCAATCGTTTAAACATGGCTGGGGTCACACGGACCCCATGTGACCAACTAAGTTACAGGCCGAGGGTGTGACCTCGAAGGGTTAAATACGACTATTTTCTTTTTCTAATTAGAGGGGGGCGGGGGGGTAATCTGAACCCAGGTTGTCGACCGGAATCTGCAGGAGCTTCGACGGCTATCTTGAATTTAAGGGGAATTTGTTTTTATCAAATAACTCGCCCATTTTCATCTTTTGACTATAAATGGTCGTATAAAAACTTGTAGCAAATTCAATTCTCTACAACTTTGATCGCAACAATTTTTTGTCTACGATCGATAGTTTCCCACTTAAACTTGAAAAAGCGAGTAGAATTAAATCGTTGCATAATTTTGTTTATTTTCAACTCCAGCGGATAAATAAACTACAATGAAATTCTCTACAAGATTAGTCGGTAGCGCTTTTCCCCTGGGGTACATATTTTCGTATTTAGGCCTACGGTAGCGGAAAAGGGGGTGTAAAAAATTATGTCACGAATCATTCGACAACTGCATGTCTTTCTGTGACATAAAACTCGAACCATATTTATGCAAAATAAAACCCTTTTCCGCACCACCGCAGGGGTAGAGTTTCAGGTGCGTTTTTTGACGTGGTATCCCCTGTAGGCCTCATCCACGCATTATTACTTACAAATTTGGGCCGTTATTTTGCCGTTTTCTTTCTTACAAGTTTTTTAAACCGGAGCACCTTTTTTTCCCTCCTCGACGATGGTCTTGCTAAGTTGACATAATCAGCTTGCTAAGTTAACTCTTCGCAAATTTGGAAATTTTTGTCGTCAGGGGTGTCGGCGTTAAATATCAATTCTGCAGGATTGTCTTTATTATGTTCCTGACAATCGATATCATAATAATTATCATCATCAATTCGTCTTCGTTTATGCGTTTGAATTCGAAAACGAACGAAATTATGCTATAATTCGATTGTACTCCCTTTTTAGGTTTAGACAACATTTTAGTATCGTAGACAAAAAGTTGTTATAACTAAAGTTCTAGAGAATTTAATTTCTTACAAGTTTACTTTTGACCAATTTTAGTCAAAAGTTAAAAATAGCCGAGTTATTTGACAAAAACAAATTTCCTTTAAATTCAAGATGGCGACCGAAGCTCTAGCATTATCCGGTCGAAAATCTGTATTAACCCTTCCTTGACACACTCATATTCGGCCACGACTTTGACACACTGGGTCAATTTGACCTGGACAGTACTTTATCCACCTGTCCTTAACAACCCTTCGGTCGGTTTTTATTGAAACAAATCGGGGATACACTTTAAACATTTATAATTCGCTGCATAATTAAAATTCGAAAAGTATAAAATTGAATTGTTGTAAAAAATTATCGAAAAGTTTCAATTTTCGGAAAGTGAGCACTTTATCTCAAATTCGTGCGGGTCAAAATGACCCAGTGTGTCAAGGAAGGGATAAGACTATGACCCCCCCCCCCCCCCCCAACAATAAGAAAAAGAATATACCGGTATTTAATAATTGCAACTTCCAATGTACATTCCGACTTGACTAATATTGTTGTCAGCGTTTTCTTCTCGTATTTTTGGGGATATTACGATATCTGTGGCCCCTAATTCTGACCACGCAGCCTTCATATTTTAGGCCTTAGGCCACAGCAACGGATATAAAATCATGTGCGAATTTAACTTTTTTTTTCGTATGAAAAAGTGATTCAGTCATAAAATTAATTACACATCTATTTAGTATGAATATCAAGCTGTTAGAAAAAATATATATATTTTTTCGATGTACACAATGGCCGACTACCCGAAACTTCTCGAAACAGCTTTTTTCCTATTGGCGTGACAAATAACTTCAACAATTTTCACTCGATTTACTTCAAATTTAAAAGTTATGTTCCAAATTGCATTTCGCAGGGAAGTACGTACGGAATTTCTGATTAATCGAAAACTTTTCATTTTATGAGCAGTTTATGAGCAGTTATAACAAAAATTTTCACTTCTTAAGTTCAAGTACTTACAACTTTTGAATAAAACAATATTTTTTAAATTCCGTACGTACTTCTCTAGGTATTCTAATGTAGATTGACGAGAATTTTTGTTTTTTGTTCTAGATAAAAAATTATGGATGCTAAATGTCACGCCGCGGAGTGCCTAAAAAAAGATAACAAAAGAAAATATTAGTAGTCGGCCATTTTGTACATCGGAAAAAAAAATTTTTCTAACAGCTTGATATTTATACTAAATAGATGTGTAATTAATTTGATGAGTGAAGCACTTTTTCATGCGAATAAAATTGTTAAATTCGCACATGCTTTTATACCCGTTACTGTGGCCTAAGTCCTTAACCCAAAATAATACTTTTTCAAGAGTGGTAAAAATCGGAATTCTACCCTTAAGGGGGTGAAACAGGGGTTTTAAAGCTTAGGTTCCTTTGAATATATTTTTTTAATCCTCACATATGTGTGGCATGCCCAGTTAAGGAGTTACTTAGTTAAATTAATACTTGACTGTTTACACGCACCGAACAGCGAGGAAAACATGGTACAGTGTTATAAATAAATAAAATTTTGGTGAGTTTAAAGTAAATCCGGTCAAAAATATGTATTTTCATACAAACCTCAACACTCCCGTTTAACCCCCTTAAGGGAATCACATTGAAAACTGCTGAAATGCGCGTTTAATTATGTGTATTGAAGTGTATTTATAGCAAGATCCAAGCAACTCTGACCAAAAAATATGTTGTCTCATATAAACTTTGAATCCCCCGTTTCACCCCCTTAAGGGTCGGATTAAGATTTTCACACTCTCGAAATGTCTAATTTTGGGTCAAATATGAAGACTGCATGGTCAGAATTAGGGGCCACATATATCGTAATACTGCCGTATTTTGGGATACGAATAATGTTTTCAACGTTTTTTTAGGGGACTGGGCGGCGCTGATATTTCCGGTCGACGACGCGGCGGTGGTCGAGCTGCGAAAAAACGCTTTCTCCTGTATTCGCTGTACGCCTGGGGTTTCTCGCTGGTGACAACGATAAGCGGCATCATCGTTGATCACACCCAACTCTTGCCGGTCTACCTGCGTCCGCACGTCGGCACCGACAGTTGCTGGTTCGAAAGTCGGTCGTGTATTTGTTATTACACGCGTCCCGCTCGTAAGATAAAAATATAACATCGAATAAGTCATTGATACGCTCGTTGTTTGCGCGAATACGCAGGAAACGTGCTCTATTACGGTGAGATACTCTTCTTCATCGGACCCGTCACCATACAGCTCGTGGCGAACGTTATATTCTTCGTACAGACGGCCGTCTACTGCGGCAAAGTCAAGGCCGAGATAACGAGGGTAATGGCTACACCGAGCGATCCTCGAAGTAAACGATTTCGAGCCAACAAGACAAGGTTGGTTTTCACCCCATTCTTTACTCAATTATTATTATTATTATTATTAATAATATTTACACGGGATAAGAATAAATTGGCAAACGAAGAACGTCAACAACGGGGGAGAAATAAGGAAAAATGAGGAAGGTCTGGTTTGTGTGACGCGCAGGCTGGTGATGAACCTCAAGTTGTTCGTGGTGATGGGCGTCTCGTGGAGTCTCGAGGTCATCTCGGCGTACCTGAATCACTGGGCGGTCTCGGCGACTCTCGCTTGGCAAACGGAATTATTCTACGCCTCGGACGTGTTCAACTGTCTGCAGGGATTGCTCATATTCGTTCTCTTTGGCCTCAAGAGCAAGGTGTACCGAGCCCTGAGAGAGCGCTTTCTCGGCAGGCGCGATCGAGAAGATAAAAGAGCGGCCGCAATGGCGATGACGTCTTGGACGGGGCCAGCGGGTGACAAACGCGCGGGACTGCGCGATCCTTACAGGCTGAAGAACAGCGCGAGCAGCAGCACGATTGTCTCGGCAAGCGGCTGTTCGTCGTCGGCGTGATACACTTGTGTACAAGTATAAATAAGAATTGAGACCGCGGCTGGCAAGCTCGATGGATCAGTTTTTGTTGTCAACGACCGTTGTCGCCGCTGCCGATTCCTCGAGATCGGGATCCTCGGTTATTATCGAAATGTCCCTGATCGATGGCTTTCGCGATCGCCAGCCCTCGGGCGGTTGAACGGGCTCTCTCATTTTCGTCAGAAGCTTGGGACCGGCGAGAGATATTATTATTCCACCGGCTGGTGCGGTCAACAGTATGGAAACCACGCAAAACGTGAGCATCATTTCGGCATGGCGAACCTCCTCCGGTTCACTAGGATCCACCTCGTCCAATGTCACCGGCCCCAGAGCTGCCTGTACCGTAGCTTTTGCCATACAAGCGAAAGCGATGAAAATCTTCTCCTTGAGATTGAATCTCGAGCCTATGCCGACCAACACCGTAACCCCTATCCTCACGATTATACCGGTCAGCAGACAACCGATCGTCAGATAAATCGTACTACCCTCCAAATCCTTGATTCTTATCTGCGCACCCGTCACACCGAACAGTATCGGCTCGAAGATCATCCAGAATATTTCGAATGATATCGCCACCGGATTCTGCAACATACCCATGAAAAAAAGTTACAAAAGGCCCAGCACTCGGCCAGTCTAGCGTTGGTGCTGACCTGGACCAGTGTCAGCCCAGTGTCGGCGCCAAGGCTGGCGTACCAAAGGTTCGGTGTAGTTTAAGGCCAAGGTTGGTTGTCGGTGATGCGCCAATGTTCAATTTAACCATGGGTTACTCGTCGGTCAACAAAACCGGCCGAACGTTGGCCTTATGGTTGGGTACCATCGGTTGGGACCCGATTGCCATCCCGAGCGTTGGTTTCATTGTAAGTGTCGGCAATTTTTTTTTCACGGGATTAGAACAGAGAGGGAAGCGTATTGAGAAAAGCAACGAGGACATAGTCGCGCGACGCGGGCATATTGTGCAAGTGCCGGAGTAGTGGGATATGTCGCGCGCGAGTGCAACTGCAGGCGTGATTTATTCGTACGGCCTTCGGCGAAACGAGTCAACGGAATGAACGAGTTCCGGTGCGTGCGGAGAGCAACAAGCCTCACGACGATTACATACATCTAGTATATGTGTCACATTTGGTTAAACTCACGTCGTCAATTTCCCAGCCTTCCTTCTGCCAGAAGTAAGAGCTGACGAAGGCCGCGGCGACGACCGCGAGCGGACCAGCCCCACCGAGCTCGATAGCTTCGCTGCCGAAAACCGCCAACAACCCACCGACCAGCAGCATCAAAACTCTCATCGGTACAGCGAACGGCTGAGGATGGACAATCACGCTTGCGGCTTTACATTGTTTCGTGGAAGTGAGAAGGAAAGAAGGAAAATATCGAGAGTAACTCACGTCACCCTTTTCCGGAACGTATCTCGCGAGGCATCCCCAGAGAATGCCGAAGCCGATCCCACCGAAGATCGCGATCGGACCCTGAAGTATCTGGTACCAGAGAGCATCCTTGGAGAACATGACGCTCTTGATGATGCCAAAGATGGCGACCGAGGCCGCGTCGTCGATACCGGCGATAGCGATTATCAGAGTCGGTATACCCTGCGCACAAAATGTCGGCCGGTCTTTAACGCTTGGTTGGAGGAGGATACGAGGAGAGGACGGACACGTGTACGTACCTTGGCGACACCGTAACCCTTGCCGCGAAGTCTGAAGAGACATGGAACAACGACGGCCGGCGAGACCGCGGCTACGACACTGCCGATCAGAAAACTCCAGACCCACGGTAAGCCGAGGAGATACGTGGCCGTGACACCGATTACCGTAGTCTCGACGCACCACGGTATCAGGCCCAATTTCGGCAACGTCACTCGCTGCTTCTTTAACGCTTTCGGATCGAGATCGAGACCGGCTCTCGTCAATATTATCACCAATGCGATTTTCCTGCAATTTACCAAAGTCCGTTTCTCTTTCTTGCCTATCGGGCTTGGGAACGAGGGACGGCGAAAAAAAAATAGTTGATGCAGCCACGCGCTCATCGCATCTTCTTATCGAGGTTATCAATGATTTTCCAATCGAAGAATCCCCGATCCGATATCGCGGATATGTGTACAAACAAGAGGGATTATCTCGGGTGATAATCGGAAACTCGGGACCGCGTGACTCGAGAGTCACGCGCTACGCTTTATTTCTCATCTTTCTTTCCCTAATCCATCTCAAGAAATGGATCGAGGCCTCAGCGTTTATTCTTTTTTATTTTCCGGTACGACATATTTCTTTGCCTCGGCTCGATGTGCACGCGCAGGGGGGCGACTGATGGCGATGATCGGTGGGTCGATCGAACGAGAGAAAAAAATTATATTCACGCTGGTTTGCCGGCGATAAAACCTCGTGACTGCGGTATCGAGGTCTCGTGCTCTCGCTTGCCTTCTTCTTCAAACAACCGATCAATTATCGAACGCGCGCCTTCTTCTCTCTTTTCGCGTTTTCAATTTGACGAGACAGTTGGGGGGAAATTCGGTAGACGCGGATTTAAGATGAGAGAGAGCCGCAGAGAAAGAGAGAGAGAGAGAGACAGAAGTGTTTATTCCGTACTTTGGAACCGGAGTTCCCTAAGAGTACCGTGCAACATGATTTACAACGCAGACGTAAAATGACAGTAATAAATAAATAAAAAATAAGCATACTAATATAATTCTAAGAATAATAATAGTAACAGTGATTACGATATCAGATGAGAGAGAGAGAGCGAGAGAGAGAGAGAGAGAGAGAGAGAGAAAAAGCAATGGCTCGTAAAGATTTCGAAAGCCGCGGCGAGGATAGGTAATTCCGAAAGTATTCGTACGACGATAGACTCGTGAATCAACCTCGTACGAGTACATACCGCATTTATCCGATAATGTACAGTGTATGGCGATCGAGTATATATACGCGCGTTGCAACTTAAACTTGCTTACAAAGACCTTTGAATAATACAAGCCCTCGGTGTAGTAATACATCCACTACGACGATCCCCGTGAAGGAATTTGTTTAGGAGTCCCCAGGTCCTACCGCATGCCTATAGGAATTAAACACGGACGCCGCACGTAGAGAGTCCACATTGGATTCCAAGTGGATTTCGCGCCATTTCTCGATTGACGTTAGTTGAGACTTTTTTATTTGATATTCTCAATCGAAATTTGTTGGATCTCTCAAAAATTATTCTTTCGTGAACATGTGCACAATTTGTCGGGGAGTTCCAAGATGCACCGAAATCTCTACAGGGATTTATCGGGGACACCGCACGTACGGAGTCCTCATTGGGATCCAAGTGGATTCTGCACTGTTCCCCGATGGACGCCGTTTGAGAATTCTTACCACGTTCGAATCGAAAATACGTGAAAAGATACGAGAACAAACTCGGCGTGTTGAAGGTCAATCCGCACGCTTCGTGGGCGTGTACGTGTGCGTTTTATGTCAAAGTGCAGTAAAATAAATAAACGACAATTACAGTGGATTTTCAGTGATGTGGTTTAGTCATTTTTAAGATATACCTTTTTCAGCGGTTTATTCTTTTTTAAGATAACATTGACACTCTAAAACCCACTCATTTTGTATATCTATATATATATTTTTTTAGAAAAGTCAATGTGCAGATTGCGATGGGTTTCATCAAGAATCGTATGGGACTCTGTTTGATAATGTGGAAATGCTTACGGAGGTTGGAGCGATTTAGTTGAGTCAAATGACGGTTTATTCATTTCTTTTTTCAATGAACCTCAAAAAAATGCATACGAGGTACAGATTTATTCAGTATATGCTAATTTTTTAAAAATATATAATTAAAGGGCAAAATTATGCATTTTAATATTTTGATTACGTAGAGTGGAAAAACTTTTGTGTTACTACCAACTTGAAAAAGTATAACATTATCGATGATTATTATGAAAAAACTACGACAACGAATGTTTTATACAATTCACAATGAAATTTTGAGTAATTTTTAATTATGCCTATTCATATTTATGTCACGAGATTATTGGCCCATGGTTTACGATGGGCAAGATGAGGATTTTTTTTTCTAAATGTTTACAAAGCTTCAGTTTGCGTTAATCCGTTGTTAAAAATGGTTTATCTTGGTGCTAAATAACAACAAAATTAGATAACCTTTAGTGTGAAAGTCTTGCCCATCTAACCGCACGTTAAATTACATACATTCAACTATTTTTTATCTCTGGTGTTTGGTGGTGAAAACGGTTCAAAAAATTGGTAAAGACTCAGTATGGTCTAAACAATAACATGTATTTTTTTTAAATTAAATTTAACCGTGGATTGCGGCTAACGCTCCAACCTCCTTAAGTTGCATAAAGTTGTCTAAATGGGTACCAAATGTCCGCTCGGCAGTCACCAATAAGTTATCAAGTGTCCAACTTTTTTGGATGCTCGTCAACTTAAAGGTAGCCTCCGGGCGGACATTAAGCACCCATTCAACGATCTTCATCAGGAAGGAGGCACAAGTACGCTAACCCAAATGGATCCCTACGACAATTTCTGCACGGGGATGGGTACCATATGTCAACTTGGCAGTTACCAATAAGTTATCAAGTGTCCAATATTTTTGTATGCTTGTCATCGCAGAGGTAGCCTCCGGGCGGACATTTGGCATCCATTTAGCGGACTTTAGGACAGCTTTTTGAAAATTGCTACTTGGTTTGGATTCCAATGGGGAATCCTGATCAGAATCCAGCGTACGCGCGTGACGTTTTAGTATAAGGATCCAACGCAATGTTCCATTGGATCCCTATCAAGAATTAGGCACCAGCGAGGGTGTCGCCAGCTAATGGGCCAGGGGGGTCAAGGTGGGGGAAATATGGTTTTAGACATTTTAGACCCTCATATACATTTTTTTCGAATCTCTAGGACCCCTCCTGGGGGGTTGGCGACGCCCTTGGGCTCAAGTATGGGAATCCAAATGGATCCTTACGACAATTTCTACTCAGATATGGGCACCAAATGTCCACTTGGCAGTTACCAATAAGTTACCAAGTGTCCAACCTTTTTGGATGCTTGTCATCGTAACGGTAGCCTCCGTGCGGACGGTTGGCACCCATTTAGCGGACTTCAGGACAGCTTTTTGACAATTGCCACTTGGCTTGGATTCGAAATCCTGATTAGAATCCAACGTACGAGCGTGACGTTTTGGTATATTCATCCAGCGCGATGTTTCATTGGATCCCTATCAGGAAGTAGGCACCGGTACGCTAACTCAAACGAATCCCTACGACACTTTCTCCACAGGGACCCGTGCAGAAATGTGACCGGGAATTTCCTACTTTGTGTCCGGCCCTAACCAGACTTGCTTTGTCTGATTTACCTGACCGGGCCCTCCCATGGAACAAACCGGGAAGATCGCAAAATCGTTCTTTCACGGCTTACCCTTTATGTTTGGAAATTACAATCTTCTGGCCGGGATACATTGTGAGCAAGTACATCTTCACGTAATGTCTACCCAGTCAGAACATTGACATGTTCTGAAAAGTGGACTCTGTCTCTAAGAACTAAAGAAAAGCTACTTTGCTTTTCACCTCATCAAACATATTTATAATTGATTGAGATGAAACTAATACATCTGTTGTAATTCTATTCATCATTGAAAGCATTCATTTAATCAATGATAGTCGACGAGGATAACAATGCTCATCATAAATACCGGGGTCACGATAACTAATGATTTGAGCATAAAGGATAGCCAAATTATTTTATGAGGCAAAAAAGTAAAGCATGTCATTCGTGGTTTTTGAACGCCTTGTCGCCATGTTGGTAAATAACAATGTTCTGGCCGGGAAGACATTACCTGAATGTATTTCGCCAACAATCCACCAGGTGGCTACAAGCGAAGCGCTTCGCTTAAGCAAGGTATCATCGTACGAGGATAAAAGTTCGTCCTGTGAGTTTTACCACGTACAGAAGTGCTATGCTTACAGTGTGCACTTACGCTTATGATTTTGCGATACTTGTGAAATAACCCTTTGCACTCTAGGCCTTTTTCGCTCGAATAGTGATCTGTGTACGTTTTTCTGTCTCTTTGCCCATCAGGAAATGCGAGCAAGCGTATGTATACACTCATATACTACCCTAGCAAGTAGATAACCAACAAACAATATGTTGTCGAAATACTAAATTGAATACACTCCCTCTTTGACCTCCTCGAGAATTCCAAAAACGCTGAAACGTCATTTATAATTTCCTCGTCTGTTCCTGGTTATTTCCAGATCTATTCCCTACAACTTTCCTGGTCATTTACCGCTTGTTCTCCGGCCCGTGCCTGATCAGTTCTCCAGAAAGGGAACGGCGGATCGGGACCTAGCCTTAGACCCGTTACATTGCGAACCTATTCCAGAGTGGAAGGCCCGAGCAGAGCCGGATATTATCTAGGGAAGGCAGATCAGGGACAGTACTTTTTTCCGACTCAAATTTCTACACGGGGAAGTACAAAAGTCTTTTCGGTTTACCCGCAATTATCGATCGCGATAAAAACAAATCGATTTATCATCGATTATCTCGCAATTAACGAATACGGTGAGGGATCGGCGTCGGTGGCTCTAGATATCTCGCGTAACGAGGGGCCAATCTACAGAGATGAACGCGCGTCACGGTAGCGTTGACCGAGTGGCGCGATTATCATACACCCGAGGCATGAATTTGACGCGCGGTGGGCTCTTCCGCGCGGGCGACATTGCGCGGAACGTCGCAATGGAAACGTTACGAATGGAGCTCGCGTTCGGCATACTCAATGGTGCTATTGCGCCCGTACGTGTGTGTATGTTTAGTGTACATGTACCGACCGTAGATTCGCGATGACGGTCGAGTAGCTACCACCGGCGGCCCCGATATCTACGAGGCCAAGGTTCTGCATGAGGATACCGGTGACGAGCATACCGATGAGGGCCGGCAGGGTCGTCAGTGAGAAGAGCCAACCGCCAAAGTGTGCAGCGATGCTGAGAGCGGCCAGTCCGAAGAGGGGACCACCCGGGGCGGCGTCCTCGCCGACTATCGAATAAACTATACCCCACGTCATTGTACCGAGCAGCAATAGACACGTGACGCGAGCAAATTTTCTGTACGAGGGACAAAAGGGCCGGGGACAGGCTCGCCTCCATCCCGGTGGTTCCCACGAACTTGCCGCCGAGTCCTCACGCCCGTGGCATCTCGAGCAAAATACGTACAGCCACGATCTGTCGACAGAAACCCACGAATCGCTGAGACACAAAGTGCGAGTAGTTCCCCCCAATTCCGTCGTTTTCCTCGTGTCACTTTCGAGGATCTTCCAATCCTCGGCGCGCAACGGTATACCTCTTGAGCTCTTCCGAATATTCAATCTTGTCCCGCAACGAGCTCGACAGGCTCATCGTTGATTTTTTACGATTGTTCCCGTTGACTCGTGCACCAGCCTGCTCGGCCACCTCGAACTTGTGCTGCTGCGGCTGCTGTATGTTTTCGATGCTACCAAAATTACTGTTGCCATAATGAAGGATGGACCTTTTGCGTCCTGGCTCGGAATTGTGCTCGGAACTCGCGCTTATCCTTCTGCTGTGCTCGAAAGCGGGATTTTCAAGACCAAAGGCTTGCTCGCTTATGGAGACTCGTCTCTTGGCGGATGGGGGACCGCCGCCACCCTGATCATGGCCCAAATCCATTATTTCCGATAAAACGCGTTTCTCGCGACGAATCGTTTCGCAAACATGACACGATGCGTTCTCCCTTTGCGAACAATCGATTCTCGGTCGTATCGATGGAGAATCACCCCTCGTGTCATTCGCTGCCGAAGTAAACGCGCGCGCGGTTTAGCCGCTGGTGTTTGGTAGGGCAGCGTGGGGGGCGCGCGCGAGTTCGCTCGATCGAAAGACCGTCCGTCTCGGGTTACCAACTCGGACTGAAAGCTCGCCGGAGTACGATTGTTCGATACGACGTCCGAGTCGCGATTCCGGGTAAAGATGTCATCGTGTGAGAAAGAGGGAGAGAAAGAGAGAGAGAGAGAGAGAGAGTAAGTAAGAGCGAGAGAGCTCGTTAGTCCGCGCGCGCGGTAGATCACGAGTCGACGAGGAAACCTCGTGACTCGCGCGCGCGCATCGTCAACGCTTTTTTCTCCCTTTACTTATGTTATTGGCACTCTATTCGTTGATCCCACTTTCTCTCGTAGCGCTAGCGGGGGTAGGCAATCTTTCGTTTTGCACATTATGAGAGTGACGCTCATCGTCGACGATATCGCACCTGCTCTGCTCCTCTCCGCAACGATATCACGATTTATCGACGCGCTCGTGACTCGCGTCCGATACACGCCGCCACTAATTTCTACCGTCAACAATTCATCCTCTTTTTTCTAGACCCCGCGTCTCAAGGGCGCTGACACTAGCAGCGACAAATTCCTATCGCCAACGATCTTTTCGTTTTTTTTTGTTTTTCGTACAGCGCGAAAACGGCGTCCCAAGAGCCCACCCGCCACAATTATAATACCGAGGAAGATTAATTCTTCTTTTTTTTTATCGTACGGCGTAGACCCGGCGTCTCGAGAGCGCGACGTACTACCGCGCCGCGGATTATTCGAGCGCGTTACGCTCTCGCATTGTTCGTTGACGCGCCGCCGCCGCCGCCACCGCTGGCCCCGCAACGACGATACTATGATTGATAGTGCGCGCGCGACGTCGAACCACTCACGTACGATGGAGATACGACGTGGGGCATAAACCGCGCGCGACACTCGCAACGATCGTCCTCGCATACCTTCGACCATTATTCTTATCAAAATTTCGTTTCTTCAAGGCTCGCCACTAGCAATTGTCGATTATCGTTGCACGACAACAACGAACGCGAGCGTGGGCGGCGCTTTTTTAAACGGTCTGCTTTAGGCAAATTTTGCGTTTTCCATCGACTCACCGACCTTTCGTCGCCTCGGCGAACGATCGACACACACGCGGCTATGTAGGATTCTATAGACGCATTCCGTTTGGCTATAAGACAATTGCTCGAGAATTGAATAAAGTTTGTAGCGTCCGTGTTTGGATACGTTTTTAAATATAGGGTGTCTCAAAATGAAGTGACAGATTTATTTATTAATGAAACGTATTATTTATTTGAAAAGTACGAATATTTTGTTTTTTATATAAGGTACAAACATGGAGGCTATGTGTGGAACACAATATGCGATAGATGGCCGCGACGTTCCTGTTTGCAAACGTTTACTCTTTTGACGAAATGTTCAATAACATTTCGGTATAATTGGCGACTAATTTCATTAATGGCGCCGTCCAATTGCTTCTTTGAGCTGTAGAATGGTCTGTGGATCATTGGCATAAGCTTTTCTTTTGCGAAAAATCTTAAAGAAGTCCCTTGGCGTCAAATCGCACGGTTTTGGTGGCCATTTTACACCGCCGCGCCTAACACGACCATGAAACTTCATCTGCAATAACTACCGTAAAACGGGGTGAAATTGACATTAAGGGTAACTTTTACAGTTTTTGGGGGTATTTTATTAGAGCACCCAAGCAATAGTTTAATAACTATTAAGGGCTTATGTTGCACTTAGTCGATGTTGATCATCACTATAATACAAAAAAACATGTTTTTTAGACAATAAATGTAATTGTGCCTTACCTAGCAGGTAAACCATACACAAAAAATGAATTCAAAGACGTTTTTTGGGTCGCTGATTACGAATTCGAGCTCAAAATCCAGAAATTCAAAATGGCGAATCCAATATGGTGGACCAAAACCGGAGATTTTACTGGAATGACTGAAGCATCGGAGTTGCTCAATCTGTTAATTCTGTTATACTGAATTTCTAATAGAATTACGCTTTCAGCATTACCCGGAACTAACGGCGAGGACGTAGCGAGTTTCTAGCTCCATATTTTTTTTATTTTATTTTTTGCTTTTTTATTTTATATATTTTTTATATTATATATTAATTATAATATATAAATAATTTTATATATTATTATAACCCAAACATACAATTTTTGCATTTGTAGTCCACCAAATTAGATCCGCCATCTTGAATTTTCAAATTTTGAGTGCAGATTTGTAATCAGCGACCCCGAAAACCCCCGAGTACCAACTTTCGCTTTCATCAAACGATTTTTGCATTTATGGTCCGCCATACTGGATCCGCCATCTTGAATTTCCAAATTTTGAGTGCAGATTTGTAATCAGCGACCCCGAAAACCCCCGAGTACAAAGTTTTGAGCTGATTGCACGTAAGGAAAAATGTATGCTTCAAAGGGTTTAATGCGTGCGCATTTAAATGTGTTAATAAACACTTTCAAAAAATCCTTTAAACCTTGAAAAATATAACGCATATTCGTTTATAGCTAAAAAATCAGTTTTAAAGTGGTTTTCGACCTATTTTTGAGAGGAATCTCCGAGCGCTGAAGTGCCTTCGGCGATGCCACGCCGGTGGACGTAATACCAGTTACCGTCCAAAAATGTTATCCTGAAGTAAAAACCGTTCTCAACGAGGATCGCGTAACCCACCGACCCAAGAAGCTTCTACGCTTCTGCAAATTCGCTCGTGCATTTGTTTCCTAGCCGATACCGAAAACTTGTAACACGTTTTTCTCAAAACCGTGTTTTTTTAATCGACTTGAAATTGGAACGGTAGCTTCTTAGGCTGCTTTAACAGTCAAGTACGGGCGCTTTTTTTTTATTAAATGAAAATTGTAAAAAATATATCACTTTTTATACGAAAATTATGGTCGAAAAAGTGAACTTTTTTCAAATTCGTTTCTATTTTTTTCCTTTATTCTTTTTAATTTCCCCTCGTAGTTAACTTAAACTAATATAATTAACGAAAATATTTCACTCTTAGATCCACGATTAATATAACGACAGTTCTACTGCCTGCCGCGGAGAGGATTAGCTGAAAACCGGTAGCGCTATAGCGACTCGTGCGCCGCCATTTTGTAGTCGTTTGAAAAATACATTTTTTAAATATATTTCCATATTTACTTAATAAAGCCTAACAGGCTTTTTGATAATATATTTTATTCCTTTTTTTTAATTCCCCAGAAAACGCTCGAAAATGGGCGGTTACAGTGGTATCCTCCCTTAATAAAGATGACAATTCGATTGTAAAAAATCGTTGTGTTTCATATCATTCCATGTATAATGCATAAAATATTGAATTTTTAATCAAAATGATGTCAAAGTAACACCACATTCGAGGTTAATTTGACACCTCAAACAAATTGTGGGGGGGTGGGAGGTGTGACGGGACTTGACTGTCTTATACATTTGATAGCCAAAGGACGCATTGCTTTATTGGAGCAAAACAAAGTTGGAATTCAGAATGTTAAAAAGTTACCTAAAAATGTCCAAAAGGTGTTCAAAGAAACCTCATTTTACGGTATGCAGTAACAATGCATAAAGTAACAATATCTATGCGTTGCTCAATCGTGTCATTCTCCGTGACTAAACCCCAATACTTTCTGATGCCAGTTGTCAAAAATTAGTACTCTAGGTTCGCCGCAAAAAAAAATGGCGCGCAATTTAAAATGTCAGGTCATTTTGGGACACCCTCTACGTGGATACGAAAAAGGAGAGCGACGTTCGCGGTTGGTGTCATAAACGCGGATGCGAGTTAGCAACCCCCTTCCCGCCGCCGACGTTCGTAGCGCTGTGTATACACAGAGGTAGCGGCGAGTTTTTCAACAGCGTGTCGCGCTCCTGCTTCCGCGCGCTCATTGTTGTCAGCCCGCGTATACAGACAGGATGGGCACAGCTGGAAATTTATTGTGAAGGCACGCGGGAGAGAGCATTATACGACGGGATGCGGTAATCCTTGTGTGAAAAATCTCGGATCATCAGTCCTACCTCGCGGAAGAGGTAGGACTTCGAGGTAGGAGGTAAGAGGCAAAAAAATGTGCCTTTTTTGTCGCATTTTTCCGTGCAGAAATTTGTCGGCGAGTCCGCGGATCATTGTCATATCCCTATTGGGATTTGACGGAGATGTCGCACGTAGGAAGTCCACGTTGTGATCCAAGTGGATTTGAATGAAGTTGAATTTTTTATATGAAATTCTCAACAGGAATTTGTTCGATATCCCAAAAAATATCGTTTGGTGAACGTGGCACAAATTTTTCGGGGAGTCCCGAGATGTACCTACACCTCTATGGAGAGTTGCTTCAGGCACTATTGGCGTAGCCAGGCGGGGGCACGGGTGGGCGCGGCCCACTCAGCAATCCCGGTGCCCCCCAGACAAACATCGATCCAAAATAATTAAATCCGAATAGGATAAAGCCAGCTAAGAGTACGCACTTTATATACTTTTATTTCTACAAGAATTAATTATCACAATACACTTTGTACTTCTTATTTAAATTAAGCTTTGGTCATTTAAGAACATTATTTTAAATATAAATCTTAAGTAACATTCTGGAATAGTATAAAAAAAGGCTTGAACTTAGAACTCGTCCCGTGCGCACTCTTAGGGCGCTGTGTTGCAAAGAGTACGCAATGAGAACCTTTCATAGAAACTAAGAGTGCGTACTCTTACCAAATACGTGTTTTTAGTCTATGGTCACTATAATTTTCGTAAGCAAGCGAAACGGCGACATAACCTCTCAATAAAAACAAAATTTGCATCACAAATATCGAGTATAACATTCGTTGGGTGCAAGTTAATCGCAAACCTTACAAAACGTGTTTAAAATTGTTAACAAAATAAGATCAAACACATCGAAAATTTATTATTAGTTATAAAATTGGAAATAAATACTTTAACGAAGCGAGTTGTTGTCCGACACCTTGACATGACATATGCCACTGGCAGGTTAGGTGGTGTTGCCAACTCAAGGAAAAATAAAGCAATTAGAAGCACTGCGTACTCTTTGGTGGCTCTACCCTAATCGATTGATTTGATTTGTTTCACCCACGCAAGCGTAACTTGTGTAAAAGGTGACTATTTCATTGCGTAAATTAAACGGAGATTCAAATTTGATAATTAAGTAAACTGTGGAACAAAGGTATACATTAGATTTTCTGGCCGACACACAACCACAAAAATTCTGGAAGATCAACATTTACTACAAATTAATAAATAATATCATTGTAAATCTAAAACCGCCGATTTGAGAATTTACCGTTAGCTCATGCAGTTGACGCATTTTTAAAATTGAATATGAAGAACGGAGAGGATTTCATCGATAATTATTTTGAAATCTTAATAATTGATACGTCAGCCTTAGAATTTGAAGCGATGGCCATGGAAAGCATACTTTCATGAAAAATGATGAAATAAATGCTCGAAGTTTGGGAAAGTATATTAAGGTTGTTGCTTGGAAATATTGGGGTAAATAGATATTAATGAAAATGTTACTAAGTGTTATGGTATATTTTCTCAATATACTGGCAAAAGGAGAACTGGGGTTTACACACACTCGTTTATTAAATATTAAATTTTAAAGTTTTAAACGGGGCACCGTTACAATTTCAGTTTCGCGCGTTATCCTTACGCATTGATGAAGAAAGTGACCCAAAAAACGAATATCGTGTGCAGGACAGTGTACAGAACAATATTACCGAAAAAAATAGATAGGTTACCGATCTAATTAATAAAAATGTGTGAAAAATGTGCGACCAGTTTACGAAAAAGTGAGGCTTGTTGAGGAGTATATATTAAGGGGCTATACTAGTGTGACACTTTCAAAAAATCGATTTTTTTTGCCTCTTTCGACAGTTCATACTTTCAAGAATATGAGATGAGATTCGTATACTTTCAAGATTTTTATACTTTCGAGAATATGAAATGAGATTTTTCAAATTTGCTGACATTGTAACTCAAAGAGCAATTATCTTATTGACTTGAAATCTGAACTGAGTACTCTTGAATATATTTACTTTACAGTGACGTAGGATACTGTTGATTGGATGAAAATTGACGATTTGGCAGTGAAAAAAATGACCATTTTATAGGCAAGAAAACAGACTTTTTTTCGGAACTACGCCATTTTGTTTTATTTTGATATTTTTCAAAAATCCTACGTCATTGTACCTTCCAGTTTAACGACATTTTGTCCTTTTTCCGTTTCAGCTACTCAATCGGCCGAAATCATGTCAGCAGTGGAAAAACAGCAGCGCAAAAGTCGCTTGGATCTCAATATTTTCCTATGAAAAAATTATGTAATATAGGTGAAATATAGCCAAATATATTCTTAATTTTCCGAAACATTTAATTGAGTACTTTTCGTCCAAAAAATTCCCGAAAATCACCCAAATTTTCAGCGTTCACACTGGTATAGCCCCTTAATATGTGACAACGTCGAAACTTTGGGAATAACAGAACCAATCAAAAACCTAGCGCGCCAATTTCAAATACGTTAAAGTCAAATGCGACTAAGGGGAACTTATTTATTTATTTATTATGTAGTAATCCCTTTTTTCTAGCTTTGGTGAGCATAGTACGATGCTTGTGGGCACGAGCACTGACGAATCGTATTTTCCATCGAAAACTTCGCGGCGCACTACTATTTTTTTCAGAATCATGTATTGCCTCCTTTCGCTCTGACATAACCTACGAAAATGCCGACTGGCACGAAACGCGCGTAACACAGCTGTGTTCTGTGACAGTCACTGCAGTCAATCTAACAGCTTCGAATTACGAGACAACCGTGCGGCGTTGCTAAAGCTCGTGTCTATTTCAATAGGATTCTTAAACATCAACATTTAATTTTCTTATAGTACTAACTCCTTCGAATTACCATTTATGAAAATAATAGTTACGATTATCTACCGTACATTTGAAAATTTTAGCGATATTCAGTCACACACGTCATTAATATTTTGCTACAATAAGTTGGTACTGGTGACGTGACACAATGTATTGGCATAGAAACTTCGTTTCTCCCCCACCCTTCAAAAATAATTTAGCAACAACCTTGAAAAGAAGAACTGCTTCAACTTGTATCAACTTTTCCAAGCAGTAATGGTACTCCCAGTGAGCTCCATCGGCTGTGAGAGTTTTCCCGCTATCAGGCGGATTAAAACGTGGCTCAGAAGCACAATGCACATGCACGATTCTCTCATATGTCACCGCTGAAAATAGATAATGTCATTGATAAAAAAAAAGAATTCCAACTAATATGTGTTGGGGCGATTAGCAGAAAAAAATAGAAGGCCAAGATTTAGTTGATAGAGTACCTAATGAAAGTAAAGCCTGCAGGCTCGTGACTGGATTGAAGAAATATGAAAAATTAGTTGATCGTTTCAAAGGCATTGCATGAGTTTGATATCAATGTTGAGGGCATTTACAAAATCAACATAACATGACCAATTTTCGGACCGAGTTTTCTGATATGGTTAAGTTTTTCATGAAAACAAAAGCATCAGGCTCAGTAGAATTCACTGACACAGAGCTTGCCGATTTCATTATGCCCTAAATATTATTCATCTTTGAGAAATCTCCGTTTAAAAACGTTTGCTATTTTTATTCTTTTCGCGGAGGGCCGCATTTTGTGGGCCATACGCAGGGCCCTTAAAATTGTTTTCCCTGTTTTCCGTCGGCAGTTAATTTTTTTGTATTTTTTTGTGCTATTGAAATTATTGTTTGTGTGGTTTACACGATAGGTGATGATACTAAGAATATGTTGTAAAAATTTCAAAGCGATCTGAACCTTCGTTCAAGAGTTAGAACTTTCACAAGGTTCAAAAAAGTGAATCGTGGAAAAACGGCTTCGCGTATATAAGGCCTTAAACATTCGGTAACCCTCTGTTTTCATTATCATTATGGAATCTTTAGAATTTTTGACATGCGGTGAGCAGTTTATCTCAGGCAACTAGAGTTATTTAGTGTACGAGTTATTAGATAGAAATGTGGCTAGCATGTCATCTCCGTAAAGTGCCGTATAAATGAGACGAATTTTCGAGTCGTCATTTTTCGTTAACCCTTCCTTGACACACTTATATGTGACCACGATTTTGACATACTGGGTCTATTTGACCCCGATAGTACTTTATTCACCTGCCCTTAACAACCCTTCGGTCGGTTTTTATTGAAAAAAATCCGGAATACATTTTTAACATTTCTTAATACGTCTGCACAATTAAAATTTGGAGAGTGTAAAATTGAATTGTTGTAAACAATTATTGAAAACTTTCGATTTTGAGAAAGTGAGCATTTTATTTCGAATTTGTGCGTAGTTCCAAGTTCAGTAGCTTGGCTTGAAATTTTACCAGCATACTGGGATGTATTTTTACTTCATTGTAGACGAAAATCTGTTAATTGTTAAATATTCGAGTTCGTGAAATGAATACCTGAAAGCGTCAAATTTTATGTTTGTTACGTGATTATCGTCTATTATGTAAATTTTATTTTTTTAAAGATATGACTGTGAACGAAACCATTGTTTTGTCAGGCCCTCCTAGCCGCGTCAGAAAAAAATGCTGCATACCCCAAGGAATCTATCAAGAATCGTCTCGGATTCTGTTCGACGAGGTGGGAATCCTTTGGGATTTAAATTGGATTCCAAATGGAGAATCCCCATTAGAATACAATGGACGAGCGTGACGTTTTGGCATAGGTACCCAATGCGATGATCCATTGGGCCCCCATCAAAAAGTATCGTAAAACGGGGTTAAATGGACATTAAGAGGTTACGTGGCTTTGAAAATTTCAAAAGATCAAATTTTTTAATTTTACTATTTCTAATTTAGACATATTTCTAATAGTACAATATGTCTAGAATATTCTCCCAAAGTTTTAAGTCAATCGGAGTAAAAGTCTAGGAGAGAGGGAGCCTTTGGGAATTCCCCCGTTAGGAAAGACCGGCCGGGAGCGACGCAGGTATATCGCATTTTTCTCAAAACACTATTTTTGAAGTCGGTAGACACGATTACCCAAAAACTAATGCACCGATCTTATTGAAATGTTGCACACTTGTTCAAAATAGCATTGACCAGTGATTGAACGAAGGTTTTTTTTTCGAGGACAACTAATTTTACAAGGCTATACGTAGTGTAAATTGTACCAAACATTGAACTATTTTCCATACAACTCTGCAAAAAATTCAAATTTCATTTTATTTAAATACTTCGTTCCATCACGAGTTATAGTTATCTACTGACAGAAAAAATTGGTGTTTTAATTTCAGATAAAGCTATCATGAGTTATCCTGACCACCACGAGAACACTTTTTTTGAGGGGTCCATTTTTGGATGAAATTTCTTTTAAATGTTGTTGAAATGTTGCTCTTCTATTTTGAATAATGTATATATTGTTTTTTTTTAATAGAGAAAATATGCATTTTGAACGCCACGTAACCCCTTAAGAGTAACTTTGACAGTTTTAGGCGCTACTTTAACAGAGCGCCAAAAAACGGTTTAAGTGAGTGCGCTTTTTAATTTCGTTTTCCATTGTTGCTCAAAGTTGTTGATCAAGTTTATTATAGTGCTGCTAAAGTTGATTGTAATGTTGCTCAGGTTGATTCTGATCACAATGATAATTGTAAGACCGATTAAGTGCCTATAACAGTACCCTAGGTACTGGATATTTTATTTAAAATGTTTCCTTAATAAAGATGACAATGTGATTGTCAAAAATCGTTTTTTCTTTTTAATTTAATTCCATGTAGAATGCATAAAATATTTAAAAAATGTATGAAAATGATGTCACTGCAACGATTTATCTTTGACATAAGTTGTATTTCAATGCTTTGTCGAACAAAGTCCACTCTAGAGGTTAATTTGACGCTTAAA
Organism: Ophion ellenae; assembly: GCA_963210295.1. Taxonomy (NCBI): domain Eukaryota; kingdom Metazoa; phylum Arthropoda; class Insecta; order Hymenoptera; family Ichneumonidae; genus Ophion; species Ophion ellenae. The sequence goes on from OY723397.1 coordinate 9,336,654, forward strand.
AAAGATCTATAAAATTGTGGGGGGTTGGTGGGGCTTGACTTTCTTATAAATTTGATAGCCAAAGAACACATTGTTCTATTGCCGCAAAAAAGTTGCAATATAGGATGTAAAAAAAAAGTTACCTGCAAAAAAACTTTCAAAACCTGTTCAAAGTGACCCCATTTTACGGTAGGCCCAAGTATGAGAATCCAATTGGATCGCTACGACAATTCCTGCACGGGTTTCTCTCCTACGTTTTTCGCCAAGATGGATATTGGGTGAGACGGTGGCAGCGGCAACGGCCGTGTTTACCAATTACCTTGGAAAATCCGTGCAAAAAACGTGTTACTTTGCTTATTCTTTAGCGTTTGCATTAACGTCGAGCGTAACTGCGCTAACAAACGCATGACGAATCGATCAGGGGCGGGGGAAGGGCTGTTCGCCTGTCACGAGCCGCGCGTGTTACTCTAATTGTTTATGTCGGCAGTTACGAAAGACGCCCCGCGATAAGTCGTCGCCGTACGGCGCGTGACTCTTTGCACTCGAAAAAAAAATCCTCACTCGCGCGCATCTTCGAAAGAATCTTCGAGCCGCGAGTGTTCTTCGAGTTGGTTTCGAACGAGCGGAAGAGACAGCTAATTAGCGCGGTCCAAAGCCTCGGCAGGCGATTAGCCGCTGGCACACGAGCCCCGCTACGCTGTCCGATCTTTGTCCGCTCTCTCGACTTTCGACTGGGTACCTACGTTGAAAAAAAAAGATAAAAAAAAGAAAAGCTCCTTCTCGTAGCTCTTCCTTCCGCGGTAGTCAACATTCGAAATTTACGCCTCGCCGATGGTTCGATTGCTCAAGCTCGCGAGGCCTTGCTCGTACGGATTTGTCGCATTAATCGTAGTCCAGTCGGGATGTACATGTGAAATTGCGATAATTAAATACCAGGATTTTCTTTTTCTAATCGTTAGGGGGGTCATTGGTAATCTAAATCCAAATTTTCGACCGCATTCTGCAGGAGCTTCGGCCGCTATCTTGAACTTAAGGGGAATTTATTCGTGTCAAGCAATTCGCCAATTTGTAACGTTTTACTAAAAATGGTCGTTACTAAACTTTTAGGAAATTTAATTCTTTTACCACTTTGGTTATAACCGTTTTTCGTCCACGATCGATATTCTCCGACTCGAACCTGAAAAAAGGAGTGAAATTGCATTGTTGCATTATTTTGTTTATTTTCAACTTTGGCGCATAAACGAAGATGAACAGACTTTTAGGAAACAACATTCTGTACAACTTTGGTCGTTACCTTTTTCGGGTAGCTATTTGGTGATGATGATTAAGATATCGATTTTTGGGAATATGATATAGATGATCCTGCAGCATCTACATTCAACACCGACTACCCTGAAGACAAACATCTCGAAACTTGTGAAGATAAAATTGATTATGATGAGATTGAAGTTTGCATCGTTGGAATGCAACGAAAATTACGATTTTTTGATTTCTCAAATTTCTATTGGCAGATCTGAGCTACGAAAATTGCTCAACGATTTCTTATGTTGCACAATAAGGCCTTATATACGCGATTTCGCCGATTTTTTAAGGTACTTTTCTAGACGCGGTTGAAAAAAAATAACGTATATATTGACATTTTTGTTACCGATCATTTATGCACATATGTAAAAAAAATCAGAAATATTAACAAATGGCGGAGATATAAAATATTTCCACGATTCACTTTTTTGAACCTTGTGCAAGTTCTAATTTTTGAACGAAGGTTCAGATCGCTTTGAAATTTTTACAACTTATTCTTAGGATCATCACCTATCGTGTAAACTACAGAAACAAAAATTTCAATGACACAAAAAATAAAAATAAAAAAATACCGACAGAAAATTGAGTAAAAAAATTTTAAGTTTCGAATTTTTATTATAATAATTTTTTTTTGAATCATATTGTTGGTTCACACTGAAGATACATTCATTATGCAATTATAAATATGTTCATTTTTTTCAGACACCCACCTCGATGCCGAGAACTTTCACCAGCAACGCGCGCGCAAATAAATACATTGCTTTATTATGTTATATCTCCGCCATTTGTTGATATTTCTGATTTTTTTGCATATACTTAACTATGTGCATAAATGATCTGTAAAAAAAATGTTCTCAATATATGCGTCATTTTTTTTAACCACGTCTAGAAAAGTACCTTCGGAAATCGGCGAAATCGCGTATATAAGGCCTTGAGAGATCCACAATCTAAATCTACAAAAAAAATATCTTGGAAAACAACAAAAACGTGGAATCAAAAACATGAACAAGATCTTTCATTGAATTACAACGATGCAAACTTCAACACCATCTAATTATGTCAACTCGGCAGGACCATTGTCAAAAGGAAGAAAAAAAACTGAGCTCCGATTTCAAAAATTTGTAAGAAAGAAAACGTCAAAACAATGAAACCATCCTGCAAGTAATAATACGTTGATTATTAGGCCTACCATGTAAAAAAAACGCGCCCGAAACTCTACCCCTGCGCTGGGGCAGAAAAGGGTTTCATTTTGAATGAAAATAATTCGAGTTTTATGTTACAGGAAGACATGCAGTTGTCTAATGGTTCGTGAAATAATTCTTTTACACCCCTCTTTCCTATACCGTAGGCGTAACTACGAACGTATGTACCCTACGCAAAAAAAGGTAATGACCAAAGTTGTAGAGAATTATATTCCCCACAACTTTGTTCTCATTTATTTATCTGCTGAAGTTGAAAATAAATGAATCAATTCAATAATTCAGCCTGGCTCGCCTTCTCCGGTGTAAGTTGGTAAATATCGATCGTAGACAAAAAATAGTCATGACTAAAGTTGTAGAGAATTGAATTTCCTACAAGTTTAGTGACGACCACTTTTCGTCAAAAGATGAATGTAGGCGAGTTATTTGACAAAAACAAATTCCTCTTAAATTCAAGATGGCGGCCGAAGCTCCTGCAGAATCCAATCGAAAATTTAGATTTAGACGACCAATGACCCCCTAACGATTAGAAAAACAAAATACTGTTATTTAATTATTGCAATTTCATGTGGTTTTCTCATACATCTCGATTGGGCTATTGGTCTCAAGCGCGCGAGCGGTTCAAACGCGAGGCGCGCCGCGCGAGGCCGCGTCTCGCGACCAATCATTATAATTACGAAATTACTCAACTCACGTTGGAAAGTGTTCTTGTTCGATGACGAGTAGACCCCGTAATCTAATATAAAAAAAATTAATCTCACATCACTGGAATAAAAGCGCCGCATGGGGGATGGGATCTGCGAGTGGAAATTGATTCGAGTGGGAGAGAACAGTCGTCGAGGCGCCGCTGCGCGGAACGCGGACCTCGCGTTGCAACGAAACAAAAAAAATCAATGAAACACCATTGCGTAAGCCAAGAGCGTCCTTGTAAGTAGAATAAAAAAAAGGGATGTTGAAGAATTCCACGGTCCATCAAGGTGGCGATTGTCGAAACTACATTTATATTTCAGCGACTCGGGACACGTTGGTGACAAAAATGATTCAACATTCGGTATATATTTAAGGGCGCTTCAAACGAGGCCTGTTTATTTCGTTCGATCGGATATTTCGTAATGTTTCAGGATCGAATCGACGAACTCGACGTTTCGTTTCGCGCGTGTCTCAACTAAATTCCAATAAAAACGACGAAAGAGTTGGTTTTTTCAACGCTCGAATGGTGGAGGAACGTCGCGCGCGCGACCTACCAAATTCTACAATTTGTGTGTTCGCTTGCCTCACGAATCGCAAGCATCATTATCAGGTGGGGGACAATTCCTCGTGTATAATTAATTCCTCGTTAGGCTGTAATATCTATGCCTGTCTCGCATCTCGATACAATAATAATAACAAATGACGTCGCGAACTCCGGATCGTCCGGAGGCACAAAGACCAAAAAGTGTTTATTCGCTTCCGGCAGGCAGGGTGCGCTCCCTCAAACGGATATCTCTTGAATCTGAACGCGTTTTTTGGCACTTCCAGGTGTACCCGGTTGTCTCAAGATTCCAGGACAAGCGGTTACATTGGGAGCTGGAACTTTTGGCGGTGGCGGTGGATCCGGAACGTCCTCGTCCTCGTCGTCATCTTGGTTGTCGTCGTCGTCCTCCTCGGCGTTGTTTCCAGCGGCGACGTCGACGCACGGCGACGGAGTTCTCGGCGGATCATCGGTGGACCAGCCGTAGCTCGGCGGATCGATGCCGCCTGACGATATTCTCTTGACGACGCTGCGCGCGCCACCTGGCGGCGGAGAACATTGAAATTCTTCCAGCTCCAGCTGCCGGAGTGGCAACTTTTTTTTGTGTATCGGCGAAGCGCCGCCGATTCCGTCGTATGTCAGTAGGGACTTTGCCGAGCACGCGAGATCCAAACCGGAACACCCGACTTGGAGAGAATCTTCTTTTCCGTCGTCGCGAAAGATGGCGGCGGCAGTGGATGAGCCGGGCAAGGCAAGTACCGCGCTCGCGGCAATGGAAGACGTCGCGGCGCTGGCAGCTGCGACGTTTCTGTCTCTTTGATGATATATACCGGCGAATATGAGAATATTCAAGAGCAGAAGAAATATTCCAACGGCTATAGTTACGGTGAGAGCGGTGGTGTAACTTTGATAATGATTCGAGGCAAATTTGCGCAAGAGATTGTCGGGTCCCGGTCCAAGATTATTGGAATCACGTGTTTCACGATCGTCGATTGTTCGTGTAGATAGGAGAGGCGTCGTCGCGATACCGCTGCCGCCATTCTCGTTCGGGGCGCATTCTGTCGTCGAGACGCCAGCGGCCGACGACGGAAGCGTGGCGGCCTCGGTCGGCGAGGGTGCGCTCAACGGAGGCGCCGATATTGGAACGGCCATAGTCTGCTGAGGACGCACCGCGCCCTCGTAGAGCGAAGGATTCTCAGCTAGATGATGGTGTCGCGTACTGGTCTCGTAACCCGGACGATGCAACTGCGGTAAGAGATTCAACCAGAGCGACATCTTGTGGCCGCGATAGTGAGAACGCATTTTAGTTGACTCGCCCGCCGTTCCCGAAGCTTCGAGATAGTACTGATTGATCGAGTCGTAGGCGTCCCAAAATGGCGGACTCCCCGCGCCGCTGTCGTTCGGATCCCTTTAAAGCCCCGTGAAAAAATGGACATATATAAACATATATAATTATTTATACTCATATATGACATTATATACAATTATGTATGCCTTAACATGACATCATGAATGATCATATATGTAGATATATTACGATGTATAGTATTAATTTTTTCTAGGTGTGGACCATGTATGCCCATATGTGAGCATGTATGTTGAAAAGTTGGTACTCTGAACTCGTATATGAACATATGGTTGTATATATGAACTCATATATGATACAACATGTACTACATATTATCATATATATTATAATTGCATTTGCCCCCCAAAACCCATATATAAGCTTAAATAATTGTACATGAGACTATGTATATGAACCTATATATGATGTACAAACTGTTTTGGTGTCATATATAATCATACATGTAATCGTAATTATCCGCAACAACCATATTTGAACGTATATAATAACGAAAACATATATGACCATGGATATTATTCCATATATAACAAAAGTGAATGCCACACATTCAATCAGTACTGCTCTATCTATATACCAGTTAATACAGCTATAGTTTAGTACAGTTAGTACAGCCAAAAATTACTATAAAAAAAAAATATATATATATACCACTGTTATATATGAAAGTAAAAATGTGATACTTTTCTTAAATAAGAATTTTTATATTTCTAAATATTTCTGTCAAGACTGATATGTTACTTTGGTTGCTGAGTTGAATAATAATGTATAAGCTTTATGAACGGTGCATTATTTTATAAAATGTTATATAACCTTTTACATTTTCAGACTGAACGTCATTACTACTTTTTTATTGGTTTTTTCCTTAGGTACACGCCTTTCGCGTTTGTTACCTATTCTTTCCCCTCATTGTGCCCGTTTCTTTCCTCTACTGTTCAACTCCTTTTTTCTCCATCTTTCTCCCTGTTCCCCCCTCTTGGGGCCGCAGCCGACTTCCCCCTCTGTATTATATTCATCACGACATTTCTGTCATGGGTATAGGGAAACTGCGGAAAACCTACACCAATACAGCCGGTCATTGAGTTCGCTCCCTCATCGTGGAACTAGTCTTATTTCGCCGCGCAATGCCGAAGAAAAACATTTCACGACGAAATGTACGCGACTGGGATTCGAACCCGGGACCTCCCGGTTCGCTGGTTAAGTGGCGAGTACGCTAACCACTAGACCATCGCACCGGTTCTGAACATCATTACTATTATTAATGAAAGATTATACGCAGAATCTTTTGCTTAATATATATACATATTGAATTTGCAATACACATGACAATATAATTTTTATAAAAATACAAAATCTGTTTTCTCGTAATTTCTTATATATGCGTATGTATGCAAATCAATGTATGACTGAACATGGTTATATATCGTTATATGCAATACTATATGAGTATATATAATCATATATGATTACATGTGATCATATATGGCTATATATTACTGTACATGATTATATCGAGACAAATTTCGTTCATGATCATTTATGACAAGATCATACATGATTATTTATGTTTATATATGTCCATTTTTTTCCCGGGGCGAGAGAACGTTATCACGCGAAGATAAATAACGAAGCCAATGAGATACTCACCCGCGCCAGACGAAATTAGCGAGGTAACGAACGAGAAGCCTCGAGAGGCTCTCGTCCGCTCTCGTGTAATTGCCGGTTAGAGGAACGATAGCGGGTGAATCGGCCGCCTCGTTCCGCAATATCGGCACCCCGAGAATATACGGAAGCTCGTCGCCCCTGTGACTCGGACGTTCGCCCGGTTGAAAGTGCATGAAGTATGTGCGGGCGCCCCTCGAAGAGTGTACCAGAGCGAGCCTTATCAACGGTGCGGCCACTTGTCCGTCTCCCAACAAGCCCAACAATCCCTCGAGTATCTCCGACGGTGTTTGCTGCTCTCCTCTCTCCCAATCCGTGTACTCGTTTCTCAACGTCGAATAGATTTCCCGCAAATGGTAACGATAAGTGTTGCGCACGTACGTACGTAGTATACGATCCCTTCGCGTCTCGTTCAGGCCGTTCTGCGATACAATGAGGATTGGCGAAAATGAGCGGCCCATAGGGGTGTTTGACCCAAAAAGGCGGTTACAATCACGGTCTTATATACAGGTCTCGAAACGACGGTCACATTTGATAGGCTGCGAGAGGGCCGCTTAGTGTCCAAGCTTTTCTTTGTTATCGCCGCCACCGTGTGTCGTTGTGATCGGGGGGGGACGGGATGAGGCTAACCTGAATCGATCATAAACTGCTTCGTCGTATAGGCGTATGTGCGTAGAACGGTTGAAAATCGTACACGCCTATGAAAAAAAGTTGGATACGTCTAAATAACTGTTATTGACTAATTCCGTGACAATGCCGGAATTCTGTGCGGTACCTCAATGTAAAACGAGGTACAAAGATAGATCAAAATGATCGATACTTAATGTGCCAAAAGACAACTAATTTTTTTAAGTGGCAAACTGCGATTCCCGGATCCGAGTTAAAACCAACGCAGTATTTTTGTGAAAAACATTTTGAAGAAAAATTCGTCCTCAAAGAGTGGATAAAATGCGATGGTGAGGGAGAGATTATTGCTGAACTTCAAATCTTCAAGATTCTTGTCCCTTTCGTATACGATATTGCCATCCCGTTCGCACACGATATTGCTGTCTCTTTCGCACAGGAGACCCCGTTTCCTATACGCACCATGCGGCCAAAAATTGAAGTAAAAACTAGACGCTAAGCGAACCTTGCCCCACTACCGTCGTTTCAAGACCGGTATATAAGACCGTGGTTGAAATTCAAAATGACAAAATAACAAATTCCTGGAATTGCTTGCCATCTGATGTTACCCAAGGGTCCAGAGAACAATAGACCGCCGTTTTTTTTTTCGCGGCGTCTCACGCTTCATACATTGTAAATCGTTGTTTAAGCGCTTTGCTGAACACAACGACAGGTTAGAGCATGGGTGGCCAACCTTTTCAGCATGCGGGCCAAATTTTAGAAATAATATTTTCCATACTCCCATAGTAATGTTATATGATACGAACGCCTCACGATGTGATGTTCTTTTGGTGACATGTACAATAAAAGTTAACATTAATGTTCATTTGACCTAGCTCCGCGGGCCACAACACGACCCATGGCGTGCCACGGGTTGGCCACCCATGGGCTAGAGTAAACGTTTGAAAATAAACTGTTTTGATTTTGCTTACGTTTAAATCAGTGAAGTGAATTGAGGAGTTTCTCATAATGGATAATGTTGGGCCAGGTTTGTACTATTTATATTCAAAGTTTATGTGAAATTAATTGGATATTTAAAAACATTAATATAAACAAAAGTTATTTTGTGATACGTCCGAAGTTTTCCAGGGCGTTTTTTTTCAGTCTAGTTTAATTATCCTTCTCGTCGTATGATACAAATTTGGGTGCCAAAATGTCCCTGTTGTATGATTTTTTAGTACATATTGCCAAGATACTGCTAAACTATATGTGGAGCTGTATTCTTGGCATCCAATGTCGCCCACTGACCACAAAATATTAGTGCATGACTCCCTTGTTGTACAATACGCTTTGTTACCAATAGGAATTTTGTCGGAAGAAGCAGCAGAGGCAAGAAATAAGCATTTTTGACAGTTCGGACAGAATTTTTCAAGAAAATTTTGAAGTTTAATTATATTTATCATAGTCTAGTCGAAGGAAAAGAAATGCCGAGGGAAAAAAGTCGCGCTCACCCGAATGTCCTCCTCGCTGAGGTCGAGCCACGCCTCGTCCGTCGTCAGACCCATGAGAATGCGCCGATCGCCGAAGGAGGCCAACTCCGCCGGTAATCCACCCGGGCCCACTGTCGGCTGAACGAGAAAAACTCGTCGGTCAGAGAGACAGAGAGAAAGAGAGACAATGAGAGACGATTTTGCAAAAAGGATATTGGCCCCCACCTCGGCGCCGGAGGAGAAGGGCAAAACGGTACCGTCGACGAAAGGCGCGAAACCGGATGTGAACCGAGGCGATTCTAGACGAACTTCGAGCAATTGCTCGAGACTCCGAAGACGCAGACAAGCCGCCACGTCGTCCCTTTCGACGTCAAGGGGACATCCGGTCTGCTCGGCCACGCGACGCTTCACCGCCAAAGGATCCCTCTGCAGGGCCCACGGCGACAGGGCCGAGCCACCCAGCAGCACGACTCGTTCAATTAGCTCTGCAAATTCAGCACACGTTTGCGATCTTGATCGAGACAAAGAGCAAAGAAAATACGTATTTCACGCTGTCTACCTCTGGCCATCGGTGAAACGGCTAAAAAATTTGCGAGTGCCGCGCCGGTACCGTGACCGAGTACGCTCAGACGTTCGGGATCGCCACCGAAAGCTTGGAGATTCTCCCGGAGCCAGTAGAGTCCCGCGACGAGATCCATCAGCCCGTAATTACCCTGACCGCTGCCCTTTGGACCAGTCTTCAGGAAACCTTGGACCGAATATATAGTTAGAGACACACAGCTAGGACAGGGGGCGGGGGTAGTTTTTGGATAGTCGCAATTAGGCGGTAGCGACCGGTGAGGCGTTACATCTAGTATAGAGTGTCTCAAAATGACCTGACATTTTTAATTGCGCGCCATTTTTTTTGTGGCGAACATAGAGTACTGATCTTTGGCGACTGGCGTCAGGAAGTATTGAGGTTCAGTCATGGAGAATTGCACGATCGGGCAATGCTTTAGTAATTGTGAAAATTCGTTACAAAAATGGCGCAACCTGGCAGGCGAAACAATGCAGTTATTGCGGACGAAGTTTCATGGTCGTGTTATCTCGCGCCGCAACGATGTGAATTGACCACCAAGATCGTGCGATTTGACGCCATTGGACTTCTTTGGGATTTTCTGAATGGAAATGTGTATGCCAATGAGCCAAGGACCATTCCGGAGCTCAAGGAAGCATTGGACGCACCATTAATTAATCTAGTCCGCAATTATGCTAAAATTGTATTGAAAATTTCGTCAAAAGAGTGAACGTTTGCAAACAGGGACGAGGCGGCCATTTATCGGATATTGTGTTCCACATAGGGTAGAGCCACCAAAGAGCGCGCTACCAAAGAGTACGCAGTGCTTTTGTTTTATTCTTTCTTGTGTTGGCAACACCACTCAACCTATCAGTGGCATATGTCATGTCAAGGTGTTTGACAATAACTCGCTTCGTTAGGGTATTTACTTACAATTTTATGACTAATAATAGATTACTGATGTGTTTGATATTATTTTAACAATTTTAAAGACATTTTTCAAGGTTTGCGATTAAGGGGTCTTGTCACTTCAGACGCTAAAAAAGGCTATTTTCATCAATGTTTTGATAGGTTTATATTATAGAGATTGATATAAAAGTTGTTACACTTAAAAGGCCTTAGGCCACTCTAGAGGCCGAAAAAATAGGCTTTTTGGGGTTTTTTTTTTCAGAAAAACTACAAAATAAATCGAAATTACAAAAAAGGGCGTTTATCATATATTTCAGTGACTGTATACAATCATTTGTTTTTTTAAGAGATTCATATCAAAATGGCGGCTGTGCAGCGTTTATCTCAAAACTGCATTTTTTAAGATAGCCGGAAACATAACTCAGACAATTTTCAACCGATTCACTTGAAAAGTTGAATATATCTTGAAAAATGAATTGTCTATGGAAGTACATAGGATTTTTTTTATATTGCATAGTTATTAACATATTGCATTTGTTATTAACAATTATCTGACTATAGATTATGTGATTTTTTAGGCAAATTTTTCACTTTACACTTTACACTAAATCAATATATCGGAAAAATCCTACATACTTCCATAGACAATGTATTTTTCAAGATATATTCAACATTTCAAGTGAATCGGTTTCAAGTGAATTGTCTGAGTTATGCTTACGGCCAACTTAAAAAATGCAGTTTTGGGGTAAACGCTGCACAGCCGCCATTTTGAAATTAATCGCTTCAAAAAAATTATTGTATACAGTCACTGATATGTATGATAAACACCCTTTTTTTAAATCTCGATTTATTTTGTAGTTTTTTTTTAATCCCCAAAAAGCCTATTTTTCGGCCTCTAGAGTGGCCTAACCCCTTAATGAATACACTTTCGAAAAACATAAAAAACAAATTATTTATTCAAGTCACTGTTTACAGCCGAAAATGGTAGTTGAAAAAATATCCTAAAAAAATTGTAGATCTGCGCTGTTGATGAAATCTCGGAGATGATCATCCGAAATTAAAATATCAAATGGTTTTAGATTCAGTATGTTAATGGTTATAGCGCATATCATACGATTTTTTATATATGCAAAAATAAGAAAATGGCGGACATTCTTCGAAAAACAAAAGAAAAAGTGTTTTTTTGAAAAACGTCTTTAGATTACATAAATGGTTGCGTTACATAAATACATTTAGACATTTAAAAAAATGTATTTCGCAAGTGTATTTATTAAGTGTAACAACTTGTATATAAATATCTATCATATAAGCCTATCAAAAAAATTCATGAAAATAGCCTTTTTTAGCGTCTAAAGTGAGAAGACCCCATAATTTGCACCCAACGGATATGATTATACTTTAAATTTGTGATCCAAATTCTGTTTTTATTGAGAGGTTATGTTGCCGGTTTACTCGTTTACGAAAATTATAGTGACCATAAGCTAAAAACACGTATTCGGTAGGGGCACTCTTAGCTTCTATGAAAGGTTCTCACTACGTAGTCTTTGCAACACAGTACCCTGAGAGTGCGCACGGCACGAGCTCTAAGTTTAAGCCTTTTAAAAATATTTTTCGAGATTGTTACTTAAGGTTGATATTTAAAGTAATGTTTCTAAATGACCGAAGCTTAGCTTAAATAAGTACAAAGTGTATTATCAAATTTGATTATTCGAGAAATAAACATGTATAAAGTACGTCCTCTTTGCTGGCTCTACCCTAACCCCCATGTTTGTATCTATACATATAAAAGAACATGTCCTGACTGATTCATCAACGCCGAGCCGAATCCGCTGAAGCTGATTACATGAAATTTGGACAGTGGGTTGCTTTTGTGACGTAAGCACCTGCTAAGAAGGGATTTTTCGAAATTCAGCCCTTAAGGGAAGAAAAAAGGTGGCAAGTTTGTATGGACATTTAAAAAATCTGGTCGGATTTACCCGAAATTTGGTATTCCTGCTTCTAGACACAATTAATGAAACACGTATTTTAGAGTTTTTAGAAATTCAACCCCTAAACGAAAGGGGGTGGCAAAGTTTGTATGGCAAAAGGAATATCTGTTCAGATTTACTTGAAACTTATTAGTATTAATGCTTTTCAACACAATTCTACATGTCCCTCAATGAAACATTTCAGGAGCACATTTCATTGAGGAGAATAATACGTTTTTTAATACGTTTTTTTAAAATAAATAATACGTTTTATCAATAGATAAAAATATCAGGTCATTTTGAGACACCCTTTAGAGAAAAGTAATGGGACTTTGTTTTTTTTGCATTGGCCCAAATGATATGTAAACATCACGAGAATCAGAGACAAACGGAACTATAGGACATTCATCTATTTTTTATTTTTATAACTCATTTTTCCCAGCGCTTCCGAACACTCTGAAAAGCGCGGAACGGCTTAGACGGTGAAAGTAGCAATTCGGCGTTTGTTTGGATTTAATTCCGTCGTGTGGACGATAGCTCCAGAATCAGATTCTAACGGTAAAAAAATGATCGACATAGCGGCTATAAATTATAACGAGATTTTTAAGGGACTTGTCGAGGTCGTGCTTAAGACTGAAGACTGGCTACGATAGGCGGAATTTTCGCCGAGAAATTGTCCAACACCGCGTAAGAGCTGCCTCGTCCTCGTCGAGATCGTGAAAAGATGCTTGAAAGAACCTTACTTTGAGACAGATACCGAGGAGCATTATTTGAACCTGGGAGGGATGCTTCATGCTTACGGGGTTAGGCTACTGTGAAAATGACGAACACTTGTCGCTTGAGGCAACTCAAATTCAAGAGGAAGGTCTAACATATGGTGCAGGAACCGCAGATTCAAGGTAAACTTATGATGACGATAGAACCGCTGGCAAAACTTTAAACGCGTTTTTCTCGAAATTATGTTTTTCAAAACGGTGCACCCGATTTCTCGACATTTGATGAACGGATTGACTTGAAATTTCGTACACTTATTCAGTGTATAGTAGTTCAGTTTTGACCTACGTTTATCTTCTTAACATTTTTTTTCATCTGTTATTAACAATAATGTCAATTTTTTTCATCTGTTATTAACAATAATGTCATTGTTTTATAGAAAAATCGAAAAAGAAATACAATTTTTTTTATGATCCGAACAGGATTAAAAAAATCTCGGTCAAGTCTATTTTACCAATATTGTGTATTTTACGAAAATCAGTTTTTTTGTTTCTATCAACTGGGCGGCCAAAATCAAGTACACCGTTGAGCCCTTCACGTTCAAAGGTCCTTCACGAGGTTGCTTATAACTTTTTCAATTATTAATATATGTTAATGAAATTTGGTACACAACTTTGTTCATGTTCATTCAAGTAAACGTGCAAACGATTTTTAAGACTCTTACTTATTCCTTCATGATTCATTTTTCGAAGTAACCCTGATTTTTGGGTCGTCACAGTAGGCCAACCCCTTAAGGGTCTTCTCACTTTAGACGCTAAAAAGGCTATTTTTTATAGGTTTATATTATAGATATTGATATAAAAGTTGTTACACTTAATAAATACACTTTCAAAATACATTTAAAAAATATATATTTATCTAAGTCACTATTTAAAGACGAAAATGGTAGTAAAAAAAATGTCCTAAAAAATTGTAGGTCTGCGCTGTTGTTGAAATCTCAGAGATGGATCATCCGAAACAGAAAAATCAAACGGTTTTATTGCAAAAATAACAAAAAGGTGGTCATTTTTCGAAAAAAAAAACAAAGAAAAACGTGTTTTTTCATCGTTTTTGGAAAAAAATTAGTAAATATCAGAATTTCAAAAAATCCTTGATATGCGCTATAGCTATAGTTGTAAAGAATATGTAGTTAAAATTTCATACGGATCGGTTCAGTAGTATCGAAAAAAATTTCAACAAGCCGTCGAAAAACGTTATTTCGAGAAAAACGCGTTTAAAGTTTGTTTGGGTTACATAAATACGTAACTTAAAAAAATGTATTTCGAAAATGTATTTATAAAGTGTAACAACTTTTATAGCAATATCTATAACATAAACCTATCAAAAAAATTCATGACAATGTATCGAAAATGAATGTATCGAAACTGTATTTTATTTCATCGCATATTTATTTCGTCAGATCTAACGAGAAATTGTTCACACTAAATCTTGATCGATCACCTTAAAATTTGGTGTGTGAAATTATTCCTAGTGTTGCTTATAAAATTCCGAAAAAAATCGTAGAACAACCCACTGACAAAAATTACTAAGCCCCGATTTAAAAGATGCCACGTAGAAAAATTGTTTTCAAAACTTTAAACGCGTTTTTTCTCGGAATCACGCTTTTGTATTCGAGCAGTTTTCAACTTGAAATTTCAACTGTAACTTAATAAATCCTCCGAAAAGTACACACGCTTTGTGAAGGAGGCGTGAACAAGAATGAGATGTGGAAATGTTTGGGGGGGGGCTAGGATATAAGGGGTATTCAGATACAAACTGTGCCGGTCACAAGTGAAGACCCTGGTGCACAGATGTGAGTGCGAAAAAATAAAGGGAGCAATAAGCAACGAAGTGGTAGATGATCTGACGATATGGGTGAATCGCAGTGCAGGGGAAAACTTAAAGGCGAAAACAGAGCGCGCATTGAAGGGTGGGCCGGTGCAAGAATTGTGCCAGTATGTGATAATGACTGAGCGTGTGAAGCAAAAAAATGTTAGCAAGAATAAGAAATCACATTGCGTGATATTATAATCTTGTAGGGGAAAAATGCTTTGCGGAAAGTTTGTCAAAAAACAATTGTTCAAATGACAATTTCTCAATAACAATTGCCCGAATAAACAATTTCTCAAGTACAATTACCCGTAAGAACAGTTCATTCTCCGCAAACAATTTCCATAATAAACAATTTCTCGAATACCATATCCCGAATGGACAGTTCCCCGAACGAAACATTTCCCGAACAAATATTTTCGGCGATTTTTCCTTGCATTAATTTGTCTGTTATTGATTCCAGCATTAGCAGGCGCCATAAATATACGTTCCCACACTTATCATAACCCAGAATCAACGACGTAGACGTGGTGGGTTCTGAATCCGTAAAAAAAAACTTTTTTTACATTTTTTAATTTTATTTTAAACCTTTTTAAAATATTTTTTATATTTATTTAGGGTCATTGGGAGATGCAGAGAATGAAGAATGGACTGACACAAAGAGGCAACTTTGAATAACGCGAATTAAATGAATATTTATTTGTTTAAAATATTAAATACAATTCTACGTCTTTTCTCCTTGACTTCCCGACGTTGACTGACTCTTCTATTTTTTGCATGCTGGCAACGGATTCAAAAGAGCGTGCATTTGTTTATTAGGCGGCCTTGGGTCCAATCCCACATTTACATTCAACCCAAACAAACCCAAACAAAAAATGTGTCCATTCGGGGAACTGTGCTTTCGGGATATTGTATTCAAGAAATTGTGTATTCGGCAAATTGTGTACGAGAAATTGTCCGTTCGGGAAACTGTTCATTCGGGAAACAATTTTGTCGGAAAACTGTATTAGAGAAAATTGTCATTCGGGAAATTGTTTTCGAAGATTTTCCCGCAAATGGGGAAATATATGTATAGGGGGACTGTGTAAAAAACCACGAAAGGGTATACCGGGAAAATACGACTACTACTACTACTACACACCCTTTCTTTTTACGATCTATCAACAATCGTCGTTTTTAAAAAACGAATTAAGTCTTTTTAGCGAAAAAAATTATGCCATTTTGAGAAATAAACCATATAATTAGATAACCGCGTATACTTCTGCAGTAAATCTAATCTAAATGCCGATTTTTTTTCCCGATCGCCTAAAAAACTGCCTCAAGGCGGGACATGCATTTAGACGGGAAAAAATGAAGCAATTTTGAGGGATCTTTTGAACTTAGAAATAATTATTCTTCATTTATCAAACTGTAGATATACTTTGATAGTATATGTAAGTATACAAAACAATTTTTTTTTATTAATTTATCATGAAAATGGCGGTGCTGTAGCAGAGTGGAGACTAGCTTCCCGTAGACTTTGATTTGCAAAAAAATTCATTTTTTTCAGTTAAAACATGTAACGTTTCTATTTGACAGAAATGAAAATGAAGAAAATGCGATCTTAAAGGATTTTACTTTAGGTTTACTTTAAAGGTATTTACAAAAAAAATCAACATACCCAACATTTTTGTAAAATTTAGATTGAAAAAGTACGTTTTTTTCTAATTTTTTCAAAAACAATTCTCGTGAAGTGGATGGTAGCAATATTATCAATATTTCTACCAAGTTTCAACTCAATCGGCTTGAAAGTTTTTGAGCAATCCTGCACGCCAATTTCGAAACTGTAGTTTTCAAACAAACGCGTTTGAAGTTTACATATAATTTGAACTGAATTGCACTAGGTACTTGTGGTAACTTATTACTTAAGTAATCTGCTACGAAGTAATTCAATTCAATGTTGATGGTTAATTTAATTACTTTTTGCCCATCCCTGCCCGCCCTTCTACGTTCTCACTTCTTAGCGCATAAACGGGCTGTAACGTCTGAAGTTTTTCGAATTTCGCTTTGGAACTTTGGAAAAATATTCTACATATATAGTTCTGCCATTTAAAGAAAAGACATGGATTTTTTTTATCGTTGTCAATGTATATCCCGCCTTAAGGAGTTTTGGGACACATGACGAAAGCTTACCATTTGCTTTAAATGTATACAGTAAATTCTTTGCCATATGCTGAATGCACTCTTCAAATTTTAAATCGATCGTCTACACTGTTTATATAAAATTTACTATTGAAAAAAAAAACACTTTTTAACATCGTGAGATGCCTACGATCAGATAACGTAAGGAGTGCATTATGACACTGATGACAAAATTGTCATAATCTACTGAGTAATTTGACGTTTTTGCATAACATTTTAAACTTTTTTTCATGTGTAAAAGTGCCATTCAGCGATAAGTTTAGGCATTTCTCTATGTTGAAAAGTGGTTTTTAATTATACATTTTATAGAAACGGTGTAGACGATCGATAAAAAATTTGGAGGGTACATTCAGTCAATGACAAGGAATTTACGGTATAAATTTAAATCAATTGGTAATATTTTGTCAATTTTCTCGAAACTCCTTAAGGCGGGAGAGCCTGAATTAGAAGGTCCGAAAAATCATTTTTTTTGTTGTTAAATCGATAGATAAACTATCCAAGAATATATTTACAAAGTTACAGAGGCCAATTGTAAATATTGTCGAAGATACAAGGCCAAAAGCAGAGAAGCGATTTATATTTCATATCGATATTTCCTCCTACTGAAAACTTCGAAGCGCGTTTTCTCCAGTTTTCATTTGCACGATTTTTCCAAATTGGCGGGTAATATAGCAAAAAAACTAATCGACTTATTGAATCAAACCAAAGTTTATTTTCTTCAGTATGAAAATATCTTCAAAGTGAATTAAAAGAGTCGTTAAAATAGTCTTTTTAAATATTTTTTATAGCACGTTAAGGGGTCTTCTCACTTTAGATGCTTAAAAAAGGCTATTTTCATCATTTTTTAATATGTTTATATTACAGATATTGATATAAAAGTTGTTACACTTAATAAACACACTTTCGAAATACATTTTTAAAAAATATTTATTCAAGTCAGTATTCATAGACGAAAATGGTAGTTAAAAAAATGTCCTGAAAAAATGTAGGTCTCGTTGATGAAATCTCGGAGATGGATTATCCGAAACAAAAAAATCAAACGGTTTTAGATTCGGTATGTCAATGGCTATAGCGCATATCAGACGATTTTTTTATATATGCAAAAATAACAAAATGGCGGACATTTTTCGAAAAAAAAAACAAAAAACGGGTATTGTTTCATCGTTTTTGGCAACAAAAAATACTAAACATCAAAATTTTTTAAAAATCCTTGATATACGCTATAGCTATAGTTGTAAAGAATATGTGGTTAAAATTTCGAAAGAATCGATTCAGTAGTTTCGAAGATTTTATCAACAAGCCATCGAAAAATATTGTTTCCAGAAAACGCGTTTAAAGTTTGGTTGCGTTACATAAATACATAAAAAAACCATTTTTAACGTATTTCGAAAGTGTATTTATTAAGTGTCATTAAAAGTCATGAAAATAGCCTTTTTCAGCTTCTAAAGTGAGAACACCCCTTAAAGTGTTTTTAACACATTTTTTTCGAACCTAAGAAAAGTTATAATTCCACGATTTTTTCAGCTTTTTCTTAATTCACTCGGAAGAAAAATATATAACAATTGAAAATTTTATTGGTTTATTTGGTTCAGTCAAGAATTACGAGCTGCATCTTTTCCGCCGATTTGGGGACTGCAGTGGCAAGATGCACATGGAATAGGCTGATAAATCTGCAGTCATTTATTGTTTCAGGTTGAATTTTTTTTAATACATTTCAAATATACATAAAAATGTACCTAAATGTTACTAGGCTCACTTGTTTTTCCCCGCCTAAAAAAAATCCCGAAAAAACGCTTTTTTGGACCTTTTAATTTAGTCCGCCGCCTTAAGTGTAGCTACGACCGGGTCGCCCTTGCCTATTTGTTTTTTCTTCCCAAAAAACGTTTTTCGCCCACGCCAGAACCCGTGCGAGTTCCCCACCCTCATTCCAACAGCCTCTCGAGATATCGTCAACCAAAAAAATGCCCGCTAAAGTATAAACATATTTTTGTTTTCGGCGAGGCCCAAAGATGCAACGCCTCGCGTACGCACGCTCACCGAGTATTCCGAGGCGAAAGTTAATCGAAGCGACAACGAGACGTCCGTGAGTGGCTAGAGCGGTGCCGACGAGTGAATTGCCCGTTCCTGACGAGTACGTGCCACCGTGTACGAGAAGCAACGCCGGCAGCAATTCCGTGGTATTTCCTGAAACGAATAAAATTGGGCGTCGTTCGCCGCGTTGTGTCTTGCGTTTAGCTCGAGCGACGAGTACCGCGGGGGGGGGGGGGGGGGGGGTGGTGGTGGTGGTGGTGGTGGTTGGGCTAGGAACGTTGGTTTCTTTCGGTCACGGATCGATCGCAAGCGACGCACGGGCCGTCTGGATATAAATGCGACGCGCTGCCGATATTCCACCTGTTGCGTGAACGTCGAGGGTTGCGGGGGTGTACCGACGTTGGTCGAACGACACGCGAGTGCCGCCTCACTCCCGCGGTGCTTGCAGCTTGTTCTTATATCGCGATACGTAATCGACTGCAATGCACTACGGAATTGAAGCCGCAACAAGCGCAGAGCTTTCTCCGTAGTTGCACACGTCTGCAGACGCCTCCAATGGGAAGATACAGAAGCAAAGCCCCCCCAAGAAAAACAACAGCCCCAAAAGCAGTGAAGCAAAGCAAACTCACCGGATCGTGGCACGTAGAGATTCAGATAAAGGCAATCCTCGCTTCGATCAACGAGTACGGGGGTGGGAGCAACGTGGCCGTTGGCCGGAATATTTCGCAAAAGGCCATCCCCTCCGTCATCCCCGTTGCGGACGTTCTGGGGACACGAGGGTGGCATTGAATCGGCGTGCCTGACGCCTCGCCACTGGCTCGGTGTGACCGGTGGCGTGTAACGCAATGCCCCGAGTGGCGGTGTCGCGTAAGGCACCCCGAGATACGCCTCGAGTTCGTTGTCCCTCGTGACTATGCCGCGCAACGCCCCGTATCTCGTACGCACCAAGCGCGTGCTGTACTTGACCGGACCACCGGCGAAGGCCTCCGCGGCGAGTACGACCTTGCCGTCCGAGGGCCGTAAAGCGACGAGAAGCAACCAAAGAACGAGCAAAATCGTCGCGATACTCGCGATCGCCGCGACTGCCTTTGACGATCCTCCGACTCTTCTCGCTCGTCTTTTCTTCCCCCTCTCCTCCGGGCATCTCTCGATCGTTTCGTCATCGTTCGACCGAAGAAGCGGCGGCGTGCAGCGGTACGGGAAGAAAACAACCGAGCGAAACGCTCGCCAAGCAGCAGCACCAGCGCGACGAACGTATCGTGTCGGTTGCTCGCCACCGGTTCTTCGTCCCTTCGTTTCGGGACATTCCGGACGAGCCCGCATCGCGTCACGCCGCCACCGCAGCCCCCGTCCCCGTTTCTCGGCAACGATAACGAAAAATGCATCTGTGACCCGTGAATGTGATCCTCTTCGATATTCGTTTCGCCGACTCGTGTATCGGGTTAATCGAGACGACGCCGCCGACGTCGCCGCCGTCGCCGCCGCTGCCACCGCTCCACCGACATCCGATCCGATTCGGCCTGCTCCACTTCCCACCGCTCTTGCCCGACGATTCCCTGCCGATTTCAACGATATTACCAAGAACGAGGCTCCGTTCCATCCTGCTCGGAAGATCGACCGATCGGCACCTCTTTATCGAGGCCAATTGTCGAGCTACTCATCGGCCCTCTCGTCTTTTATTCGACTCGTCCTTTATTATTGTCAGAGACGCGCCCGATAAACACACTCGCGCCAACTATATCCTATCGACACACTCTATATCTGCGCTTTTTTTTTCTCCACAATGGTACACGGAGAATAAGAGGACGGCAATCGTTAGCCGCAAGCGCGCGCGCGCGCGCCCACCAGCCTCACGATCAAAGGGCCAAGAGACAGGGGAACGGAGGAGGCACGTCCGAACGACGTTGCTGATCGTCGTCGAATAATCCTCGCGGCGTTAGCCTGAGTCGCAAAGTGCGTAGAGTAACGCTCGGGGGTGCACCTCTATCTCTCTCTCGCAGCACGCCCCCCTCTCCCTGTAGGATCGCCCGCGTCGAGGTTTCGCATGTACCGAGTCGGTTTCCACCGACCGTCCCGGGCAGTACTGACGCGCGAGCCTCGCCAGCAATGGGGGGGGCGTCGAAGGGAAAACTCGCGAGGATGCGCGGACGAGAAGCGCGCGCACGAGCTTGCTCTCGACGAATCCACGCTGAATTCTCTTGGCCGCCTTGGCGATTTCCCCTCTGTACGAGTAGCGTGTACCTGCCACGCGCGGGAATCGATAACGCCACGGCAACCCCCGGGTCGCGTTCCGCTTCCTCCCTCTCGACTCCTATTCTCTCTGCTCGCACACCCTCTTTTCCTCTCGCGAGTGTACACCTGCTTTACTCCCTTCTATTCTTTGCTCAGCGGAAATATGGCCTTTCGAAAGCAACTAGAATAGCGCGGGTGTAAACATTTTTTTTCGTACACTTTTTTTTGTTCTTCTTCTTTTCGTGTAGGCGCGAGAGCCGCCTCCCGCTCTCCTCGTCACAAGCTTCCAGACGCTAAGGCCTTTTCCACAATTTTTACTCCTACTCGCGAGTACTCTCGATCCTTTCGCCACTATCGCGTCCTAGTCGCGAATGAACCTTTCCACCTGTTGCGGCCGTTTCCGTCGTAGCGCAGCGCCTGTAGCGACTCGCCTCCTTGATGATACGTTTCGAGAACGAGTTTTTAAAAATTCACCCTCGAGCCGAAAGAAAGGGAAGGGCTGCTGCTTCTTTTTGTAGACGAGCAACGAAGCTTTCATCGCGGGACAAAGATAGAGAAAGAACTACCACCCACCCGATGCGCAGTGTGTGATGGCCAATGAATTTCCAAGCAGCTGCAAGCCGGATTACTTTCTCGACGCGATATCACGTCGCTATAGACACTCTTTCCATTCACGGCGTCTTGTCTTTCTTTCAAAACACTCGCCGAACACTGTCGCAAGTTTGC
Source organism: Ophion ellenae (assembly GCA_963210295.1). NCBI lineage: Eukaryota > Metazoa > Arthropoda > Insecta > Hymenoptera > Ichneumonidae > Ophion > Ophion ellenae. The sequence goes on from OY723397.1 coordinate 9,358,671, forward strand.
TTCTCTTTAATATTTTACTCGTCAATCAGGGCTCGTGTTTATCGGCGTGGCCGAGGAACGTGAAGAAAGAGGAAATGTGAGGAAAGGAGTGACCCGGGCAATTAACGAGTTTGTTTGCGGTAAGAGAAGCTTATTCGGGCCGGTCCCGAGGAAACGAGCGGACCGCGATTGCCAGTCAAATTATTCATTCGGTGGAAGAAAAAGCAGCCGCATCGTTTAATGGAGGCTCGACGCTAATAACGCAAGAGATGGACGAAACGCGAATGGAAGTTTGATGAGTTTATTGTAGAGAGAATCGACGGTAGGTGGATACTAGTTTGTTGTTCTCTTGGACGTTGTCAACCAGGACGCTTCGATCACCGACAATCCACGAATGTAACATCTTCCGGTCGCTACGATTTCCGTGAAGAGAACCAGCCGAGGCCTCGAGGAGTGAAGAGTCGAGGAAGGATGAATTGCGACCGGCTGTCTCGAGCTTAGCTGCGTACGGGAAAATCCAAGAACGCTTTAGACGCGAGTGAATATTTTCCATCGAACCTGTCTTTTCTCTCTCTCTCTCTCTCTCTCTCTCTCTTCGTATGAATAAATGGTTTGAATATTAGTTTTAGTTTTATCTCGATCGATTTTACGACTAGCCATCGTTTAAGATAATGCTAGTAGTGCATGGTATGTAATAATCAACATTATGCCTGATGTAATTAATCTGCCCAGTGCTGTTAGGGAGCCGTGGCTCCGCAGCACGAGATAAACATACGTTCTCTATCTCTCTCCTATGCTACTCTTGAAGCCTTCAGGGCGCGGCTCAAGGCACATCTTCTGGTTAACATGGTGTAGACCTTTCTCTTATTCTGCCCGCTAATTAAATTTAACGTCTTGTATCTTACTGCTTTTTGTTTTTCCTTGTATTGTATAATTTCAACAACACTGCATTGTATACCTTTGGCACGGTACTCTTAGGGAACCTCGGTTTCAGAGGAAGCAATAAACACTTCTCTCTCTCTCTCTGCTCTTAATCTTCCGGCTTTTAGGGCCGGCCTGAAAGACCATCTATTTTCCAGCGCGTGAACGTGCCCTGCTTCTTTTCTTCTACCGGCTACCAAATGCTCTAGTCTAACAAGCAGTTTCTCTTTTCATTTTTCCTTCCTTTTTTGGTATGCGCTATGTTATACTATTAATTTATCTATATCACTAGAACTATTATTGTTATCACTACTTCTTTTATTCTGAACATTGACAATTTGTATATTTTTTCTGCACACTGCTCTGGGGACTCCACTGTTCCAGAGCACGAAATAAATGTCTGTTTTTGACACAATCAATATATGTGTGTGCATGTGTGTGCGTGCGTGTGTGTGTGTGTGCGTGTGCGTGTACAGGGGGTCCTGTTATGAATGAATAATCCTGGAACTGTTGATAGGTCAGGTCATGTATTTATAGCTATAGCTGGAATTTCAGTTTAGTAAAAGTCCCATGGTTCTCGAGATTTTGCGCTTTGTTAATAAAAAAAAAATCATCTGCGTTTACTTTTTCACATGCCATTTCTACAAATGATATGAATCGACAATAACTAAGCAACTTTTTTAAGTAATTAGTACGATATGCATAGTGCATTTTTTTACACCGCACGCTATCAAAGTCAGATGTTTGAATTGGTTTGTATGAAAATTCTGCATTTTCTTTTAACATAAAGTTTCCTTAACATTTAAGATTAAAAAGAAGACTTTTATAGATCAAAAGTCAAAAAAAGTTATCATTAGTAGAAATGGCATACGAAAAACCAAAAGTAAATGATTTTTACCTTGAAACCTGTGGGACTCTTAATAAACTGAAATATCCAGCATATAGTAGGACATGATCTGACCTATCGACAGTTGCAGGATTATCCATTCATAACAGAACGCCCTGTATATATCACCATAATTCTCCTCACCATGTACAAGCGCCGACGACTTACCGTACTGTATACCTAAGCTACCTTTTCATTTTATTAGCACTACTACTATCATTGTTACTACTACCATTACTATTGTTATTTATATTGTCACTACTACTATTACTATTGTTATCCATATTGTCACTGCTACTATCACTATTGTTATCTGTATTTTGTTATCTGTACTTTTATTATTGCACTACTATGATTATTGTTACTATTTTTTACCGCTAACACTATTTATATGTAGTTCTGCTTTGCATAAATCAAATCTCTCTCTCCCTCTTTTTCTTTCTCTCGCCATATACATGCACCGGCGACTTACCGCACTGTATACCTAAGCTGCCTGTTCGTATTATCAGCACTACTACTATCATTGTTATTACTACTATTATAATTGTTATCTATATCGTCGCCTTTATTATTGCACTATGATTATTGTTACTATTTCGATTGTCTATTTTATCTATTTTTATTACTGCTGTGTCCCATAGCCTGCTAGGGCATGAATCAAATCAAACCAAATCTCTCTCTCTCTCTCTCTCTCTCTAATTCTGTTTCTCTCGTTACCGTTACGTAGCCGTCGTCTCCTCTCTGCAACTCAGCCAAATTCTCCGAGAGACCGTCCAGCATGCATCTTCGCAGGGATTCGGTATTTTTGCCGCAACTGGAACTCTTCAATTGTGCTCTTTCGGCCAATTGGGCCAGTTGTCTTCTCACATCGAACCCATACTCGAGATTTCTGTAGTGAAGAAAATTCTCGTGGCACCAGGCCTTTCTCCGAGAGGGTGCAACCGCCTCGTAGCCCCGATAAACGTTAAGCAGCGTCACGTGATCGCCCTCCGGCGAAGCGAATCTATCGAAAAACGCGACACAATCAACGATAACTTTTTCAACTTTCCTCGACCGCCTCTATCTTTGTTGAGTTACCTCGCCCTGGCAGCGTGGGCCTCTTCCCGTTTCGCCTGGGGCTCGCCACTCAGGACGGACTCGCCGGAGAGAAGAGCAACGACGCTCAGAGCCTCCTCGAGACACTCGTGCTCGACCGAAGCTAGGAGGATCTTGGTGAATCGAGGATCGAGCGGAAAGAGCGACATGGTTCTTCCGAGACTCGTCAAACGTACCGGCGATCCGGCTGCAAAGACAAAACGTTTCCTCCACTCGTTGGAAAATAGTCGACGCTGTGCTGCAGCAGGAGCAGCAGGGATAGGGTTGGGAGGGGCATGTTGAGCAAGTTTGGAATTATCTAGGGGTGTGCGGGTATCCGATTCACTCGGGTATTCGATGTTCGGGTCGGGTCGGGTACCCAACGGGTTACGTTTTTGCATTACCTGCCACTATCGGGTACCCGAATTTGGTAATCGGGTACTCTCAAATTTTTTACTTAAAACTTCGAATATTCGTAAACGACTCGGAGATCCGTATCTATTATTTATATTTATTTTTTATTTAGGTGTATCGACCAAATAATGCGAGAAAACGAAAGTTCGAAGAAGGCGATAAAACGAATAAATGATAATATTGTAAAAAATCTTTTGTCGTCTCACTTTTCTATCTTGTGTGTGTGTACGTACGTGCGAGTGTGTGTGTTAGGGTGGAGTGAAAAACGGTCATTTTTGGCGGATCGTATCGTAATAGCGCGGGAAAGTTGCGTTTTGGCATCACTAAAAAGTGTGCGAAAGGAAAAAATGTACAATAAATATCTTCGATTCCGGCGAACGCCTTAAAGTTTTGAAATTTTTTAACGTGGGTTTTAAATGGAGAAAAAACCCAAAAAGACCAAGATTCAACGCCTTGCGTTTATTCGAAGCGAGAAGAATGTAGCTTCCATTTGACATTTTAAAATTGAAAATATTTTGATTGGTTTCAGAGATATAAGCGTTTGAAGAACAAGTTTTCCCTGGACTGAAATAAAAAAATTAAATTAAGAAGAATGAATCATCGAAATTACCAGTTAGCACTAGACAGAATTTATGAAAATTCGACGAAGAATCTTGCTTTTATTCAGTTTTTCGACATTTAAAAACCTCTATATTTCCTGAAATGCGAGTGTCTTAAAAGAAGTTTGCCGGAAAAAAATTGTAAATATATACATAACAAAATACTAAAATTATTAAATAAATTATTTGTATTTCTTATGAACTCCAACCTATCGGCGAAGGGTAGAGAACATAATGCTGGAGTCTATTTCGTCCGTTTTGGTACGTTTCCGTGGCGCTATCTATACTATGAAACGAAATTTTGTTCCGACAACACGACTTTTCGAGTACCCGAAAACATTCGGGTACCCGAATTTTTTCTAATTACCCTATTTCATAGTCTAATTACCCGACCAATTCTGTTACCCGCACACCCCTAGAATTAGCGCTCTGTAATTTCTTAACAGATTTTGGTCAATAGGACATTTATCTGGGACAAAAAATGTGTAGACGAAATCCCCTTTATGCTTGTTGTTTCACAGAAAGTCGCACTTAAATGATTAAGGCCATACTTGCTAAACCTGCCCCGATAGTGGGGTAAGATGTGCATGGGTATGAGGTAAGTTGAGCAAGGTAAGAATTGCATTAGAAAGATCAGACGTATGCAACGATATTAAAATCAGTTACATTTGTGTTAAAATAAGTATCAAATCTCGACAGACACTGAAATTTACTAAGTACCAATGCTCGCCTGGTTGCTGTACTCGTTGCTCATACAATGGTAGGAAAAAAACTTTCAATCGCGTTTTTTTTTACTTCCGGGTTGAAAAATAACGAAACGTCCCGTGTTACCGTCTCGTGAGCCACATGGCAACGGGCGATGATGTGATGTGTTTCCCTCCCACATACCTCTCTCTCCGTCATTTGATGCACCTGCGTGCGGTGCTTAGTTTTTCAGATATTTCGATTGCCCAACTTACCCGACCGCCCAACATGTCCCTCCCCACCCTACTCACTCTTTATCGCGCCGAGCTTTTCCAGAGTAGCGAGTGCCGCGGTTAGGGATTCCTTGGGTGGAGCCTCCATGAATTCGAAGCTCGTCGCATCGATCCCGATCGCCAAAAGCTCCAGAGTCACACCGGTCAATGAACAGCGCCGAATTTCCGGTATCGACGTTTCCCTCATTTTCTCAAATTCCTCCTTGGTAAAAGTTCTGTAACAATTGCCGGGGGCTTCTCGACCAGCGCGGCCGCTTCTCTGCCAGGCTTGAGCTTTGGAAATTTTTTCGACCCTGAGAAGATCGAGACCGGTGATGGGATCGTGAGTACGAGCTTTCGCCACTCCCGTATCGATTACGTGACGAATGCCACCAATAGTGACCGAAGTCTCCGCTACGTTCGTCGACAGTACCAACTTTCTCGTTCCCCGAGGAGAAGCTTCGAAAGCTTCCAACTGTCGATCGGTCGGTAGAGCCGAGTAGAGAGGAAAGACGCTCATGCGAGGATAATTATTCGCCTCGGCACGTTGGATGGCAGCTGCGGCTTGTCTCGCCGCGACTGCGCTAGCCTCGATCTCTTCCTGTCCGGTCAAAAATACGATTATGTCCTCGCTGCAAAAACCGTCCCCTTGTATTCCGTTATATTCTTACTCCCTCTGCATCGACTAATCGGAGAAACGGAGATGCTCACTTTGGCGGGGCTTCTCTGTGAATGCGAAAAGCTGTGACGAGAGCCGCGAATGCGTAATCCTCCTGAGATTTCACAGAATTGAAGATTTTCACGGGATGCTGTCTACCCTCGAGATAAACGACCGAAGCCCCGAAATATTTGACAAATTTTTCCGGATCCATCGTGGCGGACATTATTATCAATTTTAGACGACGAGTTTTGTCATCGTTGAGCTTGCGCAAACGTTGAGCTCGTCTCGCCACACCGAGAAGCACATCCGTCCTGACGGATCTCTCGTGCGCCTCGTCCAATACGAGAATCGAATATTCGGACAGTGTCTCGTCCTTTATCGCTTCTCGAACCATCAAACCGTCCGTCAGATACTTTATTCGCGTTCGTGGGCTCGTTACGTCCTCGAAACGAACCCTGTAACCGACCAATTTACCCAGTGGCGATCCTTGCTCCTGGGCTACTCGACGTGCCACGCTCACCGCAGCTACACGACGAGGCTGCGTTATTCCTACGCATCCGGAAACTCCGAGCGCACCGCTCTCCAACAACAATTGAGGTATCTGAGTACTCTTTCCACTGCCCGTCTCACCGATCACTATCAGACTCTCGTGCTTTCCAATTTCTTCCAGCAATCTGAAATAATTTGCCAAATGGTTTTTTAATTTAGTCAAGCAAGTAGGACTATCATCCCATGTGACCAACAATATGAAATTATTGCCAAAAGTGGCTTTTCTTAGTCAAGCAAGAAGGCATTGGGACTGTGACCAGCAATGTAAAATAATTGGCAAAAGGTGGCATTTTTTCAATTGAAAAAAAAATGTGAGCAAAGCAACAAGGCCTTAGGTCTGTCGTCTCATCTGACAAGCAATGTGAAATAGTTGCCAAAAGGTTGCTTTGTTAAGTAAAACAAGGCTTTACGACTATCGTCCCATCTCGCTAGTGAAGGGTACATTTTTGAACGGCGACGGTCGCGCAGCGCCATCGGACGGAGGAACGAGCTAACGCTCGAAAGGTAGAGCCACGGACTTGCATACAAGCCTTGCAGCTCGATAGAATTTTAATGGTAGGTGTGACTCGTGGAATGAAGCCGTTTTTGCGGCCGCTTGCATCGAGGAATGTTGTTTTGATAGTAAGAGGTCGTCCATTAATCACATGAGGCTCAAATAGGGGAGGGGGATTTGGATAACATGACGATTGATCATGCTGGGGGGGGGGGGGGGGTGTTGTGACTTATCACGTGTATTTTTTTGTGCAAGGGGGGAGGGGGGCTAGAAACCTCACCACTCACTCTATGGGGGGGGGGGGGGGGGGGGGGGTCAAAAAGTGGCCTAAAAACCTCACGTGATTAATGGACGACCCCTAAGAATATAACCTGAGTATTCTGTAATTCCAAGTATATGGTTACCACATATTGTGGTCAATCGAGTGCAATAAACTTGTTAGCGACTTATAATGTTACTTTTCCATGCGATGAACATGGCTCGGATATTTTATCATAGCCGGTTGTTTATTATATTAGGTTGCGCATGAGACAAAATTCACTCCAGAAAAATATGGAATGAAAAAAATAACATTGTCTAAATTGACAAACCAATAGTTTTGGTTATTTCGGTACATTGTACGTTTTGTCTGCAATTATTTTGTACCTGCACAACAGCAAGTAATAAGTATCTCTCATTCCACCATCTTGAATTTTAAGAGATGGATAAATGTTTTTTAGGATTTGTCCAGTCGAAATTATTTTTGCGTGCAAGATGTAAAGTGCTATCTCCATATTTATTGTTAGCGAAAATAGCAGTCGATGTATACGTATACATAGAAATACTTGCGACCAGTAACCTCAATGATTCGTGCCATTCACAATGTATTAAAATTTGCATTTTTTGCATACATGCATTCAAAAATAAAACCAGTACACGGGAATTGAACCGAAGAAAAACTTTTCAACCAGGCATCAACCCATTCAGCTAGAATGTATTTTAAACATAAAAGGACAAAATTGATTTATCCTTATTTAACTCGCTTGGATTTCAATGGTGGTTGATGGACTATTCGCCAATTAATTACTGGATAGATTTTTCTGATTTATGCTCTTCAGCTTATGGGTTTATGTATTTCTATTTGCATAGGAATAAAATTCGTTTTTTCATATCTTGTGGAACAATTAGATTCTCGGGTTAGGCTATAACAAGAATGTGTGGCTATTAGTTGTTCGTCGCACAGAACATCCCTCGATTATAGCGACTCTAGCGGATGGCTCCGCCAAGAGAACCATCCCCCACCACTAGAGTTGCAAGATTTGTATCAAGGAGACTTGATCTGTATGTAAGATCGTGGGTAGAGCGCGGCGGCCATATTGAAAATCCAAAGTGGTCACTGTGCGTTATAACTTTAGGACGTTTCGAGTATTTGCCCAACCTCTCCAATATTGCAAGAACAAATATTCGATAAAACTCACTTTTTCCGAAGTCTGTAGACGGGAAGAGATTTTCTCTGTTGGTCGAGACTAACGCTCGGCTCCTCGTTGTTCCTTTCATCCTCGTGCTTTGGAATTTTGTTGTTGAAACTTTGACCAAACGTAACAACAGTCGTAGCGGCTCTTTTCGGTGCGAGTTTCGAAAAACTAGAGCTACTACCCGTAACATTGTACTTGGATTCGGTATTGTCGTAAACTCCCATTGTTCTCCTTGTCGCGTCCTTTGGCACACGAACGATGATGCGTCTGACACGGAGCGCACGTGTCGACGCTCCCCCCTCCTGTGTACTTTTACAGCTGTGTCGCGCGCATGCGTACAAACTGATGAAACTATAAGCAGCGCTCTTTGCTTGCTTTTTCTACATTTCCGCTATGATGCCAGCCGAACTTTGTGCTCCAGAGGTGATTTTTAACCCCTTGACTCGAGTGACATACATATGGGCAGATAAAAGTCGTGCCACTTTTGCGTTATGACACATGTGTGGACATTTAAAAAATGTTATTACTATACCGATTTGACCGTTATTTAGTAAATTGTGGTCTTTGAGGTCGCTGGGTCCGATATCAGATTTTTTAAATTCAAAATGGCGAGTGAGAATTTTCAATTAGTTTCGATTTCACGAAAATGAGTATTATGTGGTTTTTGTGGTCGCAGAATTCGAATCTGAAAGCAGATTTTCAATACTCAACATGGCAGATGCAAATTTGAAAAATCGTTTGTTTCCGACGAAAGTATCTCATGGTTTTTGGGGTCGCTGACTTCGCATCTAAAATCACATTCTCAAAATTCAAAACAGTGGATGAAAATTTGAAAAATGTTTGTATTTATAGATGTTTGTGGTCGCGAATTTCGAATTTGAGTCCTGATTGTGAAAATCTAAAACTCGGATACATTATGATAGATCAAAATGTATAAAAAACTATGATCCCCTAGTGCAAATTTTTCACAATTTCTCATATTTGAGATTTTCGGAGAAAAAATTATTTAAAACAGATTCAAGTACTGGTCTATTTTCCAAAAACATCTTTTTTTTACCGAAAATTCATGATTTCTCATTTTTTTACCGGAAATTTCTCTTTTTCCTATGATCTGAGTGAACGGCTGCGGAGATATTCGAAGAAAAATTAAAGATGAAAAGAAATGAGATTTTCGTTAAAAAAAACTTATTATTTTTTTTTCTGGAAATTTCCCTTTTTCCTATGACCTGAGTGAACGGCTGCGGAAATATTCGAAGAAAATTAAAAGATAAAAAATGAGATTTTCGTAAAAAAAACGTATTATTTTTTTTTCGGAACTTTTTCTTTTTCATATTGAGTGAACGGCTGCGGAGACATTCGGAGAAAAGTTATAGATGAAAAAAATGAGACTTTCGTAAAAAAAAACTTATTACATTTTTTTATTCCTCATAATTCTGAGAAATAATGAATTTCCGAAATTTTTGCAAACATTTTTTTCCTTAAGGGGTTACACCACTGTAACGGCCTGCCACGAAGCGTTTTAGACAAATAATACTTGGGGTAATGAAACCACGTTACAATGAAACCAAGAAGAAAGAACCAATTGAAAAAAAAACCGAGAATGAAGAACCATTTTTTTTAATTAAACCAAGATTAAACCAATTTTTTTTAGTTAAACCAAGAAGAAAGAGCTAATTTTGTTTTAAAGTAAAAATCAAGAAGAATCATTTATTTTTTAAGAGTCAACAAGCAAAAAACGCATTTTCAATCAAAACAAAGTATTTTTCTATGTAAAAATCAAAGTATTTTTTATGACAGAAACAATAAGTAAGAATAGCAAAAGATTTTATTTAATAATTAAAATATTGTACTTTTTCTATTAATAAATATAACTGATGAACAGGTGATCATGCATTTTCATTTTGTTAGTTTGCGTTACTCGATAACCGGAGGAAGTATAATTTGAGCAAACAAAAAGTAAGAATTCATTTTTTATTTATATTTTTATTTCATATAATTTCCGAGATTTTCCCGTGATCGTAATTAAAATGATGAAATAAATATTCGAAAAAATTTTCCGAAAAAAAAAACAGTTTTTCGGAAAAAAATTTGCACTAGGGTCCATAATAAAAAATGCAAACGAATATTTGTAATGTTTTCATATCGCGCTCTCTGCCGAACCTAGAGTTAAGAATCGAGAACGTGGCGGTTGTTGACTCCGAGTTTGTATTTTTCTCTGTACTTTTTGTATTACATTTTTTTCGTATTTTCTTATATTTCGTTTTTGATTTTTTGTTTTCTATATCTACTGTTTTTTTTTGTTTCGTTTTTGTTCTCAGGATTTTTGTATATTTCAATTAATTATCTTTAGTTTTGAGCTTGGACGAGAAATAAAGAAGAATTTCCGTATGATTGACAACACGAACGACTTATGGAACGTTTAGGGTAGTGTTGAAATCTTACCGCAAACACCAAAAGATACAAACATCCGTTAAAATCCAACTATTTCTCGAACGTCCATTCACCATATTGCAACCGTCATTTTTACTTCTGGACATCTGAGTTCACATCTGATTGGAATTCAGCGACTTTCAAAACCGCACACTACTTATTTTCACCGAAAACTTCTTTTCCGATTTGTATCCGGAATTTCGAAATTTGAACATCCGATATCAGACTCGGCTTCAGTGACGCTAAGAACCGTAATACTGAGGTTGCAGGATAAATCTATCAATTTTTTTCTTCCGTCACAAAAGTTGCCCGAAAATCTCATTTTCGCCACACTGCTAAGGGGTTAATGGTAGACTAGGGCGAGGATTAAGCGACGAGAGACGAGCAGAAACCAGGTCGTGTACACATTTTAATCATCGGTTAAAAAACGAAAAAAAAAATCTTGTTCCCGGACGATATATCTTGTTAAACTTAATGTATCACAGATGAGAAGGCTCCGTGCGCTAGAGCGGAAGACACACCACACACAGCGAGCGATTCTTTGTCAATGGAATTTCGATTTACTTTTTTTTATATACACGGTTGAAATAAGACGATAAAAAAAATTGGCAACTAGGGAGCAGAAGACGCGCGCGTATGATTATCGCAGCGGTCTGTAGACTGGCGGCGGCATCTGCTGCTCCGTTCGAGACGAGGGCGGCTGAAAGGAAAGTAAATGAATTTAGAGCGATCTTAATACTTGGTTGGCAAGCACCGTACAATGCGGAGGGCGTGTATACCTCAGCGCCAATCCTCGATAAATAACGATTTCTAATCCGTATATCGGACTGTGGTTGCAAGAGATCATCCGCGAATAGATCGGACGTTGATTCGCTGGATAAAAGTTTTTCCCTCTCGAGAGATTCGGCAGTGGCAGGCATGCTGTTGCCGTACACCTCGCGTTCACCGGGCGTCATGTTGAGATAACCGCCGGTCGCCGCAGTATCCGAAATCCATACAACGACGATCGTGATCAACGATACTGCCGCCCCGGAAAAATTATAATTACCGATCAATCATTTGCCACTGGTACAACAAGACAAAAAGTTCATTACTCACTCCAGAGCCATCCGAGGAAGAACAGCTCGAGCATGAAATAACCTCCCGTGTCGACGATCATACCGGCCAATATCAAGACGATCGACAGACCGAGATTCTGGAAGGCTTGGGCTCTGACAAAAAAACGAACAAAACAGTGACAAAAGACAGACAAAAAACGTTCGACACAGAACGAGATATGAAACCGTATAAAATATTATTTTACATTTTCCATTATGGATAATAGTTTGCCATGAATGGTTTACTAAGTATTTATCTATCATAATGTATCCGAGCTTCAGATATTCACAGGCAGGGCTCAAAATTGAAATTCGCGGCCACAAACATCTAAAAATGAAAATTTTCGTCAAACTCAAACTATTCTTGAATTTTTCATTTTGAATTTTGAAAATCTGATGTCAGATTTGAATTCAGCGACCCCAAAAACCATGAGATTGTTTCATCGAAATGAAACGATCTTTCAGATTGGCAGCCACCATATTCGATCCGCCCAAAACAGTGACAAAAGACAGACAAAGGAACCGTTAACGCGAGCTTACATTCCGTATGCGGTGCCGAGTTGATACTCGGGTGTAACAAAGGCAATGAGAGGCCACAAGCTACTGGCGAGCATCGAGTAGCCCAGTCCCAGTATCACGACGCAGGTGTAAGGACTGACGTACGAGAAGGCCAATAGTCCATGAGCCACTAGGCTTCCGCAAATGCTGATAAAGACCCAAAATACGTTTCGACCGGTTTTATCGACGAGCATCCCGAGGACCGGCGAGGCCACCGCCGATATCGCAAAGATCAGCGAATTAATGTGATTCGCCTCAGCCGTTTCGATGCTGTACTTCTTCATGAAGAATACTCTGGAATGCAAGAAGACGGGCGTGAAAAAAATCATACCAAACGTAGCATCTGCGTGATTGCAAGAGATAGCAAGTGCGCGCGCCGATACCGACTGGCCTAAGGCGATGAACGGAAATACAGCCATGTAGTAGGCGACGCATATGACCGTGATGAGCCAAAAAACAGCTTTGAAGTCTTTGACGTCGCTGAGGCGAACAACCTCCGCCTTCTCGTCCCTCGGACCGCCGCCGCGTCGCAACAATCTCTCCGCTCGTTTGTCCATCAGCGAGAGAAGCACCGCGCATATCATGGAAAAAACGCAAGTGAGAGAGGCGACGAAGAGGACAACCCCGATGCGCTTAGGTCCGGCGTACGAGCTGGCCACCCAATTGTACGTCGGCTCCATGACGAGAAAATTTACGGTGGAGCCGAGACGCGCGAAGCTCAGCTGAAGACCGAACACCATGTTGAGCTCTTTACCCTTGAACCACAAAACGGCCCAATTGTTTTGCGACACGGCCAGCGACTCTGCTCCGATTCTGGAACAAATCGGATCTTGGAACGGCGTACATAGAGGAAGGGGGAGGGGGTAGAGGTGACGCTCACCCAAAAATCAGCCTGCCGAGCATCATCAACCAGAACGCGTCGACCGTGGCGCCAGTAGCGAAAATCACTTGACCCACCAGGCTCAGTCCCATGTATATCATTGTTCCCAAACGTATGCCAAAGACGCTGTCCAGCAGAAATCCGCCGATGAAGCAGAATACAACGTTCGGCCACGAGTAAATCGAGTAGAGAAGAACGAAATTTCGAGTAGACAGATCCAGGTCCTTCTTGAAGTATTTCTGAAGCGCGGCCGGATTGTCGTAACAAAAGTACGAACCTGTCAGGAAATCATGGAGATATTTTTTTTCGTTTTCTTCTTTTAAGTGGATTAAAGAAACTTATCTATCTTACCGAATCCGAGAAAACACATTAGTGCGAGTCCGATGAATCTGTAAGTCCGATTTTTCGGGCTGCAGCATCCCCTTAGGGCTGCCGCATCCTCCTCGTCGTATTCCGAATTTGTCAACGTTGTCTCGGGACTCGACATTATTCCGCCCTCCATGATCACTCTCTGCACGCTTTCACGCCAGTCGAAAAATGTCAAAAATGCGCGACGACAGTGATAAATAACGGACCAGCGCTTCTCATGACGCTTTCAATCGCAACGCCTTGTCTCACCGCCCCCCGCTTGCGCGTTCGTCAAATCTCCAGCCCCCCGCCCCACCGAGTGTGTGGTACAATATCTCTTTTGTTTCGTAAATAAATGGTACGGCTATTCACTGATGGCGTATGAGCGTACGCGTCATCGCGTTATCTGGACGCGTGCGCCGAAGCAGCTGGTCCAAGCTCGTGGCTCGAATGTCACAGAGGGATACGCGCGGAAAGAGAGAAACAAAAACAAAAACAAAGGATCTGGAACGGCTTGAGATCTTTGAACGCTAACAATCGAAATGCAAAGCTTGCACGGCCTTGCGGATCACGGCTCACATGCAGCTCTTGCTACTCTAGTGGTGGGGGATGGTTCCCTTGCCGAAGCCGTCCGCTAGAGTCGCTATAGTCGAGGGATGTTCTGTGCGACAAGGACGACAATAGCCGCGCATTTTCGTTGTAGCCTAACCGAGAATCTAAATGTTCCACTAGTTCTCAAAAAAAGAATGATATTCCTACGCAAATAGAAATACATAAACTCATACACTGACGAGTATAAATCAGACAAATCTACCCAGTCATTAATTAGCGAATAGGTCATCAACACTACCATTGTAATCCAAGCGCGTGTCATAGGGATTAATTAATTTTGTTCTTTCATGTATAGAATACATTCTAGCTGAAGAGATTGATGCCTGGGTGAAAAAGGATAAACTTCCGAAAAGCGAAAACCGAATGTCGATGTGAAATTTGGCATACACGTTTTAATATTTTAGGGGGTCCCCCCTAAAAGGACTTTTGACGACGTGCCATATTTTTCGAGATATCGATTTTAGAAAGTTATTTTTACCGCGCTTCTACTGTGTCTATAGCTGCCATCAGCTATAGACACAGTAGAAGCGCGGTAAAAATAACTTTCAAAAATCCATGGAGGCTAGAGTGGGAGGAGGCCGATCTGTGCATTTCAAAGTGGCTACAAAAATGTGGCCAGACCGGGATGGCGCCACTATCTCTAAAACCTCGAGCACGAAGCTAAGTATCGATGTCGTGTAAGAGAGATGGAAGAGGATCGAATTCGCATCCCAGCAAGCAGTGCAGCGAGATCGCGCGCAAAAGTTACCCCCCCGCTGGTCTCTTACGCGCCCATCACACAATCATAGTAGCGCGTGTCTGTGAGCGAGCGACGCTCGGACATCTTCGGAAAGAGCCGAGCGCGCCGAAGTTTCCCGACCGCTCCTTCGGCAGCTACACCAACACATGGACGCCGAGCTCGTTCATCTGCGGCCAAGCCGAAACGAAGGCTTCAAGGGAAAAAGCAATGTGAGCACGACGCGCGCGTGACGTCACCCGACGGAACGCGCGAGGCTTTTAGATGATTTCGATGCTTATTTAGCTCTTGATTCTCTGCGTTATCAATGTATACAAAAAATGTATCGCGCACCCTGATTGCTTATTTTCTTAGTTTATACGTTAATTTAAATATAATTATGAATCCAAATTACAACTTATTTATCTTCTAAAAAATTGTTTACGCTTTACTCACCCCCGTCTTTATGCCAAATAAATTATAATTAATAAAAGTAAGCGGAAATATATTTATATTCGTATTATTATATTAATTCTCATAGTTTCATCAAACGATAAAGCATTATCCCCAAAAGCAAGCCAATCAACCATCCGGCCGCGAATCGTCAGTACCAGAAAGTGTATATTCTATAAGCGATGGGATGGTCCCGTTGGTAGCGTTCCTGGCTTCGGTCCGCAGAAGCGTAGGATCGTTCCTCGCGCTCAGTGCTTTTTTTTAAAATTATTATCACTATTAATTCTTGTTTGATTAGTTATTTTTATTAAGTTATCATTATTATTTTTATTAGTTATCTTTTAGTGCCGAAAAATTTATCGCACACTCCGACCGCTTATTTGATTAGTTTGTACGTTAATTTAAATGTAATAATAAATCTAAATTACAACTTATGTATCTTTTAAAAAATTGTTTGCGCTTTACTCACACCCGTCTCTATGCCAAATAAATTGTAATTCATAAAAGTAAGCGCCCTGTCATTTTGGTCAACCGGTTGTACAAGACAGTTGAGTCAACGTAAAAGTTTAACGGTTGAATTTGGACAGCTTCTCAACGGTTCATCTTTGAAAGTCGACCATCCTGCGTTTTCTGTGGATGGTTGACTCGACGCAATATATTTAATGATTAATCAAATTATACTGTCTTGATAATTAAATTGATGATTTGCGGAGAATTGAGTCATCAAACACTGGGGGGGGGGGGTATCCGCAGCAGATTGTGCGACTGAGTGAGACAACCATCCAGCGAAAACAAAATGGCCGCGGTTAAACAACCGTTGAATCAACCATTAGGATTTTTTTACGGTCGACTTTATAGTTGTAAAGCTGTCCAAATTCAACCGTTGATTATTTCGGTTGACTTTGCAGTTGCCAAAATTGCTAGCGCGGAAATATATTTATAGTCGTATTATTATATTCATTCTCGTAAGTTACGATTCGCGGCCGGATGGATGTGGCTTGTTTTTGGGGATAATGCTTTATCGCTTGATGATAGTATATGAGAATGAATATAATAATGCGAATATAAATATATTTTCGCTTAGTTTTTATGAATTACAGTTTATTTCGCATAGAGACGGGTGTGAGTAAAGCGCAAACAATTCTTTAGACGATAAATAAGTTGTAATTTAGATTTATTATTAAATTACAATTAACGTACAAACTAATCAAATAAGCGGTCGGAGTGCGCGATAAATTTTTCGACACTAAAAGATAACTAATTAAAATAATAATGATAACTAATAAAAATAACTAATCAAATAAGAATTAATGGTAATCAGAATTTTAAAAAAAGCACTGAGCGCGGGGAACGATCCCGCGCCCCTGCGGACCGAAGCCAGGAACGCTACCAACGGGACCATCTCATCGCTTGTAGAATATGCACTTTCTGGTACTGACGATTCGCGGCCAGATGAATGATTCGCTTGTTTTTGGGGATAATGCTTTATCGCTTGATGAAAGTATGAGAATTAATATAATAATACGAATATAAATATATTTCCGCTTACTTTTATGAATTATAATTTATTTGGCATAAGGATGGGTGTGAGTAGAGTGTAAACAATTTTTTAGAAGACAAATAAGTTGTAATTTGGATTTATTGTTATATTTAAATTAACGTATAAACTAAAAAAAAAAGCGATCAGGGTGCCCGATACATTTTTTGTATACATTGATAACGCAGAGAATCAAGAGCTAAATAAGCATTGAAATCGTCTAAAAGCCTCGCGCGTTCCGTCGAGTGACGTCACGCGCGAGTCGTGCTCAGATTGCTTTTTCCCTCGAAGCCTTCGTTTCGGCTTGGCCGCACATGAACGAGCTCGGCATCCATGTGTTGGTGTAGCTGCCGAAGGAGCGGTCGGGAAACTTCGGCGCGCTCGGCTCTTTCCGAAGATGTCCCGAGCGTCGCTCGCTCACGAACACGCGCTACTATGATTGTGTGATGGGCGCGTAAGAGGCTAGAGAGGGGGTAACTTTTGCGCGCGATCTGGCTATATATCATTTTGCATCTCTCTCGCACGCAGCCTACTTCTCAAGTATCATGCTGCCTTATGCACAGTTCACTTCTCATTATTTACTTGTTCCGTCTCTGTCACACGCAGCTCACTTCTCGACGTCTTAGCAATAGTGGCGCCATCCCAGTATGCCCACATTTTTGTAGCCACTTTTTTCAAGTCTCTCCACAAGAGATCGGTCTCCTCCCACTCTAGCCTTCCTGGGCTCAGCTCTGGCTATACCTATATATGTTATCGCGCTCTCCATTTTGTGCGAATGGTGGGGTGCGTAGAATACTGCTGTGGGCGCAGGGCACCTCATATGTGCGTGTGCAATCGTAAAGTGCGTGATACACTAGTGTGGGCGCGGGTCACCTCGGATGTCCGTGTAGAATTGGGGATGCGTGGAACACTAGTGTGGGCGCGGGTCACCTCGGATGTGCGTGTGGAATGGTGGCGTACGTGAAACACGAGTGTGCCTGGAAGGCATCTCTGAAGCGAAGAGCGCGATAACGTATTGAGAGTACAAATGAGTCTCCGCCGTTTGACAAAAGATGACTCCGCCAGGAGATTATGGTTGAAAATGTCAGATGTAAAACGTCATTTCGCGAGGTTGGACATCTGGCAAGAGCATAACCTTGAAATATTAGCGATTTAGCATCAGCATCACATCATTTTTTTCCTGCGAAAATGTCGAGTTTTGAGCCGAATAAGCGTCATTTGCGGGAACGAAGTGTACGATGACGCGGAATTGGAAGTATTATTGGAGGGAAATTCGTGCCAAACGCAAGAGTTCCCGCAAATGACGCTTATTCGGGCCAAAACTCGGCATTTTCGAACAAAAAAAATTATGTGATGCTGATACAAAATCGCGACAACTTCAACCATAACCTGAAACAAAATCGCGACAATTTCAACCATAACTTCCTGGTGGGGCCGTCTTGTCAAACGGCGCAGACTTATTTGTACTCCCAATATATAGGTATAGTTATATTTAAGTCCGTCAGCTATAGATATATAGGGTGTCTGAAAATGACCTGACATTTTTATTTATTAATAAAACGTATTATTTACTCGAAAAGTACGAATATTTTTATTTTAATGTAAGATACCCTGGTAGAATTTTTTTTCCGAATTTCTCATATTTTCTCCGTTTTCCTCCAATTCGGAGAAAATCGGGGAAAAAATGAGAAATATTAATCTGAAAATATACCGATTTTCCCCAATATTCCTCTTTTTCCGCATTATTCCGATTTTCTCATTTTATTCACGTCGTGAGAGTTATAATCATTACATTTTTTTTATATTTCTTTTTATCATTCAATCGTGATTTTTACTTTTCTACTTGGTCTTATTTTTTTATTTTATTTGTTATGCACAATAACATGTCATTATTTTTGTTCTTTCTTACAAAATGTAACAAAAGGGGAAAATTAAATATTCAGAAAAAAATAAAGTCGTCCTTTCATGTAGATAGGAAGCATGCACGGTACGGTAATCCGAAAGATAATACTTGTGCAAAGCAAAGGATATTCTTTGGTTTGCACAAGTATTATTGCACTAATTTATATTTATATAGGAAAAATTATGAAGACTAATGGTAAAAAAAGGATTTCCGAATTTTCAAAAAAAAATGAAAGGAATTCGGAAAAGAATAGGGAAAGTTTAGAGAAATGCGGAGAAATTTGGAAAATTGCGGAGTAATGTGGAAAATTTTTTCCGGATTTCTCCGAAGTCTCAATTCACTGAAAAAATCGGAAAACTTTTGGGAGAAAATAGGAGTTTTTAAGAAAAATGCGGGAAAAAGGGGAAAATTCGGAGAAATTTGGGAAATTCCGGAGTAATGTGGAAATATTTTTTTCACGGATTTCTCCGAAAAGTCTCGAGTCACTGAAAAAATCGGAGAATTTTTGGGAGAAAATGGGAGTTTTTTTAGAAAAATGCGGGTAAACATTTCAACCAGGGTACAAACATGCAGGTTATGTGCGAAACATAATATCCGATAAAAGCATTGTTTGCAAACCTCGTCCCTGTTTGCAAACGTTCACTTTTTGTTTACGAATTTTTCAACAACATTTTGGCATAATTGGGGTCTATTTCATTAATGGTGCGTCCAATTGCTTCCTAGAGCTCCGCAATGTTCTGTGGGGCATTAACATACACTTTCCCTTTCAGAAAACCCCAAAGAAAGAAGTGGAATAGCGTCAACGCGCACGATCTTGGTGGCCAATTCTCATCGCCGCGGCGTGAGATAACACGACCATGAAACTTCGTCTGCAATAACTACATTGTTTCGCCCGCAGTGTGGCAGGTTGCGCCATCTTGTTGAAAGAATGTCTTTTAAGTCGATGTCGTTTATGCCATTCAACGGATATAGTGTTCCAGACATTACCTCCATGTTTGTACCCTATATTAAAATAGAAATATTCCTACTTTTCAAATAAATAATACATTTTATTAATAAATTCAAATGTCAGGTAATTTCGAGGCACCCGTAAAAGGTTATTTTTTTACCATTAAAAGTAAAATTTATTTTCAACAGTAAAAGTTATTTAACTTTTTATAAAAGTTAGAAAACTTTCAAAAATCGGTATCTCGAACACTGCGGCGCGTCTAACCGCACGTAAAATTACATACATTGAACTATTTTTTATCTCTAGTGTTTTGTGGTGAAAAATGTTAAAATATTCGTAAACACTCAGTATAGACAATAAAATACATATATATTTTTTCAAGTCTTGGATTGTGGCTAACGCTCCAACCTCCTTAAAGAGGTGAAAATTGTGACCCACATATTGTCCTGGATATATTACATAATAGTTCGATTTATTAACAATAAACATTAATTCTACCACTGTGGGACAAGAATGTCCTAAAATTTAAATATCATATAAAACTTGCTAGTATTTTTTAATTATAACTGCTGTACCGTAATCTGCCTTGTGACAATTTTTTCGTGTTTCTTCATAAAGCCTTAGGGGTCGTCCATAAATTACGTCATTGAAAAAGAGAGGGGAGAGTCTAATTAAAAATGACGTCATCACTCCGAAATCTTAAATCACATCAAATCTTAATTATTTGGACGTGGATTAGCCGAACTCAACAGGTTCTAGAAGCGAATCCCAGGCCTTCGATCCAGAGCTTAGACGAATGGGTATAGCGTCCCCATGAGAAAATATTAAATAAATAGCGAATAAATAGAGAAAAGATTTAATAAATATTAAATAGAACCCCATGCCTTTGATCCATATCTCAGAGGAATGGACACCGTCCCCATGTAAGAATATCAAATAAATAATAAAAATAATAATCCTAGGTTTTTATTGTCCAAGTACGGCACTCCATAAATTCAGTAGGAAATGACGTCATTTTCTGAGATGGGGGGGGGGGGTCAATTGGATTATGACGATAGGATGATTTCGCGGGAGGGGTAAAAAATCAGCAAAATATCGATGACGTAATATATGGACGGCCTTTAATAGCATTTTTTGGTTTTTCTGAAACGTTCGTGCTGCGAACTTACATTCTATTTCAATTTGCAGTTTATACGCGCTACAATGTCAGTACGTAAAATTTACCGGTTGGGATCTCTATCACCGACTGTCGATAACGGAAAGTGTGGGGTGGCTAAGAGCGAGTCGAACAAGAGCGCAACCTAAATGACTCGTGTTCGAAGCGACACAGCGTCGCACGTAAATACGTTAAAGCCGGTGGGTTCGTCGTCTGCTCGCGTTGTATGGCAACAACCCGCGTGTCTCTCGTCCCCCGCGTCGTGACACCAGGCGCGACGAGGCGCGACTGCCGAGCTGTCAATATGGGTTCGCGTTGTCGGCGGCGAAGACGGCCCGTCAGGCTAGTTTCGTCGTTTCTCCTCGGTGGGGGCTTGTGGTGCGTCGTTTTCGCCGCGAGGCTCCAACCCACCGCGTCATCCGGGAACGTGGACGCCGGCGGCGTGGGCTCCGCCTCCGTCGACGCTTACCGGAGCTTGTCGCAAATTCAGGGTCTGTACAACTCCAGTGACTCCGTCGTAGTCCTGAATTCGACAAATTTCAAGTCCACAGTGTACGGAAGCGAGCGCGCTTGGCTCGTCGAGTTTTACAACAGTTGGTGCGGCTTTTGTCGACGTTTCGCGCCTACTTGGAAGTCGTTGGCGCTCGACGTACGAGGTAAGTAGAGATGCCGCGAGAGTAGACGAGAGATGACCTTGAACTCGAACTATGCTCCGCAGGTTGGCGAGACACTGTGGCGATAGCGGCTTTGGATTGCGCCGACGAGGACAACAATCCTCTCTGCAGGGAGTATGAGATAATGCGCTATCCGGAAGTGCGTTACTTCGGCCCGGACGAGAAGCTCGGCAAGCTTGGCACGGAGGTGGATAAGGGAAAGGACGCGGAGGAGCTGGTCGCCAATCTGGCTAAAAGGCTGCGCAAAGAGCAGCAGGAGGGAAGGGGCGACAAATGGCCCAATATAACGCCCTTCAGAAGTTCGGAGGTGAAAAACATCTGGGACGGTATACCCGATGTGGTGCGTTACTTTTTTTTCATCTTCGAGGAGACCGATTCCTATCTAGGAGCGCAGATAATATTGGATCTTAGGAACGTAACGAGCTTGGTACTTCGCTCTGTAAATTCCGACAATTCGCCACTCTGCCTGATGCACGAGATCAAGAGATTTCCGAGCTTGGTGGCTTACGGGCGGGACGGTACGCAAAAACGTCTAGCCGCGTTGCGAGTACCAACGAGAGCGGCGGTGAGAAACGCCATAGTGGAATTCATGCGTTCGCGTGGTATCGAGGTGTCTGTCGATAAACCGGAAGTTGCGGCAGCGACGGTGGACGCATCTCTGCGCGTGACGCCGAGCGACGCGACCCGCGAGAACGGTGACTTTCTTTATCGCGCCGATCTCGAGGCCACTCTCAGATTCTCGTTCGGTCACGAGATCTCTATGACGAAGCTCATCGAGGGACGAAGAATGAGCGCTCTGAAGAATTTCACGAGCGTACTCGCATCGCACTTTCCCACCAAGAGCATCGGCATCGGAGACTCGATGTTTCTCGACACGATAAGTCTCGTGATTGGTTCGAAGAACGCGACGAGCGGCGAGGATTTCGCGGCATTGGTACGTTCCAGCGAGCAAGAGATGGCGCCGGTCTACTTCGAGCTCAATCGGTGGATTGGCTGCAAATCGAGCAAGCCCGGTCTCCGCGGCTATACGTGCGGTCTGTGGAATCTCTTTCACACGTTGACCGTAGATTTCGCGGCGAAAAGCAGCAGCAGCAGCCCAGTCGATCGTACCGAAGATCCGACACGCGTTTTGAGAGCCATACACGCTTACGTTGAATATTTCTTCGGTTGCGCCGATTGCGCTAGACACTTTCTCGCTATGGCGGAGAAAAATCGCATGACCGAGGTCGCGAGCGCAGACGATAGCGTGCTGTGGCTTTGGAGGGCGCACAACGAGGTCAACGAGAGACTCGCCGGTGACGAGACCGAAGATCCGATCTATCCAAAAATTCGTTATCCCTCGAGGATCGATTGTCCAAGTTGCAGAGACACCGATGACCAATGGAACACGAGTGAGGTACTCGCTTATCTCAAGAAAAAGTATTCACGCTCGGCTGTCAAGTACAGCAAAGATGGTCCGACGAAAACGCCCCCGTCCGATCTTCCGAGAGACGAACGTGCGACCAAAGAGCCACGGGACGAACGACTGATCAACTTGTACGAGCAACGTGTCAACGGCAAAAAATTCGGCTGGGATTTCACCATCTTCGATATAAGCATTTGCGTTGTGCTGTACGTTGCTTCCGCGTCTATACTCGTTCTCGTATGCATCAAATTTGCCGTTAAACGATCCTCCCACAAGAAGCGCGTCTACGTTCACAGTATACTGGGCAAAGTTTGAAACAGCTTGGGCTTAACGAGCTTCCTCGGTGAACGTAACGCGATATGCAAACCCCTTCGAGACATTCCCCTCCGCTCATTCATTCGAATTATTCAATTTTTACGCTTTCCGAGTTACGTCGCCGACGAGAAACGTCCCTCGTTCTTCCTTCTGTACGAGCATGTCATCAATAAATTTGTACTCGTTATCTCGCTCGTAACATTTTGTTCTTGAGAGGTAACGAATTATAAGAAAGAAAAAAAAAGCGTGTCGTACTTTGAAACAATCGACGGTAGATTGGGGGCGATTGGCTGGAGGGATTCGTCGTTGACGGGTTCGTGTCGAGGATGTGCGAGAAAATTTGCACCCTTCGGATCGAAGGCAAGACGAAACGAGGCCGCCGCCGCCGCCGGCGCGGATCACGATAACCTCGTCCGCGAGGAGTCCG
Source organism: Ophion ellenae (assembly GCA_963210295.1). NCBI lineage: Eukaryota > Metazoa > Arthropoda > Insecta > Hymenoptera > Ichneumonidae > Ophion > Ophion ellenae. Next base: position 9,382,116 of record OY723397.1, read on the forward strand.
TGCGTGACACACAATTTCGAGCACCAAACTGTAAAATTAATCTGACTCTCCGACGGAAGCAATTTTCCATTCGTTGTCACAAACGGGGTGGGAATTTTTTCGAGATAAATTGATGGTAGGTGAGCCGCGGCGCAAGTGGGTCGCGGGGTGAACGCGCGCGACCCACCGACCTCGTTCGGACCTCCTCGAAGAGAAAATTGAACCCGCTGAGAGAAGAGAGAGAGAGAGGGAGCGAAGGAGGTGCCTGGTACGTTGCTCGTAAGCAATTCCTACTCCGAGCCTCCTCACTGTCGCGATATATATACAGAGGAAGCCTCGACGCGTGTTGCCTCAGTCGGACGTTGGGACACGCTCGGGCATCCTCTCTCGAGGGCTGCGGCACTAAATTCTCGGTGCATGTTTGTTTGTTTTTTTTCTTCATCTCGAATGTACGATCAAGACGCCGGCGAGAATCGAGGGGCCGGAACAACGAGGTTGAATATTAATTGCGAGGAAGAGGAAAAAAAGTAGTATCCATGAGCCCCGAGGATGAAGCGCCAGAGGAATCGGCGACGCGGACGACCACCGAGGATACACTCGAAGGTGAGAGCTGAACAAGTTTTGGCACCTTTCTCTCTGTGGCTCTCTCATGGGTCTGTAGTTCGCAACGAAATTTTCCTATCTTTTTTCTTCGATTTTTGATATTTGAGTAATCTATTGCACGTTCCGCTTCCAGGTGCCTATGAAAGATAGTAAAAAACATTTTAAGGCATTTCGAGAAACAGAACCTACACTCGACATGCATGTTGAAAAAAAATCTGTATCTCGCACGGTAGGGAAATCGCCAAACTTTTTATTGACGTTACGGGTAGCCTGACCCTCAAAAAGCGTGCAAAAAATGGAACGACTTGCATTTACCCCGAACCACCCTTATCGACGGGCGGAAGTTGAAAAAAAATCGCATTTTTCTCATGGTAGAGAAGTTGCCAATTTTTTTATTCGCGTCATGGGCAATCTCACGCTCAAGAAGACAGCAAAAAAATGAATGATTTTGATTCACCGGAACCCACCCTTATCGGGGGTTGAAAGTTGAAAAAAAAGTATAAAATTGGCCATCTCCCTACCGTTGGAGATACGATTTTTTTCAACTTTCACCGTCTATTAAGGGTGGGTTCAGTTTCCCGCCATCCCTCAAAATGTTTTGCGCGATATTTTATAGGCAGCTACAAGCGAAATATGCTTGATTACTTAAGATTGAAAAATCGAAGAAAAAATAGTTTCGTCGCATCGTTGCAAACTTGAGAACCCAATCTCCCTCTCAGAGTCTTCGGAGATAGCGCCTCTCCCGACGACGCTCCAGGAGCGTTTTCTTCGTATAAAGAAAATGGTGAAAGACGCGATAGATTCGCACCGTACCTTCATGATTTACGGAAAATCGCGAGTGATTCGCGAGTCGATGCTCGCGAGGGGATGGTGCGAAAAATTTTACAACGGGAGCGCGAGCGGATCCAGGAGCAACGAGCGCAACGACGAAGGAGCAGCATCAGCAGGTTCGACAACGATGGGCGATGACGTTGCGATGACGCGCGGGCGTGTTGTCCTGATTGTTTTTCAGGGGTTCGCGGGGTGGGTAAGCTGCTCGAGGCGAGTCCGGTGGTACTTTTGGCCGGTATCGGAGACCTCAAGGACCCCCAAAGCGAGCGTTTGCTCGTATCGAGGATGCTCGCCGACGTGAGGGTAGACTTTTTGTGGAACTCAGGATCCGAGTGGGCGGGTTGGCCCTCGCGTGACAACCGATCGACCATCTTCAATCGTTACTGTCGTGCCACTTTTACCTCGAAAATTGGACTATGCTCGAACGTCGGACAGATGCATTGGTACTACGAGGCCGACGTCGCCGAAATTCTCTTTCCCCGCTGTTACAACGTCTCCCAGTCCGATCAGATGCACGCTTTCGTCCAAGACTTCCGGTAGGATCAGCGTGACAGAGCGACTCGACAGTTTGCACAACTCGACAGCTTTCTTTCGCCTACTCACGCTTGAGTCTGCTTGTCTCAAGTTTCACGGCTTGTCTGAGTCTGCTCAAGTGGCTGGTCGAGAAGACGGAGGACGGGAACGACGTACGGGCGAATAACGTTGCTTTCAACACGACGACGACGACGCTACCCCTCAAACAGGCCCTCGATTTTGCTATAGCCAGATGCACCGAGTACATCAGTGGCCGCTCACACGAGGATATTGATCGCGACGTCGAGAGGGTCTGGTCCCACCAATGGGACCAGTTCATTCGCTGGTACTACAAAATCGTGCGGGAGAACGGCAGCGAGGAGGCGATTCGCAACGATCCGGCGGCCCTCCAAGTGAGTACGCGTTGCTCACGCGTCTCTGCGAATACACACAGATATATATATATATATCATCTCATCGTTGTTTCCTGGCGCTCAGAAATATTATCTCGCCTCTCGGCACGTTCTAAAAAAAATGCGAAATTATTGGCAACAATTGGACATGGATGGTACAATGAACATATGGATACTAAAGCCCGGCAACAAGAGTCGAGGACGAGGAATTATTCTAATCGACAAACTCGAAGACGTTGCGACGCGAATCGATCCTGCAAACAAGACAGACGCTCGTTACGTCGTACAAAAGTACATTGGTAAATATTTAACACTATCTTGCGGTCTCTGTTTTTTGTTGTCATCTCTGATTCGTATACCGCGACGATATTTGCGCCGCGGCTGCAACGCGATCAAACGATTACACGGGCAGAACGACCGATGCTGATCCACCGGACGAAATTCGATATACGACAGTGGTTCATCGTAACGTGCGCTCAACCGTTGACCCTCTGGATGTACAGGTGAGCGCGCGAGAAATGGGTTCATGGTGGATAGATTTATCAGTGCACTAGGACCTCTGACACGCAATCCTCATATTTCATACATCTTACAGAAAGAAATACGAATGAATAAAGAAAAACTCGGTAGAAAAACAAAAATAGGTGACTCTATATAATGCAAAAACAATATAAAAAGGAATAAAAATGAAAAACACCAAAATGCAAAATGAAAAGTAGTAAGGAGTCAAATAAAATAAAATAAAAATAAGAAACAAAACTGAAATAATAATATAAAAGAGAAACAAGAGAACGAAGCGAGCCACTCGAAACCCTGCATTATCTAGAGCATTGATTTTCAAAGTGGGGGCGTCACGATATACTGGGGGGGGGGGGGGGGGGGGTGTTTTTGACTCTAATATCAATAAAGATTCGATAGAAACCGAGGATATAGGGCGTTATAAAAAAGTTTGGGAACTTCTCATCTAGAGAGTACTCTCAGCAAGCATTTCCTTGAGGGATAACACTACTGTAAACGTCTAAAACTAAGCGATTTTTTTGTGAAAGGACAAGTCAGACGATAATAATATTCAAGGATGTTATTAGTCATATCTTCAAGTGAACAGAAACAAATTATATAAAAAAATCTCGGCGATTAGGTACAGCGTGAAGTATTTCCTCTTTGAATTGAATGGCAGCCAAGTGAGCTTTGCCCAGTGTTAGCATTACACTCAAACCATATTCCATCAATATCGCACACACGAGTTTAGGGCGACTTTAAGAATCTTCTATTCTTCTGCTATTCCGGCCATTAAACCGGAACAATAGTAAAATAAAGTCAAAATCAAGGCAGACTAGTTTGGCCCTTATAGGTTTCGGAGGAAAATTTCAACGTATTTCGACTCGCTCCTTCCGACACAGGGTATCATTCAACCAACCCCTAATATTTTCATCGAGTTTCGAAGCGCGATTACAGAACTGCCACTTAGAATACTGGGTCACGTTGACGAGCTAGTGCTGTGACAAAGAGCCTGCTTCCAAGTACAACATAATTCGTCTTATCATTTAGTCCATTAAGCTTAGCCCTAGATCCTGACCAATATAACGTCCGTGTTAACTTTGGCTATACAGCAATCTATATCTGACACAGGACATCTTAGGAAAATGTGTAATCTTCCGCGTAAATCCTACAATCACAGTACGAAAGATAAGATAGAGAGAAAGGTAAGATACTCTCGTTTTCATCGCAGAGAGAGTTATCTACGTTTTTGTTCGAAAAATTTTCGACTCGAGGATTATCACGAATCGATACACCTGTGCAACAACGCGGTTCAGTGCAAATACGACAACAGTCCGGATCGCGATCCGGCCTTGCCCGCCGACAACATGTGGGACTCCACGACCTTGAAGGAATATTTGAAGTAAGCGGCAGGAACATAGAGGGCGCTATGCTTGAGACTAGGGTACTGCTTTGTTATCGGAGAAATCTTCGCAGAGAGCGCGGCCACGAGAACGCCTGGGACGAGTCGATATATCCGGGAATGAGACGAAGTCTCGTCGGTTCTCTATTGGCGAGTCAGGAAGCGATGGATCGTCGAAAAAATAGTTTCGAGCTTTACGGCGCCGATTTTATGCTGATGGAGGACTTTTCGGTCTGGTTGATCGAGATTAACAGTCATCCGGACATGAGTTACTCCTCGAGCGTTACAGCGCGACTCTGCAAAAGCGTCATGGAGGACACCATCAAGGGTGAGAGTGTCAAGGACGCGCGAGAAGAAGCGTTTCATTGTCGGCGTCCACGCGTTAAGAGACTCACGCTCGTTTCCGCTTTTCCCAGTCGCCATTGATCTTCGAGAGAAGAAAAATGCCGATACGGGCCTCTTCGAGTTGGCATATAGGCAGAAGATGCCCAACAATTGTCAGCCGTATCCGGCAACCGCTCTCTCCCTCCAGGGTACACGAATAACGGGCGTCCGTGAAAAAACGCCCGGCAGCGGTCCTCCCTCCTTACTTTCTCGCCAAATCCCTGAACGTGAGTACGTCGCCGATCGAGTGTACGCGTGAGAGAGAGACAGAGAGAGAGAGAGAGAGAGAGAGAGAGAGAGAGAGAGAGAGAGAGAGAGAGGGAGGGAGAGAGGGAGAGAGAGAGAGAGAGAGAGAGAGAGAGAGAGAGAGAATGAGAGAGAGAGGGAATGAGAGAGAGAGAGAGAGAGAGAGAGAGAGAGAGAGACTATCCGACTCGTCCGAATGTGGCAGGTCATCTCTTTAGGGAGGACCGCGAAAACGGCGACTCGAGGTTACGTCGGTCCCGTCATAGTCGATCTCATCGAGGAATTGGAGCTGCGACTTGATCGGGAATTTGTCGCTCGTTGCAAGCTCGACGCGTCTCCCACCGGTATGCGGAATCGGCACGCAGCTAGAGGCAGCGCGACCACCCTCGTCACTTCCGCTCCCGTTGGACGTTCCTCCAAAAATTCTCTTCTATCCGTCGAATCGATTGCGGAAGCACCCGCGGAGGAGAGAGACGAAGAGGACCGTACCTCCGAGTCACCAAAGCCCGCGACGATTGTCGGGCCGCAACTTCGCTCCCCGAAGCCTCAAAAGTCCTTGACACCAGGGGGGAGAATCGCGGAAAAGGAGACTAAGCAGGTGACACGCTCTCAGGTCCAGTCGCAATGTACATTGGATATTGTGACAATTAAGTACCGGTATTTCCTTTTTATAATCGTTAGGGCAGGTCATTGCTTGTCTACGTCTAGATTTTCGACCATATTCTGCAAGAACTTCGGCCACTACTTTTCATTTAAGCGAGATTTCGTTTAAGTCAAATAACTCGGCCATTTTCAACTTTTTAGTGAAAATGGTTATAACTAAACTTGTAGGAAATTAAATTCTCGACAACTTTGGTTGCTTTTTTCTTCGTCTACGATCGATACTTCCCGGCACAAGCCTGAAAAAGGGAGTGCAATTAAATTGTTGCATGATTTCGTTTATTTTCAACTTTAGCGCAAAAACATATATGTAGGGAATTTGTATGGAATACAATTCTCTGCAACTTTGGTTCTTACCTGTTTCCTCTAGGATCAACATTTAAGGTCCAAATCTAACGGAACTTCATCGACCTGCCAGCCCGTGACGCTGGCGTCACCGGCACCTGGGCCAACAAAAGGACACACCGGCGGCGGCATCCCTTCGGGCAACAAAAGGAGTCCTTTTTTCAGGTTTAAGTCGGAAAATATCGATCGTAGACAAAAAATTGTGATTACCAAAGTTGTAGAGAATTGAATTTCCTACAAGTTTAGTTATGACCGTCTTTGGTCAAAAGTTAATAATGGGCGATCTATTTGACAATAATAAATTCCCTTTAAGGGGTCTTCTCACTTTAGACGCTAAAAAGGCTATTGTCATGTTTTTTTTAATAAGTTTATATTATAGATACTGTTATAAAAGTTGTTACACTTAATAAATACGCTTTCGAAATGCGTCAAAAAATATTTAGTTATTCAAGTTACTATAGACGAAAATGGTAGTTAAAAAATGTTCTAAAAATTGTAGGTCTGCGCTGTTGAAGAAATCTCGGAAATGGATCATCCGAGAAAAAAAAATCAAACGGTTTCAGATTCTGTATGTTAATAGCTGTAGCGCATATCATACGATTTTTCATATATATGAAAATATAATAAAATGGACATTTTTCGAAAAAAAAAAAAAAAAAAAAAAACAAAAATATCTTTTTTTCACCGTTTTTGACAAAAAAAGTAAATATCAACATTTAAAAAATCCTTGATATGCGCTATAGCTATAGTTGTAAAGAATATGTGGTTAAAATTTCATAAGGAGAAGACCCCTTAAGTTCGTTATAGCGGCCGAAGCTCCTGCAGAATCCGATCGAAAATCAGGATTTAGACTACCAACGACCCTCCCTAACGATTAGAAAAGGAGAGTACTGGTATTTCATTATTGCAATTTCAGGTGGTTTTCACGTACATCGCGACTGCTCGAACCGCTCGTACACGGGCAAACCTACAAGTTACTTTTTACAACGATCAACAGGTGATTGATTCGGCGATGAGAAACGCCGCAACGAGATACAAAAAGTACGGTACAGGTCGGGAGATCGCGGTCGCCGCGAGCAGCAACCCCCCGAGTACGACGAAAAACGAGAAAGCTGGTACGTCGCGACGGGGAACCTCAACGAGGAAGCGGCGTCGGCGTCGAGCGAGAACCAAAGGCTCGGAGCAACAGCGAGTCGACGACATGTACGCCGTGGGTTCGGGTCTCTCGAAATGAGAACGTATCGAACAAAAGACAGATCGAACAAACGACTATCGCGTGTAGACTGAGAAATGAAAAATAAAAAAATAGAATAAAATTGCGGCTCGGCCTAAATTTTCAAGTTTATCAGCGCGAACAAGAGCGAGAAAAATAACAAACAAAAAAAAACGAGAAAAACCTTCAACATGGCCGCGAGTGGTTACGAGTTTCGAAATATCGATTCCTGTTCCCTGGAAATAGCCGACACGCCGTCCTCCGCGTCCTTTCGGGTACGTAGTAAACGTTTGTTCGACAAAAAGTGCGCCCTTCTGCTGTAGCTCGCAATCTTTGCGACAGATGCAAGCCACGGGACGCGTCTCGTCGTCCGATCTCTCCGACGAACCTCCAAGCGATGATTCAGCGGCAAGCGTACGCGACGAAAATTGGCGAAACGTCGCGAGATGGTTGGTGTCGTGCAACGAACGAGGAGCGGCAGCTGAGAGTTATCCACCGATCGGTGATGTTCCCCAATCTTCGACGAACCTCACGCCCGCTCCCTGCTTCGCGACGGAGGCTAAAAAATATCGTCCGGGTATACCGAACAAAAGAATATCTCGTCCCTCGGCACAGGCTAACGTTGCGGGGAAAAAAAATTACTCGTTGGACGCGAATATTGCGCAGCCAACAGCCGAAAGTATCGTCAAACCGTAGAAACCACACGAATGAACAACAAACATCCGAGACGTTATTAAAAATGCTTTTATCTTACAAATAAAGGGGGCCGTGTCCGTTATACAATTCTCAAAGCGACCAATCATCATGGCAAGCGCTATATTACAAAATTCGCCTGAGCGTCGACTCGGCCGCTCATAAGCACGAGTGCGGCTACTTAAAAAAAAAACAAAAAAAAATCGAAGACGAGTCGACCCCCAAGCGACTAGCGTCAGTCGCTACCGCGCGCTAGTGAATTTCGATACGTCGATCGATCGATCCCTGTTGCACCGGGCGGCGACAGCGACGCCCGACGACAAGATCGCTCGATCGATTCGAATCTTTTTTATTTCTTCTTCTTTTCTTTCCTTTTCTCTCTAGTTTCTCTCCGAAACGTCGAGTTTGAGAAACCTCGCCCGTTAACGAGGCCTCGAATCGCGAGAGGAACAAAAACGAGGGGGGACAGGGGGGGTGACCGGGGTGACGACGCGATGAGCACCCTCGAGAGAGGAAGTAGTGGGCAGCGCAACGCCTCGGTTATCACACGCAAGATTGCACACGAGCGGTACAGACTCACGTAACTGGCTTGAGGGTGAAGGATAGCTTCGGCCTCGAATTGTTCTTGCCGAGAATCTTCTTTTGCTCTTCCTTGATACGTTTCTCCTGTTCCTTTCTCATCTTCTGCCTCTCTTCCTCCATCAGGCGTTGTTCCTCGACCATGGCGAGTCTCTCCTCGGCCTGCAATTAGTTTTCGATTAGCACAACTCGCGCAATTTCCAAGAAAAAGGAAAGAAAACAAATTATTTAAATACATTTTTTTAGCCACGTTTTTATACCGGGCTAACAAGTATAAAATATAAACAAGTATAAAATATAAAATATAAAGGGCTAACAAGGATAAAATATAAAATAATTTACATACAGATTGTTCTGAAAATTTGCGATTGTGAATTTTTAATAGCTATGAAAATACTTGTAAGTTTTAAAACGAAAAACGAGGGGCGCATGCAATAGATAATTTATGCATGAATAGTTCACTTGAGTCACTAACAATTCTGTTACACTGCAAATTATATAAACTGTTGTGTAAGTTTTTTCAACGACTGCTACTCCCTACACTCCTTACTATTATCTATTGTATGGGCCCCACGTTTTTCATTTTAAATCTTACAAGTATTGTCATAGCTATTAAAAATTTCCAATCGCAAATTTTCCGGACAATCTGTATGGTGTTAGGAATCTGTATGGGGCTGGGACAAATTATTTTCTGCTTTTTAGTCTTGGGTGTGTAAAATTTTGCAATTGATTTTAAACATCTTAATTAGATTATGACAGAGGCACGTGGCAGATTTCAGTTTTATTTCAGTTTCTCTTCACCTGATCATATCTGAAGGAGAAAATTGTTATAAACAGACAGACGAGAAAGCGACTTAATTATTGCATTGTCATCCACTTCTGAGCTATGTTTAAAGTTTCAAGTCTCTAGCCCATCTGAAAGTTATTTTTAAAGCGATTGCAAACTTTTTACCGTACAGACAAACAAACAAACAAACAGACAGAAAGCAAGTCAATAACAAAAAAAATTTAAACGAGTCTGCTTACCAGTTTTTTCTGGGCCTCCTCGATTTTTTTGTTGTTCTCCTCCATGATCCTTTCAAGTTCCTCTCGTTTCTTCCGCTCTTCCTCCTACAACGACAACGGCATACGTTTACACGAAGCATCGACAGATTTGCCCGATGAACCGCCGCGCGGTTCCAATCATTTTTTTCTTTTTCGTATTTTTTCTTTTCTTTCAATCTCGTCTTTTGCATCATTCGTCACACGTCCGGACGAAAGAAATAATAAGGAACGGTGGTGTTGATGGTGGTAGTGGTGGCGGTGGTGGTTGTCGGTGATGATGGCGGCGGTCGTATCGCCGCGCCGCTGTAGCCGTTGATCGACAACGGGCCTCGCGTCACGCATCCTAAGAACTTTTTACGGTGGGGAAGGTTATCAGGGATATGCGTGATTTCTTTTTTTCGTTGTCCCCCTTCTCCGTTGACAACACGTTCTCTCGTACGACTCTTCTCTCAATTGATATTAATTTATTGGCTTTGTTTTCCGTGAAAAAAAAAGAAAAAAGAAAAATCATCGACGAAAGTATAAGAACGCCGGGGGGAGAGTTTTTTTTCCACGGGAAAGCAAGAGAGACGGCCTCGACGGAGCAAAGGATCGTAGAAAAAAAAAAGAAAAGACAACAATGTTATATATTTTGTATGAATGAAATGAAAAATATGAGTATATATAAATTGGATAATACCTGAATGTAGCTCTCACGCCAGCACGCAGGGGATGCCTTCTTCATCGACAATCGCACACTTCGCAGTGAGAATAAAACCGGCATCTTCCATTGGTAGTCAGTTTAGGAAGCCGACCTATATATATTTTTTTCTTTTCTTTTCTCTCTGTCGTGCCGTTTGTTGCTATGGGATTTGCTAATTTCGTTTCTTTCTGCCGATCTTGCTTGTCCCTTAAGAACTATGCTTTCCACTTTTTCTCATCACACACGGTCTAACAGAGGTTGCTCTTTTCAAAGCTTGCGCTTTACAAGTACATCATCATTTGCGGAAAAATACATAAATCATTTCCGTTCAATGCAACGAATTCGTTGTTTTTTTTTTTAATGTTTGTTCCACACGCTCTGAATTCCTCACCGAGAAAAAAAATATCCGCGATTCACTTAAACGGCCGAATAACAATCTCGCTATCTCTCTCTTACGAAGATACGGAGGGAGTACGAAAAATAATCGACAGAGCTATACAAATAAAAACCGACCAGAAAATACAACGAGACTGGAACAAAGTTGGGAATAGAAATGAAAGAGTACTGTAACGAGGAGGGCATAGAGGGAAAAACTGAAGAAACATGAGCCAGGTTGAGATGCAGAAAAGTAGGAAAAGGAGGTGATAGAGATGCGCAGATACCCAATGCCGGTATTGTAGGAAGGAAGAAGAAAGTTTGGAACACATACTTGAATGCGGAAGAATAAAAGAAAAAATTAACAAGTAGCAGATGGTTTGGAAAAGTGTTGGGGAGGCTACAAGGGGAAAGCGCTAGAAAGAAAAGTTAATAAAGAAATTAAAGGGAACCAATGAAAGAATTGTGCGAGTGTGTGTTTTCGAATGCATGGTAAGAAAGCATAAAGGAGAAAAAAAAAACGAAAGGTAAATGTTAATAAAAGGAAACGTATAAACGGGTATCAATGTACAGAGCGAGGAACCGTGTAAAAAAAACCCGCAAGGGTATGGAAATAAAGAACTGACTAATATCTCTCTTACTGGTCGGTCGGCGGCCTCTACCGCGGCGACAACAAAAGCTCTACAGCCAACGATTTTTGTTTTTCTCTTCTCAAGCCTGCTCGTTGTCGTGTCGCGTAATGAGTTTTAAAAAATCACGAGAGGAGACGGCGTGGAGATTCAAGATTCTCGTGTTTTTTGGGAACACGTCACAAGCTGCATTCGCAGCTCTTAGGTCAATTTTGAAGAAAAAAAGAATGCCCGTCGGGGCAAGCGTCGGAGCGTCGCGTTCGCGAGCTCGACGCGACGCGTCTCCTAGAGGCGAATCCTTTTCGCCTCGCGAAACAGTAGATCGGAGAAACGTCGGGTCGGCGGCTTTACGATCGCGGCGCTCTCGGCTCTATAATCATCCGACGTTTCTACGGATCGGTCTTACCTCTCGTCGTTTTTCCTCCTCGCGGAGTTTGGCCTGGCGCCATTCCATCTCCTCCATCATTTGACGCTCCATGGCCCTCTTGGCCTCTTCGACGCGTCTCCGCACCTCAGCCTCGATCTCCTCCTTTCTCTTCTCGAGTTCCTCCTCGACTCGCTTCTGCACCAGCTCCTCGATCCTCTTGGCCGCCTCCTCCTCGACCATTTTTTGCTCCGTCTCGCGCTGTCGCCTGTACCCGTGTATTATCGTTATTCCTCTCTCTAACGTCCACCGTTTCGGGCCTCGGAGTAATACTTTTCGTCTCTATTCTCTACTCGCGACGGCCGACAAACATTAGGCAAAAATAAAGGCGTTACGCGGCTCGCCGAGTTAACGCGCTTGTAATCGGTGTTTCTTACCGAAGGGCGGCCGTCGCCAGGACTTTCTTAGCGTATTCGTTCTTTTTCCTGACAACACGAGCACAAAGAACAAAAAATGTGTAGGGCGGCAGCGGCAGCGGCCGAAGGAACGAAAGAGAAAAAGCAAAAGAAAACAACTAAATGACTCGTGTCGCTACCTCTGTCGCTCCATCTCGGCGAGACGTTCAACCTCGTCCATTTTGCGATCTCGCTCGCGATGATAGGAGCGCTTTTTGTGACTGACAATGTGAACGTCGTCCGAGGCGTCCGTTCCGCTACTCGATGTCGCCGAGTGCGAACGTTTTCTGTAAGCAACCAGACTAATGATACGGTATTAACCTCCACCAGTGGAGGAGCTCAACGCCGAAGGACAACGGCGCCCCACCTACCTCGATTTCGAGCTTCGCTCCTTCGGTTTTTCCGAATACTTGCTGCCCGATCGTTTTTCACGGGATTTCGAACGCTTCCGGGAATGTTTGCTCTTGTGACGACGACGCGAGCTGCCGCTTGGCGATTTCGTTCGCGATCTCGATCTACCCATTTTTCGAGAATCAATTATGTCGCGCGACGTTTCGCACCAGGAACACGACGACGACGACGACGCGTGCTGTAGCGAACGAGGGGGGTGGCAGGCGGAAAACGGCGCTCTTACAGCGGCCGAATCGACAAGCAGACTTTTGTTGACCTTTTCGAAGTTACCGCCATCTACTTGAACTTTGTTGGAACATGTGGTTGGGCGTCGGTTGGTAGCGCTCTGCTGTTTTTTTTTGCGAATCGATTTTTGCCTTGGCTCGCCCATTTTGACTAGTTGAACTTTCTTTTAGAAATCGTTTGGTAGTCGTTTGATAGTGTCCGTTAGTTTGTACGGGAGGATTTGGAAGTTCATTGACAAAACCGTCGTGTATCACGGCGACCAATCGTAGCCTTTCATTCCGCGTACTCTTTGCACGAACGCATTTTCAGTGCTCGTATCTTGACGTATTTTCACTCACTCGTACAACAATAATGCGATGCTGACGAATGGTAAAATCGGTAAAATGTAAGGGCAGTCGAGCATGGTGAAGTTAGCGATACGATTATCGATTCTTTTTTTTCTTTCCTAACATTTGTAAGACGTTTGTAGGTGATTGTTAGAACAACCCGAATATTTTTTCGATCACCTTTCGTTAAGGGAGGAGATGCCTGTGGCGGGGAAAAAATTTGCTGATATATTTTTTTTTTTCACGGACAGATTTCTTTATCATTTTTCAGACTTAGGGTGTGTTTCATTACCACTTTTGGCTATTACATAGTACTTTACATAGCCTATTACATAAGTTATTACATAATCTTCAAAAATGGTGGATGTATGGCACGGTCTTCTAAACTGCATTTTCAAAACTGGCGTGACGTACAGCTAAAAACCTAATCGACCGATTCTGATGAAATTAAGTATAAATCTTTCTAATCTTATTGTCTAAAACACAACTCTAAATGTTTTTGAAAAAAAGTACTTTTTTATTGCAAAATGACGCCATTTTTTCGGAAAATTCGATCTTTTCGTTTCAAAGCGTACTATTTCATTGTTTTTCAACATTTGTCACTTTTTTGATTCATATTCTACCAATGAGTTTTAACGAATGAAAAATCTTCGTTTTTTTCAGATTAATCCCGACGACGCTACGGGTCACGCCGTCTGACAACATCCACCGCAACCCGTTTAAAAGATCGTGCCATACTTCCGCCATTTTTAAAGATTAATACAAAAAATACTATGTAACAGCGAATGTACATAAAGAAAACATACCCTAAGTCTAGAAAATGGTGGAGGAATCTTGCCTTCAAACAAAAATAACGAAAATCAGCAATTTTTTTCCTCGCCTATAGGTATCTCCCCCGTTAAGGTATGCCTTTCACGAACCCGAATATTTAACAATCAACTAATTTTCATCTCTAACCCAGTAAAAATACATCCCAGTATACTGCTAAAAATTCAAGCCAAGTTTCCGAACCGTTAACGAACATTTACAACTCTAAAAATCGTCTTATTTATACGGTGTTTTATGGAGATGACACGCTGGCCACATTTCTATCGAATAATTTATACACTAAATAACTCTCGATGCCTGATATAAGCTGCCCAACGCGTGTAAAAAATCTAAAGATTCCGTAATGACGATAAAAACAGGGGGTCGCCGAATGTTTCAAGAAAATGTTTATGATAAAACTTTGAAAAATGTGACTAGCAGAAGAATTTTCGTAGCCGCGACTGTTCAGAGGAAATTTAAAAATCTCTAGATCTACTAACTTTGCGCCATTTTTTTAAATTCCAGTACATTGTTGGCTATAATGATTGATTGTGACTTATTTTTTTTATTAAGCGCCAACGTATCAGTTGACGTTGACCAATGATTAAGAAGGCCCCTGCGTATACCCCCACAAAATGCGGCCTTTCGCGAAAGGAATACCTTAATCACACATTCGTGTTAAGGCGAAGTAGAAGGCGTACAACGTGACATACAAATGCGAAAGAGATAGCAAACATTTTTTAACCGAGATTTCTCAAAGATGAATAATATTTAGGGTATAATGAAATCGACAGGCTCTGCGTTAGTGAATTCTACAGAGCCTGTTGCTTTTGTTTTCATTTTTAAAAATTAGTAGAATAATTTTCGTAGCCGCGACTTTTGAGGAAAAGTATACAAATTTCTATATCTTCTAAATTTGCGCGAAATTTTTCGTTCTCGTTCATCGTTGGGTATAATAATTGATCGTGACTTATTTTTATTAAGTGACAGTGTAATTTATCAATGATTCAGAAGGGCCCTGCTAATGCCCTCACAAAATACGGCCCTCCGCGAAAGGAATACCTTAAAAAATAGAGAAAAAAAACGACCGTGAAGTTAGCGCCACCATTTTTATTCATGTACAGTCAACCCTCGATATAATGAATGTTAAGAGAAGTTCGTTATATCGAGTTTTTGTTATATTGAGGTTTCGTTATACCGAAGTAATGTTCCGTAAAATCTTCTTTAAAAAAAATATGTTGGTATTATAAATATGGGGATATTCAAAAAAGGTTTAAATTAGAGCATTTTCTTACAATCAATTAGCAATTAGAGCATGATGTATATGATTATGTCGTTGTATCAAGGTTTCGGGTGTCTATCGGAAGAGAATGGATAAATCTTCGTTACATTGAGGTTCGTCTGTATATCGTCATTGACGTTCTTTGGGGGGCCAATCGATCTGGCATCGTTCGTAAGTGACGAATATTCAAATTAAAATGTTTGTGAGACCACGTTACTGAAAAAAAAATTGACCATGCGTGGTAAGTTCTCGGCCCTATTTTGCCGGTAACTTTATCGAGTAATATAACGATGCGTGGAAAACTTAACACATATCGTATTTGCCTTTTTCTGAGAAACGATGGGTTAACAAACGTTTTAATTCGAATATTGCCCGCCTAGAAACGATTTCCCGCCGATAAAGCCATCTATTACGTAAAAATACCGCAGTAATGAATTGTTCGGCGTTAACTTCATCTGGGAATATGATCATGCGTCGAGAACTTACCTCATATGGTATTTAACTTGCTTTTTTAATTTGAATATTCGTCACCGTCAAAGTATTCCGGATCGAATGACCCCTCAAAGAAACTCAATGGCAATATAATAAAAACGGCGGCGCTAACTTCATAGTCATTTTTTATTTCTATTTTTCAACGGCAGGCTGTTTCAACAAACATTCCAATTATTCCAACAACCAACTACAATAGCTCGGAACGAAACAAAGTCGAAATTGGAATGTCGTGGAGATTCAAACTTGGGTTACCTTGAGAAAAAAAAGAAAAACTAGCCAGCTGGTTTTAAAAAACCGTTAAAAAAGCGCAATTGGTGTAGCTAACTTCGGAGAGGTTCACCGCGGCGTGTCTGGTCGAAAGAAAAGAGAAAAGAAAAACATCAATATGGCGGCTGACCGTGTTCGCGGTCGTCTCCGCGGTGCATCGTAAATACGTGAAAAACCGAAGGGTACGGGCGCGCCACGATTGATCGCGCCACAGTGTCGCTCGGCGAATAATAACGCAACGGAAAAAAAATAAAAAAGAAAGATCGGATAGAAAAGACGCGGAAGCTCGAAAGGAATATCGGGCTATACGACGAGGTGGGACCATTGCGCTGCGCGATAAAGATCGATCGTGGATGGAGGAAAAAACCGCTCGACGAGCTTGTCACCGAAATTTGGCGTATAGGACGGGGCGTAGTGCGCGGGCTTCCCACCTGAGGAATGCGAGTCTGGCATCGGTGGTAGGAAAAAACTCGTGTATCGTATCGCGCCATTAATTAGTTTGTCGCGATCGCGGACGGTCTACTGCCCAGAGTCGGGCACGCGCCCGCGCCCGCGCGCGCGCACAGACACGACAGAAAGAACCTTGCCGTTTATTTATTTATTTCATTCGGAGCGTCATCGATGCTCCGTGAATTTGCGAGGGACGACGACGACGACGAGGACGACGAAACGACGAGGTATGCTTGTCGCGGAACTCGCGAGAGTAACCATTATCTCTTGTTTTGGCAAAAGCGGTCACGGGACTCGTAAAATAGTTAGCGAACGGTGGGACAAGGAGGCGCCGGTAAAACTCTCAAATCCGGAAGCGTAACGAAGAAGATGGCCTTCAACGAGGTGAGTACGTCCTAGAATTACAATCGCCGCCATTTTGCGCTTAGAATGTTTTTTTCTTCTTTTCTTCTCCGCGGCTCGTGGGAAGAAACGGAAAATTCCACGGGCGACACCTAACCCCTAGCTCTGGCCGATCGGTGGTGCGCGCGCACACGCGCACAGCTGGCGAGGACTGTCAAACCGTGCCGAGCAGGTTTGTCCCTTTGCCCCGAAGTGCAAAGTTTCTTCGTGCGCCGAACGTTTACGCTGTCGCGGCAAATTTCATCGCTATCGGCGCTTTTGGGGGTGCGGGGCAACACCCGAGGTGTAACGTTTAACGTCGTTTGGTCGCGACCACGGTCTTGCATACAGTTCTGGATACTTGCAATTCTCGCTTCTGCCACCTGAAGCACTGCTTCCTAGGAGTGGCCAATCAAACGCAGGCCCGAACAGCTGTGCACAGAGCACATTTTTTTCGCATTAACAATATTTTGACGGTTATCCTATCGCCAAGCTTCAATCCATAGGATTATCATCATCTTTTCTTGAGCTTCACTAAATATATTAAAAATCGTCTCTGTAAAATTTCTGGGTCGGTTATCGACCTAATTACAGAGAAAAAAATTAAAATAGTGTGTTTTTGTGACGGTATGTCGAGACGACATATAAAAACTCAATTTCTGGTCACTAAAAAAGTGTATATAATAGTGGGAATCTGTCAGATTCTTAAAAGTAATAAGATTTACATACCTAACACTTGTGGTAATCCAATGCTCTCAGAAAATATTACGCTTATTGACCAAATCTTTATGCAATATCAAGTTTATTTTGAACTCCCGATATTGGATTTATTACCACTTGCTACGATAAAGAGACATGGCAGTAAGGCAACAGCTGGCTGTAGTCCTAACCTCATCTCACTCATTTGAATTTCCACACATATTTCATTTTTAACAGACTAATTTCGCTGACACAAATTTTCCACGCTTTTTTACGAGTCGTGGCCCGAATGCAATGGTTTATATTTCCTGCACCTGACATTGTGTTGACAGATTGACGTTCAAAAGCATGGAGGTTAAACTCCCCTGGTTGAGTAAAAATAGATGGAGATAGTGGTTCTATCTCCATGTTGCCAAATATCAAACCTAGAAATGCTGCGCAAATCGTAGGAATAACTATTTTTTCATTTTTCTTATTAAATGTGAACATTCATTAAACAGTTTACAAATGGAAAATTTTAGTTATTACGAATTATTTTTATTGCATATGTTATGGATATAAATTGTAAGAGTTTCAAGTATGATCAGTGGTATGACTAGTGTGAAGCGATAGGATTACCTTAAGGAAACATCACAGTGTAAAGGATCACAGTGTAATAGGATTACCTTAAGGGAAAGTTCTGCCTTGTTGGGCGGAAGAATGTTCGATGTTTCACCAATTTTTTGGAGGAAAAGTATTAAGTATAGAATGTTGATGTTTGGTATGTTGTCTAAGCGATCTTCATTGAACATCAAAACATTTTTTAAAGTTTGACAAAACATGGTGGTAGGAGTGGGAGGAGCCACGTATGTTGGTGCACGGGCGATGACATTCTTCGCTTGCGGAAGTCCTAAGTCCCGGACAGGTCATCTGAATAAGAAAAATCAAACATATTTTTACTTTGTACAATATTTTGTATAAGTTGACCTAGAATCAAAAAGAAAAATTGAAAAATAAAAAATGAGTGAGCAAAAAACAGAATATTTTTGGAAAAAAAAACAAACTTCCTTCCGATCGCTCACCTTTTTTTTATTTTTCAATTTTTCTTTTTGATTCTAGGCCAACTTATACAGAATATTGTACAAAGTAAAAATATGTTCGATTTTTTAAATTCAGATCACCTGTCCGAGACTTAGGACTTCTTCACCGACATACGTGGCTCTTCCCACTCCCACCACCATATTTTGTCAAACTTTAAAAAATATTTTGATGTTTATTAAAGACCGCTTAGTCAACATGCCAAATATCAACATTCTATATTTAATACTTTTCGCATAAAAACTTGGTGAAAATCGACCATTTTTCGGCCCAACAAGGGAGAACCTTCCCTTAAGGAATCATCACAGTATCGAAAAGTAGCTGATTTTCGCGATTTTTTTTTTTTTGATCGTCAAAATACGCTAATCAGTCTGATTTTTTAATGTCAAATCAAAGCACTCATGAAGAACAGAAAATACGTTTTTAAACGTTTATTTTTATTTATTTTTACATTTTTTTAACGGTTGAAAATGTCTTTGAAAAAATAAATAATAAAAGCCGCTATATTGCTGTGGGGGCTTTTTAAAGATAAAAAATGACAAAATGGCGGCAGTTCGAGAAAAAAATATCGAATTCAGCGTAGTTGTTCGTTAAAAAAATATGAAGATTTCAACAACAAATCAGCTTCCACAGCATGATAAAGAATGACTTGAAGAATGTTGTGTCAAAATTTGAAACGGACAGCTTGAAAACACTTCCTTCGAGAGTGTACACCGTTTTGAAAAACGACAGAGAAAATCAGGTTTAAAGTTTCGAGTGCGGAATTTTCATATAAATTGTCTACTTACGTTCATGTAAGTACATAAACAACATGTTTATAACGGTCTATACTATCGGACAATGCAAAAAAAATCGATTTTTTGAAAACTTGACACTGATGATCCCTTAAGGAAGTACTAGTTCTTCAGGGTTGATAAAGAGACTAAGTTTATTTTACCCACCGTTCTGATTCATGTTAACTTGTGTTGAATATTCGTATTATCGATCGTAATGTGCTAAATTGGTGTTTGATGTTTTATTTATTGCATAATTAATAATAAAAACTGACAAATTAGATCCTAAACGACTCTCGAGAAGTCTCCGCCAAATTCACCAAAAAACAGTTTTACCATAAAAGCGGACTAAAAACGCTCCACCAAATCTGTTGAAATCCTATTTAAACAACCCTGAATTACTTTAGCGGAATTAATACTATGGGTAAAATTGTAATTGAGCATGGTATCGATACGCGATCAATGATAAAACTCCATAAATAATATAATTTAATTTTGAACAAACACCAGATAACATCGCGTTTGCGATGCTCAAAGTTGGCAGCCGGCACTCAATGGTGTGAAAGGTTAGGTTATGGTGCAGAGCTAGGTTATGCTCGTCAAACGCATCAGGTATTACGCCCGACGTTCCTAAGTCTGTCTGAATGACATTTCGTCATTCAGATAATTTTAAACCGGAAACTGAAATCTTTTTATAATGCAGTGCTTGAACTATACGGTGAAGTTCGAATTTTCGATTGTTTACAAAATCTAACGTCTAATTGATCAAACTTCGGTTTTCCAACGACCTTAGGTCGATAGGTCAGCAGCAAAACCGTGATCCCCGCTCTTCCGGTCCTCAGTCTTCATAAGACAACGTGTTTCATTACCTCAACATGCCGGAATTTGCAATTTTATTACAAAAAAACTAAAAGGTTAACATAGCTCAAACTTTGCCAAAGAGTGCTTAATATATACGTCAACATCATAAAAAAATTCAAGTCTGAACGTTGTATTGTTATTAAGGATCGTATCTCCTTAAGGGGGTCGGAGCGCTAGACGCAATCCAAAGTTTAACATACATATATATGTATACGTTATTGTGTAGACTATACTGTCAGTACGAATTTTTTGAAAAATGTTCACCATAAAACACCAGATATAAAGAATAGTTCAATGTGTGTAATTTTACGGGCGGTTAGATGGGCAAGACGTTCACGCTATGGGTGATGTAATATTTTTGGCTATTTAGCACCAAGATAACCCATTCCTAACAATGGATTCACGCAAACTAGACCTTTGTTAACATTTACAGAAGAAAAACTCATTTTGCACATTGTACACCACATATATTTAACCCTTCGCACTCGAGCGGCGCCGATACAGCGCCCGGCCGGGTTTATGTTGAACCCGGTTAATGTTGAACCATCAAGGTTTAATAAAAGATTTAGAATCTTGGCTGGCGAATGAAGAGCATTGCTGCCAACCTCAATATCCGCGAAGTTACTGTGGTCCGGCAACACTTAATATTCATCAATGGTAATAATAAATAATCTCGTGAGATAAATATAAATAGGCATAATTATAAATTAGTTAAAATTTCATTTTTAGTTGTATAAAACATTCACTGACACAGTTTTGTCAAAATGATCATCGATAATGTTATACTTTTACACTGGTAGTAACGCAAAAGTTTTTCTTATTCACGTAATAGAAATATAAAAATGCATAATTTTTCCCTTTAATTATATATTTCATGAAAAATTAGCATCTTCAGAATAAATCTATACCACGGATGCATTTGTTTGAGGGTCATTGAAAATAATAATTCATAAACTCAATTGATATGATTCAATTAGATCGCTCCAACCTCCTTGAAAGCGATTCGAATGGAAAATAATTTAGTTTTTTTTTACTACCGATCCGATGGTGAAAATGCCAATTATTATTTCAGTAGACTGCATTTCTCGTGTGTTCGAGCTTCTGTTATTTTTCCATTTGGTCTCTGGCCATAGGAGTAGCCGGGGTATGAACAACTTTATACCTTAGTTTTTTCCCCCTTTTTTCCACTGATTCATCTGTTTTTTCTTAGTACATTGCATTCCTTGTTTCTTTGTATAACATATATTTTTATTTTTTCTTTCTCAATAATGTTAATGGGAACCTGGAAATAAATATAATGGAAGAGGAAGCAAAAAAAAAGAAATTAACGCATTGTGTATGTCGTGACGCCTCCCGATTTGAAAATAATGTTCTCAAGGCACCGTTTTTATTGTTTTGTGAATTTAGCGACTTTGTTTTTTTTTTACAATGAATCATTTCTGCCGTTTTCCCCATTTTCGATGCAACCTTCGTCTTACGGAATTTTAAACACTGAACACTTTCCAGTATCGTTCTTAGAACTATTCCAACAGTTCGTTACGATGCACACTATAGGCATTTTCCGAATTCCTCAGACGGATTGCTTTTTTTCGACACCACACGTGGTAACGCAATTCAGAGACTTTGGGGAGGTTATTTATCTATTGCTGTATATCTATATTTACAAGACCCCTATGTGACAGCGCTTTCGGTGGCTAGATGAGGAACTAAGTTGTTGACTCACCAACGGTGATACTTCTGACCACTCAAAAACATCGGAGTTTCCAGACCTGTATGTAAACCGTGGGTCGCGATAACGCAGCGACGATACTTTTTTCCTGAATACAGGATGAACCGACCAATGAATGGACAAATAACGACACTGTACGTTTCAGCCGGACTGTAAAATAAAAATATTACGTAAACTCATTTTTTAATTGCTATAGCTTACGACGGATATTATTCTGGCAGAAGGAAAAAATATTGGAAGTAATTGCGACAAATAATATTGGAGGAATTGAGAAATAAGTAGGGACAGTATTAAATCGTCAGTGAATGAACGAAATTATCAGTAAATGGACACTCGACCGCCAGTAAATGGACGTGTAATGTAGATGAACGCTGTAAAGGATAACGATTTATTATTCCTTTTTTATTAAAAGTTGGATTTTACGATTATGATATTCTGATATATATGAATATTATATTTGTTATTATGCTTTCGTACTAAGTACACGAAGCTTTTTTTGCATCTTAAGGCGGGAACTATATTCAGACGGGAAACTTTATGCAATTTTGAGGATTTTTTAAAACTAAGAAATAATTATTCTATAGTTCTCAAACTGTAGGTTTACTTCAACAGTATATTTAACTATGCAAAACCATATTTTTAGTACATTTATCATCAAAATGGCGGAGCTGTAGTGGCGTGTTACAGCAAGGTTGCCGCGGGAGTTGGGAATCGGCGTGCTGTTTAGCTTCCCGTAGACTTTTATTTGCAAAATACGGGACCATCCATAAATTAAGTCATTTTAAAATAGGGGGCCGTGGTTGGTCGTTGGATGACGGTAACTATAATTGGATTATGACGACAGGAAGGACAGGATGATTTGGGAGGGGGGGGGGGGGGTAGAAATCACCAAAAATCGATAACGTAATATATAAACGGCCCCTTATTTTTAAAAATGCGAATTCAAGAGAATGGCACACGTTTACAAATAAAAATAATATTTCACGCAAAATTTCTGTAAACTTTGGATTGAAAAAACGTGTGAGTGAAAAAGTAGTTTTTTTTTCTAATATTTCAAAAACAATTCTCGTCAATTAGAAGGTAGCAATATTATCAATATTACTATCAATTTTCAACTTAATCGGCGTAACAGTTTTTGAGTAATCCTGCAGGCCAATTTTAAAAATGCATTTTCGAGAAAAACGCGTTTGAAATGTACGCCCACCCCGAATCCGAACGGTGAGGCACAGCGTTGACGGGCTGTAACGTTTGAAGCTTTTCGAATTGCGCTCTGAAACTTGGGAAAATATTCTACATACATAGTTCTATCGTTTAAAGAAAAAAGAAAAGAAATCAATTTTTTCGATGGTTGTAAATGTATATTCCGCCTTAATGTGACATTCCCAAAAAAAACTACCAAAGTTTGTTTCGACAGAGAAATAGAAAATTAAATTTCATCGAAATCAACCGAGCGAATGAAATGATTTTATGAGAATATTTAATGGGATGTACATTGTCATCTCTTAACAGTAAATAAGTTTGCAATTTTCAGCAGATGATCTAATTTGTTTTCTCTGGTTTGAGAATTATCATAACAGAGCCCATATGTCCATTCACTCGAAAGAGATTAGAATACAGCAGCAGTAAATAAACGTTTCTTATTCTGACCTATTATTACGAGTTTGTTTGAAAAAATTGGCCAAAAATCAAAGATCGATCACTCAAGTAATATAGGGTTTCTCAAAATGACCTGACATTTTTCTTTATTAATAAAACGCATTATTTATTTGAAAAGTACGAATATTTTTATTTTAATATAAGGTACAAAGATGGAGGTTATGGGTGAAACACAATATCCGATAGATGGCTGCCTCGTCCTTGTTTGCAAACGTTTATTCTTTTGACGAAATTTTCAATAACATTTTGGCATAATTGCGGATTAATTTAATTAATGGTGGGTCCAATTGCTTCCTTGAGCTCCGGAATGGTTGGTGGATCATTGGCATACACTTTTCTTTTAAGAAAACCCCAATGAAAGAAGTCCAATGGCGTGAAATCGCACGATATCTAGGTGACCAATTCACATCGCCGCAGCGCGAGATAACACGACCATGAAACTTCGTCTGCAATAAGTATGCAGTAACAATGCAGCAAATAACCATTTCTATGCGTTGCTCGATAGTGTGATTTTCCATCACTAAACCTCAATACTTCCTCATGCCAGTTGTCGAAGATTAGTACTCCAATGTCAGGTCATTTTGAGACACCCTATAAAAGTAATACTTACCCACAAAACTCATAAAAACGATTTTTTTCGCAACTAATACGGAACATCACTCAAGTGTCCGCCTTCCATTTTATTGAAACATATATATGTGATAAAGCATTGAAAACTATTAGACACGTATTTTTTTTTAATCTGCGGAAAAACGTTTTCAAGGGGGGCTCCAAGAAAGGCGTGTCACCCCTTAATTTAAGTTTTGTTCCATTATTCTATAGTGGATTTTTCATCGCTTGACATTAGAAAAATGTTGGTTTTTCTTTCATTCAGATCGGTAAGCTTGTGGGTGAACCTGCAAAACCACCCCCCGACACGCCTTTTCTTTGAGAGGTGGTTTCCCCCCTTAAACCTGTCTTTCCGCAGATAAAATAAACACGTGTCTAATAGTTTTCAATGCTTTATCACGTATATGAGTTTCAACAAAATCGACAGCGAACCCTCAAGTGATGTTCCTTGTAAGTTGCGCGGTGTGCAAGTACCACAAACTAGAAAAATTCGTCGTGACGTCAAAATTCGATATCAAACTGCGAAATCTGTTTTAGCGACACCTGTGATTTTTTTTCCTAAATCACAGTGAGTCGAGTTTTTACCGACAATTGATATTCGTCACTTATTTAGAATATAAATCAGCTTTCGTTCATTCATTGGTCCCCCGTCCATTCACCGGTTGGTATACCCTACGCAATTTCGTGAAAATATAATATTGTCGTTGGAACGGCTCTAAAAAAAACGTCGGTGATTCTCGCGCAGAAGCAGACGCGACGAGGCGGCAATCGATACCCCTCTAGCACAGGCAACCCTTCTATCGAAACATCGAACGTACGTACGTACGCACGCAAGACATTTTTTCGCGTATCGCCCCAACAGGTGCTCGCGTTTCGACTTTTTGCATAGGCCCAGCGTGACTGATTTTTGACTCGCGGGGGGCGGTGGGGGGTGGCAGGAGTCGAGCTCACGTCTCGTTTGGAGGCCGGAATCGAGCGAGGGCGGCGAGAAAACCGGTTCGACGAACCAAGGACGAGCAACGCGAGAGACAACGGATGCGGCGCGTTCGTACCACGGTCTTACATACAGGTCTGGAAACTCCGGCGTTTTTTAGTGGTGTAGAGTGTCACCGTTAGTGAGGCACAAACTTAGTTCCTCATCTAGCCACTAGGAGCGCGCGTCACGTAGGGCTCTTGTAAGTTATATACAGAGTGTCCTGTATATATAATCCTGCAATTGTCTATATGCAGATCATGTCCTACTACATGCTGGAATTTCAGTTTAGTAAAATTCCCACGGTTTTCAAGATAAAAATCACCTGCTTTTGGTTTTTCGCATGCCATTTCTACAAATGATCACGTTTTTTGATCCGATATAAAAAAAAAAATACTGTTGGTTCTTTGTCTTATCTAGAAAAGTCTTTTTTTCAACCTTAAATGTTAAGGAAACTTTGTTAAAAAGTATCTTATGCAGAATTTTCATGCAAACCAATTAGAACACCTGACTTTGATACCCTGGGGTGTAAAAAAGTACTACACATCTAGTGCCAATTACTTTAACCCTCAGGGTACGGACTGGGTTAGCGTAACCCGAGCGAATTTTACAATTAGCGCAAAGTAGCAAAAGTAGCGTTTATATTTTCAACTATAACTTTTTTTAATAAAAAATTATTGGAAATCTGATAGAACCCTCGCATTTCTGAGAAAATTTCCGATCAATTGAAAAAAAAAAATGTTTTAATTGATGAATTACAGCCCAATATACAGTCGATCAAAGTTGCCGGGTTAGGCTAACCCATGTCCGTACGGACCGTTACATTTTTATAGTCCGTACCCTGAGGGTTAAAAAGTTGCTGAGTTATTGACGATTCATATCATTTGTAGAAATGGCACGCAAAAAAACCAAAAGCAGATTTCTCTCAAATAAATAACATAACGCCCAAAATCATCTCGAAAACCGTGTGACATTTACTAAATTGAAATTCCAGCATATAGTAGGATATAATCTGACCTTTTGACAGTTGCGGGATCGTCCATTCACAACAGGACACCCTGTATATGCATCAATAGACAACTTCCTCAAAGTCTTTGATTCTCGTGTTTAGTGTTCCGATGTAGTGTCGAAAGAAAGTAAACGGTCTATTCAATTCAGAAAATACCTAAAGCGTGCATCGTACCGAACTGTCTGAAAAGTTTTAAAAACTAGAGGGGAAAGTATTCGGTGTTTAAAATTCCGCAGCATGAAGAATTGCATCGAAAATCGAAAATTGCAATTCCGCGCATTCAAGGGAGGAAATACCTTTGGGCGAGGATAAAATTGGTGATTTTTATGATTATTTTCAAACGGAAAGATTTCTTCATCAATTTTTAGATTCAGGGTATGTGTTATTGGATCTTTTTGGCTGTTATATGGTATTTTTGGTATAAGTCTTTAAAAAATGGCGAACGCATGACACAGTCTTCTAAACGGGTTGCGGCCGGTGTTGTCAGAATGCGTGACACGTAGCGTCGGCGGGATTAATCTGAAAAAAGACAACGAATATTTTCCGTTCATTAACACTCATACGCAGAAATGATTTTGAAGTTTGCATCGTCTGAACGCAACGCAAATCAAATCTTTTTAATCGACAAACTTCTATTTGGCCGTTTCAGGCTATAAAAATCATTCGAATGTTTTTACGTCTGTTTACTACAGATTTACGACCTCAAATTTAAAAAAAGGTTTTGAATAGTAATAAAATTAAAGAAATAAGATAAAAATCGTTGCATTCCAACGATGCAAACTTCAATGTCATTATGCAGAATATGAATCAAGAAAACGTAAGAAATGTTGACAATCGATGAAATGGTACGCTTGGAAACAAAAAAATTGAATTCCCCGAAAAAATGGCTACATTTTGCAATAAGAAAAATACTTAGAAAAAAAATTAAAAAATATTTAGAGTTATGTTTTAGACAATAAGGTTAGAAAGATTTATACCAAATTTAATCAGAATCGTTCGATTAATTTTTTAGCTATACATCACGCCAGTTTTGAAAATACAGTTTAGAAGCCGCTATTTTGAACAATTAATTTTTAAAACCATGAAAGAGCCAAAAGTAGTACAAAAACGTACCTTAAGTCTAAAAAAATGGTGAAGAAATTGTTCCTTAAAAAAAAATCATGAAAATCAGCAAATTTTTTCCTCGCCCAAAGGTATCTCCCCCCCTTCAAGCGCTTAAGACGTTGCAACACATTGCGCGAAAATATATAATATTTACCGTCTCAAAAGTTTTTTTCTGTATCTTGATGTTTACAGATTCCATTAAGGAGTTTTGGGACAAATGAAGAAATGTTACCATTTGATTCAAATTTATACAGTAGATTCTTGGTCATATGCTGAATGAACTTTCCAAAATTGAAATCGATCGTCTACGCCGATTCTATAAAATTTACAATTGAAAAAATACTTTTCAACATAGGGAGATGCCTATGATCAGATAAAATAAGGAGTACATTGTGACACCGATGACAAAATTGTCATAACGTACTGAGTGATTTAGCGGTTTTGCATAACATTTTTTCACACTTTCTTATGCGTAAAACTGCCATTCAGCGATAACCGTAGGCATCTCCCTATGTTGAAAAGTGTTTTTCCAATGATACATTTTATAGAAACGGTGTAGACGATCGACTCAAAATGTGGAGGGTACATTCAGTAAATGACGAAGAATTTACTCTACAAATCCAAATCAAATGGTAATATTTTGTCAATTGTCCCGAAACTCCTCAATGAACAAGCTCGAGGATTTTTTTAATCGCAAATAATGGTCATTCTCCCTATGGGATTAGCAATAAAAATAACCAAATCATTTTCTAATCATAGTGCTGTTGAAAATATTCTCCATTCCGAAAAATCTGCACCACCACACAGTTGTCCGGAGCTGCTTTTGATTGGTTCACTCCAAGGTAGCAGCGCTTCAGGTGGCACAAGCGAGAACCACCGCTCTGCCTCATTATCCGAGTCACTCCTCACCCAAGGTTCCAGACCTGTATGCAATACCGTGGTTCGCAGCAACATCCATCAATCGCGTTGTCATTCCTCTTTCTCCGGCCCTCTTGCGGCGAAGCGAAAAAGCGTTTGAAGTTGGAACAAAGTTTAGAGAACGAGATGGTTCTGCGGAAGCACAGTGGGCGCAACGATGACGTCGGTACCGGAGGAGGCGTTACCAGCTGCGATCGATCCAACAACAACGCGAGCCAGGTCGATCGACGAGAGAAGCCGTCACTCTCGGTGAGTCCAGCCTCTGTCAAAGGAACAGAGCGATGCGGAGTCTCACTGTTGGTTGCTCGAGAGCCCCGTGACGGCGAATGCAAAATAATTCCGCAAAGCACGCAATTGCGCGAGTCAACCGCCGGTTCAACGACCCTCGACGACTATGCGCGCGCTACCACGATGACGACGACCACCAGAGCCATCAGACCGGAGGAAAACAAAAAGTTGGCCATCACCGGAATTTGAAAATGTCCCACGATGTTAATGCGATCGATAATTGGGGACACACGGAAGCACCGTGATCGGTAACTGTTGCATACGCGAGCATTTTTCCGTCCCCGTTGGTTCGAGTGGATGCCCCCCCCCCCTGCTGCTGCTGCTGCTGCTGCTGCTGCTGCTACGCGATACGTCGTCGCCTTTCACTCGGCCGTGGCCGCATACGTCGCTACCGCGCCTATATACCTCGCTCTGGACTCTCGATACATTCAGTTCTGGTATTGCGAAAGCACCGAGAGACACTCGCGTAATCGCGAGGGCGCGCGAGCCCGCGACTCTTCAACGATACTTTTCGTCCGGTTCTTTTTTTTGCTCGCCACCAACGCTTTTCTTCGCCGCGGTTGTCGCGGGACGAGCGCGCAACGACGCTGCTTTCTTGACGGTGGGAAGGGGGCGCGCATCGAGCGCGAGTCAGTCGGTTACCGATAGCCGAGGATGGTACGCGATCGGATTTATCGAACAGCTGCTCGGCTTTTGAACACACACACATATATATATATATATATAGATATATTTGGCGAAAGCGGTCGATCGTAGAGGTACGAGAGCCGCGTCGTTGCCAAGGTACGAGTTGTCGGGCACGCTACGATTATTCGACGAATACGCATATCGGGCGAGCAATTATTCAGAGCGTAAAATTCGTTGCATCGCACGTTCCAACGGTGCGAGCCTACGTAGCGCCCGAGTACGGTCGGTCTGCTATCGGCGCACCCGATACCCGTCGCGCTCTATTACACGGCTTTCTTCATTTTTTTTTCTTCCCTTTGGGATATTTTTTTCTCCATTTCAACGAATTCGCGAATTGTCGGACGCCCGAACATCGCGACTGCAACGTGTGCTTTTTTTTCATTCGCGTTCGACTGGATTGGCGCCCACGAGTTTCACTTTCACCCGTGCGAGTACTCCCCCAGACCCTCGCGAGAAAAGGAGCTTTGTACATGTCGATTAGTAGACCAGTCGGGATGTGCAAGAGCATCACCTGAAATTGCAATCATTCAATACCAGTATTTTTTTTTCTGGTCGTTAGGGTCGTTGGTAGTCTAAATCCAATTTTTTTTCGAGAATTTTAGCTGTCATCTTGAATTTATGGGGTATTTGTTTTTGCCAAATAGCTCGCCCATTTTCAACTTTTTACGCAAAATGGTCATCACTATACTTGTAGGAAATTCAATTCTCTACAACTTTGGTTTCAACAATTTTTCGTCCACGATCGATATTTTTCTACTTGGACCTGTAAAGGGGAGTCCTTTTGTGGGCGAAAAGAACGCCACCGGCCCTTTCGCTGGCTCAGGTGAGGGTGACGTTTGCGTCTCGGGTACTCAATGAAGCTCCGTTAGATTTCCTAAAACCGCAGGACCTAAAATATTGATCCTAGGGGAAAAAAGTAATGATCAAAGTTTTCGAGAATTTTAGTGCCTACAAGTTTGTTCATCTTTGTTTATGCGCTAAAGTTGAAAATACACGAACTAATGCAATAACTTAATTTCCTTTCCTTTTTCAGGTTTAAGTAGAAAACTATCGATCATAGGGAAAACATTGTCATAACCAAAGTTGTAGATAATTAAATTCCCTACATCTTTAATTCGACCATTTTTAGTCAAAAGTTGAACACGGCCGAGTTATTTGACAAAAACGAATACCCTTAAATTCTAAGATAGCGAAGCTCCTGCCCAATCGAAAAATCTGGATCTAGACTATCAAAGACTAACGATTAGAAAAATAAAATACTGTTATTTAATTGTAACAATTTCAAATGTACATCCCGAATTGCAGACAATCTCGTGGGAGCCTCCCCCGCTCTCGGCTGTTCCACGCGCGTCCTCGAGATTGGCATATTTTTCTTCGCTCCATTCGGTTCGCTCGGGTGGGGAGTGCTCGATCGTACGTTTACCGCGATGCCTCCCGTCTTGAGGGATGCGATAACAACTTTTCTTCTGTTTTTCTTTTGTTTATTCTTACTATCTTGGAGCGAAATCCGAGTGTCCGCGTTGGCTGACCGATGATAGAGAGAGAGAGAGAGAAAGAGAGCGTCGAGTGGAAACGTGAGCCGCGCGCGGTGACTGGCTATCGACCTCATCGAGAGCACTCGTTATCGCCCCGTACGCTTGCCTCCTATGAAACATGAACGGGACGAGATACGGCTAGTAGAGACACGTCCATCAGACGCGCGAGACAATCGACCGAGGCAAAATGCGAAACGGTGCTCAGCCGCAACAAACCGCCGTTATGGCACCGCCGCACCTCAACGGCTCGGCGCAGTTCGTTTCCGGCGGACACGTCGGCTACGCGCCGCGTCAATCCTGGGCTCGGTATCATCAGCAGCAGCAGCAGCAGCAGCAACAACAACAGCAACAACAGCAGCAGCAGAGACGCGGAAGACCGCTCTCTCATCCGCCGCCTCCACCATCTTCGACTTGCGCCTCCGCCAACGACTCCCTTCCGCGGTCTGTTCGAACCCAGCCAAGAATCGGCGGCGGCGCCCCCTCGGTGAGTCCCCCCGTCGTGTTCTCGACCAAACGACAGAGTGCATTTTTGTGACGTAGCCTCGAGAAGCATCGGAATGTCGAGGAATCGTCGCGTTAACGGTACATCCTGGAATGAGAGAGACCGGCTGTGGAGGAATCCAAGCACGGAGGAGCGTTGCGTGTGTGTGTGCACCTAGGAAAGTGTCGCCTTCGGTATATCGCAGGAAACTTTTCCGAGGCGTAGCGAACGGCAACATTTTTCTATTTTTTGATTTTTCGATGAAGAAAATTCTTACGTGCCGGCGTCATCGGATTACACGTCGACGGTGCGCCGCGGCTGCTCGTACGATGGGAACGTACGGGCTTATCGTCACGGACGCGGAGAAAGAGAGAGAGGGAGAGTGAGAACAGTTAACCGCGCACGCGACGAGCTTCTTTCCTCGAACGTTGGTTCGACCTGCGGTATTAGAAAATATTCTCCCTGCGCGGCTTGGGTCCCGTTAATGGGTCGTGCCTAGTTGTAACTGTCGAAAACGGCACATTTTTTGGGATTTTTTAAAAGGAAAATCGCGATGGTTCATTTCTACGAAAATTCGGTTTATGGAAAAGTATCGTCTGAAGAACAATCTGTTTGGTGTCATAATGTTGAAACTATTTACAGCCGATGTCCCGGAAGCACCTCTCGGAAACGTCTTTTGCGGTGGGCAATGCCTTTCTGAACCAGGATATCGAAAAAAAAAATCAAACTCATTTCGTTAGCATATTAGTTTATCCTATGGTTAATCGGACGTATCTCCCAAATTGCGAAAAATGGGCTTGTTTCATTAATCAAATCGATATACGTCAGGAATAAAAATCGTTCGATCGAATGCTATATTTTTACATCTTAAAAAAAAACTGAAAATTTCCGAGACATCGGTGCAGTAGTTTTCGAGATATTTTCCTCACCGACTGAGGAAACGTACTTTCCGATGGTTTATTTTTTAGGAAAAACAAAGCATTAGGCTTTGGAGTATTCCCTGACGCAGAGCTTTATGATTTCCTTTTGCCCTAAATATTATTAATCTCTGACAAATCTCTGTTCGAAAATTTCATCTATCTCTCTCGCACTGATATGTCACGTGGTAGATCTTCTACTTCGCCTTAAGGAGTTTCGGGACAATTGACGATATGTTACCATTTGATTCAAATGTATACAGTATATTCTTTGTCGTATCGGATGTCCCATTTTTATCTTACACCTGATTTATCTCCAAAAACACTGCTCCGATCAAGTATTGAGTATCATAAAACTTTTAGGGTTTAACGGGGGACGTTAAAAAAAGTATTTTCGTTCAAAATTCAAAATGGCGACGTTAAGATGACCGAAATGTTTTTTTATGGGATAATTAATTTTTTTTCGTCAAAACATTTATCAGGCCAAGGCTAACAACTGTTGTAGGAATTATTTTTCTGATAACGTTTATAATTTTGAGGTTAGAATACCAATTTTCAATACTATTAAGAATGGTTTTTAACACCATTTAGAATACCATATACCACGAGGAGGTAAAGTCTTCAACATCCCTAGTGTAAGTGTGTGTGTGTGTGGATGTGAGTTTGTTTGGGTTTGATTGCATTTGTTCGGGTTGGCTCGATAACTGAAACAAACAAACCCAAGCAATCTCACATACACTTACACTAGGGATGTTAAAGACTTTACCTTCTCGTGGTTCATTCTGGAGGACGCTAAGATAGTATGAATGGTATTTGAACCAAAACATTTTAAACGTTATCAGAAAACGTTTCCTATAAAAGTTGTTAGTTTTGACCTGATAAATGTTTTGGTGAAAAATTCATGGTCCCATTTTTAAAAAACATGTTGGCCATCTTAACGGTCCCATTTTTATTTTTGGACCAAACTTTTTTTTTCGCACGTTCTCCTTTGAACCCTGAAGTACTCAATACTTGATCGGAGCAGTATTTTTCGATATAAATCAGGTGTAACTTAAAATCGGGACACCTGGTATACTGAATGCACCCCCTGGTATACTGAATGCGTTTCCATAAAATTTACAATTAAAGAAACACTTTTTAACTCAGACAGATGCGGAATTGTCATAATGTAAAGGGAGACGAAATTGTTATCATGTACTGAATGATTTGACAGTTTTTCATAACATTTAAAACATTTTTCCACACTATTTGGTGCGAAAAACTACTATTCAGCGATGAGCGTAGGCATTCCCGTATGTTAAAAAGTGTTTCTTCAATTGTACATTTTATAGAAACGCTATAGACGATCGATTTAAAATTTGTAGAGTGCATTCAGTATATGACAAAGAATTTAATGTATAAATTTGAATCCAATGGTAACATATCGTCAGTTGTCTCGAAACCCCTTAAAGTTTCGAATGACGCTCCAAACGTTCCGACGGGCGTCAACATAAATCTGTTAATTATGATCCGATCACCTTGAATTTTTTTAGGAAACATTTACAAGATGATATACTGTCAAAATCCATTTCTTTTGAAAAAAGTGATTTTTCGACTTTTACAACTAGGCATACCCCTTAACTCGTCGCTGGAGCTCCCGTTGCTCGCGTACGACCGTTGTACGCTCTCTCTCTCTCTCTCGCTCGCTCTCTATCCAGCGCGGGTACGCCGTTTTTCCCGATAAACTCGTTATCGGTGGAAAATAAAACGAGAACGAGTCAGGGGGCGGGACGCGCGACCCTTGATGGAAATATTCTTACCGGACTGGGCCGATTTTACGATCTACTTGCGAGATTGCCCCGCGCTCGTTTGTCCTCTTCGAGAAAAGCCCGAGCCCAGCCGATACTCTCGGTCGGCTGATTTTTTTCTCCCTGCTCCGCTTCCACCTAACTGATGTTTTTATTTTCGCTTACTGTCGGCGCATACAGGAGGACGATGTCGAGTCTCCCCCCCCCCCCCCTGCAATGGATAAATATCGGAAACTCTTTGTTTCGCAGAAGGTCGATCCCGAGCTGATATTCACGAAGCAGGAGAGAATCGGCAAGGGCAGCTTCGGCGAGGTGTTCAAGGGTATCGACAACAGAACGCAGCAGGTCGTAGCCATAAAGATAATCGATCTCGAGGAGGCCGAAGATGAGATCGAGGACATACAGCAGGAGATCATGGTTCTGTCGCAGTGCGACAGTCCCTACGTCACCAAGTACTACGGATCGTATCTCAAGGTTCGTTGGTCGCTTTGCCGTTCCTTCTCGCGTGGCCCTCGAGACGACATTTCCTTTACGCTTCTCTTTTTCTTTTGTCTCGGGCGCAGGGCACGAAGCTATGGATCATCATGGAGTATCTCGGCGGCGGATCCGCCCTGGATCTCATGAAAGCCGGAAGTTTCGAGGAGATGCACATAGCCGTGATACTCCGGGAGGTATTAAAGGGTCTCGATTACTTGCACAGCGAGAGAAAGCTTCATCGCGACATAAAAGCGGCCAATGTCTTGCTGAGCGAGATGGGCGACGTGAAACTTGCCGATTTCGGGGTCGCCGGACAATTGACCAACACTACGAGCAAGCGAAACACGTTTGTCGGCACGCCTTTCTGGATGGCCCCGGAAGTCATCAAACAGTCGGCCTACGATTCCAAGGTAAGGCTAGGTGAATGTTCTTTTTTCGTTCAAACGTTTCCCGTCTCGATACGGTATATCGGGATGAATATATAGCGAATTTAGGCTCGGAAGGAGTATGAAAAAATCGAACCAAAGCGTGAAGATGAGTTGAGGAAAAAAGTAACTGTTTGGTCGGGCGCAGGCGGACATCTGGTCGTTGGGCATAACGGCGATAGAATTGGCCAAGGGCGAACCACCCAACAGCGAACTTCATCCAATGAGGGTCTTGTTTCTCATACCCATAAACAATCCGCCGCAACTCACTGGAAATTATACGAAGCAGTTTAAGGAGTTTGTCGAGGCGTGCCTCAACAAGGATCCGGAAAACGTGAGTCTCGAGAGGGAGAGAAAGAGAGGGAGCATGACGTTGAAGTTTGCATCGTTGGAATGCTACGAAAATGATTTTTTTCTCGCAAATTTCCTCTGGTAGATTTAAGGCGCTATTCTACTGTGACGGAATGAAATATTTTTTAATTTTGCATTTTTCAACTCTATTCCATCATAGAATTGATATCCAATTGCTGGTAAAGTGGATTTTCTCTTTGCCGACTCAGTACAGCGCTTCAAAGTAGAAGCGGTCGGTGCGCGCGCGCTCTAGTACGGCTACCCGCTGCGCGTCCCTGACAGCTGTTGTGAACAGCTGTTTTGAATGTACACCTGAGTGTACACGTATACTTCTATACATTTACTGTATAGTGGTAGTCTCTATTTTCACTGTGTGAGTAAAAGGACACTCTACCGGTTAGTATTGTATAGTATAGTATAGTAAACTTTAGTAAACGACTCTTTTCACCTGGCGTTGGTGATTTCGGAAAAACGGCTTAACCAATCGGGCTAAATGTTTACTGCATATTCAGCACATGCATGGCTATCGCCCGAACTAGGATGATTAAAAGACATTCATTTTAACTTATACTTTCGCCCGAATTATGACGGAAAAAACGGGTTTTCCGAATACCTTTCCAAAAAACGACGCCATTTTGTTATTTTGCAATATAAAATAATAATCGTAGTTCGGGCGATAGCGACACTCATACAGATTCAGAATCTTTTTGAATTTTTCGTTGCCGATTATCTGGAGACCGCAAATCATCAACCCTAACAACATACTTTTTTGCGTGCCTTCACACGATTATAAATTGTTAAATAAAGATACATTTATGTGCAACAAAAAAATTGTTTTCTATTCTGTAAGAGTGTACGTTTAAGCGAAAAAAAAGTTTGTACCGGTACATGCTTACTTCTTTAGCCGTCACAGTAGAGTAGCCCCCTAAGCAACGAAAATCACGCAAACACTTTTATAGGATTCTTATTTAGCCATCTGCGAGACATCTGCAAAATATGATTTTCGAATAATAATAAAAAATTAAAAAAATTAAAAAGATTTTTCATTGTATTCAAACGATGCAAACTTTAACCCCATAAGGGAGCGAGAGTCTTGTCCGAAATATTTTTTTTTTTTCACGATGGCGACACCGCCCCATTTTTGTGCTCCCCAGAGACCGACCGCCAAGGAGTTGCTCAAGTGTCAATTTATCCGAAAAGCAAAGAAAAATTCGTACCTCATAGATCTGATCGACAGGTACAAGAAATGGAAATCCAAGCGTAGCGAAGAATCGGAGACTGAGAGCGAAAACTCGGACTCGTGAGTATAAACGAAAGGTATACATGTCGAAGAGAGGGTCGCGTTTCGTCGGTAACCGTAGACGATTGCTTCGCCAACAGTGAGGAATCGAAGCAGGACAGTGATATGGACGAACCGTGGATAATGACGGTGAAGGGCCCGCACGGTGGAAAAGGTGGCTCCGCCGCCGCGATCCCCGTATCCTCGACAATCGACGATCAAGTCTCCAGCCATACGGCCAATAATCGAAACGATCATCAGTCGTCGCAACCGAGCAAAGGCCGCTCGAACGGAGACTCGAGATCCCCGCCACCCAACGATTCCGCTCTCAATCGCTACGGGAACGATTCCGTTCGCGAACTTCGAACCAACAACAAGCAGCAGCAGCAGCAGCAGCATCACCACCACCAACATCCACCGGTGAGTTGGCTCAATAACGAACCTGAATAGCCGCGTCCAGACTGCCCTCGCCGCCTCGCGAGGCAGCCTTGGTACGTGTGCTTCGAGCGCGGCAACCCACATAAACGATGCCAGCGAGGCACGTCCACATAGTGCGACGCTGCGTCCTTTCTTGCCTCGGCCGGTCTGGACACGGCTAATATTTAACAATTAACAGATTTTCTACTATAAACAAGTGAAAGTACATCCCAGTATATTGGTCAAAGTTCAAGCCAAGTTACCGACCTTATAACGAAAACTGACAACTTAAAAAATCGTCTTATTTGCCTGGCGCTTTATGGCGATGACGCGCTGCCCACATTTCTATCTAATGATTTATACGAAAAATAACTCTAGATGCCTGACACAAACCGCTCACGCGTGTGAAAAAATCTAAAGATTCCGCAACGACTATAAAAACAGGGGTTCACCGAATGTTTAAAGAAAATATTTATCATATAACTTGGAAAAATGTGACTAGCAGAAGAATTTTCGTAGCTGCGACTTTTCAGAGACAATGTACAAATGTCTGAGGTAGTTGGCCCAGTAATCGTCACCTCAAGCAGATCGCTTGACTTTGCAAATTAAAATCGCTTAACTTGAAAAGTGAGTAGAAGTTATTTTAAGCCATTCTTAAACAGTTTTTTTTTAATTACGCAAAACGAGGTTGTAAAATTCTCGTGCCTGGTACAGTTTTTCGAGAGAATATTTCGTAAAGGTTATAAGACGCTATTGTACGAGTCTTCGTCATACCGCCATGGCGGATGGCGCTGAAGTTTGCATCGTTGTGATGCAACGAAAAATCTCCTTTGTTTTTCGTTAAATTTCTTTATTCGTGTCATTATCGAAAATCTTTTTTGCAAATTTAAGTTACACATTCCTAATCCAAGAAAAACGTTTCAGTGATTTTCGTAGCTTAAATGTGCAAGAAAATACTTCCGTTGCATTCCAACGATGCGAACTTCAGAACCATCATGGCGGTTGATCTAGCAATCGCCAGGTGAACGTCCCACTCATCATCACATACGTCCGAGATGCTTCAACTTATTATGCAAAAGTCCATAGGCCTTTTTTGACTCGATTGTGTCTATATATAAGACTAGAATAATTTTAAAACACTCAGTCACAAAGTTTTTGCTTTTCATTGAAACATTTGACAAATAGTTTGAGACATAAATTTCTCTTACATACAACTTGATTAATTAAAAAATTAAACTGATTATGCCTGTTACGTTAGAGTTATAATTTTTATTCACATTCTTCACATAATACTAATCTCGGACCCAATATGTATTTTTTTATTGTCAATAAATTACCTCTACGACTGCACACTGGGTCGTTTTGACCTCATGATCTTTTTCGTGCAAGTACGTAATTTTGAACGCATTTCTTACTTTGAACAAATGTTTGGGCACTTAATTTTTGTTTTTCTGAAAAGGTACATTTTGGGCCATAAAATACCGATCATTGACTACAAAGAACGTCTCTACAAAGAAAAAAATGCATGTTTACAGAAATACAACGATCAAAAAAACATCTGGGAATCTAAAAAACATGCGGAAGTGAGCAGTCGAAATATTCGATTCGTAAGATTTTTTTATCAACCTTGTCCCATTTATCGGCAGCCGCGGCGATTAATCGGCAGAGTGCTCACATTGCTGACGCATTTTTTAAGACATTTTTTTAACCCTTCGAGTGCACACTGAGTCGTTTTGACCCAGTGATTTTTTTCGTGTAAGTACGTATTTTTCAACGTATGCCCCACTTGAACGAATGTTTTGGCATTTAATTTTCGTTTTCGTCAAAAGATAAATTTGGGGCCATAAAATATGGATAATTTACTACAAACAACGTCTACAAAAAAAATGCATATTTACCGGAATACATCGATTTGAAAAATGCCTTGGGTCAGATTGACCCAAGATGCACTTATAGGTTGGCGGCGAAAGTGTGCACTCGAAGGGTTAACTACCATTTTCGTCTAAAAATAGTGACTTAAATAAATAATTTTTTAAAAATGTATTAATTAAGTGTGACAACTTGAAATGAAAATAGTCTTTTTGTACTTCTAAAGTGAGAAGACCCCTTAAGAAAACTCGTTGATTTTGCATAAAACTAGAGTTTTCTATGCCGATACTATACGAAGATACTAAGATAAAATATTAAGATTCTCATTTATAACTTGAAGGTAAACTTATCTCACGCAAGTCCCCAGACATTCTTAAATCACACAAAATGTGACTCGGTTCACGTTAACCTTCTAACGAAGGATTCGACCGCAATCGCAGATAAACGCCGTAGCTGAACATATTTGATTTGATTATTCTTGAATACGTGTACCTACGAGTGACAATGTAACACAACATAGTATATACCTTCTGGACGCCAATATATCAAAGATCTTCAGGCATGACTGATTCTTATCTTAAAATATTATATATAATATTATAAGGCTATAATAATTGATTGTGATTCATTTTCATCAAGCGCCATTGTAATTTACCAATGATTCGGAAGGGCGCTTCTTATGCCCCCACAATACCTTAAAACGCCCAATTTGCCGCAGTGCCGGCCTCACGAGGCAGCGCCGCCACCGCCGCTCGATACCCGCGAGTATCGAGACTCGAGCCTCAGACGAGACCAGGAGACCGATTATCGGGATTCCCGAGCTTTTCGCGAGATGCCCACTGCCAACAATCGCGAAAAGAGAACTAGCAAGCCCGAAGCACCGCTCCTCGTACCTCTGCTCGATCATAGATCAGGCGAGGAAAAACAACGTCCGAGAAGCTCCCAGCAAGAGCCCAATAAGCGAAGCGCCGCTGCTCTCTCCTCCGTCATCCTGCCGTTGCTCTCCGAGGTAAGTCAAAGAGAAAAGGCACGTCTCGCGTAATCGCCACCCCTATTTTACCACGTGTTTATTAACTCGCTTTCTTGGCTGTCTGTTTGTTTGTCTGCACGGTAGAAATTTTGCAATCGATTTTGAACTAACTTCCGGATGAACCAGAGACTTGAAACTTTAAACATACACTACCAGTCAAAAGCGTCCGGAAACTTTTGGCCGATAGTGTAGCTCAGAACTGGATGACAAACAAACAAACGGACGGACAAGATGAATATAAATATATTTTTTTAATATGATAATATAAATAATATAATATAAAAATAGATATTATATATATCTAAATAATATATACAATATTTAACAGTTTGCAACAGGTTTCAGATTGAAGAATTACGTGTGTAAGAAAGAGAGAGAGAGAGAGAGAGAGAGAGAAAGAGGAAAAAAATGGTGAAAAAATTAATGAAGAAATAAAATATAGTTTAGTTAAGGTAGAACGAGCGCGCGCTCTTGATTTCTATAGATTTTGTTCAAATTTTAACCAGACATTATTCATAACAGTATGCATGTTTGAGTGAAATTTCAGAACAGTCGACTATTTAGATTGGGGGATAATGGGTTTTAAAACTGCGGTTTTAACACTGCAGGGTCTGCATTGACCGAAAGTGTGGGCACATAATTCGTCGTACCATTCTATTGTGTTTATAAATTTTGAAGAAAAATTATGTTTAGATAGCAAACTAGTTAGGGAAAGAGTGAAAAACGTTTGGATTGCCTTTACTATTCAGTTTTGCTAAAAACGTTTAGTAAAGACAGAATTGTTCTTCGAAAAAATATTTGTCCCCTATAATAAGAATACATATGGCAACAGTGCAGAACAGTATTGTTCAATATTTCGAGAAAAAAAAATAATCATGTTCCTAGAGTTAAAAACTGGTATGATACAAAAATATTTTCATTATAAATATTAATATTTTATATTGATTTTGTTATCTTCATTAACAAATAAAAGTGTTCGTTCATTCATAACTAATTAAAAACGTTGTTCGATTAAAAATGACTTCCAAATAAAAATTTGTTTTGCAGTATTATTTTAAATATGCCGAGAAAACTCAGGGCATTGGACACGTGGAACGATGCGGTGTTGCCATATGTCTTTTTATTATAGGGGAGAAATATTTTTTACGGAAAGTTATTCTGTCTAAGTTTCAATGCAGACCCTGCAGTGGTAAAAGTTGCAATTTTAAAACCGATTATCTCCCAATCTAAATAGTTGACTGTTCGGAAATTTCACTCAAACAAGCATAATGATATGAACAATGTCTGGTTAAAATTTGAACAAAATGTATAGAAATCAAGAGCGCACGCTCGTACTACCTTAAAGACCAAAAATAATAATATTCATAGTGAATAGTGCATTATTGACTAGGGTTTTCAAATTTCAGGTTTTCAGAAACCCGAAATTTGCCACATGTCTCTGTCACAATATCATCAAGATATTCAAAATCTATTGCAAAATTTCACAACACACAAGACTAAAAAGCAGAAAAGAAAATTATTTAAATAATTTTTTTATATATACCACGTTTTCAAAAC
The DNA here is from genome assembly GCA_963210295.1 of Ophion ellenae. Lineage (NCBI taxonomy): Eukaryota > Metazoa > Arthropoda > Insecta > Hymenoptera > Ichneumonidae > Ophion > Ophion ellenae. The sequence continues at coordinate 9,423,173 of OY723397.1, forward strand.
GGACTAGAAAGTATAAAATAATTTCTCCTAGCCTCATACAGATTGATAACTCCATACTGATTCCTAACCGCATACAGATTGTCCTGAAAATTTGTAATTGTGAATTTTTAAAAGCTACGAAAATACTTCTAAGATTTAAAACGAAGAACGTGGGAAAACTCACGCAACGGTTCATATCATTTTCAGTGCAATCAAATTATTAGTGACTTAGGTGAACTATTCATGTATCAATGACCTACTGCATGTGTCCCACGTTTTTCGCTTTAAATCTTACAAGTATTTTCATATCTATTAAAAATTCACAATCACAAATTTCCAGGACAATCTGTATTGGGTTATAAATTTGTATGGGGCTGGTAAACATTATTTTATACTTTTTAGTCCGTTTTAAAAATGTGGTATATAAAAAAATGTATTTTAATTTGTTCAATATCGGTTGCTCGTTTCAGCTTCAGCGCAAGTATCAATATTCGACGAGGGACAACAACGGGGAGGGGGTCAGCGGGATTGGTAGAAACGGGAACGCGATAGACGAATTGAGGAGTGCCTTTGAGCTAGCGGAACGTACGTCACCGGGTATGAGCGAGGCTCTCGTGCGAGAGCTCCTCAGAGCCTTGCTACCGACCAATCATTCCGACGCTCGACTGTCGATGCTCATGGACAAGGTTGTACTGAGGTAATCGACCATCTTCTTGTACGTTTTTTACAAACTTTTATTTGGGTTGACTTTTTGTGAGATGCAAAACGGAAAATCGATATTTCACCCACTTCCCGACTACTTGGAGCTCTGAAATTTTGCAAACCTGCATCTAAAAGGTGACAATCCATGATTCAATTTAAAAAAAATATATACATAACATTTTCAACTTTTCATGTAAAATTAGCGATATATAATCATCAATATAAAATTTCACTAACGCATACAAACAAATTCGTAGCCGAGTGTGTTTGTATGTGAAACGTTTATATGCAGCAATTAGTCGTAAGTTCGATCCCAATTACAGTCTTTGTCATTTTTTGCAAGCATTCCATGTTCCTAACGTACAAACTCGTAAACTAGTAAACTACTAGTAACAACTAACTAGTAAAATCAATTAAAGTCTAAAAAGTAGAAAATAATTTATGTGTAAAAAAAAAGTTAAACAAGTTTTTATTTAATGTACTGAAAAATAGAAAACATTATTTTTACCAAGTCACCTATATGTGACTATAAATAAAAGCTTGGGGCGCTCAAAAATTTAGACATATAATCTTTAATTTACCTAAATCCGTTAACATATCAACCGTATTTCATTTACTGTAAAATAACCTTAGATTCCTTAAATAAAAATCCTGAAACTGAGTACAAACGTGTGATAATAATTTATCTAATTACTATTGTGCCAAATTAAATAAGATTAATGAAACTGAATTGGTCAAATTTATTCAACATTTAAAAAGTTGAGAGTGCCAAGCTTTTATTTATAGTCACATATACTTGGCAAAAAAAATATTTTCTACTTTTTATTACATTAAATAAAAACTTGTTGAAAAAAAAAATCTTGCTGTTTTTCTGTCGTTTTCCTGATTTGACGGCAACATGTGTTTTCAGGGATACGTAGGAACGAAAGAGAGCGAGGCTTCGTAAAAGATTGTGGTCCGAAAACGTATTGACGCTGTAGACGATCGAGAGGGAAAGGGAGAGAGAGTGAGAGAGAGAGAGAGCACCCTCGCGCAAAATGCCAGCGGCTACGGAAAGTTCCTAAACACCGCCACAATTTACCACCGTACATGCTTCACAAATAATCGCCACGATCAATTGTTTTTTTTTCTTTCTCCACCCGCCCACCATTGCGTCAGATAAGCGCATTTTGGCGACACAGCGTCACCGGCGTATCAGCGATTATTCACGATGGTATCGATTTATTTGAACGCGCAAGGGATATTCCCTTGTGCCTTTACCGAAAAAAAGAAAAACGTCACGCGACAAGAGAGACAGGGAGTGGCCCTCGAAGGCTCTGTGTAAATATGTACGTAGCGCGTTAACGTTAGACTTAAACTGTATTGGTAACGGCCGATGTTTCCGCCGTCGACTCGGTCGAGCTACACACCGCGTTCGGACTCGGAAACGAAGATACAATTTTTTTCGAAAGCTCCTTCCAGCAGAGCTATCGGCAAAACCGACCGATCCACCGATTCTAGTTGCTCGTATCATTTGTAATTGGAATATTGGTCGATTCTCGTCTCTCGATCTGATCGTTGGCTGTTGTATTTCGAATCTGAAAAATCTACACACCATCAACGATCAAACTAGAGCCTAGTGCGTTGAATAGCGATGAAATAGTATGCAAATGAGCCAACGCGTAGAGACAAAATCGCCAAGGGAGTTCCGTTTCAAGAGGGATAGAAAAATTACGCGGAGAGTCCGGCTAGTCTCTCAAATCTTACCGATACCATGTGACGAAAAGACTATTAATTTATCGTAGGCCTTTCGCACTAGCGGGACTTTCCGACTGGAAATGATTCTTCTAGTTGTTCACTTCTGGATTAATAAACAATCGCGTTGGAAGAAAGAAGAAATAGTACTCGTGACTTTTAAAATTTGTGCCAATATACTGTATTTCGTTTGTCGTATCTTTGGAAATAGACTTTTTTTCTTCGTTCGATACAGCTGCTCTTTTCTTTATTGCGAATCTTGTGTTTGGTCCGTTGACTTAGCTTAGTCGTCGTCCCTGGTCGCCTCTTCTCTTTGTTACTTAACGGGTTTTGCCTAGTTTTAACAGTCGAATACAGCTCATATTTGGGATTATTGAAAAGAAAATCGCGATGATAAATTTCTACAAAAATCAGCTATTTGAAAAAGTATCATCCGAAAAACACTGTGATTTTTTTGTTTCAACATATTTAATTGTAATCGATTCACAGCCGATGTTCGGAAAGCACTTTTTGAAAACGTCTTTTGCAGTCAGCAATGCCCTTCTGAACCAGGATAACTAATATAAAAAAATAAAACATTCCGTTGGTATATTAGTTCATCCTATGATTAATCGAGGTGATTTCCGAAATATCAAGTTAAAAAAAATTACATGTGTTGAGAGTTTGGATCTTTTCGAAAAAATGCGTTTTTTTCGTTCATCAAAACGAAAGTATACATCGGGGAAAAAATCCTTCGATCAAATAGGGTAAAGTGACCTTATTTTGGCACCCCACCAATTATTGACACTTCCCTCCTACCTACACTGTGGTCCTTAAAATGCCAATAATTGGACACCTCACCGTACTATATATTTACATTTAGAAAAAGTCCTAAAAAATGCAGAGATCGATGCAGTAGTTATTAACATATTTTGCTCACCGACTTTGAAATCGTACTTTTGAGAAAAAAGCGTTTAAAGTTTTGAACGACGCCCCAAGCGTTCCGACGGGCGTCAACACAGCAGCCTGTAAATCTGTCAATTTTGATCCGATCACCTTGACATTTTCAGGAAACATTTATAAGATATACTGTCAAAATATATTGGTATCATTGGTTTTGAAGAAAAGTGATTTTTCGACTTTTATAACTAGGCGTAACCCCTTAATCGTAGAAAGGCATTCGTAGCGAGGCTCCCTTTGCTTATAGGATTGTGCGACGAACGATTCTCTCTCTCTCTCCCTCTCGTTTTTTTTATTTTCCACCGTCTTTCTACGTGGCCATCCTTCTAGTGTTCAACTTCGCGGCGTTATTCTTGGCGCTCGTCCAGCGCATCGGAAAAGCGCCTGTCGTTTGCAACGCCGTCAAACTTTTCTCCCTCATTGCATAAACTAAAAATGTAGAAAGTGTTGAGGAAAAATCAAGTTGTAAGTCGTGTTTGATCGCGGAGTCACGTAAAAGGGGATGAAAAAAAGGATTGCATCCACCCACCCTTGTATCATATACTCTTGTCGCTATTTAGCTCGTAAATATTAAGCCCTACGGAAGACCCTGATAATGATCAAACAAATTTAAACAATGGTAAGAAGAAAAAGTAGAGTACGATATGTATACACACAGAACGCGTATATCGTGAGCGGTAACGCGCGTACATTGTATTTAACATTTAAAAGCTTGGCTGCGTACGTACGTGGAGTGTATTATATTGATGGAGTATGCGGCATGCCAAGGGCGTGTACAAATATTAAATAAAAGGGAAAGAAGAAAAGGAAATTAATCAATAGCTCGAACATGAGCTTTTTTTTCTTACGTAGAAATATCGATGGCCGGATGAAGAAAACGAAACACCGAATACGTTTGAAATTGATGACGGACAATCGTTGGCGTAGTTGCAGTTTTTCATCAAAGGAACGCGGAAAGAAAGTTAGCCCCCCCCCCCACTGGGACATTTTTTTAACAATCGTTTGGTGATATTTTGATTACCTATGGGAGCGCATTAAGATCGTTTGGTGGTCCATTTTTCGAAGAACCAATAATCAAAATTGAATTTTAAATTGCCCCCCCCCCCCTCCCCGTGAATCGAGCCGTTTCCTTACTAATCGTTTGGTTGCATATGAGATCACATGGACAACGTTTGGTAGGTTTTCCATTTTTCGAAAAATCAATAATAAAAATGTATTCTTAAGGACTTACGTGGGTTTGAAAATGTCAAAAAATACATTCTTATTTCATTTTATTATTTAATAGTACAATATGTCTAGAATATTCTCCCGAAGTTTTAAATCAATCGGAGTAATAGTCCAGGAAAGAGGGTCACTGGGACCCCCCCCCCCGTTGCGAAAGATCGGCCGGGAGCGACGCAGGTATTTTTTTTCGATTACAACTAATTTTACAAGGCGTAGTGTAAATTGTACCAAAAATTCAACTATTTTGTATACAACTTTGCCAAAAATTCAATTTTTTTAAAATCCTTCGTTCTATTACGAGATATACTTATCTACTAACAGAAAAATGTAGTTTTTTAATTTCAGATAAAGCTGTCATGAGTTATCCTAACCACCACGGGGACACTTTTTTGTAGGGGTCTCCGGAAACCAGGTCTCACGGGCTGAATTTCCCAAATTTTTGGATGAACATTTTTTTAAATATTGTTGAAATGTTGCTCTTTTTTTATTTATATATTACACTTTTTGAAAAAATAGAGAAAATGTTTTTTTTGGCTTTGAAACCCACGTAACTCGTTGTTTGGTAAATTGCCATTTTTCGAAAAATCAATAATAAAAAATGTATTTTTAAGTTCCGCCCTCCCCACTCTTCTACGTTAATGTAATGGACCTGGTATTCCTCCTGAGCGTCCGCAGATTGGAGCACTGTGGTTGGTTATTGAAGGTCCAACCGCAGAGTGAAATTCTGAAACGGAGATTTACTCGTTATTTCTTGTCCGATTTTGTTCTAATGAATCTTGATTGATGGAAAAACATCCAGTACTGTCTGGTATTCTATTCACGACGTTCGGCGATTGATCGTTCAATTCGTCCGATTGAAAATACGCGTACACACAATGAACGGCTGTGATTGCTTGCGGTAGCATACGACGGTCGACGTTGTTCAGATAGGTGGCGTTGATTATCGCTGCCGGCAGTTCAACTTTATGGGGTCTGTTCGTTTTAGCTACATTTGTAATTTTAGCTACATTTACAAAGTGTAAAAAATGTAGCTAAACGAACAGACCCATGGATCAGTTGTTTGTTATTGATTATTAGAGAAAAAAAACGGAAAACTACGAAACGATTAGTAAAGAAACACATTCGAATGGTCCAAGTGCGGTGGCTAACTTTGAAGAGCTGTAGAAGTCGTCAGCGGAACGCTAACAACTGCTTACATAGGTGTTCCTTGAGGAATAAAGATTTCTTGTTCTTTGTTCAGAGCACGGGCTTACATACAGGTCTTAAAACGACGGTAGTGGGGGAAGATTTACTTGGTGTCCAGTTTTTGCTTTAAATGTCGGCCGCATGGTGCGCTTAGGAAAGGGGGTGTCGTGTTCGAAGAAGTCAGCAATATCATGTGTCTGTCGTGCATACAGCGCATGCACTCTAGAGTGTAATGTTTCGGTATACGGGTTCTTATTTCTTTTTCGTAAGAAATATGCATTACACGGAAAGTAAACAAAATAAGTGTGTATTCGCATGCTAGAATGAACAAATTAATACATACATGATGAAAAATATAACCAATCCTATATATCTACGGCGTGCAAAACTCAAACGACTATGATAAAAGTGATTCATATTTTTTTCTTTGTATTGCGATGGTAATTGAGCTGAATGGTTGCGTTGCGCATTCGGAACACGAAAGTTCTGGATTGTGACTGAATTAAATTGTCAATAACAGATATTTAGGCATATCCAACGTATTTTTAAACGCGTAACGATTTACAACTGTTATACGCTCATACGCCTATATACTGAAACATTTTATGATCGGTTTAAGGCAGGGGGCTGGCACCTCCTATCCCTTACCGTATATAAAAATGCTACGCTTTTTGACCGCTTTATTTAGTTTTAGCTCTCCCCGTAGCGCTAGTAGGTCACTGACAATATTCTTATTGCGCAGGCGCGAGGCCCGTACGGCGTACTTAACCACAGATGCCGAATACGACTATTTTGACGTTTGAAGGTGCGGAATCGATGAAATCACCGAAATTACTTATACCCGTGCGCTAATGCCGTGTGTTGTGCACGGTTGTACCTTAGGGTACCCGTGTAATCCTGAAAAGGTGCATTATTCATCGTACTGCCGACCGCGCATTCGAAGCTACGGAATTATATGTGTGCGTGTATGTATATATGTGGCGGTCCTGTTAGTTCCAACATCTCACCGCTACGCGGCTACAACATTCCAGCGTTTCTCACAAGCGGTCTCAGGGGCATGCGTTCCAGTACATACAACCGTCTTTCCCCTAAATCCTAACACCCTGTGCGACTAGGACAGGGTGCAGTGACACAGCCCTACTGATAAGTCTGTCACGGTACCCGAGACTCATCTTACCGACCTTACAGAACCTGGACAAGCAGCGGACAGCTACGGGAGTAGAGAGAGCCCGAACCGAATCTCTATACATATATACATATCCCCTGCGCGCGCATCAGGATTGTTCGAGAACGACTAGCGCGGCGAGTGGCAGAGAGGACACTACAGAGGATATTTTGCGTAGCAAAAATTCTGAAAGACGCCAGCCCCCTGGTTTAGGGTAGTCTCCAGTGGTGGGGTAGGTCGCTTGCTGAAGACCAGCCCCCCGAGATTGGCCTCCTATTCGTATACGATAAACGAAAACGCGTTTTTTCCCGGCTTTTTCGTTCTTGAAAACGCCACTGCCTAGCGTTGGCTGTTGTGTGACAGCCTTCGGCTCTAAATACTCCGATCAGCTGAACGATTCGATACTTTCGTTGCTTTCGCCTGTTATCGTTGTGGAGACGTTATTTATTGGGTTCGAATGGAAAATCATTAGAACCGAAAATCGTTCCAAATATATCAATAGACTTTTATTCATGTAAAATATTCGAAACACCGGCGCAATATACATGTATATGCATGCCTGTCACAGGACTACTAGCGCCGCAGTGCGGCAAGGACATTTTGCGAACAGTATTTATCTACCAATGTCAGAGGGCTGACCGTGGTTCAGAGCAATGCACAGGGAATCCTTCCTTGTTCCTGTAAAGCTTCTCCCGGAGTGTGTATCTGTTCCGCTAATGGCGACTGTCGCTACCGTTCAATTCGTTGCTTCGCTCTGTCGGTAAAGTGGCACTACCGGTATAGCTACTCACACAAGAAACGCGAGTGCAACAAGCGTTGCCATTTATCAGCGTGAAACGTTTATTTGCGCAAAAATAAAAGTACTCTTTGAAGAATGGTTGGAAATACGCGACAAGCCCAAGCTTGGCGATTTTTAAGTGCTTAGCCTACCGCAACGACCCGAAAAACAAGGTTATTAAACAAATAGATTTAAAGGAACAAAAAAGCTGATTAAAAAATAGTTTAAACATTTCTTAGTATGTAGGTTAAGAAAGTTGTGTCCCAAATTTGATAGAAAACGTTAATAATTAAAGAAGTTACAAACAATCTCGTGAAGGACTTATGAACGTGAGAAATCCGAAACCAAAAAAAAACGAGTTTTTTTTCTTCTTAAAATAGATGATATTGGCTAAAACTTGACCAAGCTGTTTGCCGTTGTCGTATTTCAATCGTTGAAAAAAATGGATGATTTTATTCCTTTTTTGCGTTATAACGATGTCATTATTGTTAATAATGATAAGATGAATGAAAATACTTCGGTCAATACTGAACTAGTGTTTCTTTGAATAAGTGTACCAAATTTTAAATCAATCCGTCGATTAGATGGCGAGAATTCGCGCACACCGTTTTGAAAAACAGCTTCGAGAAAAACGCCCTAAAAGATTCACTAGCAGTTCTATCGTTTTAATCCTGAGTTTATCTAGAATCTGCGATTCCCGCACCATACCTTGAACGTTCCCCTTCAGATTGGGTTACCTCAAGCGACGAACGAGCGTTCGTAATTTTCGCAGTAGCCTAACTCCTTAAAGAGGTTGGAGCGATCCAGTGGGTGAAACGACGGTTTATGATTTGTTTTTAATGAACCTCAAAAAAATGTATACGAGGTATAGATTTATTCTGTAGATGCTAATTTTTCATAAAATATATAATTAAAGGTCAAAGATATGCATTTTTATACTTTAATGATGGAATACAACGATGCTGAAGTTTGCATCGTTGGACTGCAACGAATTTAATTTCTATTGGCAGATTTTGCCTGCAAAAATCCTTCAACCGTTTTGAAGATATTTAGTTAGCGATTTACATAATAAATCTATAAAAAAGATCGCCTATAATAATAAAAATATGGAAAATCAAATTCAAAACGATACTTTCGTTGCTTCCCAACGATGCAAACTTCAACATCATTGGGATACAAGGAACTTGCAAAAGTAAAATATTATGGATGACTATTATGAAAAAACTGTGTCAGTGAATGTTTCATACAACTCAGAATGATATTCTGCATCATTTATAATTATGCCTGTTTATATTTATGTCACGAGATTATTTATTATTACCATTAAGTAATATAACCCTAGCAATTTTGGCAACTGCAAAGTCAGCCGAAAAAATCAACGGTTGAATTTGGACAGCTTTACAACTATAAAGTCGACCGTAAAAAAAAATCCTAATGGTTGATTCAACGGTTGTTTAACCGCGGCCATTTTGTTTTCGCTGGATGGTTGTCTCACTCCGTCGCACAATCTGCTGCGGATATCCCCCCCCCCCCCCCCCAGTGTTTGATGACTCAATTCTCCGCAAATCATCAATTTAATTACCAAGACAGTATAATTTGATTAATCATTAAATATATTGCGTCGAGTCAACCATCCAATCAACCGTCGAGTCAACCATCCAATCAACCGCCGAGTCAACCATCCACAGAAAACGCAGGATGGTCGACTTTCAAAGATGAACAGTTGAGAAGCTGTCCAAATTCAACCGTTGAACTTTTACGTTGACTCAACTGACTTGTACAACCGGTTGTCCAAAATGACAGGGAAGGTGCTGCCGAAATACGGCAACTTAGCGACATTGAGGTTGGCTCGTGGGTTGGCTGCAATGCTCTTCATTCGCCACCCAGGTAGCAATTTCAAAATAGTTGTCTATTAGTTGTCCAAATGGGTCCCAAATGTCCGCTTGGAAGTTACCTATAAGTCATCATGTGTCCAACAGTTATCTTTTTGGATGGTTGTTGACTTTAAGATAACGTCTGGACAACTTTTTGAAAATTGCTTCTTGGGCAGCCAAGATTCGTAAACTTTTATCAAACTTTGAAGGTTTAATTTTGAATATACATGGTTGATGATGGGCAAGATAGGTTTTTTTTTCTAAATGTTTACAAAGCTCTAGTTTGCGTCAATCCGTTGTTAGAAATGGATTATCTTGGTGATAAATAGCTAAAAACATTACATCGCCCATAGCGTGAAGGTCTTGCCCATCTAAACGCACGTAAAATATATACATTGAACCATTTTTTATCTTTGATGTTTTGTGCCGAAAATTTTTAAAAAAATTCCTAATGACTCGGTATAGTCCAGACAATAACGTATATGTGTATATATATATATATATATATATATTTTTTTTTTCGTCTCATCTTGGATTCTGGCTAACGCTCTAACCTCCTTAACGCAAAGTACTATCGATCAGCGTATTGTCGCGGCTGCGGCCGGCTACGGAGACTCGAGGGCCCGCGCGCACGCGCGCTTGTATCGAGCAAACAACATCCGGTTTGTCTCAAGGGTCGAGCAGTCGCGTGCGCACGCCTCTCCTGCATCTTGTTTTTTCCCTGGTTGTCTGTATCAGCGAAAATAGCGCATACAGCAGCACATTGTGGTGATACATCAAAACGTTCGACTCGGTCTTGGCCACGCGGCAAATAATGCCGAATTTAATAATAATTGTAGACAGCGATTGAAGGAAAAGATAAAAAAAATTCCACCGAAGAGAGAATTGGAAAGGCGGCGCTTGGGAGAGAGGTGTAGGATTGAGCGGCGAGCCGCGCGCGCGGGTGAGTACAACCATTTCGATCCATGGAACAACACCCAATACTTTTTTTTTTCTTGTAGCTACTTTCTTTTCCCCCTCTTGTTATTCGTTTCGTGTGTACATGCCACAGTTTCGATTATCGCGTATTCCGAGTGCACATTCCGGTAGGGTTGGGGGGGGATGGCGGCCATGTTTGCCTGCTTCGTTACGCCCGATACGGCGATAGGCACAAAAGTTTGCTGCCACATGACACGGACCTCGACGACCATGTTTTTTTTCTTTGCGCGTGGGTGTGTGTGTTTTTTGTCGTCTCACGTCGTTTCCATCGTCGATGCGATGCTCTCGGCGAGAATTAATTTTCGTTGACTCGCCCGAACAGAGGAATTAAACGATTGAAAAAAAGCGAGAGAAAAGACGATAAAAAGCGACAGGTATATCGCATTTGCCGCTGGAAGAGGGAAAGATAAATAAAAGGGTGAACCCTGCAGCGCCGCCGGCACCCAGCGAAGCACGATAAAAGTGAGAAGAAAAAATTTATAATTTTTCCAAGCTGGCCTACTCGGAACTTTTTCGGCAAACGGATACGGCTTGAAAAAAAAGAGAAAATAGAATAAAAACGTCCGGTGGACGGATGAAAATTGTCAGGCGGCTACATTCGGGCGGTTTCGATCGGTATAATTTTCGTCTTCCCTCCTCTAGCCCCGAGGAGGAGCGTCCGACGTGTGCCTTTTTTTTCCGCGCTCGTTGAAACGCGCGTAAAAAATCACGTATCTCGGCTAGTATTTGCAGATTAGATTTGAGAACGAGAGCGATAAAAAAGACGCCAACGGATGGACTCAATGGAGGCGCGCCTGGTAGCTCAGGCGCTCAACTATCACGGTCAGCAGCTGCAAAAGGTTTGGGAGGGAGAGCGAAACGAGAACGAATTGGCACTGCTCAATCTCAAAGAGCCCAGCTTTGAGATTTATCAACAGCGTCAAAAGACCCTGAGGTAAGAAACATTTGAAGGACTACGCGTGCCACGAGCGAGGTTGTTCGGATCTGACGATAGAAAAAAAAAATCTGTACGCCAGCTTCGGCGACAGAGGCAAGAGGCTCAAGCTGCAACAATTTATCGCTAAGAAAGCTGACGCCCTCTACGACAAGTCCAATCTCGACAAGAACTTTGAGCCTATCAAGCAGGAAATCGGCGACGAAGGTGAGTCGTCCTACGCCTCTTCGCACGACATCCAAGTTTGCATAGTTGGAATGCAATATTTTTTTTTATTTCTTTTTTTTTGTCTTTATAGAAAGCCTTTTTCTGCAAATTTAGTTTGTACATTTTTTATAAGAATACGCAATCAGCCATGCGCAACACGCATGGCTGATTTTCACAGCCTAAATCGGCGAAACAAATTTGAGCAATTAAAATGAATGAATTTCCGTTGCATCCCAACGATGCAAACTTCAACGTCATCTCTTTGCTGCCATTTTGAAAACAATCGACTGCTACCAAACTATCACTTTTCAGAATTTTACGCGACTATTCCGGGACTGGACTCGTTCGTCACTATGGAAAAGTCCCAACGTGTGAGAAACTTTTTAGAGGTGAGTACACAAAATATGTGTGACGAATGGAGAGCTTTGATAGGCCGCCGCAGGCCACAGTGGCCAAACGGCTTGCTGACAGTAATTCACTCGTCATTTCCGGTCTAGTTTTGTTGTAACGAGTCTTGGTAATAGTCTCACATACAGGCCTGGAAAGTCTGGTGCTTTTGAGTGGTGGGGAGTCTCGCCGTTAGTGGAGGATAAACTTGGTTCCTCATCTATCCACAAGGAGCGCCGTCGCGTAGGGGTTTTACAGATATAGATATACAGCAATAGATAACTTCCTCAGTCTTCTAAACGTGTTTCTGTGTTTCGGTGTAGTGTCAAAAGAAAGTCAACGGTCAATAGAATTCAGAAAATGCCGGAAGCGTGCACCGAACCGAAGTGTTGGAAAAGTTTGAAAAATAATAGCGGAAAGTATTCAGTGTTTAAGGAGAGAGATACCTTTCGGCAAGGAAAAAATTGTGGATTTTCATTATTTTTTTTTAAAGTAAATATTTTTTCACCATTTTAAAGTCTTAGGGCATGTTTGATCATTACTTTTGGCTGTGACAGTGTTTTTTTTTCAATTTATTTTTTAAAACGCCGGCGGTATGGATTGATCTAAACGTGTTGCAGTGGATCTTGTCAGACTGTGTGGCACGTAGCATCGGTGGAATTAATCTTTGAAAAATCTACGAAGATTTTTCGTTCATTAAGGGGTAATAACACCTTGTGGAAGCGAAATCAAGGGTCATTTTCTCCAATTTATTTAAGAAAAACTATTAAGTAGTGACATTTTTTTTTCCTAAAAAATTCTTATCTTATTAAAGGTTATGAGGAAGCTACAGAAAATTGAAGGCGCCAGTTCTCCACCCGACTCGAAAATATGGGTTTTAGAAAAACGCTTTTAAAGTTACTTGTGTTCTAACCGACTTTTTGGCGTCAGCTGTTATTCTAGTTTAAAAATTCGGGTAGCGACGACATTTAGCGACTGAATTTAGAAAATTAATAAGTACCGACTGGCGATACGTATTTGCCGCCCTCATGACTTCTATATTTAGAAAGCGAGCGTTTGACGGTCCCTCTCAAATTACCTGTAAATCAGCACCCCCTCACTAGGTAAATCAAATTTTTGGACCCACATAAACATAAAACCTTTTGGATAGTTCAGGGAATTTTTAAGCCAATAAAAAAAGTTTACAAGGGGTTATTCAACACTCATACGCACAATAAGAATAAAGAAAAAGTGAGTAATATTGAAAATCGATAAAGTGAAGCTTTGAAATAAAAAGATTGAATTTGCAAAAAAAGAAGTCTTCATTTGGCAATTAAAACATACGTTTTTTTTTTATGTCCATGAACATTTAGGGTCGTTTTAGACAACACGGTTAGAAGACCAAATTTCACGAGAATCACCCGATTAGTTTTTTTAGCTATACGTCACGCCAGGTTTGTGAATGTAGTTTAGAAGACCGTGCCATACCTCCGCCATTTTTGAAGATTAATAAAAAAATAACATGTAACAGCCTTAAGTAGTAATAAAACATATCCTAGGTCTAAAAAATTGCGACCAAAACTTTCCTTAAGAAAAAAGAAAATCAGCAAATTTTCTCCTCGCCTCCCTTGTAATCCCGCAGGACGAAGGATTGCATCGAAAATGAAAAGGCGCAATTTCGGGTGTTCAAGTGCCAAAAACGTCGCAACACATTTGCACTAGAATATACTTATTTCACTGTTCTAAAAGTCTTGTGCACTCGCTTGATACTTACAGATGCCATTAATGAACAAGATTGAAGGTTTTTTCAAATCACAAAGAATTGTCATTATCGCTAAAGCATTAGTAGTAATGAAAAAATCGAATCATTATCCAATCATATTGCTCTTGAAAGTATTCTTTATTCCGACAAATCTGCACCATTAGAAAGCTTTTCGGACTTGCTTCTGATTGGCTCTCCCTAGGCTAGCACATGGCTGTTATGCATATGGGTAACAGGCAGAACCGGAAAAAGTCAGGGAATTTTGAAATGTCCTCTGGAATTTTTCCAGAATTTACTTTTTGCGAGAATTAGAAAAAGTGAAACCGACGTGGAGAATAAAAAAACTGAAAAGTAGAGAAATAAATATTTTTGTTTATTTTTAATATTGATATTATTCTTCATTATACAAAAGAAAAAGTTATGTCGTCCCAAACATGGAATCTTTCAAAAACTAAAACTAATTTACTCTGAAGCCCGATATATTTGCATTTCATTTGTCGATACATAATTACACAATTATTATTGTAGATGTGTTTATATTTATTTCTGATTTATTCGCACCGACAAAAAATTCCGTTCATAATAAAGAACAGGTTCTGTTTTTGCTTTACATATTTAATTTTGTAATTTACAGTGTTCAATTTATTTATCGTATTTCAGCTTTTTTTGTTTTAATAATCAACATTTTCATATATTCGATCTTAAAAAACCTTATGCCCTTTATTTTACCCCAACCTCACTAGAATAATGCGTAAAAACCATGTAGCAGAGCTGCAGGTGGCAGAAGCGAGAACTACCACTTTGCCTTATTATCCAAGTCGCTCCCCACCCTATCTAGACCTGTATGCAAAACCGTAGTCTTCATCGCTAGAAAAACATCCGATAGCGTTTGGTATTCTATACACGACCTTTGGCAATCGATTGAACAATTCAGCCGATTGTAAAGACGCGTACGTGGAATGGAAGGCTGCGATTGTTTCCGGTAGCATACGACGGACGACATTGTTTGGATAGATGGCCTTGATTATCGCTGTCTGTACTTCCGATTTTTCGAAAAAAAAAGAAAGAAATCAAAACGGTAGACAACTAAACGATTATCAATGCGCTACCATACGCTATCAAACGACCACTCAAACGATTGGTAAAAAAAAGCCTTTGAATAGTCCAAATGGGGTGGTTAAATTCGGATAGGTGTAGACGTCGTCAGCCGGACGCTAACTTTGCGTTTCTCTCGATACTGCCGCCGCTATTGACGCTTACGATGTCTTTCAGAGCTTGGTCGTGGGTGACGTTATTTACGCGCAAGTTATGGGCAAAAGCGCCGCAGGGCTGCTCCTCAAGATTCTCTGCAACTGTAGCGATTGTCCTCGAGTCGTGACCGACCTCGGAGTCAAGGTGAATAATAATACACGCGTATATTCCCGATGGCAAGAGGCAAAACACGAAAACGGCACTGTTCTTTCTCCATCAGGCCCTCATACTGAATATGGCCACCGTGCCGGCGGTCGACAAGAAGGGCGTAACGCGAGGCTACATGGCGAATGATCTCGTCTGCGTCGTAACGAGCGAGGTAAACGTTGCGGCGGAGCGCGTCGTTGCCGTTATGAACGTACCGGCCCGCGAGGGCCAAGTACCTCACCCTCCCATGGGTCTTATTCATTCGGAAGATCTGCCCGAAGCTTACAAGTAAGTTTTCGAACAACATTGTTATTTCCCAACTGGCGAGCACCGAGCGTACAGAAAACAAAACAGAGAGAACCTTTTAACGCGATAAGAGACTAGATTGATTTTGGCCCATATCGGCTCGGTGTTTTACACTATTTTAGTCGTTCGTTTACCGCACCGCTTGTGCACTTTGCCACCAAAATGTCCATTCACTATTTTCCATTCAAAGACTCTCATAGACGATTGCAATTTCTATATATCCGTTAACTTCGCGAGTAGCCCGCTTTCGCGGTAAACTTAACGAACAACGAGACTGTCGCGAGTTTCGAAGAGATTATTTTTAAAAAATCGATGCATATTAGAGGAAAACGAAATCAATTTAAAAAACAAGCTCGAAGAACAAAGTTTTTGACCACCGAAACGTTTTTATGAATCTAGGTGTCCAGGCACAATCTATGTTGCGTTCAGAAAAAAAGCAAAAAATCGTTATGACTCGTAATGAAATTTAAAAGAGAAAAAAAATGCGACGACGTGTGAAAAACAGCCTTCCTGTAACGAGTTGTCGGGCTTGTGGTTACCTACGAGCACGTATCTACGATTGTCATATGTCAAATATCAAAATGCACCAGACCAAAAGCAAACCCAAACAAACAAAACGTCCGCCGTTGGTTTGTGGCACAGAGATCGACGATTGAAATTTGCAGACGTCGGGATGAGGTCTGATATTTCTTGTTCGTTCGACGGTAGGTATATCAATCACGTTCTCGAAACGTCCGCTGGTCTCTCGACAAAACAATGCGCTCATTATTTTTGCAAAATCGAAGTCAGGATAAAATAAGAAAATCGTAGCCATATATTTTGTCGGGACACCAGAGAACGCGAGTGTAGAGAAGAAACGAAAGAGATTGAGAAAGAGCCAGAGACAGAGACACTCAGCATCATAATTTTAAGTCTCCGCACACGGACGACATCGAGTCCCTCGTGGCCCGGTGATTAATGCATCGTTTGAACTTGCAGCTTGCTATTATTTTTTCGTGAACAAAAAAGACGAAACAATGGGACGTAACAAAAAAAAAACACAAATTTCACTCGCTGGGATCATAGACTCCCTATGAGATTTTATTTAATCGCACACGGCAAAAACGAGAGGGATGCGCAAAACATTGTAAACGTCGATCGATGAGATAGTCTCTGTGTGCTTTTGTATTGAGTGAGGAGAGAGGAAAAAAAATCTAAATAGGATGAAAAAAAAAGAAAAGACAAAATACATTTATGAGCCATCTTAACGATCGAGAAAGGTGAGAGACACGAGTTTACGTAACAGCTGTAGCGGTTGTGCTTTATCGTTGTTTTCTTTTGTTAAAAAAAGGTAAAAAGTTTGCGGAGAGGCGGCTCGTTGAGGGCAAAAAACTCATTCGAGCGTGAATTCATTTTTGTCATTAACGAAAAGTCTTTCTTGCGCCCACGTCCCTTTCGATAAGTACGAAGTGATGATGTCGAAGTTTGCATCGTTGGAGCGCAACGATAGTTAATTTTTCTTCCACTGCTTACATTTATTTCGCCGATTCAGGGTGCGAAAATCACTCAAACGTTTTTTCGTATCTTCATTACAGGTCCACGATCTTTATCCACAAAAATAATCAATAAAAATGAAGAAATAGAAAATTAGATAAAAACTTTCGTTGTATTCCAACGATACAAACTTCAACGCCATACGAAGCGAGGGTATCGGGGGGCGGGTGGGGGGAGGTCGATGTAGCCAAATAATCGAAACGGAACGTTACTTTGTGATGTAGGAAAGCGTTGGAGAACAAAGGTCAGAGTTACGAAACAATCTTGACGAATAGCACGGGCTTCAACAATCCGAGCAACATAAAATATCTGTGCGATTTGATGGGTCTCGGACGGAACAGCAACTATTCGAACATGGTGGGCTTGAGGTAAGAGGCGTCCCCCGTATTTCGTATTAACTTAGTCGCGACGTAATTGTATATTGAAAAGGTATGAAGAGGCACGAGGTGCGGGCGTTTGTGTATACGTGTGTGGATTTCAGAGAGCGCTTTCCACCGAACGAGTACGCGAACGAGTTGAGACAGGCGCAAGCGAGCAAATGGGCATTCCGTAGCGTAGCCGAGGGTATCGATCACTTCAAAGCGGGTCGTCACTCGGAGGCTTTTCAATGTTTGAACAAGGCCCTGACGGTAGATCCGCGGAACGTCGAGGGCCTCGTTGCTCGTGGCGCACTTTACGCAAACAGCGGAAGTTTCAAGAAGGCGATCGACGACTTCGAGACGGCTCTAAAGTTGAATCAGACCCACGCTAATGCGCGTAAATACATGGCCGAGACACTGGTCGCTCTCGGTCGCAGCTACGAGGACGATAAGAAGTACGAGGAGGCGCGAAAGGCTTACGAGAATTGTTTGGCTATTGCGCCCTATCACGAGGAGGCTAGAAACTCCATCGAATATGTGAAATCGAAGAGTCTTCTGCTGACGACGGCCAATCCCCTTGAAAATTTCAAGAGTTTCGAGCCCGAACCGATCGTCGATGCGAGCAGCGGCAAAAAGGAAAAGAAGAAACGAAAGAAGGAAAGAAAGTCGAGATCGAAGAAGCGTCAGCAGCGATGGAGCTCGAGCTCGAGTTCGAGCACGAGCGGCTCATCGAGCTCGAGCAGCTCCGACTCGAGCAGCAGCTCGTCCTCGGCCAGCTCGGCGAGATCGCCATCGAGATCGCCAACTCGCAAACGCAAACACAAAAAGGATCATCGGGGAGGTGGCTCACTTTCACCTCTGAGCAAGCGCATGGCACAATACAACAATCCACCAGCTGCAACCTCGCAGCAACAGCAACAGCAGCAGCACCATCAGCAACAACAACAGGACGTTCTTGGCCCGTATGCCGGCAATTCCCGGGATAAGAGCGACGATTACGAGGCTAAAGTGCGCAAATTTTTGGAACAGACCAAGGACGATTCCGATTACGAGGACAAGGTGAGCACAATATAATTAAGCTGTTGAATGCATTTTCTTCAAAGTCATTCATCTTGAAGTACTTATTTAAGTTAATTATTACTTATTTAAGTAATTTTCATTAAAGTTATTGATCATGATCTTTACTTTGAATTCTTTAAAGATGATGTGCGGTTTTTGGAAGAAAAGTATTTTTTTTTTCATTCAACAATTAACAAAATTATAGCTCTTTGACATTTTTATTCCATTTGGCTCCCCTGGAACGCGCCGAGCGCTTTCGATGTTACCCGAGCGCGCTGTGGCGTCACGATGTTATACGAACTACTGTGTAGTACTAGTGTTCTGCCCATAATGACAACGATAAAGTTATACAGGACTTGTTTCTGTTTGAATACCACGAAAAGTAGTTTTTCAAAAGTTAAACTTACAACGAAGCTTTGGCCTCGTGAATTTCTACAGTGTTAAATCGAGGATTGTCGCTCAGAACCTCTGTCACCATGGAAGTCACCAAGCTCACCATCACACATCATTGCATGAGAATTACAGTGGCCTTTGACTTTTTAAGAGTTTTTTTTAGATGTTTTCGTATGCAAAATCTCACCAAGTGTGCGTTCGACTTGGGCGCTTATAGCGCTCGCGTTTATTATCGACGCTGTGGCACGTTCAGGTTGAACAGTGCGCGCTTCGACGAGCTTACGCTTTCCGCAACTTAAATCTTTCGGGCTGGCATTGAAAGTATCAAGATGGCGGATGCAGCAGGGTGTTTCGTTTTTGTGACGAGAATTATTGACGAGTTATTTAATATAATTGACAAAGAAACTGATTATCAATCAGTATGGAAGCAGATGAAATATTATTAATCAGTATGGAAGCGGCTATCTTGCTATATAGGTTTTCTTTTTTTTGTCAAAATTGACAAAATGGCGGCGGTTTGGAAAAAAAGTATCGGATTTAGCCTATTTATTCGACAGTTTTTGGTAAAAAAAAATATGAAGATAAAAAAAAACTTCTATAGCAAGATATAGAATGGCGTGAAGAATATTGTGTCGAAATTTGAGACGCATAGTTTGAAAACTCTTCCTTTGAGAGTGTGCAACGTTTTGAAATTTTTACACTGTGATGACCCCTTAACGCTTTTGCTGTCCTACCTCGTCGAGAGAAGCTTTTGTGCACACAATATGGCAGCGGTAACGACTCCACTCGTGGCATGAATGCTTCTGTGAGCAAGCACAGCGTCAACTCGAACGACATTAGCGATACTCACAAATGCTGAAAACGTGTAAGCGCCCAAGTCGAACGCACCCCAAGCATCACAGTTATTTACACCGATGCGTAAGCCGCATAACCTATAATTCTATAGTTTATCACATCGTGACATCACAACCGCCAGCGCCAACCGCGTGGCGGTTCCCGTAACCGTCGACAATTTGAATTTTCGTGATTCAAAAACAATTAATAATTATCTTTAGAATTATTTTTTCAAATCTCTTTGTCATTCTGTTTTATTATCACAAAAGCAAACTTTAAAAAGAAATAATCATTTTGTTCGGCAACCTAATTATTGACAATGAGACTACCTTGTCGAAAAGAATAAAAATGAAATGTTGAAAAATTACACACGTTTACCATTGCCCAAGGTGCGCAAGTTTTTGGAAGAGACTGCCCGCTGGAAGCGCGAGCGGGAGCGCGAGAAGGAGAAGAAGCACTCGGAGACGGACAAGTTGAAGAAGAAGAAGAAGAAGGAGAAAAAAGGAAAGGAGAGGGACGAGAAAAAGAGTCGAAAGAAGAAGAAGAAGGAGGAGCGAAAGAAGCGTAAAAACAAGGACAAACTCGAGCGTGATCTTGAGGCATTGAAAAAGTCATCGTTGCCCGACCTCGAGCAACTCGAGTCCAAGCTGAGCGCCTATTACGCCAAAGTCGAGAAGGAAACGGCCGTTCTCAAAAGGTTCGATCATTTTCAATATATTCGAAGCGGCGAAAAACGCCCTTCCCTTCCGAACGATACCCTTTTGATGCCCCAGCCGAATAATCTTAGCAGCTTCTTATTTCTTTCGTCTCTTTTTCTTTGTTTGTTTGTTCGTCATCCAATAGGTATGTAGCACTGTATAATGACATGCCTTCCCCTCTTAGCAACGCGGAGAAGCTCGCCGAGAGCTCTCGCAGGGAGGAGGAGGAGCTTGGACGGGATAGAGAGCGCGACGAGTCTGTAAAATCTTACAACGCGGAGTCGAGAAGTTCCGCCAGTTCGCAACAGCGCAAAGGTAAGACAGCCGGGGGTGCAACGGCGAAAGAGCCAAGATCGATGAATGGACGGGCATAACAAACGTTGAATTATTTTCAGAGATTCGTGGTAGCAAGTCACTGGCGACCGACATGTTCGATCAGGATTCGCAACCGACGGAGCCGAAGCTCGCGCCTCTCGACACGGCTGCTCTAAACGCCAAATGGAAGGCAGCCCAAGCCGCGAGGTAAGTCCGAGCCTGCCTTTCTTTCGCGCTTGCGCCTACGAGTTTCTCAGCTAACCTCGAATATTTCAGGCAAAAGGACAAGTGGCAGGAGACGTCGGGTGCCTCGACGGTGGTGATAACTGAGAAAAAGATTCATCCGGATAGCGAGGACGACGCTCCGGACGCAAAGTTGCAACGAAGCGCTCTCGAGAAATCGGCCAACGTACGAAAGCAGATGCAACGTGAGCTTTTGGAGCAAAAACGGGCGAGTCAGTCGAGCCAACAAGCTCCGCTCCCGAAGGAGCCGCCATTGCCGAAACAGCAGCAAGGTCCCGTCAAGTATCCGACTCCTCAGCCGCAAAACAAATTTGCCTCGTCCTACAAAGATGGCGGCACAGTGACGTCAGCCAATGCCGCGTCCTCGTCCCAATCGGGAATGGGAAAGTTCGGGCCGAGTGTCGCTGGTAAATTTCAGCCGATCGGCCAATCGACCAACAACGCTCATCCGATCGAGCCGGCGCGAACGCCGGTGGCGCCATCATCGGCCAAAGGACGAAGGACGAGCAAAGCTCCGCGTACAGACTCCGACAGCGAACCCGAGGCTCGATCTAACAATCGTCAAGGAGGCAACAAAAAGCGGGACAACAGCAGAGCACGGGGTAACGTCTCGAGCAAGCGAAACGCCAGTCGCGATCGTTCCTCGAAGCGCTCGAGATCGCGCTCGAGAAGCGTCTCGAGCTCGGCCTCGTCGAGATCCCGCACACCCCGTAGATCGCGAACACGTTCTTACTCGAATCGTCGCTCGGGCAGTTACGAGAGAAAGTACAGTCGTTCGCCCTCGGGAACTTACAGCCGATCGCGCTCGAGATCTCGTTCGCGCTCGTACTCGAGGAGCCGTAGCCGCTCGGGTGATCGGGGCTACTATCGCAAACGACAATTTCGCCCGTACAATAATCGCGGCACTTACTACAAGCCGAGATTTCAAGGCTTCAACAATCAGAATCATCGCGGCGGGGGCGGTGGTGGTGGCGGCGGTGGCGGCAATTTCCAGAATCGCAATCGTTTTTACAACAATCAACAGCAACAACAGCAACACAACAACAATCGATTTGGCAATAGGCGGGGCTTCAACAATCGCGGCGGTGGCGGCGGCGGTGGCGGGGGTGGCGGTCAGCGAGGAGGCCGAAGCAATAATCGCGGCGGTGGACGCTTCTTTCACAACAACAAGGGGGGCTTTCGTGATTTTCGTGACAGGCGCGATTTCCGGGATAGACGCGGAAATTCGAGAGATCGTTACAGCGACAGAAGTTACTCACCCGATCCTATGAGAAAAGTCGACGAAGTCAAGGAAAAGATAAACAAAATGCTCGAGGGTGACGACGGTAACGTCGAGAAGAGTCAAAGCAGCGGGCAGCAGCAGCAACAGCAGCCGCAGGCACCTCCCGCGGCCAACAAGAGGCAGGACGGACCGCTGAGCGAGGGCGAGGAGAGAGACGACGACGACGACTACGAGAGATGGGCCCCGAGCGAGGCCGCCCAGTCTACCGGCGCCAGCAAGGTTGGTTAGCTTCGCTCATCAAAGAGCGCGTACGCGAGAAAAAAAGCTCATCGGTGCGCACCCGCCGCGAGCCTCGTCCATCATTGTTAACGAACAACAGGAGAGAAAAAAAAGGCGAGAGAAATGTTGACGATCCGAGGGAGAGAGAGGCTCGTTGCCGACTTTGCTCCTCGATCGATAACCACCCGCGATCCAATTCCGAGTCTTTCGAGTCACCTATACAATAAATGGTTTTTTTTTCTCGAGGGTCGTGGTCGAGACGCGTTATCGATCGAATAGCGAATTCGACACCGCCTCGCACGCTGCGTAGTTAAAAAAAAACGACGAAAGCATTGCAAAAAATCCAGTTGCTCGAATCTCGTTTGTTGCCAGAAAGAAGATACTGACGCTGACGATGCTAGTTTGGCGGACGATGGCGAGAATCTTTTCATCGAACGTATGAAAATGCGCAGCAAGAGCGTCTTCATTCATCGGCACATCGCCTCCAAGATATGGTAGAAGAGAATAAAGAGAAAGAAAGAAAGACAGACAGACAGAGAGAGAGAGAGAGAGAGAGAGAGAGCAAAAACGAGAATAAGTATGTCGCCACAAGCACGAAAAACTGCTCACGATCGTCACTCTCGCGCACCACCAATTGCAAAAACGACAAGAGAAGCGCGCGCGTATCGAATTCTTCGGCGTTACCTCGAGCTCCGGACCACTCGGAGGGCGAGAGAATTGTTTGATCTCGTAACGCGTGCGATATGCGTAGTCGAGAGTGGTGTGTATTGTAAATTAATTTGCTGTACGATTTATGGATTTACGGAAAAACGAAAGTCCCGAAAATATATAGCGATAACGATGGCTCAACGATTGTGTACTCATCGACTCCCGCGCGCATTTGTCCCTCGTAACCGGACCACGGCAAAAACAGAATTTAGTTACGAATTGATCGCGAAAATATAAATGAGGATTTATCGCTGCGCGGTCTTCAGCAGTCTCGCGACAATGATTGCGCTCTGTTCATTCGTCACTTTGTTCTTTGATTGGTCAGAGCATGCTGCAGTGGAAGGGTGAATGTCTCCGCGTCAAGATTCCGGCGACACCTCTCGTATCCGTTCCACGCTCCGTGGAGCCTCACTGAACTACTCACAAACGTTCCAGTCGCTATGTACATTTGAAATTGCAATAATTAAGCCAGGATATACAATTAGACGGGAGAAAATTGAGAAATGTTGGGGGATTTTTTAAACTAAGAGATAATTATGACATTTTGATTAAACTGTAGGTATGCTTTAATAGCATATTCAAGTATACAAAACATGATATTTTTATTAAACTGTAGGTAAGCTTCAATAGCATATTCAAGTATACAAAACCATATTTTTTCTCCAAATTTATTTGTCATGGCGGAGCTATAGCAGAGCGTTACAGTAAAGTTGCCGCGTGAGTTGTGAAGCGGCGTGCAGTCAGCTTCCCGTAGACTTTGATTTACAATAAAAATTGAAAAATTTGTTCAGTCAACAGATGTAGTTTCTGTTTGGCAGTAATTAAAATGAAGGAATTGCAAATTTAAGAGAATGGCACGCATTTATTTTAAAAGATCAACATTTCACGCCAAATTTTTGTACAATTTGGGTTGCATTTTTGGGCAAACTGCATTTTTTCTAATTTTTCAAAAACAATTTTCGTCAAGTAGAAGGTAGCAGTATTATTAATTTTCCTCCCAATTTCAAACTGAATCGGCTTAATACTTTTTGAGTAATCCTGTTCGCCAATTTCGGGAATGCAGTACTGAGAAAAATGCGTTTCAAGCTTACATAGAATTTTATTTAAATTGCGTTAGGTACTTGTTGTAACTAATTACTTACATAGTCTGTTACAAAGTAATTAAATTGTGAATTACAATAGTAATTGTAATTGTTATTTGTTTATTTAATTACTTTTTGCCGATCTCTGCCTACCCCTCCGCGCTCTCGCTTCTACCTGCGGCGCGGTGGATCACAGCGTTGACGGGCTGGAATATTTGGAGTTTTTCAAATTTTGTTTTGAAACTGGGAAAATATTCTACATATGACATATGAGTGCGAGAAAGATAGCTGAAATTTTCGAACAGAGATTTCTCAGAGATTAATAATATTTAGGGCAAAAGGAAATCAAGCTCTGCGTCAGGGAATTGACCAGAGCCTAATGCCTTGTTTTTCCTTAAAAAATCAACCATCTATGAGAAAATAGGGTTGAAAAATTTGTGAGGCTATGTTGACCTTCTACATGTCTTTAAAGAAAAAAAGAAATCGTTTTCTTTATCGTTATAAATGTTCAGTGGCGCAAGCTACTTAATTAATACCGCTCATTGCAGGTACGAATAAAGGTTCGTCCCATGTCACACCTTTTGATTTCGCCTCTTTAATCTTTTATTTGCATAGTTTTGACTATGCGTCAAGAGTAAGACTGCGGAACTTTCCTGCAAACGAAAAGGATAAAATGATTTGAGACACTTTTTCAAAATATGTTATATAGTTAAGACCGATCAGTTTCAGTAAATATTCTTAGAGACCTGTATTGATCTGACTGTCCTTGAAATAGTATACGGCATGCAATCCAAAACAAAGCCTGTTGGTACGAAGAAATAAGTCGCGGGAAGAACATCACATCGGACCAGAGAATAAAAATAAAATTGTGAAAACATGAGGGATATCCATTTGCCGCGATGGCGAAAAAATTGAAAATTCCTTAAACCGCTTGCGTACAAGCTATACGGTTTATTGATAAAACGGGTTTAGCGAGAAACGTCCCGAGGAAAAAAAGATCGCGAAAAACAACGAGACGAGAGAATTGAATACTTCACCGAATTTGTGAAGCCGATCGTCAACAAACGGTCGGACAAGTTCGCGAACAAGCTGGTGCTAAGATTGCACAAAAGATCAGCATTCGAACAGTCCGGAGAAGATTGAACGTGTTTGAATGAATCGCTAAAGTCGTGCTCAAGAAGCCTGTCATTTCTGAACGGAACAGAAAATTGCGATTGAAAATCGCTAGAGAGCATCGGTATTGGACAATTGCTGATTGGTCGAAAGTGGTGTTCACCGACGAATCAAAATTCAATCAAGTGTGCTGCAATGGCAAAACATACGTTCGGCTCCGAGTTAATGAAGAATTTTCTTCATAATGTGTGAAAAATATCGTGACAAGCGGAGGAGGATCTGTAATGGTTTGGGGAGCCATGACGCTTCAAGGTGTTGGTCCTATTCATAGAATGAACGGTAACATGGACTAAATGTGTACATGGATATCCCAAATGAAGCCTTACTACCATTTAAGAGTGATCAACTCCTGGAAGATCGGATTCTCCAAGCCGACAATGATCCAAAACATACTGCTCGTAGAGTTAAAAAAAATGTATCGGTTTTATTGTGGCCATCTCAGTCAGCGGGTCGCAATCCAATTGCAATGTGGATTGATGTTGAAACGCCCATAAAATGCAGAACACTGAAAAGTTTGAACAAACTTATCGTCGTTATCGAGGAAGGATGGGCAAAAATAACGGTTAAGTGTTGTCGTCGGCTGATAGAGTCAATGTCACGTCGGTGCGACAAAGTGTTTCGGCAAAAAGGAAGAGCAACGCGTTATTGAATATATTATAAAGTCAGCGAATCATGTATTTACTTCAGTTTAAATTTATAGTATTATTTTGCGTCGGTCTTAAGTAGTTGTCCACTGTTAAAATTTGAAAAAAAATGATATATTGTTCATAACAATTGCTTAAAGTCGTCGAAAATAACGTTTTGTCAGAGCACTGTGTTACGTAATATTGCATATCTTCAATCCAAGCTAACATTCAATCGTGTAAAATGGAGTAAACCTTTCTTCGTATGTGTAATGAGCGGGCTTAAGCAGTTGGCGGCTACTGTATACCCTTATTGATAGCCTGAATCCAGATTTTCAATCGGATTCTGCAGGAGCTCCGGCCGCCATCTTGAATTTGAGGGGACTTTGTTCTTGTCACATAGCTGGCCCATTCTTAACTTTTGACTGAAAATGGTCATAACTAAACTTGTGGGGAACTTCATCCTCTATATCTTTGGTTGAAACCATTTTTTGTCTACGCCTGATTTTTTTTCGTTTTGAACCCTGAAATGGGAGGGTAATAAAATTATTGCATTATTTGGTTCATTTTGAACTTTAGCGCATAAACAAAATTGAACGAAAATGTAAGAAATCACATTCTCCACAACTTTAGTCGTTACCTTTTTTTCCTAGGATCAATATTTTACGCCCTTCTCGTATAGCAAATCTAACCAAAAATGCTAATCTCGAGGACGCGCGTGTAACAGCAGCGCCCGAGCGGCGTAGGCGACACCCCCGAGATTGTCTATAGCCCAGTCGGGATGAACATTTGCAATTACAATAAGTAAATACCAATATTGTCTTTTTCGAATCGTGGGGGGTGGGGGCATTAATAGTCTTAAGGGATTAGGCCACTCTCGAGGGCGAAAAATAGGCTTTTCGGGATTTTTTTTCTTTAGAAAAACTACACAATAAATCGAGATTACAAAAAGGGCTGTTTGTCATACATATCAGTGACTGTATACAATAATTTTTTTGAAGCGATAAATTTCAAAATGGCGGCTGTGCAGCGTTAATCTCAAAACTGCATTTTTAAGTTGGCCGGCAACATAACTTAGAAAAATTTTTAACCGATTCACTTGAAATGTTAAATATATCTTGAAAAATACATTTTCTATGGAAGTACGTAGAATTTTGTTTATATTGTATAGTTCGTTTGTTATTAACAATTATCTGACGACATTGTTCACTTTCCAAAAAGTTGCCTAAAAATCGTCAGATAATTGTTAATAACAAATGAACTATGCAATATAAAAAAAATCCTATGTCCTTCTATAGACAGACAATGTATTTTTCAAGATATATTCAACATTTCAAGTGAATCGGTTGAAAATTGTCTGAGTTATGTTTCCGGCCAACTAAAAAAATGCAGTTTTGAGATTAACGCTGCACAGCCGCCATTTTGAAATTAATCGCTTCAAAAAAATTATTGTATACAGTCACTGATACGTATGATAAACACCCTTTTTTGTAATCTCGATTCATTTTGTAGTTTTTCTGAAAAAAAGCGCAAAAAGCCTATTTTTTCAGCCTCTAGAGTGGCCGAATCTAGATTAATCCAGATTTAATCTAATCGGTTTTTTAATTAATCTGTTTCATCAATCCAGAAGGCCTTAGTCCAGATTTTCGATCGGATTCTGCAGGAGCTTCGGCCGCCTTCTTGAATTTAAGGGGAAACTGTTCTCAAATAATTCGCACATTTTCAACTTGTGACGAAAAATAGTCACAACTAAACTTGTGGGAAATTCAATTCTCTATAACTTTGATTATAACAATTGTTTATCTACGATCGATATTTTCCGACTTAAACCTGAAAAAGAGAGTGAACTTAAATTATTGCATTATTCCTTTTATTTTCAACTTTACAAAAATGAACAAACTTGTAGGGAATCAAATTTTCTACACCTTTGGTCGTTAACCTTTTTCCCCTAAAATCAATATTTTTGGTCCTACGGTTATAGCAAATCTAAGGCAACTTCATTGCCCTGCGTACCCGAGACGCTGGCGTCACCGGCACACGGCCATACAAAAGACGTGCCGACGACGTTCCTTCGGCTAACAAAATAACTCCCTTTTTAAATTTAAGTCGGAAAATATCGATCGTAGACGAACAATTGTTATGAGCGTAGTTGTAGAGAATTACATTTCCTATTAGTTCAGTTATGATCATTTTTAGTTAAAAGTTGAAAACGGGCGAAATATTTGACAAAAACAAATTCCCCTTAAACTCAAGATGGCGGCTGAAGCACCTGGAGAATCCGATTGAAAATCTGGATTAAGATTACCAATGACGCCCCCTAACGATTACGAAACGAAAATGCTGGCATTTAATTATTGCAATTCCAGGTGCATTTCTTGTACATCCCGAGTGGGCTATTTTAAAAGGACGCGTGTCGCCGCACTCGACGAGACCAAGGTGGAGAGGCTCCTCACCATTGGTCGGTTCGATATTTTTACTCAGGCCGGTCGGGAAATACGAGCTCGATCCAATTGGCAAAGGGTGGACGAAGCGTTGGACGAGCGAGCAAAAATGGACCAGTTGGAGCGTTAAAGTTAAATGACGGTTGCCGGTTGCTTATTCTTCACGGCAACTGATGCTTCATAATTCGCGAAAGTCTTTCTCTCTCTCGCCTCCCAACCATCCGCGCGCCCCTTTCGCTCTTTTGCCCTCTCGTTTCTCTCGCTGCTCGATAGTTGCGGCTCTCTCAACCGCGCGCCCGGCAGAAGGGCCAATTTTCTCAATGGAACAACTCAGCCACGCTCCCGCCGCGACTTAATTGTAGTACCTCGTCTCCGCTTTTTTTTCTTCCTCGCATTGGTATTCCGAATTGCGGCTGCGCGCAAATAAGTTCGTACAAAAGACTTTTTGCCTTTCATTCGGCTATTTTTCCGCCAAATTGGCCGCCTCTGTCTTGGGGCACGACAAGAGCACGTCGTACCACTCGCGGTTAGATACGTAAAAAAGTCCCACCCGCCGAGTAACCGCACCTCTCGGCCCCCTATCGGGCCTACGCAATAACACGATCTTTCCGTTTCACCTTCGCCTACATGTATCATTGTTTTCTACAAATCTTCTCCGATAAATGGGCGTTTACCGGAAGTCCAAAAAATGTACTGGTTTCCGCGATGCGTGTGACCGAAGGCGGGTGGTGATGGCAGTGGTCACGGAGCGCGCGCAAGCCTCGTTTGTCAGTTGCTCAAGACCCCACGTGGCAAGGGGACGTTTGAAATTCCGCGCGTGCGCACGCCTTTTAGCCACTTCCCTCGGTCCCCTGTATCGCGCATCGTTGACGAATTTCATGAAAATAAAAATAATAAAAATAAAAACTCGGAACTTTCTTCACCGACCTTCGATTCGACCTTCGATTCGATTCTTCTCCTTCGTCTTTCGAAAAAAAAAATACCGACGTCGCAAAATTTGTTGGCGAGATCGCGGGCAATTTGTATCGTTTCGTCGACAAGATGGCGACGTTTGTTCGTCGGTGAGTCGGTGCTCCGTGACGTTTACCGAGCCAGACCGGGCCCCAAGATTCCGACTTTGGCCACCAGGAATTGAAAATATCTACTTCGAGTCGTCACCAAGTATCTTTCAATTTATTCGCGCGTACACGCTATACAAACTCTTCCGCGAGCGCCGAGTCTTTTGTTTACGTTTTTCCGAGCGAGAAAACGTAACGAACCATTCGTTTCTTTACACGTTTTTTTTCGGAAGAAAATCGATTTGTCGGTCGGGAGAAATAGACAAAACGCGGTACAAGTTTGATTATCGGAATACATCGCGAATACTCCCTCCTCAGAGGGCTAACGAGAAAAGAGAGATTCGCGTGGAGCGCGGACGGCTAGACAAAAGATCCCCCCCCCCCCCACCGCCAGCCATGGCGCGATTACGTCTCTACTCCCGTTTTTCGCGACACGACAATAGAGAACGGCATTACGTATGCAGGAGGCACGCGCGGCGTGGCTCCTCTTTCGAATTCGTTGCACCCCCCCCGCCCCCCAAACCCTCGCGCGTCTTCGCGATCGACGCGCCCGCATTTTTTTACCGCATTCGCGGTGGAAATTTCTTGAGAAGCGAATTATACTTTCGACCGTGGCGCAGCAATTGTATAAAATGTTTGGGGGTGGGTATTCAAGAGGGCGGAGGGGGATGAAGGTTATTAAAAAAAAAAATTGAATGAATAAGTAAGATGATTGAAAAATGTCGGACATTTTTTTGTTTGTATGTACATTTACGAAAATGTGTCAAAAATTTCATGAAAAATATTAATAATTAAAGGAGTTATGAACAATCTCGTGAAGGACTTTTGAACCGAAAAAAACGAGTTTTTTTCTTAAAATAGATAATATTGGGTATGACTTGACCGAGATTTTTTTATATCGTGCTTCAATTTTTTTCTCAATTTTTTCAAAGAAATATTACATCATTATTTTTAATAACTAATGAAAAAAATGTTTGTATGTACATTTACGAAAATGTGTCAAAAATTTCATGAAAAATATTAATAATTAAAGGAGTTATGAACAATCTCGTGAAGGACTTTTGAACCGAAAAAAACGAGTTTTTTTCTTAAAATAGATAATATTGGGTCTGACTTGACCGAGATTTTTTTATATCGTGCTTCAATTTTTTTCTCAATTTTTTCAAAGAAATATTACATCATTATTGTTAATAACTAATGAAAAAAATGTTATGAAGAAAAAAAACAGTCAAGACTGAACTACTATTACACCGAACAAGTGTACCACATTTCGAGGCAATCCGTTCATTAGATGTTGAGAAATCACCGTTTTGAAAAACAGTTTCGAGAGAAACGCGTTTAAGGTTGGAGCGTTAGCCACAATGCAAGATTTGAAAAATATATATACATATATTCGTATATATGTCTAGACTATACTGAATCTTTACGAATTTAAAAAATTTTTTATCACCACAAAACACCAGAGAAAAAAAATAGTTTATCGTATGTAATTTTACGTACGGTTAGATGGGCAAGACTTTCACGCTAGGGGTGATATATTTTTTTTGCTTTTTAGCACCAAGATAAACCATTTCTAACAACGGATTAACGCAAACTAAACCTTTGTAAGCATTTAGAGAAAAAAAAAACCCGACTTGGCCATCGTAAACCATCTATATGCAATATTGAACCATCAAGGCTTGATAAAAAAATACGAATCTTGGCTGACGAATGAAGAGCATTGTTGGCTCAACATCCGCGAATTTGCCGCACTGCGGCAATACTTAATATTAATTAATGTTAATAATAAATAATCTCGTGACATAAATATAGGTAGGCATAATTATAAATGACTCAAAATTTCTTTCCGAGTTGTGTAAAACATTCACTGACGTAGTTTTTTGAGAATAATCATCGATCATGTTTTACCTTTTCAAGTTGGTAGTAACAAAAAAGTTTTTTCTTATTCACGCAATAAAAATATAAAATGCATAATTTGCCCTTTAATTATATTTTATGAAAAATTAGCATTAGGGTGCGTGAAAATGACCTGACATTTTGATTTATTAATATAACGTATTATTTATTTGAAAAGTGAGAATATTTTAATTTCAATATCAGGTACAAACATCGAGGTTATGTGCGGAACAAAATATCCGATAAATGGCCGCCTCGTCGCTGTTTGCAAACGTTCACTCTTTTGACGAAATTTTCAATAACATTTTGGCATAATTGGGGACTAATTTCATTAATGGTGTGTCCAATTGCTTTTTGAGCTCCGGAATGGTCTGTGGGGGCCAGGTTGACATTTCGAACTTTGAATGCTCCGACGGTTAAAATTCCGAATTTGAATGTTCCGAAATTCAAGATGGGGCCGGGTTGAAATTCAATCTCCGATCAAAACTCCGAAAGAATTTTACACAAAAGACCAAAACTCCGAAAATCTGAACATCTTCAATATAATTCGGCTATGGAAGTTTTAAAAGTTTCAAAATGTTCAATAAATCGATGAATTATTTCAAGCATTTTTTTTATTACGTCATTTTGCGTCAATTTTGAAATTGGTCTAGACAATGTTAACATTTCAAAATTAACATAAAAATCACTTCTTAATAAAAAAAAATTCTTGAAATAATTCGTCGATTTATTAAAATTTTTGAAACTTTTGAAACTTCCATAGCCGAATTCTTTTGACAGTGTTCAGATTTTGGGAGTTTTGGTCTATCGTGTAAAATTCTTTCGGAGTTTTGATCTTTCGGGGTAGTATTCGTCCGGAGTTTTGAGCGTTCTGATCATTCAAAGTTCGGAATTTCAACCCGGCCCCGGTCTGTGGATGATTGGCATGCAATTTTCCGCACGATCTTGGTGGCCAATTCACATCGCAGTGGCGCGAGATACCACGACCATAAAACTTTGTCTGCAATAACTATGCAGTAATAATGCAGCAAATAACAATTTCTATGCGTTGCTCGATCGTGTAATTCTCCATGACTAAACCTCAATACTTCGTGATGCCACGCCTCAAATATCAGTACCCAATGTTCGCCACAAAAAAAATGGCGCGCAATTCAAAATGGCAGGTCATTTTGAGACACCTTTTATATTGGGTGTACAAGTAAGTTTTAAAGGATTTTTTGTGAAAATTGGGGCTTTATTGTGCAAAAATGGTAAATTGCTTGTTGAGCCGCTCCCAACAATTTCGCAAGTTCTTCTAGCGTTTGATACGAGTCTTCGTTCAATAATGCGTCTAATACTGCATCTTCAAACGTTTGTGGCCTTCTTTCGCGTTCCTTATCCTCCATGTAAAAATCACTACTTTTGAACCGTCCAAACCAGTACCCACAAGTTGAAATTGATAGAGCATGGTTCCTATAAGCCGCGCACAACAATAGATGACCTTCAGCTGCTTTTTTTTCAAAAGGAAGCAGAAAAGTAAATCTTCCTGCAAATTGCGTTTCGTCGGCACAGAAGTCGACATATTTGAAATGAAAAAAAACCACGTTGTTTAAACTTCGGAAAAATGAAACGTACTGAAAATTAAAGCCTAATGACAACGCTTTAAGGGACAACACCACTGTGACGGCTTCAAAAAATCGATTTTTTGAAAACCATGTGGAAAAATCTAAAATACATTTAAGATTAAGATGCCGTTGGACCCAGGTCGAAAAAATAATTAATTTCAGAGATATTGAATATTTTGTGGAGCGGTGCAGCGCTCCGTGACGCTCGGGGTCCCGCGCAGCTGCGCGCCTCTGGGTCGGCAGGTATACCGGGCCTTTCCCAGGTCCTGAGGGTCTTTCCCAGGTATTCTTTTCTCTCCCTTCACAAAAACCGGCTATTGTTATAAATATAGTTTCGAAAAAAGCCATAGGTGGCGATAATTGAAAAATTTTCAAGGCAGGTATAGGGATAGCGTCATAGCGTCAGTTTGCGAATAGAAGCGTCGCTACTCGTGTCTAAACGCTCCGAATCGTTTCGTTTATAAATATCGAATGCTCAGAATTATTCTTTGCACATCGAAATGGATAATCCGAAAGTGTACGCGGGGAAAAAGGGAACAAAACGGAGCTATGTGACGAGGAGTCGAACGAAAATTTCGAATCGAAAACCTCCGAACCGTTATAGCTCCGAAAATAGTTCTGCAGAGTATGTGAGCACGTCGGCGAAAAAGTCAAAATCGTCGGACGATTTAGAGGTCGGTGTTACTAACGATTTCGGTTATCGTATAGTACACCTCGTCAATGCATTGAACATTATATCGACGTTAGTGAAGTGCAAAGTGTGTGATCGCGATATAAAGTTTACTGAAAAAAGTTTGCGCGGACTCGGATTCAAAATCGAGGTCGATTGCGGCCATTGTGAAAAAGTGCAAATCAATTCGTGTCCTATGATTGACAATGCATACGAAATAAATCGTCGGATCGTATTCAGTATGCGTCTTCTTGGCGTCGGTTTGAATGGCCTGATGAAGATTTGTGCATTTATGGATCTACCGCGCCCTATATTTCAGTCTTTCTACGATCGAATCTTAAATTCGATTTCGATTGCCACTAAAGCTGTGAGCACTGTGAGCAAACAAAAGGCTGCACTTGAGGAGGAGACAATTTCGTTGGAAAATGGGGTGAAGGACGGAATTATCGTTTCAGGCGACGGATCGTGGCGTAAGCGCGGTTTCAGCTCGCTTTTCGGCATAACATCGCTAATCGGCTGGTACACTAAAAAAGTGATCGACGTTATGGTGAAATCGAAATATTGCAAAGCTGCGAGCATTGGGAAAAAAAAGAAAGCACCGCGGAGTACTGGGAATGGAAAAGTACCCACGACGATGAGTGCCAGGCGAACCATAGCGGCTCCTCCGGAAAAATGGAAGTCGACTCAGCTGTCGAAATGTTTCAACGGTCTGAAGAGCTCTATGGCATAAAATATAAATATTATATTGGTGACGGCGATTCTAATACGTTTCTGGGCATATCGAATAGCGATCCACACGACGGTTTCGAGATAAAAAAAAGAGTGCATCGATCATATCCAAAAACGCCTCCGCGAAATCGTGAAAAAACAAAAAGGATTTTCTGGCAGAGGAAAGCTCACCGGAAAATTGATTGACGAGTTGAGCACATATTACGGCTTGGCTATTCGGAGGAACAGCGATGATGTTGAAAAAATGAGGAAGGCAATTTGGGCAACTATCAAACATAAAATATCCACAGATAGTGAGCCACAACATGACGATTGCCCAGAGGGAGCCGAGTCGTGGTGTTCGTGGCAGCGAGCGGTCGCAAGCGGTAATATTTCTGAATATCGCCATAAGCCTGAGGAAGTATTGGAGGCAATTACGCCAGTCTTCGAAAATTTGAGCAGAGACGATTTGCTGCAGCGTTGTTTGGGCGGCTTCACGCAAAACAACAACGAAAGCTACAACAAATCAGTTTGGGCAATAGCCCCCAAGTGTCAGTCCGGGAGCAAAAAAATCGTCGATATTGCAGCTGATATCGTGGTATTATTATTCAATGATGGCCTGAGAAGCCTCATGAAAGTTTTGGAGACGTTGGGGATAACTATCGGCCCAAATTGTTTCAATTTTTGCGTTGAAACCGACGCAGCGCGGATCGAGCTGGCGGAGCGCTCGCTCACAGACGCTGCAAAAGAGGCAAGAAGAGCCTCTACAAGTTCGAGAAAAGATGCTAGGGACAATGATTTGCTTCTTGAAGGCCAGCTATATGGTGCCGGCATCGCTGATTAAAGGTAAACATTTTTTTTCCAATTTATCGCATAAATTAACAAACCTAAAACTTTGAACGCGTTTTTTTCAAAACCACTTTTTTGAGTGCGGCACGCAGCAGAACTCGAGCAATTTTTATCCGATCGACTTCAAATTTGGACTGCATCAATAAAACTAGATTATCTAAAGGAGTACATAGGATTTTTTCGATATCTCGGATATTAGGTCATGGTCCGATGCGATTTAATACTAGGAACGCCCTCTCTTGTAAATCCTTTAAAACTTACTTGTACCCCTCATATAATAAATCTAGATCTCGCATGCATTTTTTGAGGTTCAATGAAAACAATCATAAATCGTAATTTCACTCAACAGGACCGCTTTGACGTCCTTAAAGTTTGACCAGCAGTTCTATCGTTGTAATAATAAGTTTACCTTCAACCTGCGATTCCTGCATCATAAGTTGGATCTTCCTCTTCAATTTGACTTTCCTCAAGCGACGAATGGAGTCGACGTTTGCATTGTTGGAATGCAACGAAAATTCTCTTTTATATTTTTATTCCCTTATTTTCATTATTTGGCAACATTATTTTTTTTCTCAAATTTAATTTCTGGATGTCGAAATAAGGGACTTAAAAAATATCGAGGTGTTTTCGTAAATAATCAATCGATATTTTTTTAAAATAATAATGATTTATATTTTTCAATCAATAAATAAAATCTAATAATTCAAATATTTTTTATCTGTTCTACACCTCAAACGAAACACCAATCACAGCGTATGACGTCATGCGTGTCTAAACAAACGTTTCCATAATTTTCTTTCTTGATTACGTTTTTTGACATGGAATCAGAATTTAACCAGGAACCCCAAACTTCACAAAAACGTAAGAAATAACACGTTGCACTTGATTTCAAGGTTAGCTTGTTGTTTGTTTACACAAATATGACGTCACGCGTTCTGAGGTGACGTCGCGTAACGATGGCGTGACAGTTTAAAAAAAATTACATTTAGACATAGTTTTATGTACTCAAAAAGCTTTATATGTTTAACATAACAATTTTCATGGCTATATATATCCATCATGGTTAATTTTAAACACTATTTGAAAAGTTGTCCGATTTCTTATTGAGAAATGATAATTTTTATTGCATTCCAACCATGCAAACTTCAATCTCATAGCGACGAACGAGTGTTTGTCATTTTCACCGCAGCCCTTAAGGAGGATTTATTCTGCGCTGAGTCTCCGAATATTTAAGGGATCATCACAGCGCAGAATTTTCAAAAAATCGATTTTTTTTGTATTATCCGATAGTATAGACGGTTAAAAACATGGACTCGGCATCGCCGATTGATCGTAAGTAGACAATTTACATGAAAATTCCGCACTCAAAATTGTAAACGCGTTTCTGTCGAAATGTCGTTTCTCGAAACGACATTTTCCTTTGCAAGGAAGAGTTTTCAAGCTATCCGTATCAAATTTTGACACAACATTCTTCACGCCATTCTTTATCATGCAATGGAAGCTTTTTTGTGTTGTTCATTTGTTTTAACGAAAAACTGTCGAGAAAATACGCGAAATTCGATACGTTTTTTTCAAATCGCCGCCATTTTGTCAATTTTGATTTTGAGAAAAAACCTTCTAGCAAGATAGCAGCTTTCATACTGATTGATAATCTTTGTACAACTTTTGTTTCAGATAATATTTATGGCCACAACCGTGTACATCGTGAGGACTCTTTACTTCGAAGATATTGTCAACCGTTAAAAAAATTTGAAAAAATAAAAGTAAACGTTTGAAAATTTATTATCTATTCTTCACAAGCGCTTTGGTTGGACATAAAAAAAAACAGACTGATTAGTGTATTTTACCAATGGGAAAAAATATCGAAAATCAGCTATTTTTCGACCCGTTACACTGTGACGATCCCTTAAGAAAATAAAAGAAAAAAAATTGACTCGGCGGAGAAGAATGTCGGTTATTACGGAGGCGCGAGGTATCGACGCGCCGTCTCTTGTTCGCGTACGTTTTCGGCTTTGAAATGTTTTATGGCTCGAGTCTCGACTCGTTGGTCGTCCCGGCGGTGGCGGCGCGTCTCTCGTCGCGTTCACTTCTCGTCGAGATACGCGTCTCGCGCGCGGCGATCTTTTATTTCGCGCAAAACAATGCACACGGGCCCTTTGTTTCGTCGCGAGGACGCGCGGGAGGGGAAGAGGACCTTAGAAAAAAGTTACAACGAAAGGCTATTCGGAATGTACGGGAGGGCGGTAAGCTCCTCGCGGCTCGTACTCTCGGCCTGTACAACGCGATTCGCCAAACATTCACGACAATGCCGTTTCCCGCATCGTGCATTGTCTCGCGATGAGCTTCTCATCTTGTGCGTGTGCCTTATTCGCTGGCGTCCATACTGTCCGAGTAATATAGAAGTTTGCATCGTTGAAACGCAACGAAAATCATTTTCTTTTCCAATTGCCAATTTTTTTTTTGGTGGAACAAAGCTACCGTGAATGGTTTTCACGATTCTCATTAGAGACCTACAACTCAAATCTATCGAGAATGGTTTCAGATAACGATGAAAATGGAGAAAAAAGGAAAAGAAATAAACGTAAAAAATCTTTTAAAAAACAAACTTTTATTTAAAAGGCAGTGTACTGAAAAGTGAAAAATAACGTTCAGTAAAATTGAAAATGAAAACAGTAAAACTACAAAAGAAAGTCCGTTCCTTGGTCACTCACCATAGGTGCAAGTACTTGAGGTAGCAGTCTCGCCACACTGAGAAAAAAAACCAATTGAATCAAAAAAATATATTGGTTCATCCAAATAAATATGCTGCTGCGGCAGTGCCACCTATATATGAGATTGTTACAATACTATAAAATATTTGAAAATGTGATTGATTTAAGGGGAGATAGACACCTGGGAGCCGGAAAAAAGGTCATTTTTGTGAATTTTTTCTAAGAAAACTATTTGAAATTTCGGATTGAGGTTTCAATTATCTAAAAGTATATACATTCAAAAATATGTTTAATTTTCTTTATTTAACAATATCAAAAATATAGAAAGATATTGTATGATCCTTGGAGCGTCGTAAAAACAAATCTGCGTTTTGGTACCCACTAGCGTTTGTTAAAAAATCATCTTTAAAAAAAACTAAAAAGATTATTAAATTAGATACTATAATCTAGTACTTGTCATAGCCGATTTTGAAAATATCGATTTATGACAAAATAGCGGACGTTTGAACATAAATAGTGATTTTCGGGCTAAAAATTAGTTATTATTTTGCCGATAAAACAAACACTAAGTAACGAAAAAAAAACTATGACAAGTACTAGATAATGGTGTATAGAATAACCACAAAAACCTCAAGGCAATCGGTTCATTGGTTTTCGAGGAATTTTGGGTACCGATTAGAAAAACGTGGTTTGAAGAAAAACGCGTTTGAAAATTTGGGAATGAATAAATCATGAAGTTTGTCAACTTACACGGAATCATCGATACCAGGCTTTAACTTGCTGTTTTCACCAAATATTATGGAGACCTCAAACTTCAAGAAAATGCAAAGAAAAAAAATCGATTTTTTCGACCATCAAGGTGTATATCTCCCCTTAAATAACATATTCGTTTATTTGAAAAGGCTCTTCTGTTCTCTGAATATCTACATTATCCTTCAAAGAAAATTATATTCTATTGAAATCATTCTATATACAATCCCTAGATGTATTGGATGAAATAATTAAGCGGTTGATACAAACATATTTCTACGATCGAACGAACTTACCTTAAGTGAAGTTCGATCTGGATTATATGAGCCATCTCGTCCGAATAGATCATACGTGTAGTAACGTTGTTACTGCTAGAATATCCACAGTCCATTCAAAGGAAAGGAAGTCAAGTGGTGCTCTCTTCTCCGTCACCTCAGTAGGCCCTGTACGCCCGTCCTTTGCTTCTATCCGCCATTACTTTTAAAGAATCCAGCTCGCAACAAGGGTATGGGTTATTTGGGTGGGACTGATCTATTCGGACGAGACGGCTCATGTAATCCAGATCGAACTTCACTTAAGGTAAGTTCGTTCAATCGTAGAATTATATTTCGCCGTCTCGTCCTCTAGATCATACGTGTAGATGTTTAAAGAATGTTACGAGCTTTACGGCTCATCAATGAATTATTTTATGTAATTCATTAATTAGGTTACAAGCTCTAACAATTCAACATTGTGTATTCGTACACGTAACTTAATTCTTTTATTTTTATTGTTTTTTATTTTATTTTATTTTTATTTTATTTTTATTTTTCAGCCTGATCGAAAATTGCGGATGCAAAATCTTGTAATTGTATCACAGGCTGGTTACAATAATTAGCGAAAACACTGGAGTTTTGAGTCTACCCAGCAGCTCGACGAATGAACTCAATATTAACACCTTTTGTCAACGCTTTGGATGTTGCGGCATGTCTAGTACTATGGGCCGTAAAAATTGTAGTATCGATGCCGCTGTTATTTATAGTTTGTTTGATCCATCGACTAATGGTCTGCGAAGTAGCGGTATGAAAGGGTTTTTTGAATGTAAGAAACAGAAATTTATCTTCTGCGTTACGTATACTTTTTGTTCTCTCGATATAAGTTAAAACCGTAGAGGCTACGCATAATTGTGGGAGCTCTTCAAGAATGGGTACGATTAAGAGTGGTTGATTGCGATTAAGACCTGATGTTTTTAGGCGATCCGTTATGTGAATTTGTAATACCCTATTCACGATTGAGATATTTTCAACCCGAATAAATGAAAGCGTTTGAACCCGCTGTGCGGTTATCAATGCAAGAAGCGTTACTAGTTTGAGGGTTAGCTTTGCAATTGGCATTTGCTCATTAGCGCCGAATTTTTGCACATAATTGAGTACATATTGAGGATCCCATGTGGCTGTGTATTTTGGCTTTTGGGGCTTTTTGTTGGCAACACCCTTGAAGAATCTTTTTATTCGTTCGTCAGTACCGATTTCTTCAGTCAATATAAGCGATAGCGCCGGGCGGTGACAATTCATTGTGCTGTATGACCTGGCCTTTTCGAATCGCGTTGTCAAGAATTCGAGGACTTGCGATATCGAGGCTTGATACGGTGAGGTTTGGGTTTCCCGACAAAATTCCCACCACAGTTTATACGTTACATCGTATTGTTTCTTAGTGCTTTCAGACAGTGACGCGAGAATTATTGGTTGCGCTGATTCCGGGACTCCCTTGATCCGAAATGCTTCGCTGATAATCGCGCTGCAACCAG
Source organism: Ophion ellenae (assembly GCA_963210295.1). Lineage (NCBI taxonomy): Eukaryota > Metazoa > Arthropoda > Insecta > Hymenoptera > Ichneumonidae > Ophion > Ophion ellenae. The sequence goes on from OY723397.1 coordinate 9,463,698, forward strand.
TATGAGCGTCTTGGAGAGTGGATGAGGTTCGCTGTACGGTCCCGATAACAGTTCTTCGTGAGGTCTAAATACGATTGGTTTGGATACTAACAATTTTTTGAATAGCGGAAATCAACTTTGGGTTGGCCAATTCGGAACTACTACTGCACCTTCCGCTTCATCATTTATAATTTTTCGTAAGGCACGCAATATGACCGACAAGGGCGGAAATGCATAAAAATATTGTTTCGACCAGGACAAGGTAAATGCGTCGACGGCTATTGATTATGGATCAATATGCCATGACACAAATCGTGTAACCTTCGCATTTCGGCTAGACGCGAATAAATCGATATCGAAAGTACCAAACGTTTTTTCGATTCTATTGAAGGCCCAGTTTGCTAATTCCCACTCGGTTTCTTTAGGAAGAATTCGCGACTCCCGGTCGGCCTCTGTATTGTCTTTCGACTTGATGTATGATCCGAACAGCCAGATATCACGAGATTCGCACCATTGCCAGATTTCTTTACTAAGATTAGCCAGTCTTGGAAATTGAACGCACCCGAATCTATTAATGTATGCAACTGCAGTCGTATTGTCGATTCTCAAGAGAATTTCGCATGATCGCTTATCTTTTGCAAAACACTTAAGGCCATTATACACTGCTTGTAACTCAAGAAAGTTTATGTGTTCGTCCTGTTGTTCAGACGTCCACCAACCATGGGCTTTTTCCCCGTTACAAAAGGCGCCCCAGCCTGTTTTGGATGCGTCCGTAAAGATTTCTATGCTATAGCCTGATTTGCGTATGGGACACGAAGCGTTTGGGATTTTATTTATCCACCACTCAATGTCTGACTTCGCGTTTGCAGATATGCTCATGCTTTTTTCGAAATTATCTTTGTTATTAGTCAACGCTAGAAACTTTTCACCCTCTAGGCCCTTCACGTAAACCTGCCCATACTTAACAGCGGGTCATGTGGCAACTAGCTTTCCAACAAAACCGGCAAATTCTCGTATTTTACATTTTTTCTTTTGTTGAAATTTCCTGAATACGTCAAGAATATTTTGTTTCTTCTTATCTGTTAGTTTCATGCAGAATTCCGCGCTATCCAGAATAAAGCCTAAAAATTGACATTGCCTAGATGGTGTCAATTGGCCTTTTTTAAGGTCGAGTATGAATCCTAATGTCTCGAGCAATTCTGGAGCTTGCGTCGTGGCATGTGAGCATGCTTGACTTGACGAATCCATTATGAGTAGATCGTCTAAGTATATTGACAATATCACTTCTTTGGATCTTAAAGTATGTACGACTGGTTTTAATAGTTTCGTGAAGGCGTATGGAGCGGTGCACAACCCGAATGGCATGCAATTGAACTCGAATATTGTTCCATCAAATATGAATCGCAAGTATTTTTTATGTTCTTCCGCTATGGGGATCAAGAAGTACGCGTCTTTTAGATCTATTGTTGTCATGAAACAACGTTGGAAAAGCAATTTAGATACTACTTTCATGTTTTCCATTTTAAAGTGAGGTGCGATTATAAACTCGTTTAATTTTCGAAGATTCAGAATGATTCGTTTATCGCCATTAGGTTTATCCACTGTGAAGTACGGTGATAGAAATTGGTCTGTAACGGGCTCGCAAGCCGAAACTGCTCCTTTCTGGATTAAGTGACCGATAAGATTGTTGAGGGATCTTTTTTCCTGAAGAGGAAGAACTGGCTCGGCTGGGATCTGGTTTTGGAATACCCGGGATGCAAATGGAATTTTGTAGCCTATAACTGTCTGAATTACGTCCCGATCTGATGTTATTGATAGCCACGCATCGGAAAATGTTTTAAGTCTCCCAGCTAGCTGTACTACCTCTAGCGTTTCCTCTGGCGGGTTCTTTCTGAGTGTCTCGATCGTTGCCCTCCCTGGTGATAGTTGTTCTTGGAAGTTTTCCGGGGCGGGCCTTTCCAGTTTCCCGACGATGAGTTGTTTCTTTCCCATCGTTGACCTGACGACGTAGGTTGTTTTGCTTCTGGATTTTTCACGAAGGGCTTTGCGAATGTCTTTTTCGCATACTCTATTGAACGAGCAGATTTCATTTTTTCAGCGAAATCTTTCCCGAATAGTAAAGAGTCTACAGGGCACTCCTCGACAAAGGTCTTGACCATCGGGTTCAATCCCGGCATAATAGCGTATCTTCTAGCCATTGATATTCCGTGATGGAGATCGACCATAACTCTTCCCGCGTTGCCTATCGTAGAGATTAGAGGGGAAACTGTTTCTTTATCGGTCAACTTGTTTTGGAGTTTGACGAGGTCCGTCGGTGCGGAACCGATGGCACTGATTGCTGCACCGAGTTGGTTTTGAAACAGGGACTGGAAGTAATCAGACTTATTGGCTGACGAGCTCAAAGCCAATTTTATCTCTGGATTAATTATCGGTGCTTTCATGAGGGTACAATTTTCGCTCGCTGGATATTTCTTGACAAGCTCCTTTCTCACATTTTTATCTAAGCCTACTTGGAAAATTTTGTTCCATCGCTCGGCGATTTCCGGAAGGATATCCGGGCCCATCGTATCGTCTTGAGTCGGATCGTCGCCCAGTACTTGGAGAGTCGTGGGATCGATTTTTGTTGTCGACTCGGATTTACCCTCTTTATCGTCGTTTGAGATCGTCTTTTGTCGTGCTGTTGTCTCTGTGACATCTGAAAGGTTACAAAACCCCGACCGGCAACGCAGATATTTGTTGCACTCGCTCGATGTCGAATCTTCTGTCGACGACCGACTGAAACGTCGTCGGTGACGGGAATTCCTGTCACAAGATTTCGAGCGACTTTCTGGTGAACCTGACGAATGTTGGCTTTCGCACGACATATCACGCCGATTCCAACCCTTGCCTGTTGGGGGTTGATCAGTTTGTGGATGATCACGGTACTTTCCCCGTGTTGGAGGCCGTTCGTCATACTCATGGGATGATTCTCGTCTGTAACGCTCTTGTTGAGACGTATGCGAGCGATCTCTTGTCGAGGATCGTGGTCGCCGGGACGATCGCTTGCGTTTTATCAGAGTCTCAATTTTCGCTAGAAGGTCGTATGAACTCTTACTGTGATTCCGTTTCCTTCTTTTATTGCTCTCAGATCTTCTCTTGGGTGATGGCATGATGACAATTCTCAAAACAAAACGTTTTTAAATGCTAGTCGTTTATGGACGTGTGAATTCTGTCGCACAGAAAAACGTAATGGCGGATAGAAGCAAAGGACGGGCGTGCAGGGCCTACTGAGGTAACGGAGAAGAGAGCACCACTTGACTTCCTTTCCTTTGAATGGACTGTGGATATTCTAGCAGTAACAACGTTACTACACGTATGATCTAGCGGACGAGACGGCGAAATATAATTTATTCCGTACAAAAATATAATCAATAGAATTAATTATTTTCTTACTACATCGAAACGAATATGCCATGGGACGTAAGTTTTTCAATTTGTATTAAATCGTAAATAAAAAGTGAGCATTAGAATGGTCATCCACGATAATAGTGGAGAGAATATCAGATATCCAATGGAATATCCATGGAGAGAATATCAGATATTCAACTGATTAGAACAGATACTACACTTTGATCTTACAAGGGGACAGTACGGCAGTCGGATTTTTGTAATTTTTCGTACTCATGGTACGTGAAGTTCAGAGCTCGAATATTAATATGCCAAAGCAGTTCGACGCCATATTCAGAAGTTTTCGAGAAAATTGACTTTGAAGTTTTCGAGCGCACTCTTATCCCACAAAGATGCAACGATATTCGAACCGGGCTCGTGGCGTACCCGGTAGCGCTCGAGTCTAGTAATCGCGGGGTCGCTGGTTCGAGTCTCACTTCGAATTTTTTTTTTTTTCATTTTTTTTTTAATTCGCATACCTCCGTCATTTAAATATCCCGAAATTTTTTTGTTGTATATAATCACATATTATTATATATAATTAATATAATATATCTATATATGTTTATATATGGACAAAATCCATATATAGTTGTTTATGTACAAAATTCATTATAGTTATACATAATTATATATTTTTTCATATATGATCATATATGATTTATATATAACAATAGGTGATTATTTATAAAAAAAATAAATAATCCCGGGATAAAAATCATAAAATCTATGCTAATTCACATATATGTAATTATAATTGTCAATGATAAATACAAGTCTTATTTTTGATTATCTCTTGCTTGAAATTGCGAATAGGCGACGTAAAAATATCCAGTAATATATCCAATAATAATATTTACATAAACTCACTTGCAGATTATTAGGAATATAAATAGAAGAATAAATGTTGAAATATGTGAATATAACGCTTGCTTTGGCAACCGTCGATATTGTGAATAACAGTTCTACGTACATCGTTTGCCTTTGTCCTGATCAACTACGTGCGAAGCGAACTTGTGCACAAAAGATTTCTGGGAATTCCAGAACGGGTGGAAGGGATACGGCGTCTTCCGCAAGGAATGCCTGTTTGAAGTAGCATTCGACCGTTGGTTTTCGGAGCAGCAAGTACTGTTTTTCGGCGTGGTGCACGATTTTGTAGCATATTCGATAAAAAAAGATCAAAATGTCGGTCGTGGGAGACGACGAGGTGCCTGGGCCTTCGACGGCACAAGATGATATTGAATATTCTTTGTGCAGTGAAGTTTCAAAATTACGATTGAAGGATGCCCTCGTATATTACGAGCAAATTCTCACACAAAATAATCTTGTGGCACCAACACCATCGTAGGTAATTACTGAAGAGGGAATGTTACTAGCAGAAGACTTGTTCCATTATACAGTACAAACTTTACACGAAAAAAAGTTTGTAACGGATGAAGAACTAATTATTCTTGATTAATTGGACGAAGAATACGCTTTTGACGAACCTGCATCTGACAACGAAGATTCTTCTGAAAATTATGAGCCAGAGGAGAAAAGGGCGAAATCGTACACGGACAATATTCCGCTGGATTATAAAAGGAAAGTTATCAATATAGTTCGAGCACATCCGACATGGAGCCTAAAAGTTCTGCAAAAAACGGGTGCAGCCGCTTAAAGCGCATGGAGGAATTGCCAAAATAGGAAAAACATGTTAAAACCGGAGGAACCATGACAGACAAATACGCGACCATCGATTCGTGGACTTACGATCGCTTTGAGGAAGCGCGACAGAACAACACTGTAAAAAATAAGCGTGTTGTCGGTGTGTTGAAGCAACACACAACACGCCTACAGCGTGTGTAGGACCTGATTAACGCGTTGAGACAACGTGTTTTACTTATTTTACCGTGTTGAAACAATACGCTCTATACCATTCTTGGTAACAACACGTTTTAAATATGTTGCTGTAGAACACGCTTAATGTAACACACATGAAGCGTGTCGAATCAAGCCATTTTCTTTCAAACAACACACTTAGTGTAGGTACACGCGACTCGAACGACACAAAGCGTCGTGAAACAACTCACTTGCACGCGTGTACCACAAACAACACGCGTCCAGTGAGTTGATATGACAATATGGCGGCTTTATAACCTCGCTACGTTATGCACGAACTTGCGAAAGAATTTTTCTATTGCGAATTGTGTTATTTTAAAAGCGAAACACATAAGTTTTTGCTCGTCGTGCACACCTACATGAATGAAGAAAATGATGTGCTCTGTGAAACCATGGTAATTGCAACACTCAGTTTATTGACGTATATATAAAATAATTTTTTGCTAAAGTGTCACTGCGAAGAATTTTTTTAATTTTGTGCGGGTCAATATTTTGTTCATTGTTAAGAAAAGTTTCTGTCCAGAGTGAAGAAAGATGCTTCTAGGGGGCAAATTTAATTCTATGCGTACCAAGTTTTCTGTTCAGTGGAAATTTTCTGTGCGGCATGGAGGAAATTCGTTGTTCCTCCACCCAACTGAAATTGCTTGTACGGGGCAAAGGAATTTTTTTTTCTGTGCGGACAAATTTTTCTGTTGCGGGCAAAGAAAATTGTCTGTTCGGAATGAGAGAAATTTCTTGTTCGGGGCAAAGGAAATTGTCAGTTCGGAGTGAGAGAAATTTGTTGTTCGCGGCACAGAAAATTCTTTATTCTGTGCGGACCAATTTTTCTGTCCAGTGCGAAGAAAATTGTTTGCTCGGAGTGAAGGAAATTGCTTGTACAGGGCAAAGCAAATTCTTTATTCTGTGCGGACCAAGTTTTCTGTTCAGTGCGAAGAAAGTTTTCTGTTCGGAGTGAAGAAAAGTGCTTATATGGGGCAAAGGAATTTTTTTTTTCTGTTCAGACAAATTTTATCTGTCGAGGGCACAGAAAATTGCTTGTACGGAGTGAGAGAAATTTCTTGTTCGGGGCAAAGCAAATTTTTTATTCTGTGCGGACCAAGTTTTCTGTTCAGTGCTAAGAAAATTTTCTGTTCGGAGTGAAGAATAGTGCTTGTACGGGGCAAAGGAATTTTTTTTTCTGTGCGGACAAATTTTTTTGTCGCGGGCACAAAAAATTGTATGTTCAAAGTGAGAGAAATTTCTTGTTCGGGGCAAAGAAAATTCTTTATTCTTTGCGGACGAATTTTTCTGTCCAGTGCAAAGAAAATTGCCTGTTCAGAGTGAAGGACATTTCTGTTCACATTTCACATTTTATGTGTGTTGGGTGTAGACACACACATAAAATGTGAAATGTCTTCATTACTCTTCTCGTTCAATGTAAACATGTATTCCGTTTCTTGATGAAAAACCGCAAGTATAGCCGATAGCACAATGGTTAGCGTACGTATTAGGTATAGACTAGGTTAGGTAGGTTCGAAACCAGGTATGGACAATAAAATTTATTCGCAGGAACTGATTTCAGGACGACTGGAACTCATCAAGTATGGTAGTAAACCATCGGAATAAACCACCAGTAACGGAGAAACCTTTTTTATTTATTTTTATACGTATGCCTACGTGACGTCTTGTACGTTATGCCCAAGCGTCCACAAGTACACATCAAAAAGTGTGTTGATTTAGCCATCAACACATTTTAAACATGTTGAAATTGGCGACAAGCGTTTACACGCCTAAAGTGTATCGAAACAACACGCTTTGAACTTGCTAAAACACGCTTGAACCGTATTGACAGAACACGCGTAAAATGTGTCGTTCGACATCAACACATGAGTTGCCGTGTTGAAAACGGCGACACGATTACACACGTGAAACGTGTTGAAACAACGCATTTGTTTTTACAGTGAACCAACAAGTTACAACCCGGAACTTGCAGCAGTGGGCTTTATAGGCTGCGAGTCAATTTGAAAATTTTGATTTCAAAGCTTCCGATAGGTGGGTTGTGAAATTTAAACGGAGACATCGAATTCGCCAAAGAAAAATCACGAAGTTTGTAACGGAAAGAGAAACCGCAACGCGGGATGAAATCCTGGCTGCTGCAGAAGATTTTCGTATCCAGGCTCGTGATGTCACACCAAACTTTGGTACCGATTTCGTCATTAATACAGACCAAACAGGTATTCAAAATTTGTTCTCATTTTCCATAATAAATTAATGTAGACTTTCGTGTATAGTATTTTCAATTTATTCCTTTTCTATTTTTTTCAGGATGCCAATACCAGTCGACGTTCGACAGAACTCTGGCGACCAAAGGATCAAAAGTAGTGCTGGTAAAGCAGCAGAATATGAATAAAGTCACCCATTCCTATACTGCGCAGTACTCTGTTACCCTATCAGGAAAATTGTTGCCCCTGGTGTTCGTATGCCTACAAGAAACAACAGGTTCATTTGGTCCCAGAGTTCAAAAATCGGTCGACAAGTACCTAAAAAAATACGGAAACGTCGTAGTCACGTCATCGAAATCGGGAAAATTGGCTACAAAGGTATACAAAGATTTGTTAATGAACGTTTTGAAACCCTACGTAAAAAAAGAAAAGTTTTTCTTAATTATCGATTCCTGGGGAGGCCAAACCGATACCGTGATGTACAATGAGGTGTTTCGAAATGACAGGCGTCTGCCTACTTGCACGGTGCAGGTAATTCCACCAAAATGCACTCCATTAGTGCATCCTTGTGACGTGTATTTTTACCGCCAAGTAAAACATTTCATAAAGCGTCTGCAGAACTGCGCCTATCTGATTGAACAAGGACGTGAAATTAATGATAGAGAAGATCGCATAAAAATTCATTCTATTGTTCATCATCAGTTGTCTTCTCCGGTCTTCAATAACATGATCAGATATGCGTGGTTTGCTTCGAAACTTTGCGATCAAAGAGAAATCTTCATGAACGTGAATGAAGTTTGTTTTCCGATCGATGTATTGAAAAAAAATTGCGAATGTAACAATGCAGCGTTTGTACGGTGTGCGAGATGCCGTGAAAATTACTGTTTTCCTTGTTTTTACGATGGTTATCACTCTGGCTCGTGTAACATTACACCCGATGTATAAAACAAACGAATACAGACCGAATAATAAAGTATTCAATTCCTTACGCGACGTTTTTCATTTTCATCCTAAAAATGTTGGTTATAAATGTTGATACTTGAAAATGTATGTTTATAATCAAGAGATAATTAAAAATATGACGCGTTTTTTCATTTAAAAAAAATGAAAAAAAAAAAAAAAAAATCGAAGTGAGACTCGAACCAGCGACCCCGCGATTACTAGACTCGAGCGCCACCGGGTACGCCACGAGCCCGGTTCGAATATCGTTGCATCTTTGTGGGATAAGAGTGCGCTTGAAACCTTCAAAGTCAATTTTCTCGAAAATTTCTGAATATGGCGTCGAACTGCTTTGGCATATTAATATTCGAGCTCTGAACTTCGCGTACCATGAGTACGAAAAATTACAAAAATCCGACTGCCGTACTGTCCCCTTGTTAGCCACAGGCCAAGAAACGATACTCTTTAGAGTTTTGTCGAGCGTTTAAGTAGATTTTCGGTTCGCGCTACGCTTACGAGAAACGAGCGCGCATGCGGCTTCTAGCGGTTACTCCGAGAACTACGGGTTACCTCACACCTATAATTTCGGTGGCGCTCGGCCATGATTTGGTTGAATTTTTTCAACCAAATGTGCAAGAAAAAAGATTGACGTTCGCATAACTTTTTAACCAATTCAGACATTTGCTTAATATTTTTCAATCAAAATAAAATATTAATATTTCAACGAATAATGTACTTAAAAATCAATATCGGATATGGTGAAAACAATAAAATAACATATTTACTTAATAGAAATTTTATTTGAATGACAGGAGCGAAATCCAATTTTTCTTGTGTACTCGAATCAACAATATTCATGTTATGAATTGAAACGCTTTTTTCGTTCGTTGCAGAAATTGCATTCAAAACTATATCATTTGTTCGCGATAATTTTCTAGATAGTTTCAATAATATATTGTTCTGGGCTAACAATATATCTTTTGAATGAAAAAAAAACTTTCAATTTTATCACGTTATTGAAGTCAATAGCGTTTTGTTTGGACTAATAAATCCGATTATTTACACCAACAATTTTACAATTGAATCAACGAAATTTCATTCAATAACACCAATGATGTTGAATCAATGATTTTTTTTCTCAGTGTACAGTCACGCTGAAAAGTTTATTGTCCGCTCCATCGATGAAAGCTTCGAAATATTGCGAATTATCTTTATAATGTTGGTTGTACATCTTATCAGGATGTAAAAACTTATAAAGTAATGAAGAAAACACTTATGATAATGTTGAGGAGGCCCAAAAATAAAAACGTTCCCTCCATCGCCTAACCCTCACTTTTGTATCAGACTATCCATTTCGCCTACTAATACGTAGACACTCTGTGTATACGGATGCGCCCACACAACTGTAGTCTAGTACTACTGTAGTAGAATTTTCGTCGTGATATTTAAATATAAAATGGAATAATGGGACAAGTGTAACATAAAGGCAAATTTGCCAAACGAAAAACGATCACCAAAAATAGCAAAGCAGTCGAAATTATGACCCGTGCATAAAGAGAAGACGGAAAGAAGAACCATAAACAACGAAAATGCGGGACATCGTATCGTGAGTCGTTGAATTGATGAATTTCACTTTGATGAATTGGTAATAAAAGTTTTTTATTGTTTCAGCGAATTTTTCATTTGATTCATTTACTAATTTTGACCTAGCAATATATATATAGGGTGTCCCTCTTATCTCTGCCACCCGAAAAAGATCGGTAATTATCGACGTCACAGAAAAATGTTCCAGACAAAAGTTGTTCGGAGTGAAGGGGGCCATCAAATGCGACCAATTTTTTTTATTTCGGTGGAGGCGCTGACGCACAGTGAAGGTCACTTTCACTTTTTTAAATGGAATGGCACATTTTTTTTCATCCATCTTGGGGAGCACCTCAAGCCGGATAAAAAACATTATGGGGTCAAAGTTGTTATGGTCATTCAAGGTCAGTATCGATTATACAAATCTAAATATCTCGGATCACTACCAAATATTTGGTAGTGATCCGAGATATTTAGATTTGTATTTCATTTTGATATGTGTTCAAAATGACCTTGAAAGACTTCGCCCCCTAATGTTTTTTATGCGGCTTGAGGTGCTCCACAAGATGGTTGAAAAAATGTACCATTCCATTTAAAAAAGTGGAGGTGACCTACACTGGGCGTCAGCGCCTCCAACGGAATAAAAAAAATAGGTCGCATTTGATGGCCCCCTTCACACCGTACAACTTTTGTCTGGAACATTTTTTTGTGACGTCGATAATTACCGAGTTATTTCGGGTGGCAGAGGTAAGAGGGACACCCCGTATATGTACACTCTTGGCCCAAAGGTTGGGGCACCCTGCAATTTTTCTTTCCGGGCGGAAAATTGAATGCCTCGGCCAAAAAAAATCGGCAACCAATTTACCAAACGGAGTTTTGAAGAGAATAAAGTCAGCTTCATTTTGGTTTTTTAATTTTATTTTTTCGATTTTTTTGTGCCCGTTACGTTATTTTGAAAATTGCGGGTTTTCACGATTTTTGCACCTTGCAAAGTCGTTCGCTGGCCTTCGGAAAAATAGAAATCTCGCTATTTAGTGGAATGATCTTGGAAGAAGGAAGTTTCGTTTTTTAGCGTTTTAACTAAAGCCTTCGGAAGAAGGCTTTAGTTTCGTTTTTTTTTTAATCTTCGCAATTTTTTTCGCAGCGTAATTTAGTTTTTCTTGAAAAAACGGCAGGTTTCCGTAAAGCCGGCATCGTGCAGCGTATCGTGAAAATTATGAGGTTGAGAATATTTGTCCTAAGGACTAAGAAGTTTTGTTTTGTTATTTTGGAGTTGTTAAATTTTTTTCAGTTTTTTTTGGCAACATTTTTTTTCATCGCTAGGTTTGGTTGATCGTCGACGATTAATCTAATTAATTTATTGCCATTGCATTGAAACGAAGATGTTTTAATAAAAATATCTTTGTTTCAGAGTACCCTTTCAAGAAAGCGGACATAATTGAGCGTGTACGTCGTCCCAATCAAATGACGGTCTGAGCTTATACAGAGTTAAATGAATAAGTACTGACTGTCATTCAAATCAAAGATGATCGGGAAAAATAATGTAATTACACTTTGGCAGATTCGAAAATTAGTGACAAGTGCTCTTAAAAATGAAAAGAAAATGTCGTCTGAACAGTACGACGTACAAATTCAATTACGCCTTGACCAAAAGCATCAAGCACCCTGTGTTTTCCTTCTTTTTCTAGTTTAAGGTATACCATTGAACTCTTTTTGTTTTTTAAATGTATTTATTAGTCAATTTAAACAATATTATTAATAGTTGATCCACCCACAGCCTTCATCATCTTCGTTTCAATGTAATAATTACATTGAATAAATTATTAGATTAATCGTCGACGATCACCCAAAACTAGCGATGAAAAAAAAATTTAGCCAAAAAAATCTGAAAAAAAATTTAACCACTCCGAAATGACAAAACAAAACTTTTTAGTCCTTAGGACAAATATTCTCAACCTCATAGTTTTCATGATACGCTGCACGATGCCAGCTTTACGGAAACTTGCCGTTTTTTTCAAGACAAACGGCAGGCAATTCTCCACGAAAGCGGCAATTTCTCTGCGAAAAAAAATTGCAATTTTTTTTTAAACGAAACTAAAGCTAACACTTCCCTTTTTGAAGATCATTCCACTAAATAGCGAGATTTCTATTTTTCCGAAGTCCAGCGAACGATTTTGCAAGGTGAAAAAATCGTGAAAAACCACCATTTTCAAAATGACGTACAGGGCACAAAAAAATCGAAAAAATTAAATTAACAAAGCAAATTGAAGCTGACTTTCTTCTCTTCAAAATCCCGTTTGGTAAAATGGTTCCCGTTTTTTTTGGCCGAGATATTCAATTTTTTGTCCGGAAAGAAAAATTGCAGGGTGCCCCAAACTTTTGGCCAAGGGTGTATATATATATAGGGTGATTTTTTTCTCTTGAGACTGCTAAATATCTAGAAAAATAAGCCTTATACGACAAAAATGTCCGAAATAAACCTTCAATAGTTTCCAAGGGGCAATTTAATCCCGAAGAAATGAACCGCCTGCCGCCCCTTCTGGGGTTGGGGGGGGGGACTTTGAAATCTTAAATGGGAACCGCTCCTTTTCATTACAGATTCAAATTATACATTAAAAAAACACGTAACTTTTGTCTGAACTTTTTTTTTAAATTCGGGTACATTGGCCTGCCAGATCGCCAGACCTTACGTCGCCAGATTTTTTTCGTTGGTCTCTTAAAAACTGAAGTTTATCAACAAGTGCCAACAACTCGTGAAAACATGATTGGACGAATCAGAAATGCTTGCGCAAACATTAAAGCGGACAAACTTTTGAGTTGTGTACAATCATTCGAAGTACAAAGCAATAAATGCATCGAAGTTGAAGGTCATCAGTTTGAACACTTATTGAATTAAATGGTGAGAGGCAAGGGGACTCATAATAATCAAGCGCCCCAAAGGGATTAACTTTGCGCCAGGTCCACGTCCTTAATTCTGGGTAAAGTTAAGAACGGATACAAAATTATAGTAGATATTTACGATAATCAAAAAAAACTTGTTTCCGACAAAAGTTACTTTTCTTCGACGTAGCTCCATTATGCAATAAAAAATAGGGGATTTCCCTTGAAGAAAAGGAAGGTTTCCCAATCTTTACCGAGTGCAGCGCCACCTATCCCGAATTTAAAAAAAAGTTCAGATAAAAGTTACGTATTTTTTTATGTAGAATTCCAATCTGTAATGAAAAGTAGGGGTTCCCATTTAAGATTTCAAAGTTCCCCCCCGCCCCACCCCCAGGGGGGCCCGCAGGCGGTTAATTTCTGTAGGATTAAATTGCCCCTCGGAAACTATTGAAGGTTTATTTGGAACATTTTTGTCGTATAAGGCTTATTTTTCGAGATATTTAGCAGTCTCAAGATAAAAAATCACCCTGTATAGTAAAAAAGTAAATTAAAAAAATCTGCCGCGTGGGTAGATACATTTTCTACCGATAAATGTGCCGAACGCTTACAGCGCTGCCAGATCGCCGGCTCTAGTTCGCTCCAGTTGCTTCGTAACGCTAGCGTCGATATACATTGCTGAATTTGAATTGCTATATCTTTGAAACTAGACGGTCAAAATTCATTATTTTTTTTACCCACTTCGTCATATGTTTCTCTGTAATCGAGAATTTTTTTAAGAAGAATATTTAGAGAAGTTTTGGCGTTATTGCATGAAATGGGAAATTTTCCACCGTTCCCCACAAGAACACGTGTAAAACCGTGCAATCTTTGATTGCCAATATCTCGAATACAGAACGGTGAGTCGATTTAAAATTTTGCAGGTAATCACTTAATAGTGTCTTCAATGTGTCCTCAAAATAAAATAAAAATCTATAGAAAAACGCCTTGGCGAGACTGCTCCCTTAAATGGTCCCTAAATGGAGATATTTTTTAAATATGAAATCTACATTTTGTAAGCTTGATGCTTTTTTTCTGAAATTTTAAAGTAGCATTAGGACTTATGACCTTTGACGCCTCAAGCTTTTGAAATTTATATTTCATATTTTGAAGATATCTAGGTTTATGTACTTCTTAGGTACTTGCACTTAGATGAGTGACCAACGAAGGGACTTTCTTTTGTACTTATACTGTCATGATTTTCAATTTTACTGAACACTATTTTTTACTTTGTAGTACAGTACCTTTCAAATAAAAGCTTCTTTTTAAAAAGCTTTTTTACCTTTATTTTTATTTATACTTTTTAATATTAGAATTTGTTTATTTATTTCCCATGCCATTCAGACATCGGCGTAATAAAAAATCTTGCCTTACGTTATAAAAGTTTCGCGAGAAACTTGTGTTTTAAATCGTGCTTAAGTCAACAAAGTTAATGAGCCCAAACTCAATCGTCCTACCATTTGCCATTAGGCAATTTCAGTTCCCACCACCATTATCAGACTCTCGTTATCATGTGCAATGAAAAGTGCTCATAATAACAAAACAAATGAGCACAAACTTGACTGTCCTAGTACAGATATTAAGGGGTTATATACAGTCAGGAGGCCCAAAAAGATCGTTTTTTTCAAGAATTTTTCTTGAGAAGACCTTTAAATCAATTAGCGTAAAAAAGTGTACACATATTATGGTAACTTGTAACTGTGTTTTAACATTTTTTATTTGTAAAAATAATTATTTTCAAAGCTGCTATAGCTGAAGCCGGGCGCACCTCTAAAAAGGGGTGCCTTGCGGTGAGCACGATATCTCTGGACTGGATCATTTAAAATGAAAAAACCAAAAATGTTTCGTTAATATAATGGATCATCTTGCAATTGATCGAAGGAATAAGCAAAAGAATATTTTGTGACTAAATGACGGCTTTTAACAAAAATCGATTTTTGACAAAAAATAGGGCCATAAAATGTTCATAAAATGGAAAGTATTTATCGGTGAGAAAAAACCTTCGATTAATTACTATAAAATATACTTGCGAAGATTGTGTTGAAATTCAAGACTGATCGGTTCAGCTGTTTCCGAGAAATCTTGCTCACCGACTTTAAAATCACAGTTTTGAGAAAAACGCGTTTCAAAAGCACTTTCGAACGCTCTGACACGCATTACAAAAGTGCGGGTAACTTCGAGAATATTCGCCAGATGGACAAGACATTATCTGTGTGTGTGTAGTTAAATATATGTACATTAAGAAAACAAGGTTTGAAAAAAATCGATTTTTCGAAAATTTTAACTGTATATAACTCCTGAAGGAGTTGCATTGCTCACCTCCCACCTCCATCATCAGACCAGCTGCATAGTATTATATTATTGCATGGTTACCGAAGTTACATAACTATGCCAAATATCAGCTCAATCGGATGCCGGCAAGTGCTTGAAAAATGGATTACAAATTTTGAATCGGAAAGACAGACATATAGACGAATATAGCAAATTGAATAGAAGCTTGTAAAAATAACATTCGTGGCGTTCCTACAATGCAAACTTCGGCGACATATTAGGGAAAACCGTTTGTCACGATCCTAATTAGAGACCTAAAACACAAATCTATCAAGAATGATTTTAGATAACGATAAAAATGGAGAGAAATTTGAAAAAGTTCGTTGCATTCCAACGATGCAAATTTCAGCGACATAGTACGGCAAACTTTTTTAAAGATCGTCATCAGATACGTACAACCCAAATCTATCGGGAATGATTTTAGATAACGATAAAAGTGAAGAAAATAGGAAAAAATCGTTGCATTCGAATGATGCAAACTGGAGCGAGTTACTACGACAAACTTTTTTTTAAATCCTAATTGGAGATTTAACGGGTGTCTCAAAATGACGTGACATTTCAAATTGCGCGCTATTTTTTTGTGGCGAACATCGAGTACTAGTCTTCGACAACTGGCATCAGGCAGTATTGAGGTTTAGTCATGGAGAATTACACGATCGAGCAACGCATAGAAATTGTGAAAATCCACTACGAATATAGTGAAAATTTTGCAAAGACGGTTCGAAAAGTCCGCACGTCGTGTTATCCCGCGCCGCGGCGATGTAGTCCAGTGGAGGCAGACAAAAAAACAGCCTGAATTAGAAAAAATTATTGACGGCCATTTTTTTTTTCAACGTCGGGGGGGGGGGGGGGGTGGTTGGGAGTCTACATATCGAGTTTCGGGGCAATCCTGACTGTGGAATCGCCGCCATCTTGATTTAAAGTTCACTTTTTCGTTTTTCTGAAATAACTCGTTAATTTTCAACTTTAGAGCAAAAATGGTAGTATACAAAGTTGTTGGAAATTTAATTTCCCACAAGTTTGGTTATTATCATTTTTAGAGGATCGATATTTGCAGAGTTATACTATCAAGTTTATCAAAAAAATCGTAATCGGTGGAATTTTATTTCCTTCAACTTTGGTTCTCGCACTTTTTTTACTCCACGATCAATATTTTCGGATTTATACTCAAATCGGAGGTGAAATTGTTTTTATTTTTCATATATTTTGTTTATTATCTAATTTATTTATAAAAAAAATTGTAATGGAGAATGTAGAAGGGAATTTTGTGTCTTTTACATCTGGTGTGTCCTCTCGGCATTTCAGCAAGTAGAAACCTGTGGATTTGAACAACTGATTAGTTATATTAACTTGACAATTATGTATAATTCATACTAATATTGTTTTCCTCCATAAGATACGTACCTCCAATTTCAATCACGCGTTGTTATCTTCCCCTATGCCAATCGTAATCGTTTTGTCGAGGGCCCAGCTACATTTTCGTCTGCGATCTCTTCTTCCTCCTCGCTCTCAATCGAAGCATCAGGACCGTCGACGAAAGGTTCGGCTACTTCTTCCGAGCAAAGATCCTCGAAATTGTCGTCGTCATCATCGTAGTCTTCCTCCAGCAGGAGATCCCTTATGTTCGTTACATTTTCACACGTCTCTCCGCTGCAGTGCAGACATAAAACGGAGCACTTGAGGCCCGCTTTACGGCAGCCGCACATCTTTCCGCACTTGGACTTGCATTTGCAGGAAATTAATTTGAGCAAAGACTCCGGTGCTGGGTCAGCGGTGGTTGTGATCGGTTCCAACCCACGATTTGAGTATATATCCGAAAATATTGATCGTGGAGTAAAAAAAGTGCGAGAACCAAAGTTGAAGGAAATAAAATTCCACCGATTACGATTTTTTTGATAAACTTGATAGTATAACTCTGCAAATATTGATCCTGTAAAAATGATAATGACCAAACTTGTGGGAAATTAAATTTCCAACAATTTTGTATACTACCATTTTTGCTCTAAAGTTGAAAATTAACGAGTTATTTCAGAAAAACGAAAAAGTGAACTTCAAATCAAGATGGCGGCGATTCCACAGTCAGGATTGCCCCGAAACTCGATATGTAGACTCCCCCCCCCCCCGACGTTAAAAAAAAAAAATTGCCGTCAGTAATTTTTTCTATTTAAATGTCTGTCCCCACTGGACTAATGTGAATTGGCCACCAAGACCGTGCGATTTGACGCCATGGGACTTCTTTGCTTGGGGTTTTCTTGAAAGAAAACTGTATGCCAATTATCCACGGACCATTCCAGAGCTCAAGGAAGTAATTGGATGCACCATTAATGAACCTAGTCCGCAATTATGCCAAAATATTAGGGGCCATCCATTAATCATGTGAGGTTTTTTAGGCTACTTTTTGAGCCCCCTTCCCCCGTGCTGATATGTGGTGAGGTTTCCAGCACATCATCACCCCCGCCCGCATCACGTGTACTTTTTTGTTCCGAAATGTCAGACACAAACGATAGGGAGTATGCTATATGATTGTCAAAAACGAAATAATATATATTGTCAGTGTATTTAAATGGCATTGTCCTAGGACCATGGGTTCGTTTGCGTGTTTTCTACAGTAACAAGTGGTCAAGCCTTTTGTGGATCAGACGTGGGTACTTCACTTTAAGTAGGTGGCCAGTCGAAATTAAATAAAACTAAAAACTGTTGTTTAAGTTACTTTTTAGGCACAACCAGGCGTTTGAAACCTTCTATCCCCTACTGTGTATACAAATGCTGCGCTTTTTTTAGTTCTACCTCTCCCCATGGCACTAGCATCTTACAATATTCTTATTGCGCAGGCGCGAGACCCGCACGACGTACAAGTCGACCGTATACATACATAGTCCTTGCGCGCGTATCAGGTTGTTAGAGTATAACTAGCACTCCGAGTGGCAGAGTAAGTCACTAAAAATGCGGTCATTTTGTGTAGCAAAAATTCCAGAAGGTGCCAGCCCCCTGGGCACAACTTGCCTGTTCAATAGCTCACAGTGGATGCTCTCCGGTGCACGCAGTTACACAAAAAAATACACGTGATATGTCACAACACCCCCCCTCCCCAGCGTGATCAAACATAATGTTATCCAAACCCCCCTCCCCCTATTTGAGTCTCACGTGATTAATGGACGGCCCGTTATTGAAAATTTCGTCAAAAGAGTGATCGTTTGCAAACAAGGACAAGGCGACAATTTATTCGATATTGTGTTCCACACATAACCTCCATGTTCGTATCTTATATAAAAATTAAAATGTCCGTACTTCACAAATAAATAATACGTTTTAATAGTAAATTAAATAAACATATCGAGAATCATTTTAGATATCGATAAACATGGAAAAAAGGGGCTGGGTTGAAATTCCGAACTTTCAATGGTCGGAACGCTCAAAACTCCGAAAGAGTACTACCCCGAAAAATCACAACTCCGAAAGAATTTTACCCGAAAGACCAAACTCCGAAAATCTGAACGGGGCCGGGTTGAAATTCCGAACTTTGAATTATCAGAACGCTCAAATTCCAAAAGAATACTCCCCCGAAAGATCAAAACTCCGAAAATCTGAACACCCTTAAAATAATTCGGCTATGGAAGTTTTAAGGGGCGATACCGGTGTGACACTTTAAAAAAATAGATTTTTTTGGCTTTTTCGACAGTTTATACTTTCAAGAATATCCTATGAAAATTTCAAGGCCGTATCTCTAATCATTGTATCTTGCAAAAATCGATAGTTAAATCTTTAAACGCGTTTTTCTCGAAATGAGATTTTTCAAATTTGCTTACATTGTAACTCAAAGAGCAATTATCCGGTTGATTTGGAATTTGAACTGAGTACTCTTGAATATATTTACTCTACAATAACGTAAGATATTTTTGATTGGATGAAAATTGACGATTTGGCATTGAAAAAAACGACCATTTTATAGGCGCGAACACAAACTATTTTCCATGACTACGTCATTTTGTTAGATTTTTATATTTTTCGAAAATCCTACGTCATTGTACAGGAAATACCTTTCAGTTTAACGACATTTTTTCTTTTTTCGGTTTCAGCATCTCAATCGGACGGAATCATGTCAGCAGTGGAGGAACTTTTTTTTGCGTCTCCGAAGGCAGCGCCTAAGTCGCTTGGATCTTAATATTTTTCTATGAAAAAATTATGTAATATAGGTCAAATATAGCTAAATATATTCTTAATTTTCCCAAACATTTAATTGAGTACTTTTCTTCCCAAAAATTCTCGAAAATCACCCAAATTTTCAGCGTTCACACTGGTATAGCCCCTTAAAAATTTCAAATTTCAAAGTTTTCAATAAATCGATGAATAATATCAAGAATTTTTTTCATTAAGAAGTGTTTTAGGTCGATTTTGAAATGTGTCTAATCAATGTTATGCGTTCTACATCATTTACAGTCAACTGTGTAGACTTTCGTTGGCATGATCGTGACCAAACTTGTAATTTCGGAACATTAAAATTAGGAATTTTAAACCGTTGGAGCATTCAAAGTTCGGAATTTCAACCCAGCCTCCATGTCGAAATCATGCCAGCGAAAGTCTACACAGTTGACTGTAAATTATGTAGAACGTATAACTTTTTCTGCGTAAATTTCAAAATCGACGTAAAATCACTTCTAATACAAAAAAATTATTAAAATAATTCGTCGATTTATTGAAAATTTTGAATCTTTTCAAACGTCCATAGCCGAATTATTTTGACGGTGTTCAGATTTTCGCAGTTTTGGTCTTTCGTGTAAACATTTTTCGGCGGGTTGAGTGTTCTGATCATTTAAAGTTCAGAATTTCAACCCGGCCCTATCTTGAATTTCGGAACACTAAAATTCGGAATTCTAAACCGCCGGAGCATTCAAAGTTCGGAATTTCAACCGCGCCCCGAGAAAAAAACTCGGTCCAGTGCGAGTCGGGCTTCGCTCTATTAGGGTTCCGTACATATGACCAATTGACTTTTATTTAACTAGATATTAAATTAGGTAATGCTTTGTTCTGTCCTAGTTCTTAGGTAGTACTAAACTGAAACCATATGGGGCGATGAAAGCTAAAGAAAGCTTTGTATACTCCTGCTGTAAGCTAATAATAAAAATGTATAAAATTATTCTTGTTTACATATTTACAATACCAAATGACTTATTTTTTTGAGGCAGTACCAGCCAATATTGTCATGTTTTTCGCAGAAAAAGAGGAAACGAAGAAAAATAAATGAACTATACGATCTACAGTCTTGTTAGCATTGAAAATACTTTAAAAAATGTACATGTTTGTTGAGGTTGACTTGGTACAGTGGTCTGAGTTAGGGGGTTGTAGTAAGGGGGGGGGGGGGGCTGCGACATGCTAAATGCCTGTGATTGGTCGAAAAATGCCGAATGACATGTAGTGTACATCTGCGGTTAAAATATGTAATGCAGTGGAAATTACATGTGAACTACATGTACATAGATGGATAGATGGATGGATGGGAATTATATATATATATATATATATATATATATATATATATATATATATATATATATATATATATAAGATTCAGTTTCAAAAATCTATAGCATGTTATTCGACAAACCTCTTTAATTGTCACAATGATATTAACTAATTGATATATTTTATGTGATACAACAAATAATTATAGGAATTCATTTGGTCTCTTATGCCATATCTGGGACCAAGATGTTATTCAGACTCGGTGCATAAGGGCAGTGTGCGCAACTTTGGGTCGGTAGGTACGAGGTTCAATTCTCATATAGGCGAAATATTTTCTTTGAACAAAAACATTTCAGCGGGCCAGGGAATGACGAATTATGATACAAAATATTGTAGTGGAACTCTAAATTAAGTGGTTCATTCCATTTTGGGTTTTTGAAATATTATATGCATTCCTCTATGATCAGGCAACCTGATAGGGGCCTGATCAGGCAACCAGGTCAGGCCCATATGTGACGGAACGTTACATTTTCTAGTAGGGCCCTTTCAGGCTGCCTTATTAGTGCCCTACCAGGGCAGGCAGGCAACCTAATCGGGCCCTGATTTGGGCCCCATTAAAATTTCCACGCGGGACGGCACGGTACAGGCCGCCGGAACAGAGCTTTACCGGGCCTGAAACGCTTCTTTGCATCCGGCCATGACGCGGATGCCGGTAACGTAACTGATGAGCATACCTTTCCGGGCCCGCATCTGGTTGCCGTATCTATGCCAAAATGAAAAATAATAAAATCCAAACATTATAAATAAAAAATTCTGGTAGTATTTTTTGTTTTCATATGCTTCATTTATGATTCTGCCTATATGATAATTGGAATGAAACGTATCCTGCCTCGTTAAAGTTTTTACCTACCCTCGGGATTGAACCTCCGTCTTCTAATCCTAGAGCTGAGCGCGCTACCCAGGTAGGAATCGACGATGAAAAAAGGGCTCGCCAAGCTCTGAAACAAGGCTCACATTTTTTAATTCAGGCTGAGCACCAGCCTGATTTCAGGCCTAGCTGAACCCCCTGAATGATAACGCGGTTTCAGGCTGTTGCACACAGGCTTGACCAAAGGCTGGTAGAAAAGCCTGTACAAAGCCTGAAACGACGAAACAACACGGTTCAAAACGAGCCTTAATGAAGCCTTCACGAGCATTTATGACCAGGCTTATCCCAAACTCTTCTCGAGGCTATATGAGACCTGTTTTTTAGTTTTCTATATTCTACATTGGGATAAATTTAATAAATGTGTAAAGAATTCATTTTATTTATTATATACATTTATTACTCATTATATTATTTGTTATGAAATATATATAAAATATTTTAAACACAATACTTTGTTTGATTTATTGTTTATGGGACACGTAATACACAGAGTGTACGCAAACCCCAGAGAGTGAGTATATACGAAATGTGTATGTGACGAGAAAAAAACTTTTTTGTGTACCTCATAAATATCGATAGGAGAATATATTTAAATGTTCTGAGCTGCCTCCTTCGCTTTCGTTTTTTGTGCCTTCGCACCCGACAAATTTATTGCTAATTTTTTTTTCATAAAAGTACAGAAAAAATATTATTAAAAATTTATTTTATTTTATCACAACCTGAAACAAGCCTGCATCCAGCCTTGATTTTTTAGCCTTAAAATTCACTGGCTGAATAAAGCTTGAAATAACCCTGAGTTTAAGCTAAGCAGCCAGTCTTGGTTCCAGGCTGCCCCAAACGATGCAATCAAACCTGGCCCAGGTCTGTCTCACTCAGGCTCGGTGAAACAAGGCTCACACAAGTTTGTTTCCATCGTCAGCTTTTTGATTCCCTACCTGGGTACCTGTTTAGCCATTCGAACAGTTGTGTAAACTTTCTTTTTTTTTTCTTTGCATATTTTTATCATTCTAATACTATTCTAACGAATGTCAATAGTTTTAAAGAATGTCAGAAATGTTATTCATGACGCTGAAGTTTGCGCCGTTGCAATGCAGCAATAATTATTTTTGTACCTTAGGCTGTGAATATAATTCACACGTTTTTACATATTGTAATTAGAGTGGTACAACCGCAATTTGCAAAACAGGCTTCTGATGATGATTTTGTAAAAAAAATGTTTTAAGTTGTGCGAATAAAACTTTATTTTATCGATTTGATTACCTTTTGATGATGAGAAAAATAAACGAATGAAAAGTGAAGAAACAAAGCGTTGCATTCCCACAATGCAAAATTCAAATTTATTTTCATTTGTTCTTTGTATCTTGATTTGATGATGACGCCGCATGATGGTGTCCGCATGGCCGCCATCATGCGCCTTCATCATCATCAACCATTTGATGGCCCCAAATAAGGTCATAGGTGTACACGCGCATATCTGTGCGCGGGGGTTGGTTGATCGGGTAGACATCCGGCGCAGATCAGGTATACACTTCAAAGTGCATGACGGATATGCGCCGGATGTTTACCAGATTACCTAACCCCGGAGCACGAATGGGAAAAGGAACATCGGAAGGGTCTCGTTTCCACAATGTTTATCTCTACAACGTTGCAAGCCCGTTTTTCAACTTTACAATGACTTATCTCTCATCCGTACAAACCGGAAATCCACCAACTATTAGAGAGTCTTAAGTTTGCAATATTGAACCTCTACAACGAACTAGCCTTATGATTATCCCTACAACCTATTTATTCGGATTTGTATGAACTACACAATGAACGATTTGCAATATGCATTAATTGTACAATGTATCAACTCTACAAGAACTTTGACTACTCAACGTTCAACTGAGAATATTCTTGTTAACTCTACAACAGCTGGTATATCAGGTGTATCAATTGAAGAAGAGATATATTCGCCCATTAACGCCCAAGTGACTATGTTTCAACACTTGAGAGGAAAAGGCTTTTTTTTGCAGTCTACAGAAGAAATAATGTCACTATATAGGCAAAATCAGCGGTTCGAACGTGTCCACTCTGCCCCATGGCGTATTATGATACGCTGAAAGTCTATCATTAATAATAGAATAATAGATTTTACAGCATCATCATGTATCATTTTTTACAGCACTAATACCTGCTTTTAATGATTCTTGAGTCCAGTTTCCTCGTAGAGCAATTGCTTTTCTCTTATACTTATTAGGCATCTAAAACAAATGTAGAAAGAATGAATTACTTGAACACATTACAACTAATACTATGGCCATCATACACCGACTGTACGTGGTCATCTCTCCTAATCTTCCGGGAGAGATGGCCACATCTAAAATGTAAACAAGTAGAAACAATACATGCGAAATCTTGAGGTTGTAACGATGCACTGTTCTTGAACTATTCAAGAAATACAAAAGTAACCATTACTTTTACAAAATAGCATCATAATGTAAAACATGAAACCTTAAAAAAATCTAGCAGTAGACAGAATAATTAAACAGGATTTTACTTACTTAACATTTTTATTGCCAAACTCTTGCTCGTACACTCACACCTGCGCACGACGCGAAGCGAGTTAAGCAGTAACAGGTGAAATCTAGTGCGCGGTTCTATGAAACATTTCTATTGGCCACCTCTCCCTCATGGCCAACTCCCTCGGAATTACCCTATATGGTACATAATATACGGAAATTACAAATTCCTAACTAGTTTAGTTTTTGAGATAGACCCCGTAACAAAAATGGTCTAAAAGTGACAACTTTGACGGAACCCATTTTTTTTATTTTTGAAGATAAAAAAGAAAAAAAAATATTTGTACTCTACTCAAAAAGCTTTGAAAAATGGCACCCCACATGCCAGGGTGAGACAAAAAAAATTGCTCCTTTTTCATGTATGGTACCCCCATGAAAAATAATTGAATTGAATTTCTAATTCAATATTCACTTTTGGGTCAACATTCTACACAAAATATACAAATTTCAGATCTATAACTCATTCCGTTTACGAGCTAGAGACCCGTGACATACGGACGGACAGACAGCAGAGAGACATTAATAGGGTTCTGTTGTGCCCTTTGGGTACGGAACCGTAAAAAGGTAAAAAAGAGTTCGTTGCATTCGAACGATGCAAATTTCAGCGACATGCTGTCCGAAGGATAAGCCGCCGGAAACCGCGCGCGGGGGGCGCGCCACTTGGCCGTTTGGTCAATTTCAATAGAGATGTCCTCGGGGGTATATCCTCGTTAGTCGATTATAAAGGTCGAGACGCGATCGTTCGCGGGCTTCGCCGGTGGAACCGAGAAACAATTGAGCCACTTCCTCTCGCGAGAAAGATTCGCCTCTCTCTCTCTCTCTCGTTTTCTCTCATCAGCCTCGGTAGGCCGAGCGCGAGTCATTCGCCGATGGTCTTTCTCAGCGCCGCGCCGTTTACGCTCCACGCTCTTAAACAATCCTTTCCGGTCTCGAGGCCTCCGAGAGAGCGCGCGCGTCGCTTCGATCACTCTCGGACCGCGTTTCGCGTCTCGTTTCCGCAAAATTATTCCCCACCAGTCCCGTTGTTTTCTTTCGTCGCGTACCTGCGAAAAAAAAGATAAACAGCACCCAACGAAACGCCATTTGTTGAAATACGCTCGCGGAAGAGGAAAAAAAAACTAAAAAAGCGCGTGCGCTTATTGTTTTCATCAACTGAGACAATGAACGAAAGAAGGAATAAATAAAGTAGGAAAAATTGGCTCGGGGCGCGAGGACGGAGTGGCGCGCCGCCGCCTCCCACTTTGCTCCCTATTCGCTCGGCGAACCGGCTGCCCAGCGCCGGTGATCCGGTCAGTCTCGCGCGACGCGTCGAGTCGGCGTGTTCTCCGTGACTTTCTTCTCCCTCCATCCTATCGTCCCGCAACACTATCAATCTCAAACTCAAATTTTTTTCTGTCAGCCCAGGTTGAAAATGAATACCCGGCGTTGACGGAAAATAATCTAAAAAAAGTGCGTGTTGTTTATGTCTTTCGGGACGTGGGAAGTTTTGGAATACACCACGTGCATCCGATCGCCGTGCAAACGCAGTCCTGCACAGCGTCGAAGAATGTCGCGCGATAAATGAATTGAACAAATAAAAAAGATACTCGAGAATAAGGCGTGAAAAAACAGGAGGACGAGCATGTCTTCCGGCGCGTAATGTTTTTTTTTGACAATAGGTTTATTCTCATTCGCATAATAATCGAGTAAAAGTGTTGACTCGGTTTTTCTTTTTGTTTTTCCCCGATATATCGTGCGGCTATGGCGAACATTCGGATGTAACGCGGTAGCGCGTGTATTTACCTCGAGCGACTGCCTCGTCGCGTGTTGATGAATGAGCTCTCTCTCTCTCTCTCTCTCTCTCTCTCTCTCTCTCTCTCTTGCGATACTTCCAAGTACGTTTATTTGTCAATCAGTGACACACCGGACTCGCGTCGCAAAAACGGTATATTGTTTTTTTTTCTTCTTTTACGCACGTATACGTGGAGAAAAATCGGTGGTTTCGCCGTGCGAATTTAATACGCGGGTATATCGCATTGAAATGTGTCGCGCGTCTCGTGTCCCGCTGTCGAACGCGATCTCATCCCTCGTTTCCGTACTGAATTTCACCACTCGAGCGTGCGTGTGTACTCGCGATACGGATATACGCGATGCTGCAACGAGACAACCAACGCACGGTTTTGACCGAGTGGCGTCGAGCTGTCTCTCTCTCGCTTCAGCATACTCTTCGAAAGTGCTTCGTTTGTGTCCGCGGCCCTATGTATTGCCTGTAAACTCCGGACAAGAAGGGCTCGTGCGTTCGTGTGTGTGTGTGTGTGTGTGTTCGTGTGTGTGTGCGTGCCTGTCGCTCGTCTATCGGAAATTGGAAAATGCTCCGGAAAGGACGGACCAAGCGCACCTGCAGCTTCATCGGTGAGCCAAAATTTCGTCAATTGTTATATTCAATTATCGACGAGGTTATCATAAATTACGAAATTGACATTTTAATACGGTCTCGCGAGCGTATCGAAATAGTGAAGACATTTTTTGTTTCAATGAGATTAAAGTTTGCGTCGTCGAAATACAATGAACACTGTTTGAGTCCGTTTGGGTTTGAAATTGGGTTTTGGTTTGTTTGGTTAGTGGGTTTGGGGATGGCAATTGAGAATTGTTTGGGTTCGGGTTGGGAGTTGAACATTATTTGGGTTTGAAGTTGGGTTTGGGTTGGCGGTTGAAAATTCATATGGTTTAAAATTGGGTTTGAGTTGGAAATTCAAAATTGTTTGGGTTTAGATTGGTTTGGTTGGTGGGTTTCGGTTGGCAGTTGAGAGTTGTTTGGGTTGCTTTGGGTTGGGAATTGAAAAGCGTTTGGGTTTAGATTGGTTTGGTTGGTGGGTTCGACTTGGCAATTGAGAATTGTTGAGATTTGGGTTGGGATTGGAAAATTATTTGGGTTTGGGTTGGTGATTGAAAATTCTTTTGATTTGAAATTGGGTTTGAGTTGGAAACTCAAAATTGTTTGGGTTTAAATTGGTTTAGTTGGTGGGTTTGAGTTGGCAATTGAGAGTTATTTGGGTTGCTTTGGGTTCGGAATTGAAAATTACTTGAGTTTGAAGTTGGGTTTAGGTTGGCGATTGAAAGCTCTTGGTTTGAAATTGGGTTTGAGTTTGAAATTCAAAATTGTTTGCGTTTGGGTTTAAAATTGGCTTTGGGTTTGTTCGGTTGGTGGGTTTGGATTGGCAATTGAAAATTGTTTGGGTTTGGCTTGATTTGGATGGTGGGTTTGGGTTGCCAAAGGAAATTGTTTGGGTTTGTTCGGGTTGGCATGATTTGGGTTGGTGGGTTTGAATTAGCATTAGGAAACTGTTTGGGGTTGCTTGAGTGCGAAACTGAATTTGGATTGGCAATTGAGAATTGTTTGGTTGGCGATTGATAATTGTTATTTTTTTATTGCTCGAATTTCATTTTCGGCAAATCTTCGTTGCGAAAATTGCACGATCATTTTTTTATCCGCTCATTTAGAGATCTAGAATTTAATCTGTGAAAAGAGCTTTCGTAAAATAATGAAAATGAGGAAGTGAAAATATAAAAGCGAACTTTCCGAGCATTCAATCATGCGAACTTCAAGACCATCAATTCAAAGTGCAACGAAAGCCGAAGGCAGCCTTCGTCGGGGCGAGCCGCGGTCTTTGCTTGGCGCTGGCGCGCTTTTTCGGATGCTACTTTCCTTTGCTGGGAAAATTGATCGAGCTGTACGCTCGGCGCGTAATTTTTTATCAGCGACGAATCGCGCGTATAGAGAGCGGTTTTGTTTTTCGCTATGATGACGGGGCTCGCCTCGAGAGCTCGCTCGCGAACAAACAGAGTTAATTCAGCGCGCGCCCGCGCGGCCTCTTTCTCGCCACATTCTGAATACGTAGTTTCCGAATGGAGGTAATTCCGCGGCGACAATGCGGCCTTTGATTTCATAGAAACGCACGCTCGAACGGCGCCCACCGCAACCGCTACCATCCTCTCGCCAAACACCCCCTTTGATTTTTTTTCGACCGGTAAATTCGTATTCTCCTAGCTTACTTTTCGAGTTTGCGTCGAGAGGCGAGCGGGGGGGGGGGGGGGGGGGGGGAGCTTGGTCGTCGACGTCTTCCAGTTCGCCAAAGACGACATCAGACTTTGAAATATATATTTCCACGCGGGGATCCGAGCCGGGTTTATTAAGGCTATTCAAGACGCGCCTCCGAGACATCCTCGCGGATACAATTTACCCTCATTCATTCGTCCCTCGCGGATATCTAAATATTTTCAACCGTTTCTCCTTCCCTTTAATCGTGATTCACCGACGAATCCATTTTTCGCTCGATTGCGATTGATGTTTGGAAATTCGCGAAACTTTCCATTCGCGGCTCTAAAACGGTATTCGCTCAATTTCGCGAGGCCAGGTGCGCCCACGGTCTTACATACAGGTTTAGAAATTCCAGAGTTTTCGAGTGGTTGAGAGGCTCACCGTTAGTGAGTCACAAACTTAGTTCCTCGTGTGTTCGCCAGGAGCTCGCGTCACGTTGTCGTCTTGTAGACATAGATATACAGCAATGGATAACCTCCTCAAAGTATTTGAATCTCGTGTTTCCGCGTTCCGTTGCAGTGTCGAAAGAAAGTAAACGGTATATTCAATTCGGAAAATGCCCAAAGTGTGCAGCGTACCGAACTGTCGGAGAAGTTTAAAAAACGGTAGTGGAAAGTGTTCAGTGTTCACCCCTGTCATTTTGGTCAACCGGTTGTACAAGACAGTTGAGTCAACGTAAAAGTTCAACGGTTGAATTTGGACAGCTTCTCAACTGTTCATCTTTGAAAGTCGACCATCCTGCGTTTTCTGTGGATGGTTGACTCGATGGTTGACTCGGCGGTTGATTGGATGGTTGACTCGACGGTTGATTGGATGGTTGACTCGACGCAATATATTTAATGATTAATCAAATTATACTGTCTTGATAATTAAATTGATGATTTGCGGAGAATTGAGTCATCAAACACTGGGCGGGGGGGGGGGGGGGGGATATCCGCAGCAGATTGTGCGACGGAGTGAGACAACCATCCAGCGAAAACAAAATGGCCGCGGTTAAACAACCGTTGAATCAACCATTAGGATTTTTTTTACGGTCGACTTTATAGTTGTAAAGCTGTCCAAATTCAACCGTTGATTTTTTCGGTTGACTTTGCAGTTGCCAAAATTGCTAGGGAAAGTTCCGCAGGACGAGGAATTGTATCGAAAATGGAAAGTTGCAATTCCGCGCATTCGAGTACTAAACACGTCGCAACACATTTGCACTGGAATATATTATATTGGGTTATACACTTAATCCCCGCTGTTCCATTTTGGACCCCGTGACTAGTATTATTTTCATAAAAGTAACACTAAAAAACAATACTGTGTTGAAGTGTCCGATCTGACCTACAATATTCAGTATTCGAGGGTGAATTCACTTGTACACACTACGTTTTTTTTTATTATCGAAAATTATTGTATAATTATTGAAATTAAGGAAAAATGCTGCTAAAAGTCAACGCTTGCTTCAAGAAGCTTATGGTGAACATGCTCCATCTGAGATAACGTGCAGAGATTGGTTTAAATGATTAAAAAGTGGCGATTTTGACCTTATAGACAAAGAACGTCCAGGACTGTCGAAAAAAATTGAATGCCAGACTCTTAAAGAATTATCTGACATGTTAAACGTTACTGAAATCGCTATTAGCAAACGATTACATAATCTTGGACTGATTAAAAAAGCGGAAAATTGGTCACCACATAACAAAAAACCGCGGTAATCGAGTTTAAAACCCAATATTTCACGGTCTCAAAAGTCTTGTGCTCTCGCTTGGTGTTTACAGATGCCATTAATGAGCAAGCTTGAGGATTTTGTTTAATCACAAATAATTGTCATTTTACCTATAATATCAGTAGTAAAAAAACGAATCATTTTCCAATCATATAGCTCATGAGAATATTCCTTATTCCGAAATAATTTACACCATTACACACCTGTTCGGACCTGCATTTGATTGGCTCACCCCAAGGTAGCAGCGCTTCAGGTGGCAGAAGCGAGAACTACGACTTTGTATCGCGTCGAATTTACATCTTTGGAACGCAACGAAAGTTCTTCTCTAATTTCTTTATATCTTCATTTCCTTTATAATCTATCTTTTTTGTGGTTCAAGATAGTGGATCTCTAACAAGGTTGCGATAAAACCGTTTGGGGTATTTTCGAATCCTACGCGGCAAAATAAATGTAAGCAGTAAAAGAAATATAACTTTCGTTGCATTCCAACGATACAAACTTCATCATTACTTTGCCTCATTATCTGAGTCACTCACCATCCTACAACTTTCCAGACCTGTATATGTAAGACCGTGGATGCGTCCCTCGACTGCCGCTACTTACAGAAACACGAATTTATCGCCACAAAAATGGCGCGCTCTAATCTCGTTGCGGAAAAATAGTGCCTGGCAGCAGCAGCAGCCCATGCAGCGGCAGCAGCAGCCGCAGCAGTTGCAGCAGGAGCGGCAGCAGCAGCGGCTCTTTTCCAAAGCGGGACGCGCGAGGAATTGAAAAAAGTATAGTAAAACGAGAAGGCAGCAAGAGTGCGTTGGAGGATCGCGGAAACGCCGAGAGTGTCGACACTTTGTAGGTTACCTCTCTTGTACGCTTTCCTTCTTCCCCATTATCTTGACGTTTCTTTCGCACTTTTTTTTGCCCCGTTCGCTCTCTCGTCGATTGTCTCGTCCGAAGAGAGAGAGAGAGAGAGAGAGAGAGAGAGAGAGAGAGAGAGAGAGAGAGAGAGAGAGAGAGCGAGAGAGAGAGAGAGAGAGGGAGACACCGGCGGCGACTCCCGGAACGAGAGAACACGCGCGAGGAACAGACCGGCGAGGGGGGGGGGGGGGGTGGGGGGGGGGGGGGGGGGGGGGAGGACGAATCTTGAACGATCCACTCTTTGAGTTGCTCTATCTCAATCCCCCCCCGCGTTCCTCCCCTACTCGTGCATTGTTTACAGAGTGATGAGTCTTCGCACTGGCGCGGGGAACACCGAGAGTATCTCCCCCCCCCCTTCCCTTCTCTCTTCAGTACCATTCCATTCTTCCGCGTTCTCGCCCATTGTTCACGAGAGTTCCTTTATACCGGAATAAAGTATCAAGCGGGCCTCCGACACAATGTACTCCGCCATTGCGTTACCGCGCTCTCTCTCTCTCCCTCTCGCTCATTGTCGCCCCACTTTTTTTTTATTTATTTTTTCATCCTATTCCGACTCGCTCGTGTCCGCGCGGCCGGCTTTCTTGCACCGTCACTCGATTCTCTTGGCACGAATCGGAGGATGGTCGCGAACAACGATTCGTACCGTACCGCGTTCAAGGAGAAACAGCGAATACGTCCCGGGTTGGGGCGAGGGGGGGGGGGGGGGGTGACCGGACGCGTCGTCGACACTGCGAGAGAAGCGAGGACACGTAGGCGCAATTAACCAAAGTCCTTCCGCGACCTCACGGCTAAAGAAGTGCGGACAATGCGTTTTCAAAGCCCCCCCCCCCCCCCCCGCTGGTTGAGACCTTGGGAGTGCGAAATTATCGCCGAAATACGGAGAAATATGGAAAAATACGCGATGCATTGATTCGCGGTGACGAGTGGACAACAAAAATGCGTTTGGGCTTACGGATGAGATACGCGCGAGAGAGGGAGAGAGGAGGCAGACTCGCACACCCGCGCACAATTTCGAGTATACACTCTCCGAAGAGCTTAGACTCGCGGCGGAACGGAAGGGGGGGGGGCGTAGAATCGGCCGGGCGCGTGCACTCGCTCTCCACTCGTCCACCCCCCCCTTACCCCGCCGTTTCATTGTGTCGGACGATTGTCTTAGAATAATGGCGGAGACTCACAATAGTGACTACAATGCTTGCTCGTCTAACAATGCGATGACGTCACTAGAGCGCCGGAGAACGAGCGGCGTCGGGGCGGACTCGCGCGGCACTTTGGCGGTCGTGGTGGTGGCGGCGGTGGGGTGGAAGAGAGTCCGCGTGCGGGAATGCGACCGAGCAAAGTTCGCGGAGCTTTCTCGCGGTCGCGTACCTTTTTTGTTTTGTTTTCCTTTCTTTCTTTTTTTGCCCCCCCCCCCCCCACCTTCGAATGTTTGTCGGACAGTTTTTGGAGGCGTCAAAAAATTAACGAGTTTTTGCGGGGGGTACGAGTCAAAAAGCAACGGGCTATTCGCGAGGGGGATGATACTCGTGTGATACAGGCGCGCGGGTAACCGACTCCCCGCACAGGTGGGAGAACGTCGCGGGCCCTTGTTCGAACCTTTTGTTCGCAGGTGTCGGCATTCTACCCGGCACATTATCGGGTCTATTGTCACTCATATGGTAACCCCCCCCTGCGCTTTTACACAAGCTCTGGCGAGCAACGAATGGCAGAATTGGGCAGGTACATTTGACGCGGGATGCTCCGTATATACGAGGACTGTGGGTCTGAAAACTGCATCGTTACGACGCAACAGATTTTAAAATATTTTTCATATTTTAAATAATCTATTGCACTTCCACTTCTACGTGCCTATAGAAGACCGTACAAAACATTTTGAGGCAACATTGATGAGGGGGGGTTGAACAAAATCGTATCACCCACGGTATGGAGATTGCCAACATTTTTTTTGTGTTGAGGGTAATCCTAAGACTAGACGAACCCTAAATGAGGGCCCCTAAAATATTTGAACGATTGTTACTTGCAGGAATCCACTATTTTCGGGAGGTATAAGTTCAAAAAAAAAATCGTCTCTTCCGCAGTATGGGGATGGCCAAATTTTCCATAGACGTTATAGCTAAAGTTACCTAAACGAGCCCCCAAACAATATGAACGATTTCATGTTCCGGAACCACCCTTATCGAGGGGGGGTGCAAGCCGGAAAAAATCGTTGCGAAAAAATGAAAACCGTTTCAAATTTTTTGCAAGGCTCATTTTGGGTGCGCCTTCCCACAAAACCAATTTTAAAAAAATGCACAATCTCCATGCCGTGGCCGATACTATTGTTGTTTAAACTTTCATCTCCCACCCTGACAAGAATGAGCTCCGTTAAATGGAATTCGCTCAATTTTTTTTGTCTATACCGTGGGGGATACTTTTTTTCTTCAAATTTCACCCCCCATTGAGGGTAGGTTCTGTTCGTCGAAATCCCTCAAAACATTTTGCACGGTCTTTTATAGGCATCTAGATGCAGAATGTGCAATAGATTACTTGAAATTCAAAAAATGAAGGAAAAAAATCGTTCCATTGCAACGATGCAAACTTCAGACCCATCGAGGGCCTATACCATAGGCACATACCCGCGCAATGCAAAGAATGTATATCAGAGCTTTCGGAAGCTTTTGGAACTCGACGCAAAATAGACAAAAGCCCCCGCCTCGCTGAACAATTCGTCTATTCTGTACGCTCAGGCCACCCGCCGCCGCAGCGCACTGTTTGTTACAAACGAACACGGCGTATTCTCGCGAAACGCCGTTCCACCCGTACCGCCGCCCCGCCACTTTTCGACTTGCCGCTTTTCTCTCGCTTCTTGTTTTCGGAATACCGAAAAGGCTTTTCGCGCGTACCGAATCGACGAATCGTGATTCGCGCTTCGATGGCGCCTCTGTGTCTCCGGCCGCCAACAAAGTTGACCAACTTTTGTAATTCGTTGGCTCGCGTTCCACCCTACGACCTTTCAAAATGCATTCGCGTTGGGTGGATGAAAAAAAAAAAAGTTATCGCGATCGGCTCGCGCGCGCAGAGACATACAATGCCCGCCGCCGACTCGTCTTGTCCGCGCCTCGGATGAACGAGAGAGTAGGTCGGGGGGGGGGGGGGGGGGTAGTTCGTCGCTCCGAGTTGAGACAGAGAGAGGACGAATCGGAGGGTATAAAATGGCGGCGAGGCTGTGCGCGGCGGCGGAGACGTAGGAAAGAGGTAGGAAACGAGGGGTTAGCGGTAAGGGTGGCTCGCTTTGTTTGGAAACAATGCCGATACTCGCGGGGTGGCCGTGGGGCGGGGAGGGGGGGGGGGCTACATCCTCATCTCGGTTCTTTGGCTCGACGCGACAATCACTGCGACAACCGTAGAGCAGTACGGCGGGGGGGGGGACCTACGATTCGCTCACTCGTCGCGAGTATGTTTGGAGCGTTGCGTCGCGCGGAAAACTGGCCGGACCGTCGGTCGAAGGAGGGCCCAGAGGGGAGACGCGTCGAAAGAAAAGCTCGTAACAAACTATTGAAAAGCGCGCGGCGGACGAATGAAAAGTCAATGGCGCGAGGAGGTTGGGGGCGGGGGGAGGGGGGGGGGGGTTGGCGTGAAAGCGACGAAAAGAGGATAGGGAGGAGTGCGGTGAGTGTGGGGCTCGCGGGCGGGGGGGGGGGGGGGTTGAGAGGGTGGTTGGTTGGGTGAATGGAATATTATTGGGGCATCCTTTCACGCGCGGACTCGACGGAAGCTGCAAGACCTCATCTGGTCGCTCTCTATGGGATGGCGCTCGCTCCGGCAATGCCGCCTATTGAACCGGAAACTTGTTATACTACGCCTACATACGTGTATATCGATATACGACAGTCGCGACTGCCGACCTATACGTACGGGCGCGTAGAGACGCAAACTTACTCTCTTGGCCCGATCTATTTCCATCCGACACACGTACGCGAACGAACGTGCGATAAAAGCTGCGAGGGGGGTGGGGGTAGGCGCCATACGCAAAAATTCGTCGTACGCCCGGGACTTTTTGCATTGGATGATTTATCGCCCGTAAAGAAACGAAGTTGAAATTTTCTCAGCCTATCTTGACCCTGCAGCTATTCGCTGTGGTAAGTGAAGGTAGTGAAGTAGCTTCTCATTTAGTGTAAAATGAAGTCCTACTTGATATCTTAAGGGGTTACCCCCATTTGCGATTTTGAAGAAATCGATTTTTTTGTTATTGCATTTTTATGAAGTATAAGTATCTGAGAATATGTCCTGAAAACTTCGAGTCGATCCGAACAAAATTGACTGAGATATGAGCGTTGAAAGAGAAGAATCCGCGTTGAAAGAGAAACTTTAAACGCGTTTTTCTCAAAATGGCATTTCTGAAGTCGGTGACCAAGATTACTCGAACACTAATGAACCGATCTTCTTGAAATTTTGCAGGCTTATTTAATAAATAAAAATGTAGTCTTTAATTGTTCAATTTTTTTTTTCGAAAAAAATGGCTGTTTTATAGCCGAAAAATGGCCGTTTTTTTTCGTTAAAATCGAACCATTAACTTTGACTGTCCGCCATTTTGTGAAAAATGAATATTTTTTAAAATCCTTCGATTAAAGACTAGTTTATACTTATATTTGACTAAATCCATCCGCATTTTTTTTTCAGATGATCCACTTCGCCGCAATGTTGGTCACCGCAAACCGTGTATATAAAAACATTATTTCATTGACGGCCATTTGCCACTAAACAATGTAATATTTTTCAATAAAAAAGTTACTGAAAGTTCTTCAAGATGTGTTCTTTAAGATGGTATATTGAACGATTAAAAAAGTTTTGTAGTTTTCTTTAAAAAAATGCATGAAAAAGGCCTTTTTTTGCGCTACAAGTGGGGGTAACGCCTTAAGACCAAACAGATTTCCCTCTTCCCCACTTTTAGGCGCTGAGTAGGATGTCGATGTACCGTTCTTGAATGCCAGACGTATACACGCATAGGGGAAGGGGCCCAAAGCAGGCATCCTCCATACGACTAACGTTTTAAAACTTACCGCGATTTCGCGACGTGAGGACGTTGTCCCTGTCCCGCCCGACCTGCCGCAGTCGCGAAACTTATCTGCGGCCGACCGCGCGGCTCGTGTGGCAAAAAATCAAAATTCCACGGGTTTTGAAAAAAAAAGCAAAGTATGTGTTTGGTCTATTTGTGAGTAAAATAGATCAATATTAAAATGTGACTATTCTTTCATGTCTATTTCGCTTTATTTTATTCACATTTGCTTAAATGTATTCCAATGATTTTTTGGTCAGGTTTGATGAAAACATCAAGTGGCGCGAAAGGGCAACACGGGCAGGGCAAAGCGAGCACGTGCCCGCCATGCCCAGTATGAAAGATGGCTATGTGAAATGAAGTTGATACTTTATTTAAATAATTTCCCTATTTATTTATCGTTATTGTAGGAAATCGAGTACGTGCCCGCTATGCTCTAATAACAGATGACTATGTGAAATTGAGATGATAATAGAAGATAGTAGATGACTATGTGACTTTATTTTAATAATTTTCTCATTTATTTATCTATGTAGGAACTCACGAAAACGATAGCATTTATTGCAACTATGTTTTTTACATGTTCGAAAGTGGTATTGCTACCTTCTTCTAACGATATCTACTATTATTTTCAGATGGTACATAAATATAAAAGATAGACACAACAAGCTTTTTGGGATGAGAGCCTTAAGAAGGATTTGAAAACTAAAGAAAAGCCAAAAAGGTCAAAACAGAAAAAAACTTTAGACGAGGAAAATTACGTGTGCATTATATGCGACGAACCATATATAGATCCTCCCACCGTAGACTGGATTTAATGCAATCATTGTCAAATGTGGGCTCATGATGCATGCACTGCTTATTCTGATGTTGGATCATTTTAATGTGATAGTTTCCAAAAAAAAGTTTACTGACTGTTAAGAAGATACGTTGAGTTTTTGTTTTTTTATGATAATAATAATGATTTGTCTGCAATAAAATATGTGGGTACATCGATAGCCCCCCTATGATTCCCTATTTTCTTTTTATTTATGCCTAATCTCAGGAAAAAATACAGGGTGCTCGCTTTACCCTCTACGTGTCCGCTTTGCCAAGAAGCCGTGCCTTTATGGAAATGTGTGAATGTACTATTAAAGTACGATAAATTTAGCACCCGATAGCAAAAAAAATGTTTGAATATGCCATTTTATAACTGCTTTTTTAAAATTTCCCTTAGAAAGCACACTTTGGGCCCCCTCCCCTATGCGTACATGCTGTTACGCATACAGCCATACGTACGGATGTACATCCATATATACAAAATATCAATGAAGCATTATCAATGGTTGAGGCTACTGTTATAACCCGAAAATCAGGGTTATGTCAAACAATTAATTTTGAAGGAATGAGTAAAATGTCTGAAAAATCGTTTTCCCATTTATTTGCCTGTACATGTGCAAGGCGTGTACGAAATTTCATTTAAAAATATTCATAATTGAAGAAGTTATAAACAATCCGTGAAGGACCTTTGAACGTGAGGGGGTCAATGTTGTACTTGATTTTGGCCATCCGGTTGATAAAGAAAATAAACCATAAAGACGAGTTTTTTCTTAAAATATATAATATTGGCTAAGACATAATCGATATGTTTTTATTGTTATCGTGTTCCAGTCATCATAGCAAAATTTGAATTTTTTCTGTCGATTTTTTTTTAGGAAAAATGACATATTTATGATTAATAGGTAATGAAAATGAAACTGGAGAAAACCGTCGGTGAAGACTAAACTACTCTAACACTGAATACGTGTACCAAATTTCAAGTGAATCCGAGGATTAGATGTCGAAAAATCGTGTACACCGTTTTTAAAAACACAAGTTCGAGACAGACGCGGGTAAAGTTTTACTAGCATAGTTCTATCGTAATCATAAGTTTACCAATCTGCGACTCCTGCACCATATGTTAGACCTTCCTCTTCAATTTCAATTGCCGCAAGGGGCAAATGATTTTTTGAAGTTTTTACAGCAGCCTAACCCCTTAATGGAGATATTTTTTATTTCAATGGCTCGACGTTTTAATCTATTTGCCATGCGACGGACATCGTGAGGGCTATTTCTTTCGCAACTCTTGTAACAATTTGCATTTAT
Source organism: Ophion ellenae (assembly GCA_963210295.1). Lineage (NCBI taxonomy): Eukaryota > Metazoa > Arthropoda > Insecta > Hymenoptera > Ichneumonidae > Ophion > Ophion ellenae. The sequence continues at coordinate 9,501,755 of OY723397.1, forward strand.
GTATATATTGCAATGTGACAATATGTGTTTCGCTGCCAATTAGCAAAAAAAGAACTTGAATGAAAAAATTTGTTGAATTTTAGCTCATTTTTATAATCCTGAATAATGATAAAATCTGAATAAACGAATCCATGCGCCAAAGACGTTAAATATATGAATTTCATTTATGAATAATTTGGTTGGTAAATGAATAATTATTATTATTCTGGTGATTATATGTGTTTTGTAGAAACAGACGCGTACTCGGTAGGTTCAAACGCAATAAAGAGAGGAGCTGGAACTACTTGGACTGGGTCATGTAAGACTATGTATAACGTTTTGTGCAGGAGGTAACTGCCCCACCAGCAAGCAAAGGAGGAGCAGAAAAGTTGATTTGGGTGAAATTTTGAGGCTCATAGTAGGACTTGTAGCATTGAGTAGCCTCAAGTAAGGCTGAAATGGAGTCAAAGGCTTTCAATATAGACTGAAATAGAGTCAAAGTTCTTCAAAATAGGCTGACACTTTGGCACAAATGACAAAGTGTGGTCATGTGACTACGTGTAGTTCCATCGAGCGAATGGTCCATGGCTGGCTAAGCAACTTGAGATAGAGATGGCGTTACAAATGAAAAAATTCTCAAGTAGGTATCTCGCCACAACCTAGCCAACACTAGCTAACTGCGGCTATGCACCCCTTGGCTAGTCACTGCCCATTCGATCTGGGTCACAAGTGACAAAGTGTGTTTATGTGACTACGTGTAGTTCCATCGAGCGATTGGCTCATGGCTGGCTAAGCAACTTTAGATACAGATGGCGTTGCGTATGAAAAAAATCTGAAGTAGGCATCTCGCCATGACCTAGTCAACACTAGCTAACTACGGCTATGACCCCTTGGCTAGTCAGTGCCCAGCTGGTCTTTGTCACGAATGACAAAGTGTGGTTATGTGACTACGTGTATCTATCGTAGTCCATCTAGCGATCGGCTCATGGTTGGCTGAGCAACTTCAGCTACAGATGACGTTGCGAATGAAAAAAATCTTCAAGTCGGTATCTCGCGATAACCTAGCCAACTCTAGCTAACTGCGGCCGCACTAGCCGGAATAAATGATCGGACAAATACAATTTAAGGTTATGTAATTCGATGCGACTCTCAATGCGAACGCAATTAAGTCATTGGACCGATAAATGTTATTTACATTTGCTAATATACCCATTCTTCAATAATCTAACATAGTGTATTGTAACATACGTGGACGATACGAAAATTCAGAAATTAAACAAGTAGAACTGGCTCAGTGGATAACGTCACAACTCATCACCCGAAGGTCCCGGGATCGAAACCACCTTATGGCGTAAGCGTTTGTTTGATATAATTGAAAATTGAACCATTAATATATTTACAGCGCAAATATCATAACCGTAATTAATAAACTACGAAGCATATCGTAAAAGGGTGCAGTGATGTAAATAATAAGCAAAAAAAGCACGAAAAAATAGATATACAGCCGCAAATTTATTCATCTAGTCGTCACCTAATTTCATGTTCCCAGTCACTAGCTGAAAAAAACTAGGTCATGGCTAGAAACACTATACAACCGTGAGATATTTCTTCCTATCTAGTCACCATTGAATTTTTCGTATTCAGTCACTAGAGGACTAAAGCGTTACGAGGCTGGGTAGGCAATAGCTAAAACGGCTAGGTAATGGCGATTTGAAACATAACTTTACTAGCTTATGGTTAGGCGGTGATGGGTTACGTTTTTCACTCGGGTAATATCAGGCCATGGTCAGGCCGTCCAGCGTGGTTCAAGTTCGCCATGTAACAGGTCTCACGCTTGGCCCCGTTCCGCCGGTCTGTTTTTCGGAATCTGATTAGGAACCGGACAGGAAAACGATCGAGTACTGGAAGGGCTTTTGGCGATTTACCCGAGTAAAATAGATAGTATGAGGTAGTATACTGATACTTATGATCTCTTTGCACTTGAGAGGCAACTCTCGCTCACCAATCACTATTCGAACGAAAAAGGCCTCGAGGGCAAAGGGTTATTTCACAAGTATCGCAAAATCGTAAGCGTAAGTGCACGCTATATAATTAGAGCACTTCTGTACGTGGTACCACGTACAGGACGAACTTTCATCCTCGTACGATGATACCTTGCTTACGCAGAGCCCTTCGCCTGTAGCCACCTGGTGGATTGTTGGCGAAATACATCCAAATACACGTTTTCTCGGCCAGAACATTAATATTACCCAACATGGCAACAAGGCGTTCAAAAATCACGAATACTGCTTTACCGTTTTGCCTCATTAAACACTTTGCCCATTCATTATGCTAAAATAATTAGTTATTGTAATCCCGGTATTTACGATAAGCATTCTTATCCTCGTCGTTTATCATTGATGAAATTAATGCTTTTAATGGCGAATAGAATTACAACAGCTGCATTTGTTTCATCCTAATCAATTCTGAATATCTTTAATGAGGTGAAAAGCAAAGTAGCTTCACACAGTTCCTAAAGACAGGGTACACTTTTCAGGACATGTCAATGTTCTGACCGGATAGACATTACGTAAAGATGTACTTGCACGCAATGTAGCCCGGCCAGAAGATTGTAATTTCCAAACAAAGGGCAAGGCGTACAAAACGATTTTGCTATCTTCCTGGTTTGTTCCATGGGAGGGTCCGGTCAGGCAAGTCTGATCAGGGTCAGACACAAAGTAGGGAATGTCCGGACGCATTTCTGCTCGGGAAAGTCCTTAGAACTAGGCTGAAATGAAGTCAAAGGCGTTCAAAATAGGTTGAAATGGAGTCAAAGGCCTTCAAAATAGGCCAAAACTTTTGACTCGGTAGGAGTCGCCTCGTCGCCGCCGCCCCTCACAAAAGACAGCCACAAGAGTAATCTACGGAACCCGCGTGTGTTCCACCCCGACGTATCGCGATAATGAAAGAAGGGGGACACGGATTATAGAGTCATCGCGGGTGTTATGATTAACGTGAAGCGGGTTGTGCGCTCTCTCTCTCTCTCTCTCCCGGTAGGGGTACATTCTCGCCGTGAACGGCTCAATGATTCACAATCGTTTTGATAAAAATCACGAGCGGATCACGAATTTTTGTCCCGGTACGTCCAACCTCGTCCCGATAAGGAGTTAAAATTTGTTTTTTTTTTTCCACAATTCATTCTGCTCCCCTCTTATCGCCGTCATCCGCGAGTACTGGAGAATTATCTCGCGGATAGAGACGCGCGATTTCTCGTTGAAACCGTAATTGCGCGATGCCCGTGCGGGTCAGGAACGGTTGTGGCACTCGCGCTGGAGTAGAGCTTGGACTATCGGAGCTTTTTCTATTACCGGTATTATTTCCATATCAACAAGTTGTAATATCGGAATACCGGTATTTCGATATTTTCCGATATTTATGGGAAACCTTGATTAAAAACATTAGAAGCTTGTGGTGAAGATGGAAGTTGTAGAAATAATAGTGTATAGCTAAGTAAAACCACGGTATGTGTTAAAAGCCACAGCCTTTTATTGAGATCTTCATTCATTATACATTTCTAAACATACTCTACTATGTTCTTAAATATAGCCAACCTAAAATTCAATAAATAAACAGTCAAAACTTGCAAAGTTTTGTTTTCATTACAACGCCGTGTAGTTTTTTTTTACAATTTTATCCGTTAACTTGCCTTTTCCCGATTTTTTTTTCTGTACTTACGTTTCGGAAGCTGGTGCCCATTCTCTCTTAAACGGGGCCGATACACTCACTTTTTATAAAAGTTGCTACACTCACAAGGGGACCTAACAGGCTGTCACTCACGGATTTTGATAAGTTTCAGATATGTTGTAGTGGGACCTACCCTGAGTACCTGAGTAACGGGATTTTATACAACGCTCTTTAGTTTTCGAGAAAAAACGTTCGCAAGTTTAGCTCGTAGCCACTAGTAGCTACTATACCGGTACGGTTGCACCTTTGTCGAACCAGCGGGCGTAGCCCAGTGGGCAAGTTTCACGGCTCTGACGCTCGAGGTTCAGGGTTCGAGTCCCGTGATGGCGTTTTTTTTTATTTCTTAAACAAATAAATCCGATGCATGATGCAAAACCGTCTAATTATTTATTATTATTTTATTTTTAAAATTTTCTAATTCATTTTTAAAATTTTTTACTTTCCATTTTTTTTAAATTATTTATTATTATTTTATTTTTCACGCAGAAAAAAAAGAGAGGAAGAAATTATAACATCTTTCACGAGAAACTGCAGTTTATTATTTTTCATTACAATCTACAGGTTTTTCTTACTCGCTATCACTGTGGTCGCTTGTTACATCAGAACAATATTGCGGGTGGTATTTGTCGTAAATGCAAGCAAAACACAAGACCAAAGAGCAACGCGCACATTGTATACAAGCTATGGTCTTGCAGGCGCACGGAGTTTTGAGCAGCGTTATTGGAAAGCATACTTGATTGACATTTAAAAACAGCGGTCTTTCCTCAATTAACTTCGAAGCAAAGCGTGCATATTTAATCATCGGCGCAAAAGCAGGTTCGCTTAATTGATGAAGAATCAAAGAATAAATTCGTATGGAATCTTCCCTTGACGCAATTTCTCTGTTATTTTTTTAACAAATCGGGAGCATTTTGTAAAAATTTTCACTTGCCGGTAAAAGAAAACATCGCACGGTTGGCAAATCGGCGTGCACTTGGGCGGTATAACTTTAATACGGCATGTACATGCCTTCTTCTCGTCTACAAAGATGTGATCGTAAAGCGTTTGATCAGCGCCGATGATTAAATATGCGTGGTTTGCATCGAAGTTAATTGAGGAAAGACCGCTATTTTTTAAAATTGACTCAAGTCACTATTTATAGACGAAAATAGTAGTTAAAAAAATGTCCTGAAAAAATTGTAGGTCGGCGTTGTTGATGAAATGTCAGAGATGGATCATCCGAAACAAAAAAATCAAACGGTTTTAGATTGAGTATGTTAATAGCCATAGCGCATATCACACGATTTTTTATATATGCAAAAATAACAAAATGGCGGACATCTTTCGAAAAAACGTGTTTTTTCACCGGTTTTGGCAAAAAAAATAGTGAATATCGAAATTCAAAAAAATCCTCGATATGCGGTATAGCTATAGTTGCAAAGAATATGTGGTTCAAATTTCATAAGGATCGGTTCAGTAGTTTCGAAGATTTTATCAACAAGTCGTCAAAAAACGTTGTTTCGAGAAAAACGCGTTTTAAGTTTGTTTGCGTTACAAAAATACATGAAAAAAATTCAATGTATTTCGAAAGTGTATTCGTTAAAACTTTTTAGCGTTCAAAGTGAGAAGACCCCTTTAATGGAAATAAAAACAATTATAATGATATTTTAATGTTTTCAACTCGGATATAGAAATGTCGGTATTATTTGTGTCCAATATTGGATTATTCGTCCGATATTCCGGGTTTTCGATATTATCGAAAAACTGGTATCCATGCTCTACGCTAGAGAACAAGCGCTCTTTCCCGCCATCTATCCTTCCCTTCGTCATTCTTCGCCTAGACGACAACTTGATCCCCGCGGTTAGGGTACTCGTCTACGCGTTAATAAAATGTCAAATAATCCTAATAAAATGTAAGCTCGCGCGTTCGAGCCACCTTCTCTCTCTCTCTCTCTCTCGCTCGCCCCCCCCCTCTATTTTGATCATATCTGTGGGGAAAGGCGGAGGTGGCACGTGGATCAGGGTGATTACGCGCGAGTCCATATTGTTGATCGCACAGGGGCGGGGGGGGGGGGGTGTCGATAAGAGGGTTGGCGCGCCGCCGCCGCAAGGGTGCAATTGAGAAAGACGAGTGACAAGTTTGGAGGGGGCGACCCACGCGGGAGATACGCAATACTCGTGTGTACATTGGGAAGATAAATCCAAGGGAGGAAAAGGGTACGACGCGAAGGGTGGGTGTGGGGAGGAGGGGGGGGGGGGGGATCCGCAAGAGTCGATTCGATGATGCGCGCAAAGCCGCAAGCTCCCCCGCACCTAGCCGTCTCTTTTCTTCTCGCCACCGACCACCCTTACCTCCCTTATTTTCAATAATTATATATATTTTTTTCTTTCTTGGCGAGCCGAGCGCGAAAGAATCGTGATTCTTTCGTGCAACGCGCGCTCGCTTATCACGTCGTACGAATCTTATTGTGAGCACGGCCGAGTCAGCTATTTTGTTTATTAAGTTGGCCAGCGAGCGAGCTAGATAGAGACGGAGAAAGAAAACGGGAGGACGGGGGTGGAGGAAGAGGAACAGCAGGGATGGCGAAACGCGCGAGGGTTGGAGGGTCGAGGGTTAGGAAACAGCGTATTGTCCCGCGCATTGTCTGCCCCATTGTGCGACATCACGGACCGATAACTGCCGATAAGGCAGCGCAACCGGAGCTACGTTCGTCCGCGCCAGCCCCTCCCGACCCACCCACCCTCTTCGCCCCGGATCTATAAAAGAAATCGTACACACGGCTCTCTCTCTCTCTCTCTTTCTCTCTCTCTCTTTCTCTCTCTGTACGTGTACCGTATGGGTATTGTATTCCTCAAAGTATACTCGACAAAGTGTATTGTACGCGCTACGTTTGCCAACGCGCAAGGGGCGGGGGCGGGGGGTATACCGCCGAAAAACGGGATTGAGACAGCTTTTCGTATACATACGTTTCTCATTGATTCGTTTGAGAAAAAAGTCTCTTAAAACTCTACTTTCGGCTCTAATGATTCGTGAATTATTGTCTTGTTTCAGAGCGGAAAGGCGAGAGATAGTTTCTTCGGACGTCGCTCGGTAAATAGCATTGTATTTCTATAACGGGCCCAAGGGTAGAATTAATGTTTAGTAAATGATGATATAAAAGTCGAAATAAAATCGACCGAGGGGCGGCGGCGACGCTCCGTCTCTCACGTCATGTTCACTCCCGCTGGCTTGCCTCCTATGAATAACAATCGAAAACTATATAATCCTAAAGTGTAATAACGCGGCGACGAAACTTTACGATCTCTCTCGCTCTCGCTCTATCTCCCGGGCTATTGTGTCGTTTTTTCCCCCTTTTGGAGAGTGAATACAGCGGAGGGGTTGCCGAGTCGAAATTTTCAGCCTATTTCGATACTGCAGCTCCTCGCCGAGGTGGGAGATAAGGGTAGTGGAGTAGCTTCGAATTTAAGGGATTAGGTTATACTGTGACCACCCAAATAATCATGGTATTGAACGTTGCAACGTTGGAATGCAACGAAATTGTATTTTTTTCTTCGTATTGCTGTATATATTTCTTTTTCTTTACACATTGGAGGTACCGAATTTACGGAAATATTTTTAAGAATCCTTACTAAGCATTTGTAACGTAAAACTGCAAAAGAAAGATATTGGATTATATTAAAACTAGAGAAATGAAACACTAAAGAGGAATTTTCGTTGCGTTCCAACGATGCAAACTTCAACACTATCGAAAATAAGGGTTATTCGAAAAGAATAATGTTGAAAATGTACATCAAGTAAAATGATTGAAAAACGGTTCGGATATTTATTTATATGTACATTAACAAAGTAGTTTACTCAATTTTATTAAAAATATCAATAGTTGAAGAAATTATAATCAATCTCGTGAAAGGCCTTTGAGCCAGAAGGGCTGAACGGTCTATCTGGGCCACTCGGTTAATCTGAAACAAAAAAAAACTTTTTTTTCTTAGAATAAATCATTTTGGCTAGGACTTGATCGAGCTGTTCTTTATTGTTAACGTGTGCCAGCCATAAAAAAAGATTTGTACTTTTCTTGTCGATTTTTTTTAGGAAGAATGACATTGTTAATGTTAATAACTAATGAAAAAAATGTTAAGAGGAAAAACGTCATTCAATACAACACTACTGTTCCACTGAATAAGTGGACCAAATTTCAACTGAATCCGTTCATTAGATGTCGAGAAATCGTCTACACCATTTTGAAAAACATAGTTTCGAGAGAAACGCGTTTAAAGTTTTCCTACCAGTTCTGTCGTTAGAATCATAAGTTTACCTTCAATCTGCAATCCCTCCACCATATGTTGGACCTTCCTCTTCAATTTGCGTTGCCTCGAGCAACGAACCGGAGTGTAAAAGTTTTCACAGTAGCTTAACGCTTTAAAGTAAAATGAACTCCTACTTAACATCGAACAGACTGCCTTGTTCTGCACTTTTAGGCGGTAAGTAGGATGTCGATATGAATATAATCATCTATAAGCAAGTAGGATGTCGATTATAAGTATACTTATAATATATATAAATTATCGGGCAAGTTAAGCATTGATTTAAAGATAGAATTTTTCATAAACGCTGTTTTTATTAAAAAGTTTCCAAATTTGCACTAAAAATAGTTTTTACGAATTATCGCTTTACCTCACTGATAGACTATCTGTTACTTGCGGCGTCGCTCGTGTAGATTTCGTAGTCGATAGAAATAATCCTGCCTCGGTACTTGAAAGATGTTATCTGAAAGTTCCTAAAGTATAAAAACTCGGCGAAATATGAATTTCATTTATTCCGCTTTTTCTTTGTAAGCCACATTTGTGGTTTTGCCTTTTGCAGCTAAGATGGCCAGGCCACTGGTAGAGTGGCCTGGAACATGCGACATAGAACTGCCCATGTGAGAAACACTTCTCTCTCAATTCAATACCGGCCATTTTCAGTGATTGTCTTTGAAATTTATTAATAGTCATGGCAAAGCACACCTCAAGTGGGAACTGCATTCCCTTAAACTCGAACGGATATTCCGTTGGGATTAACGCTATTTTCGGGATGAAAACCACCTTTCCCCGCGCACACCCAGTGATCACTGGGGCTTGTAGCCTGTATCAGGACACGCTTTTTGGCGGATTTCCGGCTCAATTTTCGGTTATCCGCAAAAACTCGGTGATATTCGTAATTGGCAGAAAATGTCCCTTCAGATAGACTCTTAAAATGATTAAAAAGTCGATAAAAAATGTTTCCGACCCTTTTGGCCACTTTTCCAGAAGCGCCAAAATTCCGAAGTTTCAAACAGCCACAGCAAAAAAAAAGATCGACGATTCAGTGAGGCCTCTTTTTTTGGTCGAGATGAGAAATAAATTTGGGTTCCAGATATTTTTTCTACCGGTCCATTTCGATGTATTTTTACCCCCTGAACACGAATTCACCATTAGGAATTCGCCGAAGGGAACCTGTAGCTTCCAGCTTCAGGAGATCCGGCTCGGCCATGAGGAATCAGTCAGGACATGTTTTTTATGTATACACATTTTAAAATATATACTCAGCTCATAATCATCGCATTCCTCTTGCGATCTTTTAGAGAAGAATGCCATATCCCTGTCCCAAATACATACCAAGAGTTCGCTCTATTTAAATGATTTATTATATATTAATAAAATAAACCCTTCGCGGTCACACGGGGTCCAGGGGACCCCACACGCGACGTTGAGCAAAAATTACTATAAGTTGTAGATGGCCAAGGGGGCTGTCCTGCCTTGTAAGGGTGCTTTGGAGTGTCTTTTAAACGTACCGATCAGGGTCGGACGATTCGCGACAGGAGATTCGTCGTCGTAATCGTTACAAAAAAAGTCGGGCGAGCACTGAGGTCATTTTGACCCCCATGTGACTTGCACGTATATTTTTTCATTAAAAAGTGGTCTTTTTTGTTTTCTTCGCCGGATCACTCTACGTAATGTAAGTATGAATATGAGAACGGCAACCTTTTTTTCTATCAAGTTTATATCAATTACTCCAAAATGTGAATGTGTGTGTGTGTGTGTGTGTGTGTGTGTGTGTGTGTGTGTGTGTGTGTGTGCGCGTGCGTGTGTGTGTGTGTGTGCGTGTGTGTGTGTGTATGTGTGTATGTGTGTGTCAGGGTGGAGTGAAAAACGGTCACTTTTGGCGGATCGTATCGTAATAGCGCGGGAAAGTTGCGTTTTGGCATCACTAAAAAGTGTGCGAAAGGAAAAAATGTACAATAAATATCTTCTGTTCCGGCGAACGCCTTAAAGTTTTGAATTTTTTAACGTGGGTTTTAAATGGAGAAAAAACCCAAAAAGGACAAGATTCAACGCCTTGCGTTTATTCGAAGCGAGAAGACTGTAGTTTCCATTTGACATTTTTAAATTGAAAATATCTTGATTGGTTTCAGAGATATAAGCATTTGAAGAACAAGTTTTACCTGGAAAAAAATTTAAAAAATGACAAAAATTCAATTACGAAGAATGAATCTCCGAAATGACCACTTAGCACTAGACATAATTAATGAAAATTCGACGAAGAATCTTGCTTTTATTCAGTTTTTCGACATTCAAATATCTCGATATTTCCTGAAATGCGAGTGTCTTAAAAGAAGTTTGCCGGAAAAAAAATTGTAAATATATACATAACAAAAATACTAAAATTATTAAATAAATTATTTGTGTTTCTTATGAACTCCAACCTATCGGCGAAGGGTAGAGAACATAAAGCTGGAGTCTATTTCGTCCGTTTTTGTACGTTTCCGTGGCGCTATCTATACTATGAAACGAAATTTCGTTCAGACAACACGGATTATCAAGTACCCGATGTGAGACGAGTACTCGAAAAACTCGGGTACTCGATAAAGTTCGAGTATGCCCGTCCGATCACGGGTACCCGAAAAACTCGCCTACCCGATCGAATCATTACCCGGTCTAATTACCTGACTCGACTCGACCCGACCAATTCTGCTACCCGCACACCCCTAGTTTGTACTATGATCTCATAATTTGTTTGAGCCTCTGTTGCGTATAAATTGCTCATTTTTCACGACTATCGTTCTTCTTCTATTGCGCAATGGGCCCCCGTCAAATATCCAAATGAATACCTTTTTTGATACGCCCACTATGAAGCTATTTTTTTCTTTAAACTATCATATCTCAAGAGTATCACCATCATTTTTTTTTAATTGACAATTGCAAGAGTTATGATTGTTTAAGTAAATAATGGCTTTTTTCACGCATTGAACCCTTCTGATTTTTTTCCGCAACTTTAAATATCCATTACAATATTATACTGAGAATGCCACATTCTAGAAGGTTCAAACTAACACCCTGAATTTTTATAAGCCATTCGGAACAATAGAATCAACGTGGCAATCGTTTAAACATGGCTGGGGTCACACGGACCCCATGTGACCAATTTAGTTGCTGGCCGAGGGTGTGACCTCGAAGGGTTAGCCGACAGTGTCGAAAGTCTCTTTCCAATTCAGACTCCAAAATGTTGTAATGGAATAATTATAAATAAATACTTTGATGCTTATACAAACGTTTTAACTCACTTAAAAATGTGATTATTCCTATAATTTAACAATGATAAACAGACATTCAATGAGACAGTATATATTGCGTTGTTATGGGGTTGAAGTTTGCATCGTTGAAAAGCAACGAAAGTTCTTTTCTAGATTTGATTTTTCTTATTTTTATTATTATAGATCTTTTTTTTATAGATTTTAATCGTAGATCGCTAAACAAATATCTTTAAAATGTTGTGAAGGATTTTGAAACCCAAAATCTGCCAAATAAATTATATTAGGACGTTGAATAAGATCCCGCTGTTTTCCAACAGATGGCGTTAACAGAACTCCGTGTAGTATAAGATAGTGACGCATCAATAAAAAAGTACCATAAGCAAGCTTGAAATTCAGTGTATTTTATTTTGCCGCAGTGTAAACAACTTTTTTTTGGTAGTGTTAAACATGTGGAATTTCGTGCCCAAAAAGAGTATTTGCAGGGAACTTTATTGGACTACTTTACTTTTAAAAAAATACAAAACGAGAAAAACGTGTAGTTTATACTATGAAAAACTCTTACCTGAACTCAATCGGCAATTCCTGCACCGTACAAAATCCCTTCTGATTGCTCATCATCGTCGATATTTCAAGTCTTGCATGCTTTCGATTTTTTGAAATTTTCAACGTGGACTGGCCCCTTAAACGTTTCAACAATAATGATTTTGATGTGTGTGGAGGCATTATTTCATGAAGACTCATGTCAAACGCTAGCTGAACTCGCAGACTCATTAGGAGTTGATCACACAACAGTTCCGCCACGATTGAAAGCATTAGAAATGATTTCTTTTATGATGCTTTTAAAAAGCATTCATTTTCACGAAAAAAACGGCGTGAACTTATTCAACATCCCAATAGCAATTGAGAAATATTAATTTTCGTTGCATTTCAAGGATGCAAACTTCAAGCCCGTGCGTTGCCTATCAATAAAAAAAATTGTGTTAAAGTTTTCATCGTTGGAATGCAACGAAATTTTTCTTCTTCGAATTTCCTATATTTGTTGGTCAGACTTAAACAATAAAAATCCCGTGATCTTTTTTAGGCTCCTTATTTGGTGAGCCACAACCTACGTGTACAAAATATGATTTTCGGTTCTAATACAAATAAGGAATTAAAAAAATCGCATTCCAACCATGCAAACTTCGAGCCCATTAAAAAAATAACTAGAATGAAAAACGTTGTTGATTTTCATTTCATTTTTGTAACTTTAAACAATGATAAAATGTGAATAATTGAATCCACGTTCCAAGACCGACAGAGGTGGGCGCGCGGTCGGTGTGCGGGCTCGGCGGTCACTGAAGTTAACCAGCATTGGAGCCTGCCGATACTTGGAGCGGTGACCGCTTGCCCGTGCACTAGTTCGCACGTTAACCTCTGATCGGGAGGCAGTTTGTCTGAGTTTCTGATGGTAATACAACTGAAACTCAGCCAAATATAGCCGCCTGTATCGGCCCAGGTTTTCCGCAGTTTGCCTGGGCCCTCGTGCAAATGCGATACAGTAGTGCATTAGGGAAGAGTGGCTGCGTTCAATACTCTGGGGGGAACTCTGGAAGGATTGTGAATGTCGGAAGGAATGGAAGGAATAAAAAGGAGGGGATGATAAAAGGTGAAGGACCCCATACCTCTGAGGAATACATATAAAAAAATATAAAAAATCCACGTTCCAGAGACGTTAATATATCAATTTCATTTATTAATAATTTAATCGCTGAATAATATATGTAATAATCACGGGAATAATGATAATGAATTATTATTATTATTATTCCCGTGATTCCCGTGTGTGTTTCGTCGAAACAGACACGTGCTCGGCAGGTTCGAACGCAAGGGGAAGAGGAGCCAGAACTGTTTGAACTGGGTCAGGTAGAAGTATGAGGTTTTGTCCAGGAAGTAGTACCTTGCCTCACCAGCAAGCAAAGAAGGAGCAGAAAAGTTGTTTCGGCTAACATTTTGAGGCTCATACTTGTGGCACTAAGGGGCCGTCCAAATATCACGTCATCGATTTTTTGCTGATTTTTGACCCCCCCCCCCCCCCCCCCCCCCGAAGTCATGTAATCCAACTACCGTTACCATTATCCACCAACCAGCCCATCCCCTATTTTAAAATGACGTAATTTATGGACAGCCCCTAAGTAGCCTCAAGTGAGGCCTAAATGGAGTCAAAGGCATTCAAAATAGGCTGAAAATTTGGAGTCTGGTTGACCGCGAACAAACGCAAAGTCCCTCTTGTGGGAAATATACATTTGGGTGATGGTTATTTTCGGTGAACGACGAAGGCTCGTCTTCCATGCGCGACACGCGAGCTGGCAAAGATAAGGCGCGTATGCGTACGAAGGAAAGAGCTGCCGTTGCCGCGAGTAGGCAAGGTGTACGGATGAGGATGACGAGGCAAACCGGCGGAAAGTACGAAACGTCGCCCGCGCGCTCGCAGCGCGAGCTTGCTCGTGTACGTAAAAGCAGCCCGGGCGTGTTTTGTGAGCGGCGCGCAAAAGATGCCTTTGAATCCTTAATTCCCTTTGAAAGTCTCATTCTGGCGGGAACGAGCGGTATTATTCGGCTGAATGACGTATTGAGCGAGTTTTGTATGCCATCGTTGAAGCACAAGATATATATATATATATATATATATATATATATATATATATACGCGTTCATCTCGTTTCGCACGTTTTCTATAAGGTCTATACACGAGTAGCCAGCCGATATACGCGTATCGCTCCGAGCTAAACTTTTCCCTCCCCATCCCGCTCCTCTCGCACGCGCTCTTGTCCATCGTAATGACACTTTTGTTGTACCTTTCCGTCGACTTCCTTCTCCCCCCTCCCCCTCCCCACCCATTTTGATCCCATTTATCCTTTTTCACCTTTCATTCCAATACAGATGGATATATGCGCAATATGCGACAATAATTTATCACACATTTTGATCCGCCACGATTCAATTGAAAAAAGGAATAGAAAGACGCGGGGGGGGGGGGCGACGCTCGACTCGATTCTCGAATCTATGGTGAAAGAAGGAAGAAGGACGGGGGGGGGGAGGGGGTGTTGAGAGGGGAACGAGGTTGGGGTAGGTGTATGAACAAGTACAACGGACAGACGCGACCGGGAGCTCGCGCTCTCCCAAGCCCAGGCCATGCTGCGGTATGTGAATGAGGAACCCATTTGATAACACGCCGCCTCCACCAGCCCAGCCACCCAGCCCTCTCTCTCCCTTTCTCTTTCTCTTTCTCTCTCTCTCCATTGTGTCGCTTTCTATTCAGCATGCCCTCGCTGGCCTCACCCTCGCGCGCGCTCCCTTTTTCTCCATTCCCGACCCGCTTCTTCGATATCGATGCGAAAATCGCGCCTTCCTTCCAAAAATGCTCCGTCGATTTGAGGGACAAAAAAACGCGAACCCATATTCCCTTTATAATTTTTAGCGATACGCGTTCATCAGTCCCGATGGTCGTCGTCGAGGCGAAGCGAGGCGAGGCGAGGCTTTCCCACGAGATGAATCTTGGTCTCTGTCATCCCCCCGTGTGCGCAATTTGCCTACACATACACCCACATAATGGATTGTGCACATCGTATATTTTGGGTTGAGGCGTTACATCTAAATGCAAAAAAATGTTTACTTTTTTGTTTACTGTCTTGAATTGTGTATAAAAATCACAGGAATGATATGCAAAAGAAGTTATAGGGAGAAGTCTCGTAATCCCGGACGGCACCTAGCGTCGGACACTCGTACTATCTCGGCAAGTCGCAACCTTTTACCAAAGTTTGATTTAAGTTTTTAAGTATGTTTATGCAGAGGTTGAATTTTTGATAATTTATTTTGGCTTTACACTTCGTTGTTGTTATTTCATTAATAAAGTCACATTTCTTTTTTCTTTGTCCGAAAATCTTAGGTGTTCACCAATGGGGGAACCCGTGCGCGAAAAAAAAAAAATTTTGGAGATCATTCTTCGAAGCGCTGTCAAGCGCTCCGAAACGCGGGAAACGGCCTGGACGGTGAAAGTACTATTTTGGAGTCGTTTAGTCCAGTCGTTGCACGAAAAATATACAACGACGTAACCGAAGACCTACTGCCAAAATACTCCCGCGGGTACACGCGAAATTCAAATGAGAGCTTTAATTCCGTCGTGTGGACGATCGCTACTTAATCGGTCTTGAAACTTTAAACGCGTTGTTCTCGTAACCATGCTTTTGAAATGGGGAGGACGCATTATTCGGGCTGTTCTCATCCCATCGTCTTGAAATCTCAACTATAGCTTGTTGGATGAATTTTCTTAAGAAGTACACACGATTCTCATGATTTATCAACTGGTCTGGTTATTATGAACGAATGAAGGCCGGTTTCGAGAAAAAAAAACATTAAAACATTTTCAAATGATGCTATTTTGCGAAATAACCATATTTTTTGAAAATCGTGTGTATACTCTTCTGGCAAAATTAATGTAAATGATGAACATTTTTTGTTTTCTCTTCAATCCTCATTGTCATTGTTTTTTTTAGTTTACAAAACATCCAGTCTCATTTTACGGTGAGCCACAATAGATCCATGTAACGCCTTGAGAGTCATCGGCCGCGAATTCTCGCTGCATCGCTTCGTTTTAATTTTGCTAGAGAAGTACACACAATTTTTACGATTCATCAACAATTCTCATTGGTGTATGAGAATATAAATAAGCTAATTAAGGTCGATCTTTTAGCGAAAATAAAACATTTATTCAAAATGATGCCATTTTGCGAAAAATACATATTTTTTGACAATCGTGTATACTGTTCTAGCAAAACCGATGAAAATGACGAACGTTGTTTCGTTTCTAGGTGCTTAAAAGTTCTGCGTCTTCCGTCAGAGCGCCTAAAAAAACCCTAAAGGGGTCCCCTTTACAGGCTGTCACTCACGGATTTTGATAAGTCTCAGATATGTTCTAGAGGGACCTACCCTGAGTACCTGAGTGAAGGGATTGTATACAACGCTCTTTAGTTTTCGAGAAAAAAACGTTCGAAAGTTTAGCTCTTAGCTACTAGTAGCTACTATACCAGTACGGTTGAACCTTTGTCGAACCAGTGGTCGTGGCCCAGTGGGCAAGGTTCCCGGCTCTGACGCTCGAGGTCCAGGGTTCGAGTCCCGTGATGGCGTTTTTTTTCACAAAACATAAATAAATTCGATGGAAGATGCAAAACCGTCTAATCATTTATTATTATTATATTTATTAAAAAAAAATTTAATTCGTTTTAAAAATTTTTTACTCCATTTTTTTTTAAAATTATTTATTACTTTTTTATTTTTCACGCAGAAAAAAAATAGAGGAAGAAATTATAACATCTTTCACAAGAAACTGCAGTTTATTATTTTTCATTACAATATACAGGTTTTTCTTACTCGCTATCACAGTGGTCGCTTGTTACATCAGAACAATATTGCGGGTGGTATTTGCCGTAAAAGCAAGGAAAACGCAAGACCAAAGAGCAACGCGCACATTTTATAAAAGCTATGGCCTTGCAGGCGCACGGAGTTTTGAGCAGCGTTATTGGAAAGCATACTTGATTGACATTTAAAAACAGCGGTCTTTCCTCAATTAACTTCGATGCAAACCACGCATATTTAATAATCGGCGCTTATCAAACGCTTTATGATCACATCTTTGTAGACGAGAAAAAGGCATGTACATGCAGTATTAAAGTTATACCGCCCAAGTGCACGCCGATTTGGCAACCGTGCGATGTATATTTTTACCGGCAAGTGAAAATGTTCAGAAAAAAATACAAAATGCTCCCGATTAAAAAAAAAAATAACAGAGAAATTGCGCCAAGGGAAGATTCCATACAAATTCATTCTTTGATTCTTCATCAATTAAGCGCACCTGCTTTCGCGCCGATGATTAAATATGCGTGGTTTGCATCGAAGTTAATTGAGGAAAGACCGCTGTTTTTAAATGTCAATCAAGTATGCTTTCAAATAACGCTGCTCAAAACTCCGTGCGCCTGCAAGACCATAGCTTTTGTACAATGTGCGCGTTGTTCTTTGGTCTTGTGTTTTGCTTGCTATTACGACAAATACCACCTGCAATATTGTTCTGATGTAACAAGCGACCACAGTGATAGCGAGTAAGAAAAACCTGTATATTGTAATGAAAAATAATAAACTGCAGTTTCTTGTGAAAGATGTTATAATTTCTTCCTCTTTTTTTTCTGCGTGAAAAATAAAAAAGTAATAAATTCACCATATGCTTCTACAAGCAATCGATGCGCCTCAGCTGCAGATTTTTTCAATTAAAGAAGGAAAGAAGAGTTATAAAGTTCCCGCAAATGACGCTTATTCGGCTCAAAACTCGACATGTTCGTACGAAGAAAAATTATGTGAAGCTGATACAAAATTGCAAATATTTCAAGGTTATGACCTTGCCAGGTGTCCAACCTTACGATTATGACGTTTTACACCTGACAATTTCAACCATAACCTCCCGGTAGGGCCATCTATTGTCAACGGACGGAGACTTATTTGTACTCTCAATATATATATATATATATATATATATATATATATATATTTATATATATATCGGTATGCACATATCGGTAAATATCGATATATATACATACATACATACATACATACATACACACACACACACACACACACACACACACACACACACACACACACATATATATATATATATACACATCGGTAAATATATATAGGTGTATACGTTGCGGAGGTTCGATTTTCGAGATCCGGTGGCGCATTCGACACGGCGCTAGTCACCGTGTGTAAATGCACGTTTGCAGTAGGAGAGCAGAGCGTGTGCCGCGTCAGGACACGACGAAAATGCTCCGGCGCGGAACGTTGCGCGAAATACATATATTCCGTAGTTATATGTACGCTGAGCGATAACAATGAGACGGAGACAAAGCCCAGGTACAATGCTCGTGTTGAACTCGACTGATTTCGACGATTTTTGGACCCTTGCGCGCGCGTCCATCGGCCGCGAGTCTCTCACTCTCACTCTATCTCTCTCTATCGCGCGCCTAGGAAATGATTCCCGCATACGTAATGACACATCGGTACGAGAGAGAAAAAGAGAGAGAGAGAAAGCACAAAGACCGTCCCGATACTCGCAGGGATTCTCACTTTATCGCGATTCACGATATGGAATGTTCTCCGATCCATTATTTCGCCCGGACCATTTTTTTTACCTTACGAGCCTTCTTTTTCCTTCTATTATCATGCTGGTTGCGGACCGGCATAGGATCTTTCCAAAATCAGCGAGACGATGATTTTGGAAAAACATCCCGATCGTGAGACTAGGGGAAAATCCTTTGAGCACCACTGGCTGCACCTGAATAGATACATTATGCCGGGGCGGCCTATTGACGGGCGATTGTTCCCTCAACAATAACAACAATATCTGAATAGTCGCGCGAGAGCACATCTCGCGCGCTTCTGCCAAAAGGATGCAGGGTGGTGGTGGGGGTGGGGGTGGGGGTGGGGGGTGGCGACACGAGTCAGCGAGAGAGGGAGATTGCCTCGCGCCGGAAAGTATCCGGTCAATGGGTCGACCGTACGTTTCTCCGTTCTCTCCCTTATCCGTCGATTCGTTGATCGATCCAAACCGCGCTTCTCCGATTCGGCGGGAATCGATTAATCATTTATTTTCGAAACAAATCGTGAAAATGCCGCCTCAGGAGGTGCCCGCGTTCGTTTTGTCCGAATCGGTACTAGTCGAGATACCGTACGTCGGTAAAATAATGTCCCGTCGGTCAAGTAGAGTTCAACGATGCGAGCCCGAAGGCTCGTCCGTCGGGGGGTTACCGAGCGCGGTCGGTAACGCTGGCCTCCCGTTCGAATATTATTCCAACGCGTTGTCTCGTCCCAGGTAGCAGGAGACTCGTTGAGGACAAAAAAAAACTTTCTTTGACATCCCAATGGACCGTACAAAACAATTTTTTATTATCAAAGTGAAAATAATAGTCAGTCGGATACAAAGCTCGTGCAAAAAAATAAATATATAAACGGTACGTTAACGAAAAAAAAACATGACAATATAAATAAAAGACGGGCAAGATTTGTTTAGAGTTTTTGCACGTCGCGTCATCGATCCTTTGGAAATTCGTCGCCTACTTTCTTCCACGTCTTGTATCAATAAATATATACACTTGAGAAAAGACGCCACGGGTCGTTAAAAATCTATGAAAACAAGCTTTATCGAAAATAATTTCTGCGGCCTCCTTTCGGGTCGTAGGAAAAACTTTTCGCTCAATTCTCGACTGGGGCGATCGCGATTCGGATCTCTTTATCGCGGCGTGTACGACGTTGAGGTCGCGCGTGTGTTTGTTTCTGCCGTTCGCGACGCGTCACATGTTGCACCCTGTCTCGCCTCGTTAAACAAAAAAGCGAAAAAGCGATAAAAAAGATTGTCCTTCAAAATAGGTAGGGCGAGGGTTCGGTAAAGCCGCAGTGCAGGCAAACTCTCTGGAAAAGTGCAGAAACAAAAAAAAAACCCAAAAAACAAAACAGTGAATAAAAATTGGCGGGAAAGCAAGTGGAACGAAGAAATTACCGTGGGATAGTCCTCGTCGAGAGCGTTAGGTCCTAGTCGATGATGAATAGATCGGTTGGCCATGTAAGATTTCGTGTCGTTGCGCGGCATCGCCGGACTCCTCAGATTCCACGAGGGATCGTTCAAATTGTCACCGAGATTCAGTATGTCTCGTTTCTTGTGCAACGCTCGCAACAGAGTGTCAGCCTGAGGGGGAACATGTCGGTCGCGTAACAGAAGGAACACTGGCTCGCGAATTAAAATGGGAGGAAAAAAGGCGAAAAAACCGAGAAAGCCGTTTGCGGTTATTTTGTCGTTGCTGACCTTGGTCGTAGGTATTTTGGGCGAGGGCTCGCTACTCTCGGGCGTCTCGGACCTCGAGGACGCGGACGATAGGGAGGATGGTGCGCTGCTGAGGTAGCTCGATCCGGTCGTCGTCGAAGATACGAGGCTGCTTATACCGCTCGATTCGCTTCTCGTGCTTGGTGATGCTGGTCGCGGTGACGACGGTGCCTCGGTCACTGTTAATGCCGATAGCTCGCTCGGCAAAATCTTTCGATCGTTTTCGAGCGAGCACAGACTCATCAAGCCCCGAAAATCTTCCTCCTCAAAACCCGCGAGAACCAGGGCCAATGCCAGCGCCATTTTCTTTATTTTTATTTCCTTCGCGTGTCTTTTTCGGCGTAGGTACTCGGTGTGCGAGCGATGGAAAATGAAAATTTCGCGATTAAGCCGTAACGTTGTGTTTTTTTTTCCCCTCGCGAATTGTAGGATTGTGTCAACACGTTCCGTGACACATCAACGGACAGACTAAACCGTGCGTTACCAACGATCCTTTTCTTTCGGCACTCGGCAAACGCGATCGGCCTATACGTATTTCGTCTATCGCGCGCGATCGACCCCCACTGGTACGATTGCAGAAGAGACGCCGCGACGACGACCTTGTACACAGGAACAACAAGAATTTTGCCGCGAAGTGAAGCTCGGTAATTCGACTTTACGAGCACTCTCGTTCCCAACTACAGACTATTACCTACTGGAATATATATATATATATATGTATATACGTATATATATATATATATATATATATATATATATATATATATATATATATATATATATATATATATATATATATATGTATATATATATATATATATATATATATATATATATATATATATATATATATATATATATATATATATATATATATATGTAAATACACACACATATATATATATATACACGTGTGTGGTGTGTGTGTGTGTGTGTGTGCGTGTGTGTGTATTAGGGTGGCTCAATTCTGAGCTCTTTTTTCTCTTTCGTCTCGCCATCCAATTAACATTTTGGAAGAAAAAAAAATAGTCGCGGAAGCTGTGAGCGGTCAAAAAGTATTGAGAGGTCTCTCAAGCCTCCCAAAAATTCAAATTTTCATTTAGGAATCGATTTTTTTTCGTCCACTTCCTACCCATGAATTTTACCGCTTTATAATTTTAAAATTAACCTCGCGAAAGCTCCAGCCCGCCATTGAATATTTAGTGGTGGCTCAAGGTTTCCGTAATTCTGAATTTTCGCCAAAAATAAATCTCGCATGCATAATTGTATTGCCTTGTAGCATAAAAACAAAATAAATACCGAAGTGATACATTTTCTGAATAATTTGTTATAATAATTTCTAACAAAGACCAATTACACGATGTGTGTTATTATGTATTATTATGTATCATTGTATTATGGCGTCGCTTGTCACAGAGTACAGTTACGATTGGTCCGCAGTTTGACTGTCGATACCAACTGTAGGACGCATTACGATGCACCGAAAACAGCTGCCATTTCAGTTTTACGAATAAAATGACCTATAATCTTGTTTATGGACAAGAGGTTTGAAGAATCACTTTATGAGAACAAAGATATTATAATACTTGGGTTAGACATGTGAGGTAAATTTGAAAACTCTGTTTCTAAAGGAAAAAGGATTTACCGTTTTGAAAATTTTATAAAGCGTCGAATTTGTTAGTAGGAAGAGTTGAAAAAATTGCGAAAATAGGACATTTCGAAGCTCCCAAGCGACCACTAAATGTTCATTGGCCGGCTGGAGCTTTCGCAAGGTTAAATAAAAAATTACAAACCGTTAAATTCATGGGTGGGAAGTGGACGAAAAAAAAATCGATTCTTTAATGGACATTTGGATTTTTGAGAGGCTTGAGCGACCTCTAAATATTTTTGACGACTCGCAGCTTTCGCGACAATTTTTTTCTTTCTTTAAAGAACATAATTGGATGGTGAAAAAAGGGGGAAAAAATAAAGCTCAAAATTGTGCCACCCTAATATATATATAATATATACACAACCGGTCAAAAGTTTTCGGACACTTCAGATAGTTGCAAAATTATTTTAGAATAATATAATTTGTTATATAGAGCTATATAGTACCCTATAGCTATATAGCTATATAGTATCATCGTAAAATAATAAATGAAATAAATTATATTATTCTGAAGTATATGGAGTTGAAGTTTGCATCGTTGGAACGCAACGAAAATTCGGTTTTACATTTAATTTTCATTATTTTTATCATCATAGGCAATCTCTTTTTATAGATTTATCATGTAGATCGCTTTATAGATATCTTAAAAAATAGTTGGAGGCCTTTTGGAGGCGCAATCTGCCAAAAGAAATTAAATTCCTTACAGTCCAACGATGCAAACTTCAGCATCGTCTGAAGTATCCGAAAACTTTTGGCCGGCAGTGTATACATATATAGGCATATATATGGCACCCCAGTCGAGAGTCCAATGAACTGTTTTCATTCTAAGGAGTTTCGGGTAAATTGACGATCTGTTACTATTTGATTGATATTGATACAGTCAATTTTTTGCCATATACTGAATGCATCCGCTAAATTTTAATTCGCTCGTCTACGCCCTTTCTACAAAACTTACAATTGACGAAACACTTTTCAACATACGAAGATGCCTACCCTCATTGCTGAATGGCAATTACACGCACGAAATGGTGTGAAAATATGTTAAAAATGTTATAAAAAACTGCCAAATCATTTAGGACATTATGACACTGAAGACAAAATTGTCATAATGTGCTGAGTGAAAAACTGTCTAATCATCGAGTACATTATGACAATTTCGTCTCCCTTTACAGCACAACAATTAGGCATCACCCTACGTTAAAAGTGTTTCTTCAATTGTACATTTTATAGAAACGATGTAGACGATTTGGTTTAATATTTAGAAGGTGCATTCAGTATATGACGAAGAATTGACTGTATAAATCTGAATTAAATGGTAACATATAGTCAATTGTCCCGAACCTCCTTAGTTTTTTTTTGATAGCTCTTTAGTGACCTGTGGTGTCTGTTCTCAAGTCTATATATATAATATATATATAGCATGAACCAATATATATATATATATATATATATATATATATATATATATATATATATATATATATATATAACGAAATAGTGTAAAAAATGTTTAAAATGTTATGAAAAACTGTCAAATCATTCCACAATTTCACCCCCCTTACAGCATGACAATTAATTAGGCATCTTCCTATCTCAAAAACTGTCTCTTCAATTCTCAATTTTATAGAAACGATGTAGACGATCGATTAAAAATTTAGAGGGTGCATTCTGTATAAGACGCAGAATTTGTTGTATAAATTTGAATCAAATGGTAATATATCGGCAATTGTCCCGAAAATCTTTAATTTTTTTCATAGTCATTTACTAACCCGTGGCGTTTGTTCTCAAATATATATATATATATATATATATATATATATATATATATATATATATATATATATATATATATATATATATATATGTATATATGTATATCTACGTCTTTTGAGTATGCGTACTTTTCACTTTTCAAAACGCCTGTTCAGCCTCTCGTTTCCGTGATCCGAGAGAGAAAATCACCTTACCGACCGTCGGAAAACAAAGCTACCGTCGTACAGGTAACGCAGGGATTCGACTTACCATTCGTCGTTCACAGCATCCCGGAGGATAATGTACCGACCGCTTGAGGATCCTCGTACGAGTTGCCGATACAGCCGCCAGGTGGATCACACTTTTACTTCAAGCTAATGGGAAAAAATGAAGACATACGGTTTTAGGCTGCTCGAAACGGCCCGTATTTACTGGGAGATTCAGATAGAGTGAGAGGCGCGCAAGTGAGCGACGGGGGGGGGGGGGGGGGGGGGTGTCATTTTTACTGGGTGCATCGAAGAAGTGTGCGCAAACTTTTTCAAGGGCCTAGAATTGAACTGTTGGCAACATATTCGGAAGAAAAAAAAAAGATGGAGAAAGTACGCGAAGGGGTAGAAAGTAGTGGCAAATTGGCGGGGCGAACGGGTGTCCTAGCCGACCGATCCTGTGGCCCTGGCAACCGCACATGCGCCCTTATGCAACTTTTCGAGCCGCGGCCTCTCTCTCACCCCCCCCCCCCCCGGCCGCCCACATCTCCCCAACCCCCCTCTCTCCCAGGTAGTTGGGGATTGGCCCCGGAGTAACACCCCCTCATAATGGGTTCACCCGTCCGAGCGCGAGGCCTCCCGCGCGAGCTCAGCGGGAGGGCGAGCCGGAGAGATACCGTAGAGACTGTGTAAGCTCGCGCGCGCGGCAACGGCGGCAAGTGCCCGAGCGAGACGCGCTCTCTCGGAGAGGGTTAACTCAGCGGGGCAGGAGGAGGAGGAGGAGGGGAGCGAGAGAGCGAGGGGATGAAAGAGACCAACGGAAGCCATATTGATTTCCCTATGTTTCCCCCGTGTTGTTACTATAGCGCCCGGTGAGGGAGAGCGCGATCGAGTATACGCGTATACATTTCTACGTACATTCTAGACGCGCTCCGTGCGGAGTGAACGCCAACAGTCTCCCGATCCTCTCCTCCAATCGATCCCCTCAAACTTGTCATTTCTTTTTTTGTTGGGTTTTTCTACCGTTTTGACGTTTTCGCGTGATTTATCGTCGCGAGGCGCAAAGACGCGCGCGCAAGGAAGGCCTTTTGCGTATTTACAGGAGGGTAGCAGCATCTTCTGCCCTCCCGCCCTCCCCAATATACCGTGAAACGGGGTTAAATTGACATTAAGCGTAACTTTGACAGTTTTTGGGGCTACTTTAGCAGAGTGCCAAAATACGGTTTAAATGTGTTTTTTCTTCTCTCTATTGTTGCTAAAATTTGTTGCTCAAGTTTATTATAGTGTTGCTCAAGTAGATTTTCATCTAAATGATAATTATAAGACTGATTAAGTGCCTATAATAGTAACCTAGGTACTTGATATTTTTGTGTAAAATGTTCCTTTAATCAAGATGACAATTTGATTGCAAAAAATCATTGTTTTTCATTGAATTCTATGTGTAATGCATATGTTATTTTTTTTTTTTATCAAAATGATAAAACACCCTCGAGGATACTTTGATACTTATATACACACACACACACACACACACACACACACACACACACACACACACACACACACACACACACACACACACACACACACACACACACACACACACACACATATGTGTGTGTGTGTGTGTATATATCAAATCTATGAGAAAGTCAAGCCCCACAAAACCCCCACAATTATATATATATATATATATATATATATAATTGTGGGTGTTTTGTGGGGCTTGACTTTCTCATAGATTTGATAGCCAAAGGACACATTGTTCTATTGGAGCAAAAAAAGTTGGAATTTAGGATGTTAAAAAAAAAGTTACCTACAAAAAAACTTTCAAACGCTGTTCAAAGTAACCAAATTCTACGGTATGCCATGAATCGTAGCCCTGAGAGACTGGCGAAATGATTGAGACTAATTTACCGAGTGTGCTCGGGAAATTATTAGCCGAGATGGCAATGTCCCGTCTTATCGAAAGACGTTGGAAAAAACGGCACAGCCTCCCTTACGACTCACGAGTCTTCGTCGCCGCTTCCCGCGATACTTTGCGAATCAAACGACCAACGATCGAATCGCGTGACGAGGCACGATAAAGTATCGGATCCCGTAATTACGTTAAATAAACGACCTCGAGCGGAACTCGGTATTCCATCACGAAACATAATGAGCGAGGGCTGGTGGACCACGAATTTTCGTCGACCATTTATTTTCGATCTCCTCTCTCTCTCTCTCTCTCTCTCTCTCTCTCTCTCTCTCTCTCTCTCTTTCTCTCTCTGTCTCTCTCTCTCTCTCACTCTCCCTCTCTTGCTCTCTCTCGGTCTGTCCTTGGCGATTTACTCGCCCGATGTACAAGGCCGCAAAAGATGAAATATGAAGGCGGGAAGCGGTCCAGATTCGTTGGCTCGAACGTGTCTCGTGTCTCTCGTCGTTACCATCCCGAAGGGTACCTACCCTTGCGAGACGAGTAAAACGCGCGATCGCACTGCAAATCCATGTGTGTTATTTGTTACACTGAAAAAAAAAATTCGTTCATCCATCCAAAGTTCAGTTGGCTTAACAAAACGTATCTTTAAATACGTTCAACTTGATTTTTGATTGGCATAACAGAAGAGTATAGTTGGTGGTAAAATAGTATAGTGGTGTGAACTATAGCTTATTTAGCATGTCTGAGCAGCTGTTGAAACAACGAAATTTCGAGACAACAAAATGCATTTTGCACATTCAACGATTCTTTTTTTTCTCAGTGTACACGTAAGGTTTGTAATTTTAGAAATTAACAGGAGTAAATGCCACACAAAACTTCAGAAAACGCAGTTATGTGTTACAGAAAATTCAAACACTTCTGAGGTTTACTTTTACAAACTTTTATTTAACTTGCTTCATTCGTATGTCTGTCTTTCTGATTCAAAACTTGTAATCCATTTATCAAGAACTTTCTGGCATTCGATTGACCTGACATACCTATGTGTAACTTTGGTGACAATGCAATAATATAGTACTATGGAGCTGGTCTGATGATGGAGGTGGGGGCATTTCGACTCCTTAATAGCGTATACTAGGACAGTCGAGTTTGGGCTGATTAACTTTGTTGACTTCAGCACTATCCATAATTACACTATTATAAAGTTTCTCGCGAAACCTTTATGATCTACGGCAAGGTTTTTGATTACGCCGATTTCTAAATGGCATGGGGATCTGGCATGGCAAATAAATAAACAAATACTAATACTAGAAAGTATAAAATCAAATAAACTTATAAAAAAAATTTTAAACAATCTTTTATTTAAAAGGTACTGCACTGAAAAGTAAACAATATTGTTCAGTAAGAATGAAATCCAGAACAGTATAACTAAGAAAAAGGCCCTCCCTGGTCACTCATCATAGGTGAAAGTACTTAAAAGGTACATGAACGTAAATATTTAAAAAATATGAAAAATAAATTTAAAAAACTTGAGGCGTCGAACGTCACAAGTACTAATAGTAGGGTAAGTTAGTTTAGGAGGACGCACCTAAGCTTCAAAGCGGTGAAAAAAACAAACAATTACATTTCACGAATCAATTTTTATTTTAATTGAAAGAATATCTAGCATTCTATTTAAGTTATGAGCGACAATTGGGAATCTTAATTTTTTTAAAGTAACAAGCTAAAAACTACGAAATGGGATTTGCGAACTCTTAGACATATGGGCGTTTAAGAGTACGCAAGCATCAATCGACACATAAATCGCAATTAAAGTTGCCCACATTTGTATGAGCGGTGCATTTCTCATGCCACTAAGCTTTAAACTTCAAACACTCGATCCATTTCTTACATATTCTCAGATATTGGTTCTTTGTATACTTTGTATACTTGTAAAAAAAATATACTATATATATACAAAATACTATATATACTATATCTAGAAAATATTATATAAATATATAGGGCATTCCACGCAATTTCACCTAGCCCGTCACCCTAACCACTTTTGGTTTTCCTAAATTTTGTTGTAACATTGTACCCCATGAAAGGAATATCCACACCAATTTTTATATTGTTATCTCTCCTCTTTTAGGAGTTATAATTTTCAAAAAAATGTCTATTTCTGAAGTTTCGGAAACGTTAAAACGCTAATAACTCCTGAACTAATTGAGATATCGACAAATATCACTATGTCATTTATTTTTATTTTGAAGCATACTATCGTTAGACAATACGGAAAAATTATCAATTATCAATGACAACGTTTTTTTCTTCTTCTAAAGTGAATACTATTTTTTTTTTAATGATTGCCGCTTGTCATTTTTTTTAATTCTCTAAAATAGAGTGACCCATTCTATGATTTTTAAGACTGGTCTCATCGTGGGTCCATTTTTTCTTCTATTTTTCTTCGAATCACGAACAATGCTATTAATGATTTTGTGATTTCCAATTCGGCTTTGTCAGGCCTGAAACGGTTTATTTTTCATTTGTGCTGAATGTAACGAAAAAATGTCTTTTTATTCAAAATAATTATTTTGTGTTAAATTCCGCACAAACTAAAAATAAAGCGTTTCAGGCTTGACGAAGCCGAATTGGAAATCACAAAGTCATTGATAGCATAATTGGAGATTAAAATGATAAAAGTCTTGCGAAATAAAAAAAATTCAGAAAGGAATCGACAATTTTTGGTAAATTATAACTCCGAAAAGAGAAAAGATAAGGACCGAAAAATTGGTGTGGATATTCATTTTATGGGGTACAATCTTACAAAAAATCAGGAAAACAAAAAATGGTCGGGGTCACGGGCTAGGCGAAATGGCGTGGAATGTCCCATATATATAAAATATATACTATTTCTATAAAATACTATATATACAGGGTGAGGCACATATAGTGTTACGGAGCAATAGCACGCAAACTATTGATCATATCCAAAAATGGTTCCGACCAAAGTTTCAGTGTTCGAGAAGGCCGTCGTACTGGACCACCCTATTTTTTTATCGGCGGAGGCGCTGAAGCTACGTCAAAGTAAACTCCACTTGTTTAAATGGAATGGTACATTTTTTCTTCAACCTTCTTGTGGAGCACCTCAAGCCGCATAAAAAACATTAGGCGGTCAAAGTCGTTCAAGGTCGTTTAAACAAACATGACTGTTACTGCCATTTATTGATGAGATGCAAAATTACTTTCATTTTGAACCTTAGTACGAAATTACGGCGTACGAAATTAATAGTTGTTTTTGAAGAAAGTAAATTGCGTATCGTCCTTGTAATGCTTCGAAAATGTAAAAAATGAATAAGAAATTGCAACCAAAATTTCAAAACTTACCTAGCCTCTCCGTTTTATTTCACTTTGGATTTTTTTTGTCAGTAACCCTTACCCTATGAGGCGGTCTAAACACAGGAGAAGTTAGCTTCAATTAGCAAACCGTTTCGTCATTAGCATAACAGCGTACTCTTATCGCCTGCGTACTCCTATACCAGCTTACCCTACTTTTAAATTTCTGAAAAAAAGATTCAAGCTTTTAAAAGTTGTCTTTCATATTTGAAAAATATCCATGTTAATGTATCTTTTAAGTACTTGTACCTATGATGAGTGACGAAGGAAGAGACTTTTTTTGTAGTTGTGCTGTTTTTGTTTTCAATTTTACTGAACATTATTTTTTACTTTTTAGTACAGTACCTTTTAAATAAAAGCTTGTGTTTAAAAAGTTTTTTTACGTTCATTTTTTTAAAAACTTCACCCGAATTAAATTGTAACATGCTTTTGATGTCTTATTCAAAAGATGCAATACGTGTAATTGCAAACGTGCAACCCGTTTAGATATCAAATGTGTCTTAAACAATGTATTTATGTGTGTTACAGTAAGCTTAAACACCTTTATGCGTATTTGTAAACGGTTGATCCGAATTAAGTATCTGGAAATTTACATGTCAATTGTGAAATACCAAACACAATATATATATATATATATATATATATATATATATATATATATATATATATATATATATATATATACATTGTGTTTGGTATATATATATATAATTCCTCTCTCTCACTCCCTCCATTTGAGGTAAAAAACCCTTCGATGTGCACACACACACACACACACACACACACACACACACACACACACACACACACACACACACACACACGCCCGCACGCGCACAATGTATGCGAAAAATGTGTATCATGATATTTGATAAAACTCTCTAATTATCACAATGACATTAACCAATTGATACAGTCTATGTGATACAACAAATAATTATACACGGACAAAACAGGGGTCTCGAAGTTTAGAATTAATACTATGCTTCTAAAAAAAATATCATTAAATATAAAAAAGTATTGAATGGAAGATAAAAATTGTTATTATGGTATAGTAATAATGAAGAAATTTAAATTTTAACCTACGATATGGCACGTAAACTGATACAAATAATACATTTTATTCGGAATATTGTAATTTTTTGTAGTATTCAAAAAATATTTTGCCTACGTGATTGGAACAATTAATTTCCAGTATTCTACAAAAAGTACGGTATAAAGAGTCACATTTTACTAATAACTTCGTAATATTTTTCGCTATACGCCGAAGATTTTTGCTATGCTTATAGTGAAATCTATGCATACGCGAAGATTCATGCTATACGTATAGTAAAATCCATATGAAAATATAGCATATAGGACTCGCGCCTATGCGAGAATAGTTTTAAATGTAATATGCACGCATCATTTTTACTATACGGTGTGAGAATCATTTTTACATTTCTATAACAACAAGCCTGAGAATTTCGAACTGGCAGTAAACTGCTATACTTTTCTAGCGCTGAATATTAGAATTCTGGCAACCAGTGTAAGAATTTGAGGCCGTATTTTTCTCCGTGTAGGAAACAATTTGATCTCTTGTTTCATATCTGCGATTGAAATTCTACAGAAACTTAGGTACCGTAGGGGCAGCGTGTGTAGTATAGGCAGATAGAATGTAGGTTCGATTCCATGTGCAGGCGAAATATTTTCTTCGAGAAAAATCATTTCGCGAGGTTAGGAAATTAATTATGATACAAAATCATTAAGGCGTGTAATTACATAAATAAGGTCGAACTCTGAATGACGTATTTTATTTCATTATGTTTTTTTGAAATATTCGATGCATTTAGTAGACGGGCTGTGATGCCTCGAACCAACACCCATGCAGGCTATAAAAACTAATCAAACAACACACCTAATACGCATGGAAATATTACCCTCGAGTATGTAATATGAACCGCCAAAAACGAATCCCGAAATTACACACGCGGAAATGTGTAAAAAGTGACCACATGCGTAACCGTGTCAAAACATTTGGATTTGCAGTGCGGGCGCTCGGCTCGACCCGCTATTTTGTTGCTCGCGGTGTGGCCCAAAGAATACTCGCGGGTAGATGTTTCGGGAAGCGTGTACGCGAATCAACCTGTCCTTTATTACTTTGAAAAAAATTATATTCTCTTCCTTCTTCTTCGTTGGCTTTTTTTCGCGTGATGTTTTGGACATTATAGCCCGTTGGCTTTGGCACGAGTAACACCGGGGGGAGTTTGGTAATTCGTTATCTTCGGAGGAAAGGCACACCTGGGTGGTCCAGTGGAACATGAAAAACGTACGGCGATTCTCGTACGTCAGCTGGAAATTTTCTCAGATAGCTCCCTCCGCCCGCTCTTACTGGCTGGCTCCCCATACGGGGGGAGCCATACGGGGAGCAGCCGGTTCTCGTTGAGGCGAGAGGGAGCGCGCTTCGAAGATTCGAGACACGCGCGGTTACATGGGAAAACTTATTGCGGTTGTTAGCCGATGATGCATGCCACGATAATAGCTTCGATGGAAGGAGCTTACGAGAGTGGGGGACCTTTGGCGAAGATCGAAACTCAAAGGTCCTATATAGGGCTGCGGGAGGGGGGGGGGGGGGGGGGGGGGGTGCGTTTGCATATCGCTCGTTAACTGTGCGCTTCACATATTTCGAGATAGGTTTTTTCACCTCACAGTTTTCCGGTATAGTTCCCGGGCTGCTCGTCTCGTCTACCACCGTTACCGATCATCCCCGCCAAGGTGGTTAATGAAAAGACACGCACGCATCCTGCGCCGGAGAAACTATGAGAAAACGCGATTGCATTGTTTTGCCGCGTGTTGGGTGGCCGTGCGTGGGAGATGGGGAGCGCGTGTTGTCAAAACATTGCCAGAGCAGGCATCATTCTCCATGGGAGAACAAGTTGCACGCGATCATCGTATCGCGGGTCTACCCCCGAAAATGGTGCGCGCTTGGGAGGGATTATCGTACGAGTAAAACGGTGAGCCTTTTTGTTGCTGTTAATAAGCCAACGGAGCGCATCAAGATGATCCGCGTAGGGTAGGCAGCTAGTTCAGCATAGAGGCAAGTTGGGCAATTGAAATTTTTTTAAATAACTAAGCACCCATGTAGGTTTCGCCAATCGAACCGTAACGGCCAATACTTGGACCAATGTTGGCGCAGCGATAATCGATTACCCAATTGTACGCCAATGCTCGGCTGGGTATTGACTAGCCAACATTGGTTTGCCGATACGAGGCCAATGTTCAGCTGAATATAGACTCGCTAATCATTGGCTTGTCGATCCGAGGCCGATGTTTGGCGAAGTATAGACTCGCTAATCATTGGCTTGTCGATACGCGGCCAAACATAGACTCGCTAATCATTGGCTCGTCGATACGAGGCCGATGTTTGGCGAAGTATAGACTGGCCAATCATTGGTTTGCCAATACGAGGCCAATGTTCGGCCAAATATAGACTCGCCAATCATTGGTTTGCCGATACGAGGCCAATGCTCGCCCAAATAAAGGCTCTCAATCATTGGCTTATCGATACGAGGTCGATGTTTGGCGAAGTATGAACTCGCCAATCATGTTTTTGCCGACACGAGCTCAATGTTCGGCAAAATATAGACTCGCTAATGATTGGCTTGTCGATAAGAGGCCAATGTTTGGTGAAGTATACACTCGCCAATGTTGGTTCGCTGATACGAGGCCAATGTTCGGCCGAGTAACACATGATCGAACCGCAATTAGTATATTGACGATTCATTGTTTCGCGTCGAAGTCATTGAGTGACGAGATAAACCCTTTTTACGAGTACATTGAACATTACTCTTAACAAATATACTACCAAATCAATGCACTCATTGTTGGCCGATTCTCGAACGAGCTCATACGCGATACTCTGCCGATTTTTATGAACCAACCTACACTGACAGAAAAATTCGATTAATATTAACTAACCGCATCTATTTTTTGTTTGTTTGAATTAACTAGATTTTTCGTGAAATCAATTTTTTTCTATTGCATTCCATTATTGGAATTACTCATTTTCAATATATTTATTTATTCAAATTAAACTTGAACCAATGAACTAATGGTCTGTCTTTGTTGCAACACACATATCAAAGGGTTGTGGGGGTAGAGAGGGCAGAGAGAGAGGAGTTATACACACACACACACACACACACACACACACACACACACACACACACACACACACACACACACACACACACACACACACACACACACACACACGCGTGCACGCACGCACGCACGCACGCACGCACACACACACACACACACACATAGAAAAATTCGATTAATATTAACTAACCGCATCTATTTTTTGTTTGTTTGAATTAACTAGATTTTTCGTGAAATCAATTTTTTCCTATTGCATTCCATTATTGGAATTATTCATTTTCAATATATTTATTTATTCAAATTAAACTTGAACCAATGAACTAATGGTCTGTCTTTGTTGCAACACACATATCAAAGGGTTGTGGGGGTAGAGAGGGCAGAGAGAGAGGAGTTATACACACACACACACACACACACACACACACACACACACGCACACACGCACGCACGCACGCACGCACGCACGCACGCACGCACGCACACACACACACACACACACACACACACACACATATATATATATATGTAGGTTATGTTTGAAAATGCTATAACATGTAATTCGATAAAACTCTCTAATTATCACAATGATATTAGCTAATTGATATAGTTTATGTGATACAAGTAATGATGAGAATCCATTTGGTCTCTTATGCCATATCTGCGATTCAGATGCTACAAGCACTCGGTAGCATAGGGACAGCGTGCGTAGCTATGAGTAGCTAGGTTCAAGGTTCGAGTCCCATATAAGTGACATATTTTCTTCGAACTAATCGTTTCCAAAGACCAGGCAATGACGAATTGAAATATAAAAATAATTAATTTTTTTCTTTGGCAGCGCAGCACCAGTTTTGGTGCTCTATATCGGGTCACAATTATCCGCCAAGACTCGGTTGATATTGAATCTTGACGGGGACTTATTGTTGGCCGATTCTCGAATGAACTCCTACGCGATGCTCGGCCGATTCTCATAGGCCATGCCAGGGCCAATATTGATTGCGAATATCGGGCCGCTCTTATCATCCGAGGCTCGGTCGATGATCGGGCCAAGCTCGAATGCCAATGTTGGCCAGCTCGGCGTCGAGCATCGGCCAATCGTTGGCCACTACCGATCACCCTACATGGGTAGCCATTTACACACTCAAAGTGTGTAAAAACAACACACTTATTTTTGCATCGGAATGCGTTTCATTCATCGTTTATCTGATTTTTTTTGAAATTTTTAACGATTTCCATCCGTCTACAATAAACTGCTTGAGATAAAAATGTATCTACGATATGTTGGAACGGTTGAAAGAGATGAACACGGAGTCAAAGAAGAAATATACAGGATGTTAGGTAGGTCGATTCGAAGCCTTGAGAGGGTGATAGGTCACCTCGTTAGGAACATATCCAACCGAGGTTACCTTAGTCCAAAGTCTAAGGATTTCGAGTTATCATGGTAGATATGATTTTTGGAAAATTTCCCAAAATTAGGTACTAACTCGTTCATAATGTTCAAACAGACAATAATTGGCAACTAAAAACTTATTTGCCTCTTAGCTAAATGTGTATTCAATCGACAAACACCGATACAATCATCTGTATCCACACAACTAACTAAATGGGACGCGTTGAATAATTAAAAACGTGTCAAAAAAATAAATATACCTCTTATGTTAATGCTATTTGAAAAAAAAGCATTAACATACTTTGAACACACGTCAAACACGTTTTTGCCGTGTAAGTGTTGGAATTTTACGTATTTATTGAGCAATCGATTAAAAATGGCCGCGAAGCCATTTTTACATAACCTAACTTTTATTTGGAGAAGTCGGGTCGGGGCTTGTTGAGCAGGCGTTTCCAAACTTGCCTCACTATAATATGTTCACTGCAACAAGTAAGATTTTAGTTTTTTTTTCATTGCGGATTAGGATGTAGACATCAAAGAGAAAGACTTCAAGGGGACCTACGTTTGTGTCAATTGCGATAGCGACAATGATGATTAGTGATGATTAACCCTCCATTCGTATTTTTGATCTCAGAATTAATTACTAAACTCATATGAATAAGTTAACTACTTGGTAATTACTGTTCACAATTTAATTTTAAGTACAAAGAGTGTAATAATATAAAAAGGTTCAGAATAGGTTGTTTGATTTGTTTTTTTTCCTCTTATTTTATTAAAAAAAAAATTTCGCTAAATAATTAGCACTGAAGCTTTATGTGATGAATAGCCTGAATATATGATTGTAAGCGGCAATTTTATTTGGCATTTCGATGATTTCCGTACCACCATTGAGCCAAATCCTTCCATTGTTCAACTTGCCTCATACCCTTACTCAACTTACCCCACCCATGGGGTAAGTTGACCAACTCGGAACTTGTTTGCATTTATGACAATAACTTCTAAACCACATCTGGAATAGGGTTTTTTTGAATCTGGAGATGTTCTCAGCAGGAAAAATTACTTACCGTAAAATGGGGTTACTTTGAACAGGTTTTGGAAGTTCGTTGTAAGTACCTTTTTTAACATCTTAAATTCCATTTTTTTTGCTCCAATAAAACAATGTGTCCTTTGGCTATCAAATGTATAAAGGCAAGCCCCCCCCTCTAAAATTGTATTCCTTTTTTTAAGCGTTACAGTAACCTCGACTGTGGGCTTTCTTTGACAAGGCATTGAAATGCAACTCATGTCAAAGACTAAGGGTTACTTTGACATAATTTCGAGAAAAAAAAATTAATATTGTATGCATTATACATGGGATTCAATGAGAAACAACGATTTTTTTGCAATCAAATTGTCATCTTTCTTAAGGAAACATTTTATATAAAAATATCAAGTACTTAGGGTAATATTATAGGCACTTTGTCAGTCTTATAATTATCGTTAAGGTCAAAATCAACTTGAGCAACGTTACAATCAACTTTAGCAACATTATAATGAACTCGAATAACAAATTTAAACACAATTAAATGCGCACACATTTAAACCGTATTTTTGGCGCTCTGTTAAAGTAGCTCCAACAACTGTAAAAGTAATACTCAATGTCAATTTAACCCCGTTTTACGGTATGTAGCAGTGCAAGTATCAAGTAAATCTGAAGCGCCTTTTAAGAGTTACGACGGATTGAAAAAATGCTCAACTAGCCCCCTCTCCCTACACTATACTCATAAGGAACATCCTTCAGGTGACACCCTTCGATTTTGTTGAAATTTGGATATGTTATGAAACACCGAAAAGTAAGCGATATGTATTTTTTTTATCGGCGGAAAACGGTTTAAAAGACTGAAACGCACCCTAAAAAATGGGGTTGTTTTTCGTTTTTCGTCGATAACGTTTTAACGGAACGAGATATTAAAAAATTTGAAATTGAAACGATGTTTATTTTTTTTGTGCACTATACATTGGAGATGAGAACGATAACGTTATCGACGAAAAACGAAAAATACCCCTATTTTCGAGGGTTCGTTTCACCCCTTAAAACCGTTTTTCCGCGGATAAAAAAAATCCGTATCGCTTACTCTCCGGTGCTTCATAACATATCGAAATTTCAACAAAATCGAAGGGTCTCCCCTGAGGTATGTTCCTTGTCAGGCTATTAGCGATTTTCGGTGCCCCAAGAGTAAAGTGAATACAAAGTACTAAGTTGAAAAGTTCGGCGCGTAAGGTCCATCTGGTCGCGGGCCTGTTGGCGCATACTTGGTGACTGTAAAGTCGCAAATTGGAGGGTCAGGGAGTGCGATGAAGAGAAAGGAGGAGGAGGAGAAGGAAGAGGAGAAGCGAGTAAAGAGTCGGCTCTCTGCGCGCAATATCGCTCCTGGCTTGATCCCCGGCAATCCCACGAAACAAGCCTCTCGAATGAGCGCACGCCTGACTCGCTTGGCACCGTATTCGGCTCAACGAGCACAAAAAGCCGAGAGTTTGCACAAACGAAACGACCAGATGTCCAAGTGAATATTTTACGGAGTTGGTCGGTCCAACGTTGAAGAACGACTGCGACGCGAAAGGGCTGCTGCTCCATGTCCCATACGCATGTACACGCTTCTTTACGACAAACGCCACTTCTCACATTTTTCGATCACCAAACTCGTACGCTTTTTTCCTAATCATCTCTTTTTTTTTGCTCGAGCCAACGAATAAACATTCCCTTTGTACGAAAAAAGAAGAAGAAGAAGTTAAAATGGGAGAGGAAGAGGGGGGTAATCCCTCGCGACGAGACGTACGTTCTTTCGAACCCTCACCGATACGCAGCCAGGATTATCACGGGCTATCATATGGAGGGGGGGATACACACTCTTTGGCGAAAAGCATAGCGCGCGAGATTGCTCTCGAGGAGTGGAAGCGGCGAGCGACAAGTCGTGATATGGAAAAAGAAAGGGAGAGATAAATCGGCAGAGTGGGAGCGAGAGAGAGAAGTCCATGGTTACCGCGGGGCTCTTCGAGTGGGACTCCCGGGGGTTTGCGGAGTACCGCCAAATCCACCGCAAATGCTCTCGAGTACTTCTTGGTCGGACGTGAGCGCGCGCAAGGGCCGAGAGAGAAAGAGAGAGAGAGAGCGAGAGAGAGAGAGAAAGAGAGAAAGAGAGAGAGAGAGAGAGAGAGAGAGAGAAAGAGAGAGGGAGCGAAAAAAAGAGTAGCGCGTGGTACTTGAACTAGTTGGGGACCACCGAGTGGCTCGGTTGGTTGGCTCTACGCAAGCCACTACCGCTCTCTAGCGGAGAGAGCGGACTCGGCCAAAGTGGCGGTCGAGAGAGAGAGAGAGAGAGAAAGAGAGAAGAGCAAAGACGTGAGAAGAGGGCGCTAGAGGGAGAGAGCGTCTACCCTCAGAGACAAAGAGAGTACGATGAGATGGTAAAACGAGGGGAAATTTAAAAATGGCGATGGAGGGGTCTCCCTTGGAGATAACGAAAAATTATGAACATGTTGCATGTTTTTTTTTTTTGGCGATTAAGAAAGAAAAAATAGGCGCGATCCGCGCGCGTTTTTTTCCCGTGGTTGGGTCACCGAGTTGGCATGGCGTGTGGAAAAAAAGCCGTTTATTTGCCACAAGAGAGGTATATGAAGAAGCATATACCGGACAGTTGCTTAAGTTACCCCCACTTGCGATTTTGAAAAAATCGATTTTTTTTTATTGCATTTTTTTGAAGTATTAGTATCTGAGAATATGTTCTAAAAATTTCAAGTCGATCCGAACAAAATTGACTGAGATATGAGCGTTGAAAGAGAAGAATTCGCGTTGAAAGAGCATTGAAAGGGTAACTTTAAACGCGTTTTTCTCAAAATGGCATTTCTGAAGTCGGTAACCAAGATTACTCGAACACTAATGAACCGATCTTCTTGAAATTTTGCAGGCTTATTTAATACATAAAAATGTAGTCTTTAATCGTTTGATTTTTTTTTGAAAAAATGGCCGTTTTATAGCCAAAAAACGGCCGTTTTTTTTCGTTAAAATCGAACCATTAACTTTGACTGTCCGCCATTTTGTGAAAAATGAATATTTTTAAAAATCCTTCGATTAAAGACTAGTTTATACTTATATTTGACTAAATCTATCCGCATTTTTTCTTCAGATGATCCACTTCGCCGCAATGTCGGTCACCGCAAACCGTGTATATAAAAACATTATTTCATTGACGGCCATTTGCCACTAAACAATGTAATATTTTTCAATAAAAAAATTACTGAAAGTTCTTCAAGATGTGTTCTTTAAGATGGTATATTGATCGATCAAAAAAGTTTTGTAGTTTTCTTGAAAAAAATTCATGAAAAAGCCCTTTTTCGTTGCGCTACAAGTGGGGGTAACGCCTTAATATCGGATAATGGACTATCTCGAGTTTGACTGTAGCGACATCTGTTTTTTATTTTATATACTAATAACTAGCCGTAAGATGTCACCACTGCAAAACTTTTGGCTGCCGAGTAAAAAATGGCACAACAGTGAACTGACGTTACTTATCGCCAGCGCAAAAAAAAATCGTTTGTCAAAGAATGTTATTTTCGTTGAGGTAAATCCAAATAATTTGTTTTTGTTATTTTTTATGAACTATAGCATTTTTTTACTTTATTAATATACAATGTTCGCAAAAACAGCAATATGTTTAAAAAATTACTGCTTATATTCAGCCAGGTCAAATCTTAATATAGGATACTTAAGGGACCAGTCCACTTTGGAGCCACGAAAAAGGCTATTTTCGCCATTTTTTTTTGAGGATTTTATAAAAGATATGAATATAAAAGTTGTTGGGCTTGATAAATAAAGTCTTGAAATACATTTAAAAAAAAAACAATTTAATTCATATTTATTCATTTTTAAGTACAAAAACTATAGTTTAACGTAACGCCTCAAAAATAAGTGGGCTAGGTAGCTCTATCACAACTCGGCAACGGCTTGTCTGAAACAAAAAAATCAAAGTCCATTAGATTCAGTATGACACCAGCTACAAAATGGCCCTCGGATATAAAGTTTTATCAATAAATAAAAAATGGCAGATGAAAAACGAAAAAAGTTTAAAAAAAACGCGTTTTTTCGCAGTTTTTTGCACAAAAAAGAGTAAGAATCAAAATTTTAAAACTATCGAGGGTCATCTTGTTGCGAATCATGTTTATAATATGTGATTCAATTTTCCAGAGAATCGGTTTATTAGTTTTGGAGATACGATGGAGCTAGATTTTGAAAACGTTGTTTCGAGAAAAACGCGTTTGAAGTTTATACTATGAAAAACTCGAACCTAAACTCAATCGGCAATTCCTGCACCGTACTCAGGATCACATCATCATCGATCGATCCCTTCAAGTCTTTATTGCTTTCGATTTTTTGAAATTTTCAAAGTGGACTGGCCCCTTAATGGAGCCTAATATTGGATATCCGTTTGTGCCAAAATGTTTCTACCTAATCAAAATTTAACTCATAAAGACTGATTGATAATAATTACAAAGTTGAAATAATCAACATTTTGTTTTGTTTTATATAAAAGCAGTCCCTTAATAGCGGATAAAAAAGGAGGTTGGGCCCTTATATCGGATATCCGATTATAGGCAATCTTTTTCGAAACCATGATTTCCGTAATATTTTGTAGAACATATTGTAGAGCCAGCAAAGAGTACGCACTTTACAAACTTTTATTTCTAGAAAAATCAATTCTGATAATACACTTTGTACATCTTATTTACATTAAGCTTTGGTCATTTAGGATTATTATTTTGAATAAAAATCTTTAGTAACAATCTCGAAAAATATTTAAAAAAAAAAAAAAAACAATTGGTAGTCATAAAATTGGAAATAAATCCCTTAACGGGTCATACGCAGTTAGAAATGTCAAAAAATCGAATTTTTTTTATTGCATTTTCGGAATGTACAAATATTTGAGTATATTCTCCGAAAATTTCAAATCGATCCAGCGAATGTTCTGGATACACACATATTGGTAAGGACGCTCGGAGCGCTACAAAGTGAGCGCCCGAACTTTAAACGCGTTTTTCTCACAACGGTGTTTTCAAAGTCGGTGAGCCCGATTTCTCAAAAACGGCTCAACCGATCGGTTTGCAATTTTAACACAACCTTGTCAGATATATTCTTCAGGTATCGATCGAACGAATAAGATTTCCGATAATTATTTCTATTTATTTTCAACGATTTAACGAAAAAAAATTGGTCGAAAATCGAAATTGTTTCTTTCCGGAGCCACGATTTTGTCAAAAATGAAAATTTCGACGATTCCTTCGATCAATACCTGGATTCCTCCATCCCCTAAAAGGATCTTTTTGGTTTTTTTTTTTCATTTTAGATAATCCAAATCGGAGATACGTTGCTCACCGCCGGACACTTTTTTTTCGGGGACCTCCAGGAGACTTTCTACAGGAGCAATGTTAATGATTATTTTTTTAAATAAAAAATGCCAATCTAAAGCTAAAAGATGCCACTACACTGCCTAATACTTTTCGTTTTGCCCAAATGAAATCCTTTGCCAGAAAAAATTCGTGAAAAAACGACTTTTTTTGGCCTTGCAACTGCGTAAACGCCTTAACGAAGCGAGTTGTTGTCCAACGCCTTGACACGACACCAGCTACTGGCAGGTTAGGTGGTATTGCCAACACAAGAACAAAATAAAACAATTAAAAGCATTGCGTACTCTTTGGTAGTGCGCTCTCTTTGGTGGCTCTATCCCGATGTAACTCGAAATATTTACACGTAACGTGTAAAATAATTATAAGCATCTTCTTGTATGTGACATGCGGGTGATCAAATCGTAAAATTTGAAAGTAATGGCAATTGTTTTTTTTTCTTTTCAATTTCAAACAAAAGTATCCGATGTATGGTGGCTCTTCCCTAGTATATCGGTAGGAATCGTCGAAAGCTCCTTGTGTACATAGCTCTCTCGCGTTGCGTGTGTAGCACGCTAGGAGCGCGGCAGCTACCGACAAGGTACACAGTTGCCCGAGTACATACTCTCGGGGATGTACGCGCGCGCGGGCAATCGTATCAGCCCGATGTTCCGCGTATATAGAAAGGTGGCTGAGCGCGGGGAAGGATCGCGGGAGGGTTGCTACTGGATGTAACAAAATCAATAGAGGGGTGGCGCGTCGGAGTAGGCGAGGAGGTGGAGTTGTTGTACGAGAGCATGCGCACCGAGCACTCTCTCCCTCTCTCTCTCTCCTCTCTTTTCTCTCTCTCTCTCTCTCTCTCTCTCTCTCTCTCTCTCTCTCTCTCTCTCTCTCTCGCGAAAATATCG
Organism: Ophion ellenae; assembly: GCA_963210295.1. NCBI lineage: Eukaryota > Metazoa > Arthropoda > Insecta > Hymenoptera > Ichneumonidae > Ophion > Ophion ellenae. The sequence continues at coordinate 9,543,648 of OY723397.1, forward strand.
CGCTTCCAGTCTCCGACGATCCGGGAGAGGCTGCCTGCTGCCCCGTTGAGGCGACGGACTGCGATGGAGAGTCCTCTCTCGTTGCTCGCGCTTCCCTGACCTCCCGCTCCACCTTTCCGATCGGCCCTCTCTCGTCGGACGTACACCATCGACCAAACTTGACCCGTGCCGCCGTGCTTCCACTCTGCTTCTTTCCTCCCCCCCCCCTTTTTTTCCTCTCCTCTGCCTTGTAGATACACGCGTGAAACTTTCAACCCATTTTGCCCAACAACTTCGAATCGCGATAGTTTCTCTCTCCCTCACTACAAATACTTGTTTACGCGCAATTATCGCAACGCCGACAGCAGTTTTGCGTCGAGGCCAAAGAGAGCGGGACTCTTGAATATGTCCCAAATGAGAGATAATTCGGGACAGGAGGGTCCCGAAGGAATTTTTGCCAAGAATTCTCCGACACCCTCGACGGGGCTGCTGAAATGTACGGGCACGGGTAGATGGGGCGGGGTTGCTCTCGTAAGTGCGCGCGATATTCCATTATCGGCCCCGACGAGTTCTCGTTAGACGTATGTACGAGAGGGTGGCGTGAAACGTATTTATCGCCACGGGAACAAACGCCTTGATTCCCGTTGCCGTCAGATACGCAGGGGCCAACGATCAGACCGGCTCTCTCTCTCTCTTTCTCTCTCTCTCTTACCCGCATCGGCCAAATATTTTTTCAAATCTCGACGCGCGCGAAACGATTTTTTTTTGTTTCTTTTTTTCTCTCATACTCGGCGAAACAATGGAACGGCGTGAAAGCACCCGCGGAGTGCGCGGAGGCTTCCCGCGAGAGAAAGAGAGAGAGAGAGACAGAGAGAGAGAGAGAGAGAGAGAGAGAGAGAGAGAGAGAGAGAGAGAGAGAGAGAGAGAGAGTGGGACGGAGCCGCGAGAATTGTGAATGAGTGACCTTGAGAAGGCACGAGAGAAGCCGTTGGATTCGCGAAAGAACAAAGAGGGCTCTGTCGTTCTTTGTCCGAAAAGGTACACCGCCCCCCTCCGTCCTACGGCCTGTTCGAAACGCACTCGCGCTTCCTAGTTCATCAGACTCGTCGATCCACTTTTAAACACTCTTGATTCTTTTTATTGCATTGCTTCGTTAACGGGTTAGGTACACCTAGCTGGTGGCCGGAAAAAAGAGGAACTTTCGTGATTTTTGGTCTGCGTACGCGTGGGCAGGATTTAAATTTTCAAATTTTACTTTAAAGAGTATGGCTTCAAGGGGAAAGATACCTTTAGGCGAGAAAAACATTTGCCGATTTTCATGATTTTTTTTTAAAGGGAAGATTTCTTTACCATTTTTGTGACTTAGGGTTCTGTTTTATTACTACGTTTGGCTGTTACATGGTATTAAAAAAAATGTAATGGCAGAGTTATGGCACGGTCTTCAAAACTGCTTTTTCAAAACTGGCGTGATGTATAGCTGGAAAAACGAATCGACCGATTCTGATGAAATTTGGTATGAATCTTTCTAACCTTATTGTCTAAAACTGGAACCTACATGTTTTTGAAAATTAGAGAGGAACGACATTGACAACGCAGCGGATATTACTTTTGCGACCACCGAACCAAATGTATGTGACGACGAGAGTGATTACCTACCCGCACACTGAGAAAAAAATCATTGATCCAATATCATCGGTGTTGTTGAATGAAATTTCGTTGATTCAATTGTAAAATTGTTGGTGTAAATGATCGGATTTATTAGTCCAAACAAAACGCTATTGACTTTAATAACATGATAAAATTAAAAGTTTTTTTTTCATTCAAAAGATATATTGTTAGCCGAGAACAATATATTATGGAAACTATCTAAAAAATTATCGCGAACAAATTATATAGTTTTGAATGTATTTTCTGCAACGAACAAAAAAAGTGTTTACATTCATAACATGAATATTTTTGATTCGAGTACACAAGAAATATTAAATTTCGCTCGTTTGATTCAGATACAATTTCTAATGAATAAATATGTTATTTAATTTTTTTCACCATATCTCATATTGAGTTTCAAGTACATTATTCGTTAAAATATTAATATTTTATTTTGGTTGACAAATATTAAGCAAATGTCTGCATTGGTTAAAAAATTATGCGAAAATAAGTTTTTTTTCTTGCGCATTTGGTTGAAAAATTCAACCAAATCATGACCGAGCGCCACCGAAATTAAAGGTGGGAGGAAACCCGTAGTTAGCGGAGTAACCGCTAGAAGCCGCACGCGCGCTCGCTTCTCGTAAGCGTAGCGCGAACCAAAAGTTTAATTGAACGTCAGAGAAACTCCAAAGAGTATCGCTTCTTGGCCTGTGTGGCTGAGATCAAAGTGTAGTATCTGTTCTTATCAGTTGAATATCTGACCTCCTTTCCATGGATATTCCATTGGATATCTGATATTTTCATTCACTATTATCGTGGATGATTATTCTAATGTTCACTTTTTATGTAAGATTTAAAACAAATTGAAAAACTTCCAATTATTAATATATTCTTTTGATTGCACTGAACATTTGATTAATCGAATATTATATTTTTTCTACCGGAGACCAAATGCGTTGCTATAGATGACACCTGTACTTGGTGGCAAAAAAATACCATTATTTCGGATCCATATTGTTCATATTTCAATCATGATATACCGTCGTCTCTATCTCATACTAGTTGCATGATATGCACTTTTGATATTGTACGGAGTACGAAAATGGTACGCCCAATGGCGTATTCGTTTTGATGTAGTAAATAAATAATCCATTCTATTGATTAAATTTTTGTACGAAATAAAAATTGTTGTAGCAATCGCTTAGTTATTTCATCCATAAATCTAGATTGTATATAGAATGTATATAGATTGTATATAGAATGAGTTCAATGGATAATCATTTTATTTTAAGGATAATGGAAATATGGAGAGAACAGAAGAGATTTTCAAATAAAACCATATGTTATTAAAATCAATCACATTTCCCAATCTTTTATAGTATAGTAACAATGTCATATATCCAGCACTCCATACTGAGCACTCCGTGATCAGACATTTAATTGGGCCCACTAATGTATTTTTTAAATTCAATTTGTTTTTTTTCTCAGTGCAGAAAAAAAGTTTTTTTTTTGTGACATAACAATTATGTATTCATTAAAATAAGAATTACTGTCAATTAAATAAGGTTAACGTATTATACGCTTATCTTTCCAATGTAAGATCATTGGTAGCTCGTTCCCGTGAATATTACAGGTAAACAACAATTATTGGGTTAAATACTGAGAAATCCCGATTTTTATTCAATCGAAAAAAATCGAAAAACTCGGTTTAAAAAAAACCGTGTTTTTCAAAAAACAATCTGTGGTGGTCGCAAAACACTTTTATGGGAGAAACTTTAGGAAACATTCCTGGTAATCCAAAGAACTGACAAAAAATTGGCGACGTGCTGACCGCCGAGGGTAGGCCTCGTGTATATTCCGACTGGACTAGGGCGCAAAAACTAATGAGCAAAACCGTACAAGAAGATGTGAGTGGGGTGCGTATCCGATAAATTTCGTCAATGGGTGTCACTTTCGGTTTTTTCGAGTCTGTACGGTCGCGTGGCGGTATCTCGGAGAACGAGTCTCTCGCGTGTTCGGCGTGGAGTTGATAGACGACGCGTGCACACGAGCGGGGCCCCCGCCGCATAGGTACGAGCGATTGCGGGTGCGGCAAGGAGGGAAAAAAAATCCAGAAGACTCCAAACAAACACACTTTTTGTCAGTTTGGCGGCGCGAGTTCGAGTCAAGCGGTGAAAAAGGCCAAACGTTGAAGCGGCTGTGTGGATTATTCCCTCCTTCCGCATTATCTTTTCTCTCTTCTTTATTCGTTGTTTCGGGCACGAGCGTTCTTTTTTCATTTTTCCACTTCTTTCGACGATTATATATATATATATATATATATATATATATATATATATATATATATATATATATATATATATATATATATATATATATATATATATATATATAATTCATCCGACGCGTCGAAAGAAGTGGAAAAATGAAGAAAAAAAAGTGTATATATATATACACCTGGTGTGTATTATACACACACACACACACACAAACACCGGGTGTCCTTTTTTAATCTTACACCCAATTCATCTCGAAATACACTGCTCCGATCAAGTATTGAGCATAATGAAACTTTTAGGGTTCAAAGGAGGGCATTAAAAAAATTCTTTTTTGGTCCCAAATTCAAAATGGCGACGTCAAGATGGCCGACATATTGAAAAAAATGGGAACATGTCTTTTTCCACCAACAAATTTGTTGTGAGTTTGTTCGGGCTTGATTGATAACGAAAGTGACGAGCCACAGAGACCTAATCCCTATTTGGGTTTGTGTCGGTTGTTGAACAAACCCAAAGAAACGCACATTTACACTCGGGATTCTAAAGACTTCACCTCCTCGTGGTACATAATGGATAGCGCTAAAATGGTATGAAATGGTGTTGGTTGTTGGGTGTTTAGTTAGGTAAAAGTTCTTAGTTTTCGCCTGACAATTTTTTTGGTGAAAAAAAGTCATGTTCCCATTTGAAAAACCATATCGGCCATCTTAACGTCGCCATTTCGAATTTTGGACGCAAAAAGACGTTGTTTTAAGTCCCCCTCCGAACCCGAAACGTTTTATTATACTCAATAGTTGATCGGATCAGTATTTTTGGAGAAATATCAGGTGTAAGATTAAAATGGGACACCCGGTATACATATACATTCATCCAGGTGGTCTCCGTGACTCCTGCCACCGACTTCTTCGAGATGCGAGGAGGAGCTTTTTTTCATCCTCGATAAACTTTGACAATCCAAGACCCCAGGTATACCGGTTGATCATTGGGGAAAAACATTTTTTTTTCTTCCTTTGAGCCGAACAAACGAACGCGAGGAGAATTTTTGTAATGTTGGGGTCGTGGGGGTGTCGAGGCGCGCGGGGTGCGCGTAACTGCGAGGAAGGTGAAGCATCCGTCCTTTGGTTCCTTTGTACCGCGCGGTCCGGTCACACCTGGCCGGAACGCGCGCGCGCGCGCGCTTGCTTTTCCAATTTCCATGCTGTTTTTTTGTCCACCCCGAATAACTCGCTTGATACGGCCGCAAAGCGAGAAGCGGCGCGTTCCACCGATCCAGCACCGCCCCGACAAGTTCTTCGAGAGGATAAAGTTTGCCCATTTGCCGCGAGAACCAACTTTTATCGCGTTGTTACGAAGACGCGAGATGAGTCACAACTTTTAATGTTTCTTTGTAAGACGCTCTCGGCGTCAAAAGTTTCGCAACGAGAGACAAATCAAACGTGAACAAATGTGAATTACTTGAGAAATTTTTGTTCAATTAATAAAAAAAACTGGCTATGAAAAAAACGATATCGGTGAAAAAGATGAAAAGAATAGTAAACGACAGTTTGGGCTAAAATTGAATGGTGGAAACCCGGGGATGATCGGCCGTGCAGCCGTTAAATATTTAACGATTTTCGGTTACGACTTTCTGTATCCCCAGAAATACACCACAAATATCGCGATACAGTATTTCAGCAAGGAATCCAAATTTAGTACCGCCACACGACGCCATTGGCAATTGAGTTATTCAAAAAAATGTTCGATTTTTTTTATTATTTAGAATTGATCTTTTGTGATAAAAGAAAAACAGAATTTCAAAAGGGTTCTTCTTTAAAATAATTCTGTAAATAATGATAAATTGTTTTAGATCACAATAATTCGAACTGTAGATGTTGGCGCCAAAACGCCACGCTATCGGCGCTTGCGCTCGTGATGTCACTGTTCGAACGCGTCCGAATAGGCTATGCATACGGCTTACACGCGAGTATACACAAGTGCACAATTTGGTGTCATTTTACATCGGAAAACATCTAGAGTATTTTAAAAAAGTCGAAAACTAGTTTTATTTTCGTGCAACGATGTGTAAAAGTGGATTTGTGAAAGCAAATTCGACTAATTTTCCGACCGTGGATTTTTAGGTTAGGAGAGGCTTGATAAATTGTCACTTATTGTCGCTACGTATCATAAGCATATTGAGAAAGACGTATTAAAAAATATATATTTCACTACAGTTGATGTTATTAGACGATTACGCTTTCATCTAAGTGGTCTTCACAGCGAAAAGAAGTGGACGATGATTTCGGGTTAGCACGTCGTGCCGCATCGAACCACCGATTTTGACGTTTTACGTCTTGTGGCACATTCAGGAGTACCTTATCAGGGCCACTTTTCGTCGTATTTATGTAAAGAGGAATGAAACAAGCCTTATACGATTTCGTCGTTGCCATCGCTGACAGAAAACTCGTATTACACAAGTAGTTCGTATACCGACGTTCGAACGGTGACGTCACAGACCGCTCGGGTAACTTCGGATGCTCTCGGCGCGTTCCAGCCGAGCCGAACAGAACAACAATTTCAACGTTCTATATCGTTGATAATTGTTTAAAAAAAGAATACTTTTTTTACAAACCGCACATGATCTTTACAATGAAAAAAATCATTTAATGACTCAATTACGTTAGCGAAGAAAATGCTACGGGAAGGCTACGGACGGAACGGCGATACCTAACAAGGGACATCCCTCAGGTGACACCCTTCGATTTTGTTGCAATTTGGATATGTTATAAAGCACCGAAAAGTAAGCGATACGTATTTTTTTTATCGGCGGAAATTTTTGTTTTTGCAATGTCACTATAGTGGATTTTTCATTGCTTCATGCTTTCATGCTTTCATGCAAAATAGGTGGACTCCTTGTGTGTGAAACTGCTATATTACCCCTAGAGATGCCTTTTTTCGAGGGGTGGTTTCGGCCCTTAAAAGCGTTTTTCCGCCGATAAAAAACACGTATCGCTTACTTTTCGGTGCTTTATAACATATCCAAATTTCAACAAAATCGAAGGGTGTCACCTGAGGGATGTTCCTTGTAAGTAGAAGACTGTTGAAGATAATTTTTCGGTTTTCTCGTTGCAGGATCTCGTGTCGATGCGCGTGTCATCCCTTGTTCGTCCGAGACTCGTAACAGCGGCAATTTGGTGAGTCGAGTTTTCTTTTCTTCTTGTTCCCTAGAAATCGAACGCGCATCATTGGAAAAAGGTATTTTCTCCCAGATGATTACCGCGATCTAGAAAGGTATCGCTTGTTTTCGTAACGATATTGAGCGACTTGCTCTTCCTTTCCAATCCACTATTTGCCAAAGCTCTTGATATTATTGCAAAAACGCAAACGTGGCATAGCTGTAACGCGATATAAATCTCGTTTCCTTTCATCGCGTCTTTTGGCACTCTTCCTTTCCAATTTTCCGTCCTTCTCCGACTCTCGTTCTCTTACTCTTTTGTACAAAGAGAGACGACGAGACTCGCGGAAGAAAAGCCACGAGAAGGAGAATGTATGCAAATACGTGTGCGTGTGTGTGTGTGTATAAGTGTGTGCGTGTGCACGGAGGTAGGGAAGAAAGGCAACCTCGAGGGCCCAATTAGCGCCAGCATCACGAGTGTCATCTCGCCCCGCGGTTTCTGCGCGCGACCGTCGCGCTTTCTAAAACCTCCGCGAGTTCTTCATCCCTGTAATTCCCCTCTGTATCCTTCCGAAAGAGTCACCCCGCACGTTCACGTCTTTCCGAGGCGTTCCAGCGGGCTACGCCAGTCGCGTGATCTACCCTTACCCCCCTCCCTCTCTGAGGGAGAGAGAGAGAGAGTACGCTTTCAATCCATACATCGATTCCGAGGATCAAGTTTCCATTAATCACTGTAAAAAATAAGTGTGTTGTCGGTGTACTGAAACAACACATAACACGCTTGTTAGATGTGTACACTGCAAAAACTAGGCGTGGTTGACATGTGTTCAACGTATGTAGAAGTAACACAGCATAAAGGCTAGACACGCGTTGCCATGTTGATTCTGCACACTTATGCATTTGGTAACACGTTACACAATTACACACGCAAGGCGTTAAAATTACGCGCGTGAGTGTGCAATTTTTACACGTTAAATTATTACGCACCTTCGTAGGTGCTCCCATCAACAACGCGCTTATTCGAACGTGTGAAGCGTGTAGAATCAACATACAAGACGTATATTTACACACATTGGACTAAACAACACACGTTCATAGCAACACACGAAAAAACATAATACGGGAAAAAGCAACACAGTCTAAGTGTGTTAATTGCGAGTTATTGATCATATATTTTAAAAATCACCTTGGTTACGGCATCACGTGAAACTCATTAGTTTATTTGACATCGATTGATTAACCGATTAATCGAAGACGACATTTGGTCTTAACCTTTTTGTTTCATTTATAGATCATTTTTGAGTTTGTCACGAGAAAGACCCTAAATTGGAATCTGTTTTCCCAAACCTCGTGAAGCTGTATGAGAACCTAGCCAATGCGAAGACAAGAAAAACAGTGACACCTCTCATACATACCACAGAGTAATATATAGGTACCGTTGGGTTCAGTTCAATAAATGCATATCTTTTGACGATAAAAAGCTTTTGTTATTCAAGTGATTATCCCGACGTATCCCATGTATATACAGTACTGCAAAAATTAGTGTGTTGTTTTTACACACTTTGAGTGTGTAAATGGCTGTAGACATTTTATACACGTTTTAACGTGTGTAAGAAAAAAAGACGCAAGTCTGTTGTTTGAACGCATCTATCCGTGTTATTTGTTTTTACACACTTTGAGTGTGTAAATGGCTGTAGACACTTTATACACGTTTTAACGTGTGTAAGAAAATAACACACCTAAGTGTGTTGTTTGAACGCATCTGTCCGTGTTATTTTTACACCTTTATTTTTCACACACATTAAAACGTGTAAAAAGTGTCTACAGCCATTTACATACCTAACGTGTGTAAAAACAACACATTTGTTTTTGCAGTGTACTACGCGCTGGATGCATTGAAACAATACTTCCTGCTTGTTTCTACGTACATGAACAACACGCTTTGTACTGTCTTCGCAGCAACACGGCTTGCCCGTGTTGCCCGTGCTGCCAAACAACACATTTATTGCAACACACATAATGTCCTTTGAATCAACACAGTTGGTCGTAAACAACACACGTAGAGTAGGAATACGCAACGCGGACAACACACTTCACGGTACAAAATATGAGCAGCAGAACGTTTGCATGAGTGTTGTTTCTCATTCTCTCTCTGTGTCTCTGTCGATGAACGTCACTTCGTCGTAGATACATCTTTCAGGGAGTTTTTTTTACGCGAAATAGGTTCCAGACTATCATTCCGACAACTATTTGATGCACAACGTAAATAACATGTTTATTGTCGGTGTGACAGCCCGGTGGTATGACCGTATACTGCACAAAGTACGAGTATGTCAAACATAATCTACAATAAACTGACTCGATTATTCACGGTTGCTACAGTAGATACGTTACATCCAGTAACTCGTAATCTTCGCATCTAGCTATAAACATTTAAGGTGCAGTCAAATCGGTACAGGTTTTTTCCCCCGCTAATGAAAAGACACATAGTTAATCGAAGAAAGTATCCGCATGGCGTGGCGGAGCGCATAGCTTGCATGCGCGACACGACCAACACACTATAGAACAACAGGGTAGATGTCGTGTTGTCTCTGATGGATATATACATGTACACAAAATCCACTGTATATATACATATATACATATAGTGTATTTTGATTCCGTAAACAGTTTTTTAACCCTTTCAATACGGCGAAAAAATCAGTTCAGTGCGCCTCATTATCGGCAACAGTTATCTCTCCTCCGAGTGATTATTACGATGAAATAACTTTTCTGTGTGAAACTTGCTCAATGAGGGTGCGAATTCCTCACCACTGAAATGCGCCCATGTTTCTCAATAACTGGGACATATGTTGTCCCAGCCGTAATTTCAAAATGTTTCCCAACTGGGACAGCATATGCCCCGTCAGGTGTGAAAGGGTTAAACGGTTTTATATAGGTGTAGTGGCTTGTTTGAATTGTAGTGTCAATAAAATTCATCCATTCATCATGAATCCACAGATAGACCTTCATGAAGACATTTTCGCTACGATCGCTTATCTGACGACCGGCATTCATCGGGTCGGTACAGTGGCTATGTTTGAATAATCTGTGATACGATGGTTCATAATACTCTCCAATTATCACAATGACATTAGCTAATTCAAATAGTTTATGTGACACATCAAGTGATTATGGGAATTATTTTTGCCTCTAATGCAATATCTGGTGTTAATATGTCACAAGCACTCTATAGCGTAGTGGTAGCGTGCGTGTAGTTTAGTCAGGAGATAGGCAGGTTCGATTCCATCTATAAAGGAAACATTTTCTGCGAAATAAAAATATTCTCGGGAAGTCAGGGAATGGAAAAATATAATGGAAAACCATTAAGATCGAACTCTCAGTAGCGTATTTTATTTTATTTTGGAATTATGAAATATTCTGTACCGGCCCCAGGCATCACGGGCTGTGATCCCTCGAGCTAACACACATGTAGTGCGTCCATTTAGAACAACGCGGGATGAAATGTGTTGAAAAGAGCGACAGGCGTTTACACGCTCGAAGCGTGATGAAACTACACGTGTGTTGAAACTGCACGCATAAGTGTGACAATTTGAACAATACACGAAAAAACGTGTTGAAATTGGCGACAGATTGCGAAGCCTAAAACGTGTTGAAGCAACACATGTATTTTTTTTCACAGTGTACGTATAAAAAAAAATTAATATATATTTCCTGTCACCATCGCTGTTACACGCGTGACTCGACGAGATGATAAGCAACCCGTTTTATTAGTTGAGCCCCGTGTTACATGACACACGGATGTTCGAAGGAGCCCTCGCCCGGGGAGATAAGCTTCCTCGAATCTCTAATCTAGCTGTGTAAGTCTGCGCTGAAAAGGGTGCTATCCAGACTATTCTTTTCTTTATTTCTCACAACGTTTCTCGTCGTGAGAAAAAATTGTTTTGCTTTGCTGGGAACCCGCCTCTTTGTCTGATCATTCGAAAATCTTAACCGCAGGCTCAGCATCATTCCTGCCTGAGTTCTTTTTTACGTGTGTACATTTTTTCTTACGGTCTGTTCCTAATCCCGCCCGTTGCGTCCATACTTGACATTGTATTAATTTTTTCATTCTTTCTTCTATTTTTATATGCGATTGCAAGGGGCGTTCGAAAGAGAAAAGAAGCGTGTCGAGTGCGCCCCCTTGCTCCCGTTAAACAGTGGCATCGTTTGAGTACGACAAACAAAGACTGTGTAGGTACACGTAGTATTCCAATGAAAATGGGACGATTTGCGAATTTAAACAGGCCAATAAAGTAAAGCGGAAATTGTCCCGCGACAAGGAAGAAACAAAGATGCATGTTACCCTAGTTTTCAATGCCCTTGTTGCGAAAGTATTGCCTCCGAAGCAATTGCCGTGGAAAAGCCTCTCGCAACGACTATAAATTCCAGCTTGGGCGAAAAAGCCCATAGCTACACTGCAGAAACTAGGCGTGTTAGACGTGTGTTCAAAGTACGTAGAAGTAACACAACATAAAGGCTAGACACGCGTTGCATGTTGGTTCTACACACTTATGCATTTGGTAACACGTAATGCGTTAGAATTGCATTGGTGCGCATTTTTCACGCATTAGATTATTACCCACCTTCGTAGCTGTCCTCATCAACAACACGCTTATTCGAACACACATTAAGCGTGTAGAATCATCAACGCACAAGACGCATATTTACACACATTGGACTAAGCAAAAATAACACGGGAAAAAGCACCACTGTTTAATCGTGTTAATTGCGAGTTATTGGTCATATGCTTAAAAAAATCACCATGCTAACGGCATCACGTGAGACTCATTAGTTGATTTGACATCGATTGATTGACCGGTTAATTGAGGACCACATTTGGCCTTAACTTTTTGTTCCATTTATAGATCATTATTGAGTTCGCCACGTGGAAGAACCTGAAATTGGAATATATTTTCTAAAGTCTCGCTAGCTGCATTCCATCTTTAGCGACGTATTTTTGTGTCGAGGCCATCACTGACGAGCAAAAAGCGATCGTATTCGTGAAACCGTATGAGAACCTAGCCTATGCGAAGACGATAAAAACAGTGACACCGCTCATTATAGTAATGAAATTCGTTGCCATGTTGACATTTCTTTTATATAGAATACGGATAGATTATTCGCAAAGTATATTATTAACTTTTAAAAACTAAAGACAGCTATGAAAACTGTATATATATATAATTAATACACAGTAATATATGAGTAACGTTGAGTTGAGTTCAATAAATACATATATTTTGACGTTAGAAAACATTTGTTATTGAGTTTATTATTACGACCCCTCCCATGTATATACAGTACTTCAAAAATAAGTGTGTTGTTTTTACACACTTTGAGTGCGTAAGAAAATAACACACGTAAGTGTGTTGTTTGAACGCATCTATCCGTATGATTTTAACAACATTATTTTTCACACACGTTAAAACGTGTAAAAAGTGTCTACTGCGATTTACACACCTAAAGTGTGTAAAAAGAACACACTTGTTTTTGCAGTGTAGTAACGAACAACAGAGGAATTTATGATCGAAAGAAAAGAGCGCACGCGTACAGATTGAAGACGCAGACACGGGTAGAGGTATCGCGCCATTCCTAAGTGTCATTCAATCGCACATCCCAATTAAATAACAGGCAAAAGGGCGACGTAGCGTTGCGCGGTCGTGTTGCGTCCTCTCCCTCACTTTGGCCTCGCTCGTCAAGTACACCCTCTAATTGCGAATAAAAAGCAAGTGAAATAAATAAATAAAAAAAAACTCGTCGGAGGAGGTAGTCGCGAACGGGCGCGAAGCAAGCCAGTGCATACTCAAAGCCTCGAGCGATCCTCTCACCTGCGACTTTCAGAGACGATCCCCTTGGCTGCTCGGAGAAAAACAAACTCGTACAAACGTCGGGGTAGATTCGTTGTCTCTCTTGCCGAGAGGATACTCTCGGCTTCGGGCTTTCGCCGCCATCGTCCCTGCATATTTGCTTCGATCCTCGTTACAGTTGCCACTAGCAGCCGATGCATATCCGCCGCAATTAGGAGACTCACTGATACGTCCCGGACGCAAACTTCTCACCTGACACGCTTCGAATAAGAAATTAAAATAAAGAAGAAAAAAAGGCAGCCAAGGCGCGGAGGGGGGAGAGGGTAATTAGCGCGCAGACGAATGAACTAATTACCAGAAGATGCGCTAATTTTTCACACGTTGGCTGCTGGTGCATGCGCGCGAACACGTGTACGACGACGACAACTCGACACGAGTGTACATTCGCGCATCTCGCTTCCTCTTTGCTTCTCCCTTCGGTGTGCTCTCTTTTTATTCGCGCTCTCATTTTTCCTCACGAGACCAAGAATCGAAACGCTAATTAACGAAAAAAACCAACAAAAGAAAAACAAAAAATGTAGTACGGTACGAAGGAAGAGAGAGAGAGAGAGAGAGAGAGAGAGAGAGAGAGAGAGAGAGAGAGAGAGAGAGAGAGAGTGAGAGAGAGAGGGAGAGTGAGAGAGAGAGAGAGAGAGAGAGAGAGAGAGAGAGAGAGAGAGAGAGAGAGTGAGAGGGAGAGAGTGAGAGAGAGAGGGAGAGTGAGAGAGAGAGAGAGGGGGAGAGAGAGAGAGAGAGATCTCGAAGGATTTGCCGAAATCTTCTACGTTTGCACCGTTCGCTTTATCGCCAAATTTCAATCGAGTGTCCTGCTCTCAAACTACCAATTATCGATAGAGTGTCGCGTATACAAACCCCCCGAAGCAGAGGACTGCTTCGTTACAGTGGCTGAGCCCAAACAAACCCATCGACTTTTTTCCGCGAGCCGGCTTCCTTTCTTCCTTCTCTTTCGCGAGTAAGTACGAGGAGGAAGAGGGGGTGCTTACGAGAGCCTGAGGGGGTGAATCGCGAAAAATGGAGGCTTCGTAATTAGTATGCGCGTCCGGACGTTATACGCTCAACGCGCGACGGAACTCAACCCCAATGCATCCTCGTGTCTGACGGGGCGGGAGTGTAGCAATTCGCACTTATGTTCGTCGGGGGGTTCAACCCCCCCCCCCCCCCCTCAGTGACTGTGCGCCGTGGGGCGAGGGGGGGGGGGGGGGATTCACCGCCTTTCCTTCGATTATATTTGGCTAATATTATTCGACGTGTAACGATAATGAGGATTAAACGAAAGATACACGTTGGAGATGAGTACTGCGAGTACAGTGCGCAGCTCAAGCAACCCTAGCGAGCTCAAGCAACCCTGACGAACTTGACTGGCGCAGCCTCTTTAACAAGGAGACGTCCCCGACCAGAACGACACCTGGGACGAATCGCTAGAATTTTAACGCACGTTACATTTTCTTTCTACGGAAGATTCGTATATCACTGTAAAAAATAAGTGTATTATTCCAACACGTTTACGGCTTGAAATTCTATCGCCAATTTCAACACGTTTTCTCGTGCGTCGTTCAAACCAACACGCTTATGCGTGTAGCTTTAACACACTTATGCGTGTAGCTTCAACACACTTTTACGACCAGTGTCAACACACTTATGCGTGTATTTTTAAGACACTTATGGGTGTAGTTTCAAAAAACTTTGCACGTGTAAGCGCATTTCGCTCTTATCAACACGGTTTATCCCGCGTTGCCCTAAGTGATCTACGAATAAGTGTGTTGTTCCAACCAGTTACGCGCGTAGTTTTAACATACTTATATACGTAGTTTCAATACACTTATGTGTGTGGTTTCAAGGAACTTATGCGTGCAGTTTCAAGACATTTATGTGTGTAGTTTTAACACATTTATGCGTGTAGTTTTAACACACTTATGCTGTAGTATCAACACACTTTGCCCATGTAAATGCGTGTCGGTCTTTTCAACACGTTTTTTTCCCTCGTTGTTCTAAATGATTTAAGTAAGAATACGTGCGCTGTGTCAACAGGTTGCATGCTTGAAATTCTGTCGCTAATTCTGTCAACACGTTTTCTCGTATATTGTACAAATCAACACATTTATGCGTATAGTTTCAACACACTTCTGCACGTAGTTTCAACACACTTATGCGTATAGTTTTTACTCACTTTGAGCGTGTAAGCGTGTGTCGCTCTTTCCAACACGTTTCATCCCGCGTTGTTCTAAATCAACGCACTGCATAGAAAACATAAGTGTATTGTTCCAATACGTTACAGACCTTGAATTTTGTCGTCAATTTCAATACCTTTTCTCATGTGTTGTTCAAATCAACACACTTATGCGTGTATGCTCATCTCGCTTCGAGCGTGTAAACGTCTCTCGCTCTCTTCAACGCGTTTTATCCTGCGTTGTTCTAAATGATCGCACGAGATGCCTGTTGGCTTAAGGCATCACGGGCTGTGATGCCTTGAGCCGGTACACAATATTTCATAATTCCAAAATAAAATAGAATACTCGACTGAAAGGTCTATCTCAATGTTTTTCTATTATATTTCAACATTCCCCGACCTCCCGAGATGATATTTTTCGAAGAAAATATTTCGCCTATACATGAAATTAAACCTACCTATCTGCCTATACTATATGCACGCTACCACTACGCTATCGAGTGTTTGTAATATGTTAACGACAGATATGCCATTAGAGGCAGAAATAATGACAATAATTATTCGGTGTATCACATAAACTATTTCAATTAGTTAATGCTATTGTTTGTTTGTTTTGGTTATACCGTATTACAGATTTTTCAAACATAACCTCTGTACTGACTCGTTTAAGGTGAGATATACACCTAGGAGCCGGAAAAAAGGTCATTTTTGTGAATTTTTTCAAGGAAAACTATTTGAAATTTCGGATTGGGGTTTTAATTATCTAAAAGTATATACATTCAAAAATATGTTTAATTTTCTTTATTTAAAAATATCAAAAACATACAAGCATATTGCATGATCCTTGGAGCGTTGTAAAAAAATCTCCGTATACGGTACCCACTGGCGTTTCTTAAAAAACCATAAAAAAAAACCAAAAAGATTATTAAATTAGATACTATAATCTAGTACTTGTCATAGCCGATTTTGAAAATATCGATTAATGACAAAATGGCGGCCGTTTGAACATAAATAGTGATTTTTGGGCCAAAAATTAGTTATTATTTTGCTTATAAAACAAAAACTAAGTAACGGAAAAAGAGCCTATGACAAGTACTAGATAATAGTGTATAGAATAACCTCAAGGCAATCGGTTCATTGGTTTTCGAGAAATTTTGGGTACCGATTTGAAGAACGTGGTTTTGAGAAAAAAACGCGTTTGAAAATTTGGGAAGGAATAAATCATGAAATTTGTCAACTTGCATGGAATCATCGATGCCAGGCCCATAGTGTAGGTCTTCTACGGTCGACGGAATGTTCATAGCTTCTAAATCCTCGACCTCGACGATCTAGGTGTACATCTCCCCTAATGCCGATCGTCAGAGAAGAGATCGCAGCGAAACTTTCTTTATGCAAGGCAGGGTGTGGATTTATAATAAATTACATCTTTATTGGCATCACAATTTAAATAAGCCACTTCACATATATGAAGCCGTCCACAGAACTATTGACGCGATCAAAATTCACTATATCTATATACAGTGAATTTTGTGTATATATGTATCCATCACAGACAAAACGGCATGTACCGTGCAGAGAGAGAGAGAGAGAGAGAGAGAGAGAGAGAGAGAGAGAGAAACAACACATTCAAACGTTTTGCTGCTGGTATTTTGTACAGTGAAGTATGTTGTCCGTGTCGCGTGTTCCTACTCTACCTGTGTTGTTTAGGACAAACAGCGTTGATGTAACGCACATTATGTGTGTTGTCATAAGTGTGTTGTTTGGGAACACGTGTAAGCCGCCACGGTGCAAAGACACACTACAAAGCGTGTTGTTTCCAGACGGAGAAACAAGCAGTACCTATTGTTTCAACGCATCTAGCGCGTACTTACACACCTGGAATGCGTATTCTGTGTTTTTTCAACCCACCGACAACACACTTATTTTTAACAGTGTAAACTTGTAAGGTCGTTGCATCGTTAAAATTACGAAAGGTATTGCAGGGGGACGTAGCGGTGGGCCGATTCGTGAGCGGGCCATGTACTTCCGAACCCTGTCGAAAAGGCGCGCCATTCGCCCTTCTCCCTTTCTTTATCGGCAATGTTAAAAGAGAAAAAAAAACAGATACTCGTAGCCTTGGCTCGAGCATTTGCCTCGGGGTGACGATAATCGAACGCAAATTAGCTCGGGAGCTAATTAAGCAAAAAAAAAGGAATGAAAATTGGCAGGCCCTTCGGGCCACGAGCGGCGGATCTCTCTCACTCTCTGAAAGACAGACAACCGTGCGACAGATACGGAAAAAGTCTACTGTAAACGAAAAAAAAAAACAAAGAAAAAAAAGTGACGCGGCACGACAGAGAAAGGGGGGGGGGGGGGTGAAAAAAATAGCTTTTCCAAGCTTTGAAGTTGCGAGTTCAAATCGAGGCATTTGCGGATCAAACGGAATTTTCTTTATGCGCGGTACGTACAAATATGCATACGAATGTGTATATTCGTTTTCACCCCTCCACGTTTGTGCAGGGGTGAAGAAATAAAAAGCATGGAGAAAAAAACACCAACTGGTTGAGGCAAAAAAGGAGTTGAAGCGGCTCGTTGGTTTCGCGTTGCTACTTTTGCTGCTTCTCTCGTCACTACGAGGTCGCGCAGGACGAAAATAATGGGGAAAAAGCTCCTTTTCGTAGCGCGCGCGCGAGAGGCAGGCCGAAGAGGACGAGAATCCTTTCAGATGGGCATACGTGGCGTTCCGAAAGAGCGAGAGACTCTTGCGTTGACGGATGGATGGATACCCTCTTCGGGCTCTCTCTCTCTCTCTCTCTCTCTCTCTCTCTCTCTCTCTCTCGTCTACGCGTTCTCAGATTTTTGCGCCTTTGCGCGTTTGACTCTACGTCAGAGAGTTCTCTCCTTTTCCCCCCAACGTTACCTTTCGCTCGTATTCGTGTTTCGTTGGTGTTGGGGTTTCGTCTGCGTCAAAGCAAAGATAACCCAGCCTCAAAGTTTTCACGCGCTCGGCAGTCGGGCTGTAATTTTTTTTTCCGTGAAAAAATTACAGCCAACCGTATGGCTCTGACGTAATGCCGACGCTTTTTGTTTTCTTTTCAAAGGTAAAAAGTTCAAATGTGTTAATAACGTTGCAGTTTTTGTGCGTTAAACGGGGGCTAGTGCGACGGGTACGGAGGAAGAGAAAATACTCTCGAAATGAATGACGAGAATAAATTGGATGCTCGCGGCTATTACGGTCGAAATTTTGTTTGGATGGGAGGCGACAATCGAGGATCGAGGCGATACACGGATGGACAGAAAAATAATCAGGAAGACAGCTTTGTTTCTTTAATTGAACACTGCAACACTGCAAATCCAAGTGTATTATATTAACCCACCGCGGTCACGCGGGGTCGAAATGACCCCAAGTGCAACTTTAAGGCAAAATCGGCTCAAAGTTGTTGGGGTCGCCAACAATCAATACGTTGTTGGCGGCCAAGGCGACTGGCCTGCTTTCTAACGGTGCTTTGGGGTAACCCTTTGTAAGTGCAGACTAGGGTTGGACGTGAAGCTATTTTTTTCCTCAAACTATTTCCCACTATGGAGCTATTTTTTACCTTAAATGTGATATTTCAAGAGTATCACCCTAAAACTTTATGAAAAAAATGTTAATTGCTAGAGTTATGATTTTTTTTTAGTATAAAAGAGCTTTTTTTACGGATTGATCGCTGGCTAATTTTTTCCGCCTTTTAAAACTTCGATTAAAATATAATGCCGAGAATGCCACATTCTAGAATATTCAAGCTAATATCCTGAATTTTTACGAGTCATTCGGAACGATACGGTCTACGGGGCAATCGTTTGAAATGTGGCTTGGGTCATTGCGACCCCCTGTGACCAGCGTGTTAGTTGTTATATGGTTACATCCTAGCGAATGTGCCTTCTCTCGGTTATTCCCAATATCCTCATTTGCCGTTATAAGCTTATTTATACATGTATAAATCTAGGAATAAGACGCGCAACAGCGTAAAAAGGTACGTGCGTACGTTTCGCACGCATATTCAACCCACAGGGATATATGCGCGATAGCAGCATAGTCAGTCATCGACTTTTCCTATCCCATTGGCTGCCAACAAGAACACGATCTCAGGCACATATTCCAAGAAGAGCTGTCGAACGAAAAATCAACCATCAGCTCGAACAACAGACTCCAAAAACTCTACACCGGCCCATCCGCATGGGGACCAAGACAAGCCTCGACCCTAGATTATTTAAACATAACATAGACTAGACGGCTCCGACGAATTTATGACTCTGACTGAAAGATAAAACATCCGGTCTCGCAGCGCAGTCCGATATATAAACTTCTTGATATGAGAAGTCACTATAGCCATAAACTCACATAACACAAACCATGCGCATGCTTAGGTCTCAGATATCGAACTGTATTTCCCATGCGCTTTTTCGCCGAAACACGGGACAAAGGTCTCCTTTCTTCATACGCATAGCAGACAGAACCGCTGCCCTGAAATAAAGCCACGCACGTGCCTAGCGAATCTGTAACCTACTCGCACACCATACCGCGACCAATCACGCTAATTAACCGATATATTCACGACCAATGGACCAATCCCCGAAGAACTAGATTACCAAAAATGCACTCTCCCTAAGGTTCCTTCTCCCACAATTGAACTCCTCCTAATTTTCATATCAAGAAAGATTTCCTCCCTGAAGTCAGTCTCCTGTCAACATCCATCGAACCAAGTTCTCCTATGGAGTCTCAATCCCAGTCTCCCGTCAACTACCATCGAACCAAGTTCTTCTATCAAGTTTCAATCTAAGTCTTCCGACAACATCCATCGCATTCAGAGCTCAATCTCCCGTCAATCAACTTCGAATCAAGTTCTTTCATCGTGTCTTAATGCCGATCTACCTACGAACAATCTTATTGCAAGTCCTTCTTTCAAATTGATTAAACGTATAAGTTCGACCCACAGTCCGCGTAGAAAAGTCAAATCCGTTTCCCGCGCTCTAAGATCGTACAGAGGTTCAAGTGGCTCTCACCGTACATTACACACACATATGTATAACTCCGCGCCGACCGAAAATCTTGTGCGGGTCTCACCGACCTACTCCAACAGCGAGCGCATCTGGCCACGACCAAAGGCCCATATTCATGAGAGCGTCTACCAATGCCTTAACGAGCGAACACACACAGCTACGCACACCAACAAATGTAAGCGAACCACATTATTTTGTTATTTTTCTGTATTATTCCTTTACTCTTCTGTTATTATTAATTCACAGTCAAATCCGACTATCCATTTGTTATAAAACGTCGGTTGAATTTATATGAGCTTGTCGAATTATTCCTCAATACCGAAATATCGCGTCAATTCCTTAATTCTATTCTATCCTACGCACTACCCCCTTTTATCCTCATCCCGTGCTATTACGCTAGGGGTAGGCAGAAAAGAGGGAAACAAAAATATTATGCTCGCATCCCTTCCGCATGTGACATATAGTCAGAACTTGTGAACGCGAAGGGTTAACACAGTTACATGTGTTTGTTTGTGCCACTTTTTACACAGTTCTGAGTGTGTAATTTTGGGATTTGCTTTATATTACACACTTAAGGGGGTATCCCTCTCCGGAAACTTCAAAAAATCGTTTTTTTTTTTGCATATTGTTATAGTGTGAACTTTTAAGAATATTTTAAGGCCAACGGGAGCCTGAAATTATAAAAGTTGACGAAGTTACACCTATTTTAGTGGAACAGTGTGCGTCAATGCATATCTTGACACGGCGGGATTGATATCTTGAGTAACTTTCACATCATTGTCTTGAATTTGCACAGTTAGCGTTCAAACAGTAGGCATTTTCGGTTCACCATCGCATTTTTTAATTGGATGAACCATTTGTTAATAACAATGACTTCAGCATGCCGTTTTTCAAGAAAAAATGAGGTTTTGTTTGGAGAAGCTGTCATTTTTCGTATTTTTCGAAATTCAGAAAAGTGGATCGTGAACCCATAGTCAGTAGGATATATTTGAAGAAAACATTTTTTGTTTTCGTTTCAGATTACATTTGAGCCTGGTGGAGATCTCGCCGTTCCGGGCCTCGCCGCTGGAGGACTGCAACGTCAACTGCAGCACCATGGACACTTTGAAAGATTTTCTTCCGCAAAAAATTCAATTGTAACTACAAACATGTGTACAGCATGCTGGGAAAAAAATAAATTTATTCCAACCACTGTGTTAGTAGAAAAATATTCATCATTCTGACCCTTCAAATTGGGCTTCCAGAGAGGGATTCCCCGTTAAGTGTATTATTTCTATGCGTATTAGGTGTGTTATCGGATTATTTTTTATACGCTTCATGGGTGTTGGTTCAAAGCATCAAAGCCCGTCCACTGAATGCATAGAATATTGCATAAATCCAAAATTAAATAAAATAGGCAATTTAGAGTTCTATCTCAATGATTTTATATCGTGATTCGTTATTCCTTGACCTCCTGAAATGATTTTGTTCAAACATACATAGAATCCAAACAATCTACCTGCCTACACTACGCACCCTGCTCCCACGCTACCGAGTGTTTGTAGCGTCTTAATCGCAGGAATGACATAAGAGACTAAATTAACTACTATGATTATTTGTTGTATTACATAAACTATATCAATTGGCGAATGTCATTGTTATAATTGGAGAGTTTGTTCAAATATCTTGCTATAGCTTTTTCCAAGCATATATACATCGAAGGGTTTTTACGTGAAACGGAGAGGGCGGGCAGAGAGGGAGGGAGAGAGAAATTATATATGAGGCAATCCACGTCACGTCAGCCAGTAAAAAAAATCCACAAATAATTTTGAAAAATCAAGTCACTTTAATGAAAAATATTCACCGAGGGTAGAAATTTTTAAAAAATTTCTGACGTTTTTTCCCGTTGATTACCATTTTTTAATATTTTTCCATTCAAATGGCTGTATCTTTGGCAGGATTTGACGTATTCACATTCGTAAAAAACGAAAATGTGCGTCTTTTTCTAGCCTTCCAGAAAAAAATTAATTTAAATTTTATTGAGCAAGTCGAACGTCCGTTCCAGGGCAAAATATGCAAAAATATTTTTTTTCTCAAGGAAAGGCACTCGTTATTTTCGTTTTAAGAATTTCCCCAAATTGTGAATACGAAAAACGGATTTTTGGTATTTTTTATATTATGGGGTTCCTAAACACCGTGAAGTAACAGCTATTTTTATGTTAAATTTTTTTTTATTAATATTCGGTTGAAGAGTGTGGAGCACTCGCTGTATGTTTACCAGGTTTTTCAAATACACATGACATATATGTCATATGTATTGGAGCCTTGGAGTGCTCCACACTCTTCAATCGAATATTAATTTAAAAAAATTAAAAAATTAAAATAGCTGTTACTTCACGGTGTTTAGGAATCCCATAATATGAAAAATACCAAAAACCCGCTTTTCTTATTCACAATTCGGGGAAATTTAAAAAAATACAATAACGAGTGTCTTCCCTTGAGAAAAAAAAATATTTTTCCATATTTTTGCCTGAAACGGACGTTCGACTTGCTCCATAAAATCTAAATTAATTTTTTTCTGGAAGGCTATAAAAAAACGCACATTTTCGTTTTTCACGAATGTAAATACGTCAAATCCTGCCAAAGATACAGCCATTTGAATGATATATGAATAGCTGAAGTGACGTGGGATGCCTCATATATAGATTGAGTTTGGTATTTTACAATTGACATGTACATTTTAAGATACTCAATTCGGATCAGCTGTTAACTAATACGAATAAAATGTGTTTAACTTTACTGTATAACAAATAAATGCATTATTGAAGACGCATTTGATATCTAAGCATGTAAATGTCTGCTATTAAACGTGTTACATGTTTTGAATTGTACATCAATAACATCTTAACATTTAATACGGTTCAAGTGTTTAAAAATACACATCAAATGATTTGATTTTGCTGTAACCCACATAATTGCGTTATTTTAAGCTTTCCATGGCATGGAACAGATAACACACTTGGATTTGCAGTGTGGTTGCTATTATTCTTCGGCCGATTTCGGCGTCTCTCGCACTCCTCCTCCCTCCCTCATCGTTATCCGCGAGATCGTCACTTCCGCCGCCCGCGTGACAGCTTCCTCGCTGCTTATCCCGGAGATGGTTGATCCGAGTCTGGTGCAAAGACGCGCTTCGTCTCCCTCGTCCTCATTTTTTTTTGACGCCTCTCACCGTGCTCGGTGGCCCATTAATCGCCTGAAACGCGAGCTTTCTTCTCCGCACACGAGTAATCGCTGCACAGATCCGCGAATCGCGCCACCCTTCCGCGCTCTTGCCTGCTCATCGCCTGCTACTGCCCTCTACAAACTTACCCCGGTCTGCTCTCTTATTCTTCCGTCGCTGCGTATCTCGTGCCTGTTGTTGTTGTTGTTTTTTCTGCTTTTTTTCTTTCTTCCGTTTCGACGCTTCGTTGGCCCGCTTCGTTTCCCATTGAGAGGATTCGTTCTCGCGTGTACTCGGCGAATTGCGCTTTCTCGCACGTGTACGAGGCCAATGTGTACCGGCTTGTTATTGTGATGACAATGAGACGCGCGCGCGCGCCAAGAAGAAACTACTCCGAGATTATTCGCCACCACCCCCTCGTAGGAACAATGGATTCCGCGCGCGGTTACGCTTGTGCTTAGGCGGCTACGAGCTCGGCTGTGCCGTCGTAGACACCGTGCTCGACTCTTTTTTTTCCTCCGTGGTGCCTCCGCGACTCTTAAGCTTGGAACTGGCAGCGATCGCCCAAAATATCGTTTCAACAGTTGTGCACGGGTCGTCGACGCGAGTCTCGACAATGAGAATTGTTATGTCAAAATACCCTCCTCGTTAAGTATTTATTGTCCTTGGATCAGAGTCGGTGAGGAGAACGAACGAATGAAAAAGCCGGGGTAACCGACGAGCCGCTCGTGCTCGTCGTTTTTTTTTTATTTAGAAAAATCATGTGTCAAAAAGAGTGTATCAGCCACCCGAGTGGAAAACGTAACTCATCACCGCCGAGCCACAAGCTAGCAAAATTATGTTTCGAATCGCCATTACTCGGTACTCGCCGCTACTCGGTTTAGCTATTGACTACCCAGCCTTGTAACGCTGTGGTCGTGTAGTGACTCAATGAGAAAAATTTGTTGGTGACTAGATAGAAAGAAATATCTCACGGCTGTGTAATATTTCTGACCAAGCCGTAACCTGGTTGTTTTCAGCTAGTGACTGGGAACAAGCAATTAGGTGATGACAAGATTTTAAAAAAATGCGGCTATATATATATATTTTCGTGCTTTTGTGCTCATTATTTACATAATTGCACCCTTTTACGATATTCTTCGTTGTTCATGAATTACGGTTATGATATTTGCACTGTCAATATATTAATGGTTCAATTTTAAATTATTTCAGACAAACGCTTACGCCGTAACGTGGTTTCGATCCCGGGATCTCTGGGTGACAAGTTGTGACGTTATCCACTGAGCCAGTTTTACTTGTTTAATTTTTTAATTTTCGTATCGTCTACATATGTTGCCATACGCAATGCTAGATTATTGAAAAATGGGTAGATTAGCAAATGTAAATAACATTATCGCATGAATGACTTAATTGCATTCGCATTGAGAGCGACAATCGCGTCGAATTACATAACCTTAACGGGGTCGTCTAGTGTGAAGGCCGTTTTTTAATGCCGTTTGGGGATTTTTTTGACAAACCATTAAAATAAAATAATTTATATACTGTATATCATTTTTATTAACATTTAAATAAACTTTGTGAATTTTTTTAAGTCATTATGTAGAATATATTCTTCTGTTCTGCTCATCTGAAATAAAAAAAACCAAACGAAATGTTAATCGTGAGACTTGAGGATCTACATGGAACTAAAATAAAGTTAGAATTCCAAAAAATAATTTCTTTTCACGCTTTAGAAAAAAAATTATATTTTTCGTTTTTTTTGGGGTCTATATAGCTGATAAAAAGAAAACTAACGAAGCAATCTTAATTATTTTCGTTCAACTTGTAGTTATATATGTACTAAAGATGCTGTATAAATTTGAGCAGAATCAATCAAATAGCTTTTGAGATATCATGACAGCCGTTTGAAAAATCGTGCTGTCAGAAAAACGCGTTTGAAAGTTGTAGATAATTCATAATGAAAAAATGGTCTCACCATCAATCTGCTATGCCTGGACCATAGGAGTACACCTTCCTCTTCTTCAAAGAAGTCACGCAAAGCCGTTTTCTCTTCTTTTGATCTGACACACTAGACGACTCCCTTAAATTTTGTTTGTCTGATCATTTATTCCGGCTAGTGCGGCCGCAGTTAGCTAGTGTTGGCTAGGTCATCGAGGGATACCAACTTGAAGATTTTTTCATTCGCAACGTCATCTGTAACTCGCGTTGCTTAGCCAACCATGAGCCAATCGTTCCATGGAGCTACACGTAGTCATAAGCACACTTTGTCATTTGTGACCAAGATTGGCTGGGCAGTGACTAGCCAAGGGGTGCATAGCCGCAGTTGGCTAGTGTTGGCTAGGTCATAGCGAGATACCTACTTGAGCATTTTTTCATTCGCAGCGCCATCGGTATTTCAAGTTGCTTAGCCACCCATGAGCCAATCGTTCCATGGAACTACACGTAGTCACATAACCTCACTTTGTCATTTGTGACCAATATCGGCTGGGCAGTGACAAACCAAGATTGCATAGGCGCAGTTCGCTAGTGTTGGTTAGGCCATGGCGAGATACCCACTTGAAATTTTGTTCACATGCAACGCCATCTGAAAATCGAGTTGGCTAGCCAGCCATGAATCATTCGATGGATGATAGTACGTGTAAGTCACATAACCTCACTTTGTCGCTCGTAACCGTAATTGACTAGTCCAGTGCAGCCTAGTTACTAGGTGGAATTTTTTATGTAATGCAGCGCCATCTGTCGTTAAAATCGATTGGGCAGGGAATAGACTAGGGCTGGATAACAAAACATTCAGAATATTACTAGCTCATAGCGAGGCAGCCATTGGTGAGTTCGTATAAGCTCAATTGGGCGAGCCAGTTACCAGGCCGTAGCTCAGACAGGCAAGCACAATTTCTACTCGGGCAATTGACGGGGAGATAACTTTAGGCGAGAGAACAATTTCTGAACTTCATGACTTTTTTATAAAGGAAAGATTTGTCCACCATTTTGGAGACTTAGGGGTATGTTTTATTACTACTTTTGGCTGTTACATAGTATTTTTTAAATTGATTAATCTTTAGAAATTGCGGAGTTATGACACGGCCTTCTAAACGGGTTGCGGTGGATGTTGTCAGATGGCGTGACACGTAGCGTTGGCGGGATTAATCTGAGCAAAAAACCAGCGAATTTTTTTTTTTTTCATTAACACTCATACGCAGAATATGAACCAAGAAAAAGTGAGAAATATTGAACATCGATGAAATGGTACGCCTTGAAACAAAATTAAACAAAAACCCAAAAAGACTGGCTACAATTTGTTAAAAAAAAACGTTTTTTTTTTTCATTCTCGAAAACATTTTAGGTCATATTTTAGACAATAAGATTGGAAATTTCATCAGATTCCGTCGATTAGTTTTTTTAGCTATACGTCACGCCAGTTTTGAAAATTCAGTTTAAAAGACCGTGCCATACCACCGCCATTTTTCAAGATTAATACAAATAAAAATAAATACCATGTAACAGCCAAGAGTAGTAATAAGACATACCCTAAGTCTCAAGAAGGGTGAAGAGATGTTTCTTTAAAAAAAAAGTAATCATGAAAATCAGCAAATTTCGCCCTCGCCTAAAGGTATCATCCCCCTTAAGCACTGAAGTCATCTACGATGATGAAGCGATTAAACGCGAATTACGAATATCGTTGTAATTGCGACAATTATAAGCGCATTGTGTCGCGTATACAGGCATCTTCCGAGGAGCGAAGGAAGCAAGTACCTACCTTTCGGCCCGCCACCCTGCGCGCTTCCTTCCACCCGAATCTGAACGGTCGCTACGCGTTCATCTTCTCTTTTTATACGTTTGTCGAGCTGCTCTCTCTCTCTCTCTCTCTCTCTCTCTCCCTCTCTCTCTCTCTCTCGCGGTTTTCCGGATGGAGACGTTCTCGAGGACCACCTCGACGGACGAGTTCGCTTCGTTCGTCCCTAAAGTGCTTTCTCTACTTTTGCCATTTTGGCATTCCCCCCTTGCAAGTTTTCTCCTACTTCGGCACATGCCGGTCCTGTCAAATTTCATAACAATCTACCGTACCTCTACATTGTTTTTTTTTTCGCCTTGAAAGAGTTTGTTGTGCTCTTGCTGGCTTTGGGGTTTTCCCCCGTTCTACGGTGGTACCGTGAATTCGAACAAACTCGGAAAATGGTTGAGTTTGTTAGGCGTGGAAAGTCGCGGGGGCGGGAGCGGAGCTTATTTTGTAAACGTTCGCTATCTCGGCTTTCGTTTACAGGTAGGCAGGCCCCGGTTTGTCCTCGTCGTAGGGGACGAGAATGGACCCTCGTGCATTTTCTTTTCCTTCTTCTTAGTCCAAAGATACTCGACTCGGGCTTGCAAGGGGCTTGAGGAGGGCAGCGGATACTGGAACATTGGGGTAGCGCGCGGGTTCCTCAGTTGGCGGAGCGAACGAGGCTCCCGAAGCGCCGTTCCCCTCGTACGCGCGAGAGAGAGAGAGAAGGAGAGAGGCGGAAAGCAAGACCCAAGGAAATTGCCACGAAGACTGCGGAAGGGTTTTCAACGAGATATATATATATATATATATGTATGTATTATACCATTTAGAGTATCGCCAGCTAGAGAGTCGGACGGAAAATCCACTCGAGTCTGCGTCGAGTTTGAGCAAGAATAGGTCGCGCGAGAGAGGGAAAGCTCCGTTAGGAAAGTGGAAACTGGATGGGAACAGGAAGACAGATGCCAAGGGGGAAGCGAGAGGGAAGACGGAGCTCGCTAGTCTTTGCCGCGACTCCTTTTCCCTCTCTCTCCCTCTCTGGCTACGCAAGACTTTCTCGTCCGCTATCCAAGCCCCGAGGGGGTTTACGGAACACAATAGTTTGAAATATTCGAGCGACGGCGCAAGAAGTTGGCCTCCACCGTCGCAGAGTCCTTGCGAACTCACCACCCTTCTTGGTGAAGAGTTGGCCCGCCAGCGCGCGCGCGCGCGCGAGAGCGCCCCCGTAATTAACGAGTTGAAGTTTGGCGTTGGCGTCGCCTCTCTCTCTCTCTCTCTCTCTCTCTCTCTCTCTCGCTCTCTCTCTTCCTGGGTCTCTCCGCGTCCTACGGCTGGACCAGCATCCATTAGCCAAGTGCGCTACGGTTACCCGGGGAACCCCCTGTCGCGACTCCTCTTTTCGCCGCCTTGGCAAACCGGAGATTCTACCGCGCGCGCGATGCTCTTTCTTCTCGAAACTCTGTCCCTCGAGCGTATCCACCACCCGAGCGCACTTCCAAATTAGCCCGCTGCGCGCCGAACTGTCGAACCTGTCGCTATTCCCTCATTTTCTTTAGCTAACGAAAAACATTAAAGAGAATTTTCACATTGGCGCGCGTATGCTCCCTCTTGTTGTTGCTTTTGGTCATCCGGCCTTAAAGCGGGTGCCAGTTACCGTCCTTATCAGTGCAACGTTTCAGGCCCTCATTCGGCTGCCGTATTTATGCCTGAAATGAGAAATTTTTAAATCAACAAATTATGAAGAAAACAAAATATCGTAGTGTTTTTTGTTGTTATATGCTTCATTTGCGTCCCTGCGTGTATGATAATTGGATTGAATCGTGGCCTGCCTCGTTGAAGATTTTGTCTAACCTCGGCATTTGTACCTACGCCCCCCAATTCTCAAGTTCAATATCTTTCCGAGATATTGATTTATCGTCCGCTTCGTACTTTATATCGAAACAAATCTACGCAATACCTCCATCGCAATTCGGCGAAAAAGTGCATTTGTGCGACAACTTTTTTCACATGAATGTCTTTCACGGCAGTATATCCTCCAATAACCGTGCTGGTAAGAAACAGTTTTAAAACACGCCGAAAGGGTTCAATCCAGACTCGATTAGTCAACGTTTTGCCATATAAACCATCGGTAGAAAAAAAAATAGAAGTTGAAAATGATATAAAACCAATCCGCAGTCCCAGCAACCGATTTTGGGACTGCGGAAGAATTAATCACTTCGTATCAATTCATACAGCACAGTAAAAACGCGAGGCATGTTTTTTCACCGTTTAACCATGTGCTAGTTTTTATTTCGCAAGTAATGCTACTAATTACATATAACATCACAACTTCTCGGAACGTTCTCCATCATCAAAATTAGTTTCCAGACCCGTGCGTGAGAACGAGCTATTGGGAGTACAAATAAGTCTCCGCCGTTCGACAAAAGATGGCCCCACCAGGAGGTTATGGTTGACATTATCAGATTTGTATTCTGTAGGCTAAATGGGCCAATGAGCTCCAGCCTTTGTACTAATATTTACACTATTTAATAAAAAAAAGAAATGATCAGATGTAAAACGTCATATCGTAAGGTTGGACATCTGGCAAGACCATAACCTTGAAATATTCGCGATTTTGTATCAGCATCATATAATTTTTTTCGTGCGAAAATGTCGAGTATTGAGCCGAATAAGCGTAGTTTGCGGGAACCCTCGTGTTTGGTACGAACCTCTCTCCAATAATGTTTCCAATTCCGCGTCTTCGTTTCGGCGTTCCGCTACGTTATTTGTCTTCGAGGTAAAAAACACCGTTTTAAAACTTTTGAAACCACTCACAAAAACTTCTCTCACTCAAAGCAGCCTTACCATATGCTTCTACAAGCAATCGATGCGCTTCAGCCGCAGATTTCTTCAAATTAAAGAATCAAAGAAGGGTTATAAAGTTCCCGCAAATGACGCTTATTCAGCTCAAAACTCGACATATTCGCACGAAAAAATTATGTGATGCTCACACAAAATCGCTAATATTGCAAGGTTTTGGTCTTGCCAGATGTCCAACCTTCCGATATGACGTTTTACATCTGACAATTTCAACCATAACCTCCTGGTGGGGTCATCTCTCGTCAAACGGCGGAGACTCATTCGTACTCTCAATACATACCCGTTTACAAAATGGTTGAAAGGCACTCTGTCCAAAGCTGGGAAAATAATGAATAATCTGCTAATCTCGATACCTGTATAAAATTTTACTAGGCTTCAATCCGGTAGCGCATAGTTCGTTTATATTTGCGATCTGAAAATTGAATCTTGATATATTTCAGTATCACGTCGTAATGTATTTTAATCTTTATATTATTCAGATAGAACATTATAGCCATTACATCTTTACAATCCATTATGTACTATTATTTCGGTCTGGAAATTGACAGAATTATGCACACATATACGGCCAAGACTATGGCAGCCTGGTCAGGCCGAAGTAAGGTAGTCTTTTCCACAAATCCGGTGTACATCCGGCACCGCTATACAGGCTACCTTATTTCGGCCTAATCAGGGTGCTTTGTTACTCCCGTACTACGATTCATCCGTGGAAGATAGGCATACGGGTAATGGCGAAAGGCACACCCCATCGATATCAGGCGTACCTTACTACAGTATTCCGGAGCGCAGCTAGATGGCAGCCTGACCAGTGTTCAGGCTGCTGGATCAAAATTTCCACTCGGGATGTGGCGTTCGACGAGGCTCGCGACGGCAGCGGCACCATTTTTCGGCTCAGTGCGGAATGCTCGTTGTTCCCCGAGATTTTTTTGAATTTCACCGTGCTCGCAGCATCGAGGAGAGCCCGGGAATCACTTGTGTTCGCAGCCATCGCAGCGATCGGCTTTTCCGGAAGCCTGCGCCACTGCCGCGATCGCGCTCCATTGTCGGGAAAAGCTCGTTAAACAACATGACAGAACGCGAGAGCCGCGCTGGTGCTGCTGCTGCTGACGCCAGGGGGAGAGTAACCACGCGCCCGCGCTGTTGTTCGTCCTTGGATATTATACCCACTGTTACGAATAATTCCAAACCCGAGATGTACACTCGAGTACGAGTTGGATAATTAGCGTCGATCGATCGTTGACGAATTTTCACGCTTCGCGGTATATTCAACGCTCGAACGAGCGTTTCTCATTGACCGAATCGAGTTTCGGGAAACGATGCGGATCGTCATCGCTGCCTGCGTGGAAGAGAACAAACAGATTGAAAAACGTCTCGCGTAGAAATTTCGATGGGGCCCAAATCAGGGCCCGTTCAGGTTGCCTGACTGCCCTGGTAGGGCACTAATAAGGCAGCCTGAAAGGGCCCTACTAGGAAATGTAACGTTGTGTCACATATGGGCCGGACCTGGTTGCGTGATATCAGGTTGCCTGATCAGAAAGAAATATTTCATTTGAATAGAACCTTTTTAAATGTAATATTTTTTTTCCATGTCTGACGGCCTACAATGATCCCATTCGTTTCAGCTATTCTTTCTGAATATTAAACATATTTACATAGTTTACATATTAAACTATTAAAATTGAATAAATAAAGAATCGATTCGAATAAATCTTTATTTTCTTACAATATACACTGTAAATCCAAGTATCCTATATGCATACAATATTTTAAAAATCCAAAATGAAATGAACCACTTAATTTAGGGTTTTACTACAATGATTTTGTATCATAATTCGTCATACCCTGGCCTGCTGAAATATTTTTGTTCGAAGAAAATATTTCGCCTATATGGGCATCGAACCTAGTACCTTCCAACCTATAGCTACGCACGCTGCTCCTATGCTATCGAGTGCTTGTAAAATCTTGGTCGCAGATATGGCATAAGAGACCAAATGAATTCCTATAATTATTTGTTGCATCACATTAAGTATATCAATTAGTTGAAATCATTGTGATAATTAAAGAATTCTATCGAATAAGGTTAAGTTTGATTTTTCAAACTTAACCTTATATACATAATTCCTCTCTCTCGGCCTTACAAACCTACCAAAATCTTCTGACACGCATCCGAGTTGCATAACGTTTTTCGTCGTGACAGTCCATAACACCTTTTGTTTTTATAGAATTCAGGAATACATCGAAACTCCGAAGCTACGATGCTGTCAAATCGAAGTTTCCATGTGGAAAATAAGAGGTTATGTCATCTATCGACTGCTGAGGCAGTTACAGGGCAAGCATATTTATAGCCTAATCAGGGAAAGCCTTAGTAGGGCCTCATTAGGGAAAGCCTAGTATGGCCCTATCATGGAAAGCCTTAGTAGAGCCTATCAGGGCAAGCCTTGGTAGGGACCTATCGGGGAAAGCCTTAGTAGGATCTTATCAGAGACGGCCTTAGTAGGGCCATTTTAGTTACTGCCTGATCTAGGGCCTAGATATTTCCGGCTCGGCCGGGGCCGGATCAGGATGTCCGTAATAGGTGTTATCCATATCACACCCTGATCGGGGCCTGATCCTGATCAGGCTAACCCTAAGAAATGTCTACACGGGCCGTCAGGCTGGTTTTCGAGATTTTCTCTATGCGAGGGCGCACTCTGGAAGACGCGAATGCACGGTATTTCAACCCCCCCCCCCCCCCTCCCCCACATTTTCCGCGCTCCCCCTACCACGCATATACTCAATGTCTGCCCCTTACCATTATCGCGTAATCGTATCGAATCGTTATGACTCGCGGAGTGATGGAGGCGGGGGTGATGGTGGCTCATAAGAACGCGGGCTTATCTTTGAAATATGCCGATAGAAGAGGCGATCCTCTTGTGCCGTGCGACAGCGCTCTCGGCCCGCAAAAAAATAATGCCCGCGCAGGGTTGGAAGACTTCTCCAGGGCAAAGAAGAAAGGACGGTCCCGCGTGGATGATGGGATAGGACGTCGAAGCGACGGCGAACGTTCGCGCTCTGTGATTTCGTTGATTGAAACGTTCCGATTGCATCCCCCTGGTCTGCCTCCTCGGTTCGGAAGAGCAGGGTAGCGCGGTAAAGTCGAAGGGACGCGTCACGAGGGTTCGCGCCCTCGCAAAGTGGGAGGGTTGGACATGGACGATCGTATCCGTCGTACCTACTTATTTGGTAGTCTAATACGTGCGATAGCGAGAGGGACGAGAGACGGACGGTGGGGCTGCCTCATCATCATCGTCCAATTTCTCCGTACGTGCGTCTTTCAACGAGAATCAGCCGATCGCTTACTTTTGAGTTTTGCGAAAAACATAAAAATTTGACAAATTGGAATATAAAAGAAAGAAAACGGGTGGTGGAAAGAGCGATGCCCTCGTCGTCAATTGGAATGATAGGTGATAATCGTAAGTCGCCGACGCAGACTGCTGGGATCGTCGGCACACGTAGGTATGTGTGTTTCTGCAGCATACGTCGTCGCGAGCCGTACGCGTAATCCGTGCGGACGCGAATGAATGGCAAATGAATGGTCGGGCCGGGGCTTGCGGGGCTTGAAAAAAAAGGGAGAGACGGGTGATTGGGTGGGGTGTGCGGGGGAGTTCGCGTGTAGCAGCGGTTCGTTGGACGTTGCGCGCGCGCACGCTAGTATGGGCGAAAAGTTAATCACGGTTTGCCGTGCCGGGGCTGTGCGGGGGGCTCGTTTGAAAGCATCGGCCAGGGTTATATATACCCCGGGCTTTTCTTGATTACGTGGGCGGTCTGCGTGTGCGTCGATCCTCGCGATACAGCGGACGACGCGCGAGTCAGACGGATAGAAAAATCCGAGAGAGCGCGCGAACGAGAGAACAAAGAGTAGCGGAGTGTTTTATTTTTTCGCAAGGACTCGCTCTTTGGCCCCGTTGGGTGTGTATCCTCGGATCTCTTCTCTTTTCGCGCGAGAGCGACACGGCGAGGAGAAAAAAAGAGACGCCATATGGCAATGTTTGAATCGCCGCTCTGTTACGAAACGATTACTATAATAATGAAATGCGACGAGTGCGCAACCCCCTCGTACCTTCTTTCTTTTACCACCGCTGTTTCCGACGTGGCTTGGCCTATCGCCAATTTGACGCTCATCGCCCGAGTACTCGTGACCCTCTGACACGACCGATCGCACGCTCGTTTCTTCTTGCACCCTGTTGTTTCGCGTCTGTCGATTCTTTTCCTCTTTACGCCCCTATATTTACGAATATTCAGTTCAACGAAGTAACGGGAAACTTGGGAATATGCGCGAAAAAATGTCCCATCAAAGAAAAGCGACCCAAGTGGAAAATGCAACGCATCTTCTAGCCGTCTAGCGCTGAGCAAGAGTACACTGAGCCAGTTCTACTTACAAGGGGAGGACGCCAATCGAGATCCACCGATTTTGCCCAAACTGCGTGGGTAGAAGGAGGTGCGTTCCCACTTAACCTTCCTAAAATATTTCGCCTGAGTGGGCCATGGGAAAGGGTAAAACGCTCTCCAAAGATTTCCGAGTCGAGCTTGAGAGATATTTTTTCAACCATTTCCAAGTCAGCGGCGTAGTGCAGTGGTCGAGCGCATTGCCTGTCACCCCGTTAGCTTCGGTTCGATTCTTGGTAGAAAATGCCTCCATCTATACCGATCCGAACAGTCTGGCTTCCTCCACTTCATCCGGAACCACACGCTCTACAACCGTGCGAACATACCACGAATCGACAACTACATACTAAAACTAACCAGAAATTACTTCGTCATTCCCGAAACTATACCCAACACAACCATGCATGAAATCTGTAACCAAAGCAGAGCAGCATCGATACGGCAACTAACGACGGGGTACGTCGCCCCGCAAGCGCTCATCTACTGCGACCAAATAGGCCTCCTCCAAACAGCCAACAACATCCCAATCACTTATCATTGGAAAAGAAATAAAGGGAA
The DNA here is from genome assembly GCA_963210295.1 of Ophion ellenae. Taxonomy (NCBI): domain Eukaryota; kingdom Metazoa; phylum Arthropoda; class Insecta; order Hymenoptera; family Ichneumonidae; genus Ophion; species Ophion ellenae. The sequence continues at coordinate 9,578,591 of OY723397.1, forward strand.
CAAGCGCATATCGCTCAGCTCAACTTAAACGATTTCCATCCGATGAAATTTGACACCTATCACTGGCTAAACATTCAGTGCCCCCACAGCCTCCCTCTCATCGAGCGCAAAAACATATACATACATTAACAGCGTAGAAATCGCATCATACACTTACCTTAGTCATAGTACGTAAGTTGTAAATTATTGTAAGTACCGTAATAAGTTCCCCCCTTCTTTCTACCTCTTTTCGTTTCCTACTATATTAATTTAAGTCTATCCCAGTAAATATCAGGGTTTTTTTCACATCAGCATTTTTCCGCTTCACGCTAATGGTGCATAACACAAACGTCATCTTCAAAATAATCTTCGTCAACTTTATATCGAAATTACCACTATCATGGCTTGTGCCAAACTATAACACGATACATAGTACCGGCGCGTTGCTGCCAACAGCCATACCTGTACCTACCTCTAACTAATAGTTCGGCTCTTTTTATGTATTTGCTTAACCGTCCAACATTATTGTACTACTGTTATGAATAAATCTTTTTTTAAAAAGGTTCGATTCTCGCTGCTACCGTTACATTTTTTTTCTTCAAATTTCTCGCAATGTTGAACTATTTATTGTAGAATTTGACTATATTCAAATATATTTGAATATATTCGGTTAATTTATATAATTATCGATTTCATCTGACAATTGAATTAAGGAATTGTTTTAAATGTCCCTCAAAAAAAATATTCCTCAAGTTCTACTAGGAAACTTTTGGAGAGCGTTTCACCCTTTCCTATGGCCCACTCAGGCGAAATATTTTAGGAACATTAAGTGGGGACCCTCGTCCTTCTACCCACGCGATTTCGGCGAAATCGGTGGGCCGCTATTGACGTTCTTTCCTTCTTAGTTCATTTATTAATTTCCCATCGTCTTCATTTTTTACCATGCGAAAAGTTGCGTTACTTAGAAAAGGTGGAAATAACACTATCGGACTAATTACTTTTTTTTGCATTGTGCCAATGCAAATCGATGTCACTGCAACAAGTGCTATCCATATTTATGACGTTGGAATTTGCACCGTTAAAATGCAACGAAAAGGAATTCTTTTCAATTGCTCAATATTTTTGGCTGACATAGGCAGTGAAAATCCCTCAAACGGCTTACTCATTCTCATTTTAAAATTATGACCTCAATTTGCAATATAAAAGACTGGATAATAATAGAAACAAAATAAAAAAGTATATTGTTGCATTCCAACGATGCAAACGTTAACGTCATGCTATATCCGCATAGGATTACATAACCTCGAATAGTATTTTCCTTATAATTTAGTCTGGCTAATGATCAATTAATGAGCACGATGTTACTGCAACGAATGCTATCCATTATATAAACTACACACTCGTGGTCAGCGAGCAAGAGTAAAAAATGAGAAAAAATTAATTCAAACCTGGAAAAACACGACAGCTTAAACTATGAGTGGATATATATGGTCTAACAAGGGGACCGTACGGATTGGGAAGTAGAGTTGAGGATAAGGCTTCATATAGTGGGAGTAGTACCCTAAGATATTCTTATGTTTTAAGGCGTAGTCTTAAGGCGTACTAGCCAGGCAGTCCCAAGAGAAAGGCCCTTAAAGATCGCATAGCCACTTGTGTACAGAACTGTATTCAGCATTAGCGAGTGGTCCAGTGACCGAGCCGGTAGCGGGCCAGCCTGCTAAACCTGTGATGCCGAGTTCGAGTCCCATATCGTGCGCTTTTCCTCCATAGATGATTTTTTTCATGCCTTTTCAATTGAAATTAGGTACGATATAGTTGCTATAGATGGTATTTTTTTTATCGAAAAGCAGCGATTACATAGGCAATCGCGATCGCAATCAAAGAGAACATAGTTGCAGTTGGCTAGTGTTGATTAGGTCATCGCGAGATAGCCACTTGAGTTTTTTTTTCATCCACAGCGCCAGCTGTAACTCAACTTGCTTAACCAGCCATCAGCCAATCGTTTGATGGAACTACATGTAATCATATAACCTCACTTTGTCATTTGTGACCATGATTGGCTAGCGAGGTACGACTTACAACGAAACCGTTTCCGGTCCCCCCCCCCCCCCCCCCCCCCGATTTCGTTCAATTGTTGATATGTTGTTTTTTTTATCGAAATCTACAAGACACGTATTTTTTTTATCAGCTGAAAAACGTTTTTAAGGGGGGGGGAGCTACCCTTGAAGTTTAATACCCTCAGAGTGACTTTTGCAGTTACATATCTTCGCAGTCGTGATATTAGATTGAAACCAATTGGAGGATAATGCTTATGGCGAATAATGAAAAATTCACTTTTTTCAATTCCGCGGGGTTGTATATCTTTAAAGCTTCTCTCTATATTTTAACGAAACCAATTGGAATTTGAGAAAGCTTAAAAAAAACGTCAAAGATACGTGTTTTTGCGTTTCACGAAAAACTCCGTTTGAGGGGCAGACTACCCCTGTATGATACCATTTGGAATGGCCCCGCCGATTTCGTTCAATTTTTGACATGTTATTGTTTATCGAAATTTAGAAGACACATTATTTATTTAACGGCGGAAGATCGGTTTTAAGGGGTAAAAATTACCCTTGAAGTTAGACACCCTCACAGTGACTTTTGTAGTTTCGCACATTTCCAGCCAAGATATTACATTGAAACCCATTGGAGGATAATGCTTATGACGTATAATGAAAAATGCACTTGCGACACTGCAAAAGGCCGTCCAACTTCAAGGGTAGTTTTTACCCCTTAAAAACGTTTTTTCGTCGATGAGAAAATTACGTGTCTCTTATATTTGGATGAAAAATTGAACGAAATGGGAGGGCGACACCGGAAACGGTTTCCTTGTTAGTCATTAAGCGGTTTTTTTTAATCGTAAGGCAGGGGTATCTGTTATCAAGATCGGCTGGGCTGGGACTAGTCAAGGGGTGCATAGCCGCAGCTATAGATAGTGTTGGCTAGGACACGGAGAGATACGCACGTGAGAATTTGTTTCATTCATAACAAAACATTTAGAATATTACTAGCTCATAGCGAGGCAGCCATTGGTCAGTTTGTATGAGCGCAATTGGGCGAGCCAGTTACTAGCACGTAAACTCAGACAGGCTAGGATATTTTCTACTCGGGGAGAGATGCGCGAGAAAATTCCTCTGCCAAGATTCTCCCTTTTCCTTCCCTTTCCGCGCGCTCGGCAAAAAAAACAACAAGTAAGCATACAAACAAAAAAAAAGAACGAACAAGTTTCTTGGCTCGGCGAGAGTCCTGTGGGGCTCGGCCGGGCTCGCGAGCTTTTCACTCGGCTCCTCCTTCGCCCTTTTGCCCTCCATCTCTCGTCCATCCTATCCGTTTCGCGTGAGTTTGCGCTGTCGGGAAGAAGAAAAAAAAAGAGTCCGTATATACGAAAGAAAGAGCGCTTCGTGCTCCTTAATGAAATGGCGGCACTGTCCCCCGGGGCATCAATTCTTTAGGATGTTTTATCATGCATTTTTTCTCCCTCGATAACTTGGATTGAAAAAGGTGAGGAAGAGGCCTGATGCGTGTAGGAATAAATGTATAGACGTGAGGCGTCGATTCGGCACGAATCGCGGAATATTTTTGCAAAAATATACGACGTGAGTAAATAGTGTTGGAGGTGAGATTGGATCGGTCTCGGTACAAAATACTCTCGCGATACGCGCTTCTTCTTCTTCTTCATTTATTCGCTACGTTAGAAATATGTGATGTCCCGTGCAGAAATATGTTAGGGAGTTCCCGGATCCTGCTACATCCCTGTAGGGATTTGATAGGAACGTCGCACCGAGGGAGTCCACATCGGAATCCAAGTCGATTCTGCTCTATTTCCCAATTGAAGTGTTTTGAGAATTTTTTATTTGACATTCTCAACCGTAATTTGTTCGATGTTCTAAAAAAAATATAATTTCGTGATCCCGTGCAAAAATTGTTTGCGAGTGCCAAGATGAACTCAAAACTCTATAGGGATTTGTTTGGGAGACCGCACTTACAAGTAACGTCACTTAAGTGTCCGCCTTCGATTTTGTTAAAATTCATATATGTGATAAAGCATTGAAAACTATTAGACGCGTTTTTTTTTATCGGCGGAAAGATTGTTTTAAGGGGGGAAACGATCCCTCAAAGAAAGGCGTGCCAACCCTTAATTTACTATATCTTCAATACTTCTATAGTGGAATTTTCCTCGCATTACATTAGAAAAAATTTGGTTTTTGCTTTATTCAGATCGATGGACTGCTTGTGGGCGAATCTTAAAACCACCCCGCGACACGCCTTTCTTTGAGGGGTAGTTTCGCCCCATTAAACCGTTTTTCCGTAGATAAATAAAATACGTGTCTAATAGTTTTCAATGATTTATCACATATATGACTTTCAACAGAATCGAAGGCGGACACTTGGTGATGTTCCTTGTTAGGGAGTTCTCATTGGGAACCAATTAGTGTCTGCACCGTTCCCCGATGAACGCCGTTTGAGAAATCTTACCACGTTTAAATCGAAAAAATGCGAAAAGTCACGAGGAAAAATTCGGCATGTTGATACATACACTGTACGCTTCGTAAGCGTGTACGTGTGTGCTGATGTTACCTCAAAGTGCAGTAACATAAATAACAAACGATAATTAAAGTGGATTTTCAGTGATGTGATTCTAATCGATCTACAAGATATACTTTTTTGAGCGATTTGTACTTTTTTTTAATCCACCCATTTGTATATCTATATATTTTGTTTACCACATTCAAAGTACAGAACGCGATGGTATTCATCAAGAATCGTATCGGATTCTCTTCGATAATGTAGCAGTCCTCTAGGGTTCAAGTTGGATTCGTACATTGGATTCCAATGGGAAATCCCGATTAGAATCCAATATACGAGAGTGACGTGTTAGTATAGGGATCCAATGCGATGACCCATTGAATCTCTACCACGAAGTAGAGACCAGTATGGGAATCCAATTGGATCCCTACGATAATTTCTACACAGGGCACGGCAGTTGTGGTTCATCAGTGGAATCCTTGGCGAGCCGCGCACGGTGAGGGAAAGAGAGCAAGAGAGATGTATCTTCGAATCGTCCATTACGTAATGGCCTTTTGTCTTTGGATAAGAATGATCGCTCGTTCGACCGGAACGGCCCCGACCAAGTGATAGACACTGCTATTATATATACATTTTTTAATCCAAAAAATGGGGCCAAGATTGAATAAAAATAGTAATTGGCAAGAATTGAAAAAAGAATCGGGCGCTACAGTCTGCCGGGATACCGTAAGAGAGAGAGAGAGAGAGAGAGAGAGAGAGAGAGAGAGAGAGAGAGAGAGAGAGAGAGAGAACAGGAGCGAGAGGCGACGGTGGGGTAACTCGATTCCACGGATTGTTCTATATACCGCGCGCGCGGCATTGAGTGCCTCACGGGGCAAAGTGAATTGTTAAGTAATTGCATAAGATTAGTAGCGCCCGGGCGTGGAAGCGCGGGCACTCTGTCGGTTACTTCCAGCCCAATGAGCCTCAACGAGACTTTACTTTGATTCCTCTCGCGTTCTCGGTATCCCACTCGCATCCCTCGCATCGCCATTTTTTCTCTCCGTTTCACCCTCTTTTACTCTTCCTCTTTTTCCTCCCGCATTTTTTTTATTCACACAGCCATCCTTTCCAAGCCCCCCCCCCCCCCTCCTCCGCCCGACCCTGCTTCTCTCCTCACCGGAGCCGCTTTTCATCCCCCTGCCTTCTTGTGCATTTCATCGAGCTAATTTGTTGAGATACCGCTTGCCAATATTTCACTCTTCGCTTTACCCCCCATTGGATCGCGTAAAAAGCAACGAGGGACCAAGGTAAAGGACGGCGAAGCTCCTCCTCTCTCGAAGCGTGCTCTTGATTTTTTTCCCTTCTTTTTCTTTTTTTTTGCTTCTCGTGCTCGATGCTTTTCCGCCTCTCGCGATTCCGATGCGGATAATTGCCTCGCCAACTTGTGCACTCTTCCGCACCCTCCTCGTGATCCGCAAGCTCGGCTTGATTTATGACCGTACAACGATTTCCTAGCCAGTCGCACTTGGCTCGTGCGCTAAGAGCGAAAAACCGCGACATCGATCTACCGTTTTTTTTTCCACTTGATTTCTCATATTCGCTACTTCTGCGACACACCTGTGACGTCTTCGAGCTAACAATTGGCGAAAAAGACGCTCCTATGGAAATGAAAAAACTTGTCATTTCCTGTCCGCGTTTGTTGATTGGAATAACGCGAAATGTTTGGACGAGCACGAAAAGTTCATTGAAATTGAATTGAAAATTGGAGAAATTGCGATTTTTTCATGCTGCTGACGAATATGTTATGCTTCCTTTGGCAACATTTGAAGTATTGACCGTTCAGTTTTTTGTAATAAAATAGCAAAGTCGAGTACTTTGAGGTGATGAAGCACATCATCTTACGAAGACGGTCGACCGGAAGTGCGGTGATTACGGTTTTGCTGTTCTCGTATTTAATCTTAGATTATGGAAAACTGAAATTTGATGATGGACTTTCTATTTAACGTTGGAAAACTGAAATAAATTTCAGTTGTTTCAATGACTTCGATTAAACATCATTATTAAGATAATGGATTTCGTCAAAACTCGAAAATTCCAACTTCACCGTGTAATTATGGAGGACTACATTATAATTAGATAGAAGAACGACGTAATACTACCCCCAGACTTTGTGTGCCAACTTTGAGGATCGCCAACGCGGTATTGTCAGGTATATGTTCAAAATTCCATTATATTATTTATGGAGTTTTACAATTGATCGCGTATCAATGACATGTTTAATTACAATTTTACCTACAGTATTAATTCCGCTGGAGTAATTCAGGGCTATTTAAATAAGATTTCGTTAGGTTCGGTGCAATGTTTTTCAGTCCGTTTTTTATGGTGAAACTGTTGGTATCAATATGATAAAAACTCCAGAGTCGTTTACGATCCAATTTTTCAGTTTTTACTAGTAGGGTAATTTCGGGGGAGTTGGCCATAAGTGGTACAGTCGTGCTGTCGCTGAAAAAACCCGGAATCGAAGAAAATTAGAAGAAGGCTAGTTTTTTGACAGGTGATTTTGTAGGTGCCACGGGTGCTAAATCCAAGTTTGCCTAAAAATCGGGGTGTAGGGTTCTTTTTTAGGGGATGACAGGCGATGGGGGAGGATTAATGCCAAACTATAACCCCTACTAGGGCGGCGCCGTGAGACAAAATGTTCAGAAAAATCCGGCCTTTAGTTTTGTTTACAGCGCCGAAGTCGTGGAAGTTCATTTTGGGAGTGAAAAAGTGGGGTGAAGTTTTGAAAAATCAGTTTTAATTCAATAACTCTTTAGAAAAAAATCGTACACTTTTCGTTCAAATGGGAACGTTGTAGCCCTTGAAAAGACGCGTCGATCGAGTATTTGATCATCACTCTCCGATAATATCTTCACCCCCCAAAAAATTGTTAAAAAACAAAAAAAAAACATTGTTTATTGAATAACTCAAAAACAATCGGTTTTTCGGGTATGGTTCAAATGTACGAAATGTAGACGATAATTTTCTCCATATTTTCGTTGCTATGGACCACCTTTGAATTTTCATTTTCCAACCCCTATCGGGGATTGAACATTCAAAATGAAATTCTGGGAAAACTATTGACCTCACGAATTCCCCGCCGAGGAAGAATTTGTAGCTTGAACCCTCAGCTACATTTTTGTCCACAGCGGCAAACTCGTATCTCTTTAGTTTCGGTCAATAGTTTTTCCAGAATTTCATTTTGAATTTTCAACCCCTGACAGGGGTTCGAAAATGCAAAATTCAAGGGTTGTCCATAGGAACAAAAATATAGAGAAAATGATTCTCTACATTTTGTACATTTAAACCATCCCCGAACAATCGATTGTTTGTGAGTTATTCAATAAACAATTTTTTTGTTAATTTTTCAACAATTCTTTGGGAGGTGAAAGTATTATTGGAGAGGGCTGATCGAATGGTCGATCAACGCGTCTTTTCAAGGGCTACAGCGTTCCCCTTGGAACAAAAAGTGTACGATTTTTTTCTAAAGAGTTATTGGATTAAAACTGATTTTTCAAAATTTCACCCCACTTTTTCACTCCCAAAATGAACTTCCATGACTTCGGCGCTGTGGACAAAACTAAAGGCCGGATTTTTCTGAAGATTTTGTCTCACGGCGCCGTCCTCGTAGGAGTTGTAGTTTGGCATTAATCCACTCCCATCTCCTTTCATCCCCTAAAAAAGAACCCTAACCCCCGATTTTTAGGCAAACTTGGTTTTAGCACCCGTGGCACCTACAAAATCACCTGTCAAAGAACTAGCCTTCTTCTAATTTTTTCCGATTCCAATATACAGCACGACTGTACTAAAGGGAGAGATGGCCAATATAAATGTTTCATAGAACCGCGCAGTAGATTTCATCCGTTACTGTTCCATTCGCTTCGCGTCGTATGCAGATGTAAGTGTACGAGCAAAAGTATGTCAAAAAAGTTAACTAAGTAAATTTTTTTTTAATTATTCTGTCTACTGCTCCATTTTTTTAAAGGTTTCATGTATTAAATTGTGGTGATGTTATTTTGTACAAATAATGGTTACTTTTGTTTTTTTTAATAGTTCACGAACAGTGCTTTGTTATAACCTCAAGATTTCCCATGTATTGTTTCTACTTGTTTACATTTTCCATGTGGCCATCTCTCCCGGGAGATTAGGAGAGATGGCCACGTACAGTCGGCGTATGATGGCCCTAGTATTAGTTGTAATGTATTCAGGTTATTAATTTTTTCTACATTTGCTTTAGATGCCTAATAAGTACAAGACAAAAGGAATTGCTCTACGAGGGAACTGGACTCAAGAATCATTAAAAGCATTTGTTAGTGCTGTAAACAATGATGAATGGTGGGTTCGTGCAGCCGCTAGGACCTACGAAATACCTAGGAAGACCTTAGGAAGACGATATAGGAACAATGACAAAAAATGTTGCAGAGAAAATTATTATGAAACTCGTCTCATCTAAGACTGGCTTCAGTGGACAGTGTGCCAACTTTGGGCACACCAAAATTATACTGATTACGGTGATATGTGTTCTAGATGTGGCCAAAAGACAGAAAAATTAAGAATCAAAAAACGAAACCGAAGAGGAAACCGAGAGCATAATGTTGGGGTACATCTCAGCTTTACTCCTATGGCCATCACATCCGGATACTCCGGGAGAGATAGCCAATCGTGATTTTAAACAAATAGTAATTTTAATGTTGATCTGATAGTAGTTTGTTTTAATTTCGTAAATTATCTTAAAGGTAAATATTGAAAGCTTAATTACAAATAAAGATAATTTAAGGAACGTCTGTACTTTTATTTTGACGGAACTTTGTAAAAACTGTGGCCAACTACCCCGAACTTACCGTAAATATGAAATAAAGAAAACATTCACCACAAATTTGGCACATAAGAATCGACAATAAGGATTATTCAACACCAGTTAACATAAATCAGAAAAATTGTCGGTAACATACATTTATTCTCTGTTGACGCTGAAGAACTAGTCGTACCTCCTTGAGGTACCTCTAGGCAAGGGAAAAGTTGCCGATTTTGATGATTTTTTTTAAGGGGTTACCCCCACTTGCGATATTGAAAAAATCGATTTTTTTATTGCATTTTTTTGAAGTATAAGTATCTGAGAATATGTCCTGAAAATGTCAAGTCGATCCGAACAAAATTGACTGAGATATGAGCGTTGAAAGAGAAGAATCCGCGTTGAAAGAGCGTTGAAAGAGAAACTTTAAACGCGTTTTTCTCAAAATGGCATTTCTGAAGTCGGTGACCAAGATTACTCGAACACTAATGAACCGATCTTCTTGAAATGTTGCAGGCTTATTTAATACATAAAAATGTAGTCTTTAAGGGTTCGATTTTTTTTTTCGAAAAAAATGGCCGTTTTATAACCAAAAAACGGCCGTTTTTTTCGTTAAAATCGAACCATTAATTTTAACTGTCCGCCATTTTGTGAAAAATGAATATTTTTTAAAATCCTTCGATTAAAGACTAGTTTATACTTATATTTGACTAAATCCATCCGCATTTTTTTCTCAGATGATCCACTTCGCCGCAATGTTGGTCACCGCAAACCGTGTATATAAAAACATTATTTCATTGACGGCCATTTGCCGCTAAACAATGTAATATTTTTCAATAAAAAAATTACTGAAAGTTCTTCAAGATGTGTTCTTTAAGATGGTATATTGATCGATTATAAAAGGTTTGTAGTTTTCTTTAAAAAAATTCATGAAAAAAGCCTTTTTTGCGCTACAAGTGGGGGTAACGCCTCAATGAAAGATTTCTTCAGCATTCTTGAGGCTTAGGGTATGTTTTATTACTACTTTTGACTGTTACATGCTATTTTTACCCATTTTTAAAAATGGCGGAGGCATGGCACGATCTTCTAAACGGGTTGCGGCGGATGTTTTCAGACGCTCGGGCACGTAGCGTCGGCGGGTTTGATCTGAAAAAAATCAACAAAGATTTTTCTTCCATCAACACTCATACGCAGAATATGAACCAACAAAAAGTGAGAAATGTTGAAAATCGATAAAATGGTACGCTTCGAAACAAAAAGATTGAATTTTCCGAAAAAAATGGCTACATTTTGCAATAAAAAATACTTTCTTTTCTATTTTCAATAACATTTGGGGGCATGTTTTAGACAATAAGATTAGAAAGATTTATACCAAATTCCATTAGCATCGGTCGATTAGTATTTTAGCTATACGTCACGCCAGTTGTGAAAATGCAGTTTAGAAGACCGTGCCATACCTCCGCCATCTTTGAAGATTCATTTTTAAAAATACCATTTAACAGCCAAAAGTAGTGAAAAAATACACCCTAAGTCTAAAAAATAGCGAAGAAATCTTACCTTAAAAAAAATCATGATAATCAGCCAATTTTTGAGTCGCCTAAAGATATCACTCCTGAGAGACTTTTCGTCGGATGCGCCGAAGCGAGCGGGGCACAATGATCGACCGGACGCGCGCTGGCGCACGTGACGTACTTATTCGGTCAATTTGCGAACGTTTAAAAGAGTAAAGAAGAGAATGATTTCTCGGAGGAAAGGATGACGCGATATAAAAGTCGTGTCTGGGGTGCAGGAATTTTTCAATATAAAACACGGTGTTTGGCGAGTCTTTACCGCGAATGCGATAGACGAGAAGAGAGAGAGAGAGAGAGAGAGAGAGAGAGAGAGACCCTCGTCACTCGGGGATCGCGTTGAATCCGGAGCACGCCCGAGAGTGTATTAAATTTAAATAAAAATACCGGCAGCCGTGTTCACAAGCACACAGCAGCGTCTATAAATCAGAGAGAAGCTTGGTCGAGCGCGTTCGCGAAGCCCCTCCGAGGTCCGAGAGAGAATAATACCCTCCTATATTTATGTTCTTCTCCGGTAAAAAGCCTCGGCCGACCTCTCCCCGTCTATCCGCGGACCTCGCCTACACCCGAACGTGTCCAGGGTGAGAGAGCGAGAAGCTCTCTTTTTCGCTCCCTGGCCTCTCTCTCTCTCTCTCTCTCTCTCTCTCTCTCTCTCTCCTCTCTCCTCTCTCAGTACGCTCGCGCTGTCCGTACCAGAAACGTTGACGCGAAAACCTTCCGTTGGGGCTGCAGGCTTTCTCTCTCTCTCTCGCCGGCTCTCTTTTCCCCCCTACGCGTCTCTTCCGATTTCAGTCCTGTAGGCGAATTTATTTCCCGTCCTAACCTTCCGGAAGTCTATTAATCAATTCCTCGACTGAAATACACGCCGTACACGGCGAAAAATCCGCTCGGATTAACGCAAAGTTAATGCGAATATCTCAAAGGAGGAGCAAGGGAGCAGAGCTCTCGCGATAGCCCGAAGAAGCCCGGCCAAGGGTGGAAGGGCTGTTACCACTGCGTTGACACTCCTGTCTTTACCACAAAAAAGACAGAGGGCGAGAGGGAGGGCGCGGCACCCCGAGAACCTTCCCCAATGATCGTCGTTAAGATAGAAAAAAAAAACACTTTCGTGGCGTTGATCAGAGTAACAGCCGTGTTATAAATGGGAAAGTGTTCCTTGGGATAACGATGATCCGACGCGAAATGCCCGATTTTCAACGGTGCGCACAGTATTTTTCCTTGCGCCAACACTTATCGTTATAATGTGATGTTGAAGTTTGCACACTGAGAAAAAAACCAATTGAATAAGAAAAATATATTTGTTGATCCAAATAAATGTGCTGCTGCGGAGTGCTACCGATATATGAGATTGATCCAATACTATAAAATATTGGAAAATGTGATTGATTCAAATGACATATTATTTTATTTGAAAAAGCTCTTCTGTTCTCTGAATATCTACATTATCCTTCAAATAAAATTATATTCTATTGAAATCATTCTATATACAATCCGTAGATGTATTGGATGAAATAATTAAGCGGTTGCTACAAACGTTTTCGTACAAAAATATAATCAATAGTATTGATTATTTCTTTACTACATCGAAACGAATATGCCATGGGACGTAAGTTTTTCAATTTGTTTTAAATCTTAAATAAAAAGTGAGCATTAGAATGATCATGCACGATAATAGTGGAGAGAATATCGGATATCCAATGGAATATCCATGGAGAGAATATCAGATATTCATTGTCTGTGTCATCTATTCATCTGTTCTAATCATTACCATGATTAGAACAGATACTACACTTTGATCTTAGCCGCAGGCCAAGAGGCGATACTCTTTAGAGTTTCTCCAGCGTTTAAGTAGATTCTCGGTTCGTGCTACGCTTACGAGAAACGAGCGCGGGTGCGGCCTCTAGCGGTTACTCCGAGAACTACGGGTTTCCTCACACCTATAATTTCGGTAGCGCTCGGCCGTGATTTGGTTGAATTTTTTCAACCAAATGTGCAGGAAACAAATTTTACTGTCGCATAATTTTTTGACCGATTCAGACATTTGCTTAATATTTTACAATAAAAATAAAATATCAATATTTTAACGGATAATGTACTTAAAATCAATATCGAATATGGTGAAAACAATAAAATAACATATTAACTCAATAGAAATTTTATTTGAATCAAACGAGCGAAATTCAATTTTCCTTGTGTACTCGAATCAACAATATTCACATTATGAATTGAAACGCTTTTTTCGTTCGTTGCAGAAATTGCATTCAAAAGTATATAATTTGTTCGCAATAATTTTTTAGATAGTTTCAATAATATATTTTTTTCGGCTAACAATATATCTTTTGAATGAATAAAAAAACTCAATTTTATCATGTTATTGAAGTCAATAGCGTTTTGTTTGGACTAATAAATCCGATTATTTACACCAATAATTTTACAATTGAATCAACGAAATTTCATTCGATAACACCAATAATATTGGATCAATGATTTTGTTTCTCAGTGCAGCGTTGGAATTGGAGTGTGGAGTACCGGTTTTCGATAATATCGAAAAAACCGGAATATCAGACCAAAAATGCGATATTGAAAAACCGATTTTGGACTCGAATAATACCGATATTTTGATATCAGAGTTGAAAAATAGAAATATCATTATAATTGTTATTATTTCCATTTAAGTTACTTTTACTTGTTTTTTAAAACTATTTTTAACAGCCTTAAAATAGTATTAACTACATTAAATATTTCTCAAGTGTCAACTTATTTATCCACTTTTCTTCCGCGGCTCACACCTGCAATAAGGTCAGATCATCTCTGAAAGATGAAACTTTAGATGCCCTCGTTAATTAAAGTGACCATGCCTGCTACAAGCTATGCCATTTATTTGCATTCTAGTAGCTACTACTACGCTGCTTGCCTAAAACTTACTAATTTTAACGTTGCTTGTTTACTACTTAATTGATTTTCATAAATGTTCCCATTTTTTTGTTTATTTATTTTATGTTGGTTTGGATATATTTAAGAACATAGCAGAGTATGTTTAGAAATGGATAATAAATTAATATCCCAATGAAGAACGGTAATTTTCAATAAATACTGTGGTTTCACTTAGCTTTCCACGTAGTTTAATTTCACTATTATTTCTACAACTTCTATCTTCACTTTCAACCTTCTAACGTCTATAATCAAGGTTTCACATAAATATCGAGAAATATCGATATTCCGATATTACAACTTGTTGATTTCAATATAATATCGGTAATAGAAAAAGCTCCGATAGTCCAAGCTCTAGTTGGAGTCCAACGAAAGTTAATTGTTTCTCTATTGCTCACATTTATTCCGCTGATTTCGGGTACGAAAATCAATCAAACGGTTTTTCGTATCTTCTCGTTGGAGATCCACGATCTTAATCTAAAAAAATTATAGATCATAATGAAAATGAAGATATAATACAAATTAGAGAACTTTCGTTGCATCCCAACGATGCAAACATCAACGCCCTGTTATAATGATATTTTGAAAGTTTTTCGAGTCTTGATTTTAAGAGCAGGTACAAGTTCATCAATACCTCACAAATTTTCCAACCCAGTTTTCTCATAGATGCTTGAGTTTTTTTCAACCAAACACAGATCAGGCTCTCGATAATTCCCCGACGCAGAGCTTGACGATTTTCGTCCTCAATATTATTAATCTTTAATAAATTTTCATTCTAAAATTTTAGTTGTCTCTCTCGCACTCATATGTCACGTGGTACACCTTCCACTTGGCCACAATCGTTAACAATATTTTTGCCTTGGTGTGATATCGGTACATGTACATGTTCATCTTTTCATTTTCGCTCGATCCTTTCATATATCTGGGGGCATCATCTTCTCTGGGTTTTTTTTTACTTTCTTCTTCCTGACCGAGGGGACAGAAAATATCGTTCCAGAAGCGAAACTCCGTCTCACAGTGTCATTTCCTGACGGCGTTAGCCTCGTTACGCGCGAGCTTCTCGCACCATCGTAACTTTCTTTTTATCGGGCAATTAACGTTTCTCGGTATGCTGAGATTTTTTTCTCCCTTTTCCCCTCTTACCTTCCCATACTTTTTTGCGTTAGTCACCAGCTACTGGATAAGGCCGATTTTACATCTTCCTCGTCTTGTCCTGACGACGGCACAATTCTGCACGCGCTCGCGCGCTCGCCCGCCCCCACACACGTGCACACACACACACACACACACACACAGGTACGGCGGCCCTTCCTTAAAAAAATAATGTTTAACCGTAGGAACGCGAGGCGAGAATGGTGGTATACGTTGATAATAACGGGAGTTCGGCGGAACGGGGGCGGCGCTGGAATGAGATATTTCGGAATAATGAGCGTGGATGGGCGCGCCACCGGATAAACTGTATTTACGAGACTCGCGTGTACCCTCGTGTATATATATACATACATGCACGGAACGAGAAGAGGAGAAACGGAATTCACGTACCGGGTGTGGATCGCGAATAATTTTCGAAATTTCGGTCATTAAAAAAAAAAAAATCCGCCACGATGGTGCGACAAAAAAAAATAAACAGACTATTTCTCCTTGGCTATTATTATTTTTTTGGCCCCAATGGGAATGCATTTTTCGTGTAATGCTCGAAACGACACTTTGGAGAGTCGACGAAATCCCGAATAGAATCGATTGGGAGAAAAGTGAAGGGGGAAAAGTTGTGTTTTTTGGCCCTCTTTTGGATAAGCAAACAAACTGTGAAAGAGAGCAGCCCCCGCTCCCGACATGGATGGCTAGTTCGGTAAAAGTTTGCGCTCGCGGTAGCTCGCTCGCGCCTATATTGTATAATATCGTGCGAAAGTGACATTTGGACGCCCTCGAGTTTGTCTTGGAGCGACCCCTTTCGACTTTACAACGCTCCCATTTCACCCCCTCGTGAAGAAAAATAAGAATGTCAACGTCCGAATAAATAATGAAAAAGAAGACGAGAAAAAAGCATCGTGCGGTACGAGGCGAAGCTCGAAAAATACTTTTAGTCGATCAAACATGGAGCGCGCGTTCGGGTTACCGGAAGCGGCGTATATCTCGGCGTCTCTCCTCCCCGCTAGAATGAAAAGGACGAGGAACGACGACGACGTGGAGGAGAGCAGGCTCGATACCGCGGATGCTCTCTCGATCAATTATCCGTGTTCCCGGAGCAGCGACTAATCTGCCTAATCGGGTGGCCGTTGCCCGGGGCCTATATACCGTAGGACGATTGTTCGGGGGATGAGGAGTACGGTGGTCGGGGGATCACCGAGCTGCGAGATAATCGCGCGCACGTCGTGCAATTATCGGCTGCGGTTAATAAGGAGATATACCCCGAAGGGAACGGAGACTGCACGCGCGCGGGTATCCTCGCCCATTTGCGTATACTCACGCGGAAAGGTGAGACGAACGAGAGCTCTCTCTCTCTCTCTCTCTCGTGCGAGGGTTGATTTTCTCTAGGCCGCGAGTCGGGAGAGGAATAAAGGGTGGTCTCCGTATATACGAGGAGAATGGTCGGAGGGAGCGAACGCGGTGTGTGCAGCTAGGGCTTTTGCGGTGAATCGAGACCGGGGTTGAGACCGAGCGCGCGCACATTCACTCGGCCTTATGATCGGCTTACGGATTGCTAATCACCAGCCAAAGAGGAATATGCCGAATATGAGCGAGAGATGATGTTGAAGTTTGCATCGTTGAAATGCAACGAACATTTTTTTCTCTTCAGTTCCATAATTGCCTTTGACAGATTTAAACTGCTAAAATCATGCGATCACTTTTTTAGACTCGTTATTAAGTGCCGTAAAACGGGATTAGTTTGAACAGGTTTTGGAAATTTTTGGTAGATAACTTTTTTTTAATAGTCTGAATTCCACCTTTTTTGCTTCGATAGAACAATGTTTCCTTTGGTTATCAAATGTATAAGAAACTTAAACACCACCACATTTTTTTTTACGTGTCAAAGTAACCTCGAGTGTGGGGTTTCATTGACAAGGCATTGAAATGTCACTTATGTCGAAGATTAAGGGTTACTTTGACATCGTCTTGATAAAAAAATTAATTTTTCATGCATTATACATGGAAATAGATGAAAAACAATGATTTTTTACAATCAAATTGTCATCTTTATTAAGGGAGGGCACCACTGCGACAAATCGAAAAAAGGTCTTTGCCGATTTTTTTGTGTACTGCATTATTTATTTGGGATTTGGAAAAAAAGCTATGTCATTAAGCATACATTGAACTTGATTCATGATTTAACGTAATAAAAAAACATGGTTTTCTCAAAACCATGTTTCTGAAATCGGCACGCAGCAGAACTCGAACAACTTTTTTAACAGTAAAGTACGAGCTCTTTTTCGATTAATTGGACATTGTAAAAAAGATGTCAGTTTTTATATGAAAATCATGGTCGAAAAAACGACCTTTTGTTCAAAGTCGTCTCTATTTTTTTTTTAATTAATTTTGAATTAATTCTTCTGACAAATACATGTTTTTTACATACTTCAATATATACCTCATAAAACCTAAAAGTTCTTACGGCCTGGTATTTATTCCTTTCTTTAAAAAAAGTTCCAAAGAAAACAGTTGAAAATGGGCACTTACAGTGGTGCTCTCGCTTAAGGTAGTACGAGCGCGCAATCTTGGTTTCTATAGATTTTGTTCAAATTTTAACCAGACATTGTTCATATCATTATACATGTTTGAGTGAAATTTCAGCACAGTCGACTATTTAGATTGGGAAATAATGGGTTTTAAAATTGCGACTTTGAACACTGCAGGGTCTGCATTGAAATTTAGATATAATAGTTTTCCGTAAAAAATATTTTTCTCCTATAATAAGAAGACATATGGCAACACCGCAGAACAGTATTATTCAATATTATGAGAAAAAAATAATGATCGTGTTCCTAAAGTTAAAAATTTTGTCATAAAAAAATATTTGCATTATAAATATTAATATTTTATATTGTTTATGTCATCTTCATTAACAAATAAAAGTGTTGGTTCATTCATAACTAGTTGAAAACTTTGTTCGTTAAAAATTACTTCTAAATAAAAATTTGTGTTGCAGTATTATTTTAAATATGCCGCGCAAACTTACGTCATTGGCACGATGCGGTGTTGCCATATGTCTTGTTATTATAGGGGACACATATTTTTTACGGAAAATTATATTGTCTAAATTTCAATGCAGACCCTGTAGTGGTCAAAGTTGGAATTTTGAAACCCATTATCTCCCAATCTAAATAGTCGACTATTTTGAAATTTCACTCATACATGCATAATGATATCAACAATGTCTGGTTAAAATTTGAACAAAATCTATAGAAATCAAGATTGCGCGCTCGTGCTACCTTAAGGAAACATTTTACATAAAAATATCAAGTACCTAGGGTACTATTATAGGCACTTAATCAGTCTTATAATTATCGTTGAGATCAAAATCAACTTGAGCAACATTACAATAAACTTTAGCAACCAAAAAGTTTAAGTTTATTCCCCGCACCCGCCGCTCGCTACAAAAGGTTACGCGCGCTCGCTGTGCACACATTTCAACTGTATTTTGGCGCTGTGTTATAGTAGCCCCAAAAACTGTCAAAGTTACCCTTGATGTCAAAGTAACCCCGTTTCACGGTGATTCTCAACCCAAATCTACAAAATATGATTTTCGACAATAACGAAAATACGGAATGAAAAAAAAGAACGTTGCCTTGGAACGATGCAAACTTTAACCCCGTGAGCGAGAGAGGGTTCTTGTCCCTATACCTACGCAAAAGGAACCGCTGAAAAATATCGAACTTCAGAGCGCGTGGGCTCTGACAAACTCGTCTCCACCCGTCCACAAATTGTCGTACGGATCAAATTGGATTCCTATACTTGCCTGTACTTCGTCATAGGGATCCCATGGGTCGTCGCATTGGAGTCCTAAACTAAAACGTCACGCCCGCCCATTGGATTCAAATCGGGATTTCTCGTTGGTATCCAATGTACGAATTCAATTTGAATCCTAAACGGTTGTCACATTATCAAACAGAATACGATACGATTCTTGATGGATCCAATCGCATTCTGTACGTTGAGTTTTTTTGAACAAAATATTATAAAGCGCTCAAAAAAGTATGTCTTAAGGCATGTCTTTAGAGGCTAAAAAAGGCTATTTCCATGCATTTTTTTGATAGGTTTATTTATCGATTTTTTTATAGGTTTTTAAATTAATTTTTTTTTTATATAAAAGTTGTTACACTTAATAAATACACTTTCGCAATGCATAACAAATTATTTATTAATTTAAGTCACTATTTATAGACGAAAATGGTAGTTAACAAAATTTCCTAAAAAAGCATAGGTCTGCGCTGTTGATGATATCTCGGAGATGCATCATCCGAAAGAAAAAAATCAAACGTTTTTAGATTCAATATGTTAATGGCTACAGCGCATATCATACGATTTTTGATATATGCAAAAATAACAAAATGGCAGACATTTTTCAAAAAAACAAAAAAAACGTTTTTTTTTCACCGTTTTTGGCAAAAAAAGTAAATATCAAAATTTGAACAAAATCCTTGATATGCGCTATATCTATAGTTGTAAAGAATATGTGGTTATAATTTCATGAGGATCGGTTCAGTAGGTTCAAAGATTTTCTCAACATGCAGTCGAAAAACATTGTTCCGAGAAAAACGCGTTTAATGTTTTTTTCAATGAGAAATCGTATGAAGGTAGTAAAGTAAAGGTCACACAAAAATACAGTTGGACTCCTCCGATCTTCATTTAGTATGATACTTTTGGATATGTATTCTTCCGAAAAATATAATTTAAAAAAATTATTTTTTTTGAAAATTGTAACGTGAGATGACGCCTTAAACATCTAATCGAATCCCATAACTGAAAACCCACTGTAGGGGAGACTGATATAAGAATAATTAGATATTTTTATATATTTTTTAAATGGAGGATTTAATAAGCTTTCAATACATGTGCATGATCATGTTTTAGACAATAAGGTTAAAAAGATGTATACCAAGTTTAATCCGAATCGGTCGATTAGTTTTTTTTAGCTATACGTCACACCAGTTTTGAAAATGCAGTTCAGATGACCGCGCTATACCTCCGCCATTTTAAAAGTTGATTGAAAAAAATACCATGTAACAGTCGAATGTAGTAATAAAACGAACCCTAAGGCTCAAAAATGGTGAAGAATTTTTTTCATGAAAAAATAATCATGAAAGTAGGCCAGTTTTTTTCCTCGTCTAAAGGTATCTCCCCCTTTAATTTAAGTTTGACGCAACTATTGAAAATTAATGCTTAAAATAAAATGTCAGTGTAATTTTTTTCCCTACACCAATGGTTAGTTGTGGCACTATAACATAATACAAAAAATAGACAGGCTCACTAATCAGTTTTTTATGTTGAGAACCATCATCAGAAGCATTGTTTAAAAATATATATTTATGTAGGCGATAGACCGTCTTCAGATACCTAGCTTACTAACAAAAACATGGACAATGTCAACGTCAACATAAAATATAATACTTACAATCTTTAAAACGATAATAAAAGTCAACTTAAAGTAATCAATCATAAGAAAGAAACTAAACCACGAAGTAATTAATCGGAATAATCACTCTCGCAATTAATGCACCCACAAATTCTGGTGTTTTTTTTGTGACACATTTCACGTGGGACCATTTCTTGTAATTAGTGCACTCGACGCATTCTTCACCAGGGCGACTTTTATCGAACGGAACCTTTTTTTTCGTCTTTCTTCTAATCTTTCGTTTTTTAAGGGCCTTACCTTTTGCTTTGCCTTTTTTGTTTCGCTTCTCAGCTAAGACGATCTTCACTGGATATACTAGATGGGGCAGGTGGTGACATGTCACTACTTACCTGCGATATTTCTAACTTTTAGCCCCATCACAGAAATTGACCATTCAAAATTTTACGATATGATTTTTGGTTATCTTAGCTACAAAATCTCGGTTTTAGCCTATAAAGAACACGTCAATGCATGCCATGACACGATTTTAGCACTGTGATAATAATAGTGACAGGTATAGACCAAAATTACTAAATATAAAAAAAGTTACAAATCTGCATTCATTTTGCACCAATGCACGCGGGTCCTCTTCTTCACAGACACGGCACAACTAGCACCCGTGACTTGAAGTGCAACGTTGCCGCATCTTTCCTCTCTTTCTAACATTTCTGTAGCTTCACTTCTTGATAGGAAATTTCCGCTGTCATTTTTTAACCCTGTAACTTCCAGCCCCAGTCGCCTATAATTATCGTTTTTTATCTACACTTTGAGATAATATCACCATACACATACACGCTCATGAAGCGTGCAGGTTATGCTTCAACATGGTGAGTTATTTATCGTTTTTATAACGTTTATTTGACGTTTCACAAATTTTCGATTCGAACGTGATGAGTATTCTCAAACGGCGTTCATCGGGAAACGGTGCAGGATCCAATTGAATTCCAAAGAGGGCTCCTTATGTGCCGTGTCCGCAACAAGCCCCCATAGAGATGTAGGTGCATGTCGGAATTCTCCAACAAATTTGTGGGATAAGGTTTCGACTCCAGCCCCCCTCTCCGGTCGAGCTAAAATTTTGCACAAACCTCCCTTTCAATATTTTAAGATAACCTCTTGAGGGATTTTTGGCGACTAGCAATAGTTTTCGAGATATTAAATTTTACAGTTTTTTTTTAACGCGTGCCGATATGGGATATTCCCCGCATTTCAACTAGCCCGTGACCCCGAGTATTTTTGGTTGACCTGATTTTGTGTTGTTGTAAAATTGTACCCCATGAATGGAATATCCACACCAATTTTTAGATTTTCATCTCTTCTCTTTTGGGAGCTATAATTTTCCAAAAAATGTCGATTTCAGAAGTTTTGAAAACATTTAAACGCTAATAATTCCTGTACTAATTGGGATATCGATGAATGACACTATACAATTTTTTTCATTTTGAAGCATACTTTCGTTAAAAAATATGAAAAAAAATTATCAATTATCAATGTCAACGTCTTTTTTCCTCCAAAGTGAAAACTATTTTTTTATAAGAAGAATGCTCTTTCTTGATTAAAAAAAAAATCTCTACAATAGAGTAACCCATTCTATGATTTTTAAAACTAGTCTCATCGTGGGCCCATTTTTCCTTCTATTTTTTTCGAATTAATAATTATTTTTATAACGATTTTTATCATTTTAATGTCCAATAATATTATTAATGATTTTGTGATTTCCAATTCGGCTTTGACAGGCCGGAAACGGTTTATTTTTCATTTCTACTGGATTTAACAAAAAAGTGATGTCGAATAAATTTTGTTTTTTTTTTCGTTGATTCAGCACAAATAAAAAAGATGTTTCAGGCCACACGAAGCGGAATTGGAAATCACATGATCATCAATAGCATTGATGGACATTCAAATGATAAAACTCGTCTAAAAAAATATTATCAATTCGAAAAAAATTGAAGGAAAAATGGGCCCACGATTAGACTAGTCTTAAAAATCATAGAATGGGTCACTCTATTTTAGAGAATTTTTTATAAAAATTAAAAAACGCAATCATCCTTACAAAAAATAGTTTTCACTTTAGAAGCAAAAAAAACGTTGACATTGATAATTGAT
Source organism: Ophion ellenae (assembly GCA_963210295.1). NCBI lineage: Eukaryota > Metazoa > Arthropoda > Insecta > Hymenoptera > Ichneumonidae > Ophion > Ophion ellenae. The sequence goes on from OY723397.1 coordinate 9,601,161, forward strand.
AACTTTTATTATATTTTTTAACGAAAGTATGCTTCAAAATCCAAAAAAATATGTAATGCCATTTGTCGATATCTCAATTAGTTCAGGAGTTATCAGCGTTTAAACGTTTCTAAAACTTCTGAAATCGACATATTTTGTAAAGTTATAAGTACTAAAAGAGAAGAGATAGAAGTCTAAAAATTGGCGTGGATATTCCTTCCATGGGGTACAATTTTACAAAAAAAAATCAGGAAATCCAAAAATGGTCAGGACCACGGGCTAGCTGTAACGGCGTGGAATATCCCATATAAATCTGCTACGTTTCTGTTCATACCTATAGATGTTATCGCGTTCTCCATTTTGTCCAAACAAAATACCCAAGCAAACCCAAACCCAAAAATTGTCTTAAAATATTAAAAGGGTTTGTCCAAAATCTCACCTCGATCAGGGGGTCCTTTTTGATTCAACAAATTCCGTTTGGGAATTTCGAATAAAAAGTTGGCAATTTTTGTTTTTTTTTTTGGCGTTTCAATGAATTCCGCTTAAGAATTTCGAATAAAAAATAGGCAAACGACGTCAATCGAGAAATAGCGCGGAATCCACTTGCGCTCCAATGTGAGCTTCCTGTACTCCCCTACAAAATTCTTATAGAGATGTAGGTGCATGTCGGGACTCTCCTTACAAATTTGTGCACGGGATCACGAAAGGATTTTTTTTTTGGAGGTCCAACAAATTCCGGTTGAGACATTCAAATAAAAAAAATCGCAAACGACGTCAATCGAAAAATAGAGCGGCATGCACTTGCATTCCAATGTGGGCTTCCTATATGTCCCTATCCAACCCATATAAGGATGTCGTAAGGAAATCGAGTCCTGTTTCTGTCTTTTTATTTCTTTTCTTGTGGCATTCCCTCGCCTGTTGGCGAGGGTCGAGAGTACACTAGAGTGGCTCTGATTAATTAACACCTAGTCAACCTGGGAACCTTTCGTTCCTTCTTAGCCCTTTCATCTTTCTTTTTTCTTCCACGCGAGAGCACGAACGGAACGAGCGAACGCACCCGCGTTCACTAATTGGTGCGCCCCGTTGCGCCGCCCCACCTTATTAGCGTTTCGAACGACGACGACGACGCCCGTTAATCGACGATCGGAAATTCATCCGCGAGAAAAACCGAAGAATCCACCGGTCCGTGACTCGCCCGAGAGACCTCTCGAGATGTCACTCGTGCACAATCTTTTTTTACAGCCAATTTCATTCCAATGGAGCAGCTATTGGGCGCCGATTGTCCGATAATTTTTTCCAAACGACAAAGCCAGGAAAAAAGGAAAGATGAGAGAGAGAAAAAAAAATTGAAGCGTTTCGTAAAAGAGTGTCGTCGGAGTGGTAACGGTGCTCGTCGAATACTCGAGGTTTGAACAACTCGAGCCGACTGGGTAAACACACTTGTAGATTTGGCGCACGTAGCGAAAACACGAATGGTCGAATAATTGGTGGAGTCGGGCGGGTTTGTCCGACCTTTCGTCCATCTCTCGTACGATCCACCCTTTCGTCGCGCCCGCCTTCCCACTCGACTCTACATTTACTCCCGTATTTATAGAGTTAATACGTATCCTGCTACCTCTATGTACAAAGGCTCAACGCGATTACTGTGTTTGTCTCTTTTGTACCCCGACATCTCCGTCGCAGTATTTCCCGCCCGAAATACTCTCCCTCCCCCCCTCCCCCCGCCCCCGCGAAAAGTTGGCGGCTAGTACACCGCGAGACGAGTATGGCCGAATGTACGCGTGATTGGCGCCCCGATCGTGGCTCGAGAGAGAACGCCGACGGAATTTCTAATTTTCCGTTCGCCACTGGCACGCTCTCGTTGAAACGCGCCTATGCGGACGGCCAGCGATGTATACCGTTTCTCTTCGACCGTTGTTCGAGGCTTTCGACGGAGGGCGGCAAAGAGATTGAAACGCGTCCAATCTCTCGGCGGTTTCGTGCGATAACGGAATTTTCGCAAGGGGCGACCGGTACGCGTTAAAAAAATAAATAAAAAAAGTTTAAAGTAAGCCCGAAACACGAGTCCCATAGGAGACTTTTCGACCTCCCCCGCCTCGAGTGACACCCTCTTTTATAGCGCCGTATATATGCCGTTAAACGCGATAAGATCCGGCGTGTACGCGGATAGTGCTGTATCCCGGGCTCGCGAGAGGGCCACTCTAGGGTGGAAAGTCTTCCGGACTCGATGAAAAATATGAATGGGGAGGAGGGTAGTGTGTTTTTTTGGGCTCTGTCGGGCGTCGTTCGAAAATCATTTCTCGGGGGCCGAATGAAATTGGTCCTCGCGACCGGTTGCGCGTTGCCAATGTATGTGTGTAGGAACGGAGAGCGGTCGCGCGACGCGGAACGAGACTCCGTACTGTCGAGGCGTTTGACGCGCTATATCCAACCCCCCTAGGACCATTATTTAGCCAACACGAGAAAGGTCCGTCGCGCGAACGTTAGGGGGTGTGTTTCGCGGGAACGCGCGCGCTTGCTCTGCCCGGGGTGCCCAAATAGTCAACCCCCTTGCGATCTTGCCGTATCGCTCCGTCACTCTCTCTCTCTCTCTCTCTCTCTCTCTCTCTCTCTCTCTCTCTCTCTCTCTCTCTCTCTCTCTCTCTCTCTCGATCTTTCTCGCTCTATTGCTCACTCTTGCTCTCTCCTAAATATATGCGTTGCTGGCGTGTGATTGACGCCTTACACGACCGGCACACGCCACCGATTTCACCACCCTGCTCCCCCGCCTTACTCGGTACGCCGCATTTTTCTTTTTTACTTTCTGTATAGTCGCACGATCGAACCGTGCCCTCGAACACCGCTCGCACGTCTCTTACACTCCATTTTGAGGATTTTGCAAAAGTAGCCAAAACGGTCTAACCGGCTTTTTTGTTAACTTTTATGAGATTTTAAGGGTCTATGCGGTGGAAATCTTACCTCTGATTTTGTATATCACGGAGTTTTTCTTCAGAGCTTAGAATTACGGAAGCTAAACGCGCAAAACGTGTTTTTTTCACACTTTTAATGATTTTGATTAAATATTGAGGGTTTCGGGGGAAATGAATGGAAAATTAGGGGTCAGGAGGTGAGAATACATCAACGTGGAACTGTAAAAAAACATTTTAAATCCAAAATATTTGCCCACTATGACGAAAAAAAGTTTCTTCACTCAATCTTCGATCACTTGTTTCCTCTTTGGATTTGCTAGTCCACTCTGCGCCTATTCTCTTCGTTTTCATTTGCTCTTCAAAATGCGGCTTGGTTAATTGAACTCTGATGATTTTCGATTTTTGGCAGAATTTCCAAGACCGACCAACGATTTTTGCCAATTTTTCCACACATCCCTTTGTCGCTTTTTCGGCTATTTGACATGTGGACCTTTCGGGAAAACTCAATAAGTTTACCAAACTCCTTTTCAAAACCCCCCCGATAAATTGATGTCACTGAAATAGAACCGAAGGTACCGCTGTGTGAAATTTTGTTATTTTGGCGATTCTAGAAAAGTATCCGAAAGGATCGAAAAAAAAATCTGCTTCAAGGGTCTATTCGATGGGAAATTTTCCACCGATTACGAATATCACCGAATTTTTATCCCAAGCTCAAAACTACAACAGAAGAATTCGAAAAAAGCGTTTCCATAGACTTTTGTCGATTTACAATGAAAATTGAGGTTTTGGGGGGAAATTAATAGTGAATTAGTATTCAGGAAACAAAAATACATCGAAATGGACTTAAAAACAAAATTTAATGCGGAATTTGTTTGCATCTCGGCCAAAAAAACTTTCTTCATTGAATCGGCAGTCATTTATTTTTTGTTTCGTTTTGGAACCCCACTCTATGCTCATTCTCTTCTTTATCGTTTTTTCTTCAAAATGCCCTTTGACTTATCGAGCTACGATTGTTTTTCCATTTTTGGCAGAATTTCAAAGACCGACCAACAATTTTTGCCAATTTGGAAATAGTCTTTCCGGGAAAACTAATTAAGATATCAGGATGAATCCTATGGCATTATCTAACAAGGAAACGTTGCGAGGTCGAAATCTCCGCAGTCGATGAAATTTGGCATGTTTGTAGCATCGGTAAAAATAGGCGACACGATTTTTTTTATATCTGCGGAACCCGATTTTTCGTTTGAAAGTTGTTGTTATCTGCATCGTTCTCATCTCCAATGTATAGTACACGGTAAAATAAACGTTATTGCAATTTGAATTTTTTTCATATCTCGTACCGTTAAACCGTTATCGACGAAAAACAAAAAAAAACACCCCTATCTTCGAGGGTGCGTTTTACCCCTTAAAAATCGGGTTCCGCAGATATAAAAAAATACGTGTAGCCTATTTTTATCCATTCTACAAACATGCCAAATTTCGTCGAAATCGGAGAGTTCGACATCGCGATCTTTCCTTTAAGTCTACCAAAATCCTTTTCATAACTCCCCTAATAAATGTATGTCACACAAATAGAACCTACGGCTCTATGAAATTTCGATTCTTTTGCAATTACGAAAAAGTGGCCAGAAAGGTCCAAAAAGTTTGTTTTTCAACTTTTACTACGTTCTAGCAGCCTATTCGATGGGAAATTTCGCGCTGATTGAGAAAATGCCGTTGTTTTCAGGATGGGTGGAAAACACAGCGAGGAATTGCGCGTAATGATTGAAAAGGTCTTCAGAAGTCAAATAGCGTGTGTCAGATGGATCGAAAACACTGAGCATACGGGCGTTTTCTGAAACGTTGACACAGCCATCGGAGATTGACAACGGAGGCGTAAAGGGAGTGTCGGTAGAAGAATGATGCACGCAAGTGCGGCAAGGGTCGTGGGATAGAGTGGCGCACGGCGTGGCGAGGGCCGTACACAGGGGCGGGGGGGGGGGGGGCGAAATCGCTTTAGGACAGGGATGGAAAAGAGATGGACCTTGCTCTCGTGTTAACTGGTACAGTAAGTGAATCTTTGCGGCTATGCTTCGGGGACACTGACACATGAACGAAAAATCTCGTATGTATACATATCGAGGTACAATAGGGTCAGAGCACGCACCGTCGAGTCGTCACCGAATCGTACGTGCAAGGGCCGAGGGTCGCAATCGTACTCCGACCAACCCTCCCTGTCGTTGTTTCTATATATTAATATGTCTGTCTGTGTGTAGATATATTTTCATAAGCCGCGTCGCGAATCTCGGACCTTTTTTCTTTCATCCCAACGAGCACATTAATTATTACTGCGGGATCGTGCTATTAACTTTTGTTTTTTTTTCTCGTTGGTTTTTCCTCGGAAGGAGGAATAATTTTGACGAGGGTCGCGGTCCTTTCGATTTAATTGCAACAGCATATATACGAGTGGAAATGTTTGGGCCTGCATCTATTTATGTTTTCATATGGAGAACGGGTTCGCGAGCCAGGGTGCTGCTCATATTTGAAGCTTATCTCCGTACAGCCGCAAGTATATCGGGTAAAACAAGTCTGTTAATTTGCGGCGCAACCCCCAACCGTATGATAATATATATGGCTATAGAGGGCAGAGTCTCCCTAGCATCGGATTCACCCCTGACCGTCGCCGGGTATCGATATCGAAGATAAAATCTCAATATACTACTGTACACATGCGCGGGAGTTAAATATAATAAATCGGATTAGCGAGTAAGGGATGTGACGTGGAAACCGACGACGAGTGAAATTGGCATATGTTAGCGAGAGAGGGTGTGTCGAGAGAGTGGGAAAGAAAAGTATATTTCGTCGCTCGGGGCTCGCGTAACTCTACCCCTATATGAGATGGGAGAAAGGGGGCAATTGAGGGCCCCGAGGGGGTGCGCAACCGATGCTCTCCCGGAAAAAATCTCTCAGCCGTGGCTAGTCGGTTACATTTTGCTCGACCAATCGTGTCGTTGATTAAGTGCATAGAATTCGAGTTAACGAGACCCCCCCCCTTGCTCGTTAAGAGATCGATCGACACGTTTGTTTGCACGTATAGGGGTTGTCCGTCTCGACGTCACGGAGGCGAGGCCGCTTTTTTTTTATTATAGAAAAACCAAAGCATCTTTGCAAATGTTTATAATCTCCTTGTTGAGAATATCAATGACGATTTGACCCTTCAATGTAGAATTACACGTCGCCGAATCCTCTCTAGCCTCGATAATCCCTATCCCCTCTAACCATAAATTTTTATTACACGGATAAGGGTGAGCTATATCCACTCATTTGGTATACTTGTCCGGACTATCCGAGATTTACGGTGTCGAAAGCGAGGAAACGAACGACAGTGCATACGTCTACGATACAGTACTTGTGTGATGCTAGGTTAGTATATAATAATTCGCAGGGGTGCTCTCGAGCGAGCAATAATCACCGGGTACCCTCGACTAATCGTCCCCCCCGTCTCTCTCTCTGGGTGTCTCTTTACTCGATGATTTATTCTCGAGAAGCATGTGAGAGCTATAAACTTGGCAGCGAAAGAGAGAGAGAGAGAGAGAGAGAGAGAGAGAGAGAGAGAGAGAGAGAGAGAGAGAGAGAGAGAGACCGAGTGGGAGACAACGCGTAAATTGCACGTGTGGGAAAACGAGAGTGAGAGAGAAGTGAACATTTTTTTTCATATTGTTACGGTGTGTACGTGGTCGGTGTCGGGGGTAGGTGATGGCCGGACGATCCTGCAGCGAACGGCCACCCGCTGAGGTTCCACCGTGGGATTGATTCGAGCTGCGAGTATATCGCGCGTCACCCGTACGCTTCCGGTACGGCTAAAGGGGGGGGGGGGGGGGGGTGCGATACGTCTATTATTATACTTGTTCGACTGTGAGAATTCGAGCAGATACTTGCCCTGGCACTCCTCGCGCTGCATCGATCAAAAACGAAGAAGCGACGATTGCTCCTTGCACCGTTTCTCGTTTGCATCGACAAACAATCATTACCACGTGGAAAGAAACAATAGAAATGGCTCCGTAGCGAAATTTGAATGGAAAATGATGAAAGAATGAATGGTTGAACGATCAGCGCAAGCGTTGTTGTTAGGGGAGACTGGGCCTGGAAGTTACAGGGGTAAAAAGTTACTGCGAAAATTTCCGATCGAGAATTGAAGCTATGGAAATGTTAGAAAGAGAGGAACTATGTGGCAACGTTGCACTTCACGTCACGGATACTAGTTGTGACGTAACTGTCGAGAGGAGGACCCGCGTGCGTTAGTGCGAAATAAATGCAGATTTGTAACTTTTGAAATATTTAGTAATTTCGGTCTATACCTGCCGCTATTATTATTACAGTATTAATATCGTGCCATATGGCATACGTTGACGTGTTCGTTGTAGGCTAAAACCAAGACTTTGTAGCTAAGACAACGAGAAAAAAATATTACATTTTGAATGATCAATTTTGGTATAGAACAAAACTTACAAATATCGGGGATAGATGGCGACGTGTCACAACTTGTCCCATCTAGTATGAGTGATTTATCTCATTGAATATTGTTTTCTATTTTCGCAGGACGTGAAGGTATGAAATAATAACGGAGCCCGGAACAATTATCTGACGATTTTTTAGGCAATTTTTTGGAAAGTGAAAAATTTCGTATTTTTTAATATATGTTCAACATTTCAAGTGAATCGGTTGAAAATTGTTTGGTTATGTTTCCGGCCAACTTAAAAAATGCAGTTTGAGATAAAGGCTGCACAGCCGCCATTTTAAAATGAATCGCTTCAAAAAAATTTTTGTATACGGTCACTGACATGTATGATAAATACATTTTTTTGTAATCTCGATTTATTTTGTAGTTTTTCTAAAAAAATCCCCATAAACCTTATTTTTTCGGCCTCTAGAGCGGCCTAACCCCTTAAAGTCTGTGCACCAGAGAATCAGAAGAATATAGGGCCGTATATACCTGTACGGGTTTACCACAGTTTTCCCGTACCCTTGACAAATGCGGTATAGTGTAGCTTAAGACGGCTGTGGACGCAACGGAAGTTAGGTTAGATTAGCGAAGTGCGAGTAGGGAGTGACAGGAATGAATTCAATTGGAACGGGTTATGAAAACCCGCAAGGGTATACGGTGGAACTCGGAAACTATCGGGAGTACAAATAAGTCTCCGCCGTTTGACAAAAGATGGCCCCACTATTGTCAGATGTAAAACGTCATATTGTAAGATTGGACATCTGGCAAGACCATAACCTTGAAATATTAGCGATTTCATATCAGCATCACATAACTTTTTTCGTGGGAAAATGTCGAGTTTCGAGTCCAATAAGCGCAATTTCCCGTGCAGAAATTTGGGCATGGATCCAGTTCGATTCGGATCAGGATCCTGTTTTCCTAATCGGGATCCAGTCCGACATCGGATCGGATCCGGAATTGAAATGTAACGCTCGCATTTTGGATCCCAATCAGGATCCTGATCCGGAACTAGTACGGACCCTAGTCAGAATCCTAATAGAACATTTGCTTCGGATCCAGACTAGAATCCCTAATTCAAGAATACGATCCAGTGCGATATCGAGACAGATTACAGGATAAAATGTAAAAATCACCTCTCGATGATTTCTACATATATCGCTGAAATTTAACTCGATATCAAACTGGATATTATTGTTGAAGGTAGGGATTTGTACATTTTTGACAGCAGATTTTCTCATTCTCTTATAAATATAGTAATGAATAATCAAAATTACTGATACGTGTTGGCTCTTTTCCCGTATCCCCGAAACTTGTGCCCTTACATTTCAAATTCGAATAGTTATATGTAAGTTGAAACGTAAGTGTACATATTTCGATGATAAATGAAATGAGCTAAGACGAATTAGTAATTTTTATGACCAATAATTACATTTATTGAAATATTTGTAAACAATCGAGTAACAAATGCACGGTGCTATTACAGTAAATCCTCTTTATTACTTATACTAGTACTAATAGTAATAATACTGACAAATATTAATATAAAGTAATGCAAATCTACAACTTAATAAGTAATATCGGTATTAATTAGTAATATTAGTAAAAATTTCGTTTTTTTCAACTTTCTTTTCCGTTTTTTAGTTTTTTTCCTTTCGTGTAGTTTTGCCAACACTTTGACAATTTGGCGGCAACTTACGTAATATCGCTAACACCGCCGCGCCGGCGACCACGTGGCCGACGGGGCAGGACGCGACATCTATGGAAGACGCGATTTCCGTAGGCGATTGACAGCCGAATCGGATCGGACATCACACTACAAGTGGCGCCAATGTTTCAAGCGTTTGACACCACATCGTCGCCATGCGTCCAGAGTGGGGACCGACCGGATCCCCATGCGGATATCCCTTTAGGGAATCCATATTATAATCCGGCCGGAATCTGGTCAGAAATTAGGTGTCGCATCGCCGCAATGTATACACAGTCGAAACCGTCTGGATTCTGCTGCGGACATCCCATTTAGGGAATCCATATTGTAACCTGATCGGAATCGAACAAGAAACTAGGTGTCCCTAACAAATTTCTGCACGGGTTGCGGCAACTCTTGCGCTTGGCACGAATCTCCCTCGAATGATGCTGCCAATTTCGCGTCTTCGTTTCGGCCTCCCGTTGCGTTCTTTGTCTTCGACGTCAAACTCTCCGTTCTTAAACTTTTGAAACCACTCACGACAACTTCTCTCACTTAAGGGGTGCGATTTTGCCCCCACTTGCGATTTTGAAAAAATCGATTTTTTTTAATTGCATTTGTTTGAAGTATTAGTATCTGAGAATATGTCCTGAAAATTTCAAGTCGATCCGAACAAAATTGGCTGAGATATGAGCGTTGAAAGAGAAGAATCCGCGTTGAAAGAGCGTCGAAAGAGAAACTTTAAACGCGTTTTTCTCAAAATGGCATTTCTGAAGTCGGTGACCAAGATTACTCGAACACTAATGAACCGATCTTCTTGAAATTTTGCAGGCTTATTTAATACATAAAAATGTAGGCTTTAATCGTTCGATAAAAAAAAATGGCCGTTTTATAGCAAAAAAACGGCCGTTTTTTTTCGTTAAAATCGAACCATTAACTTTGACTGTCCGCCATTTTGTGAAAAATGAATATTTTTTAAAATCCTTCGATTAAAGACTAGTTTATACTTATATTTGACTAAATCCATCCGCATTTTTTTTCAGATGATCCACTTCGCCGCAATGTTGGTCACTGCAAACCGTGTATATAAAAACATTATTTCATTGACGGCCATTTGCCACTAAACTATGTAATATTTTTCAATAAAAAAATTACTGAAAGTTCTTCAAGATGTGTTCTTTAAGATGGTATATTGATCGATTAAAAAAGTTTTCTTCTAAAAAATTCATGAAAAAGGCCTTTTTTTTGCGCTACAATTGAGGGTAACGCCTTAAAACAGCCTCACCATATGCTTCTACAAGCAACCGATGCGCCTCAGCTGCAGATTTCTTCAAATCGAAGAAGTAAAGAAGAGTTATAAAGTTTCCGCAAATGACGCTTATTCGGCTCAAAACTTGACATTGCCGCACGAAAAGAATGATGTGATGCTGATACGAAATCGCTAATATTTCAAGGTTATGGTCTTGCCAGATGTCCAACCTTACCATATGACGTTTTACATCTGACAATTTCAACCATAACCGCCTGGTGGCGCCATCTCCGTCGAACGGCGGAAACTTATTTGTGCTCCCAATAACTAAAAATATCTGATTACTCCAAAGACCACATGTAGTCGGTAAATTTGACAAAGATGTCACAAACAGCCCCAGTCTCCCTATTGCTACGAGACCGCGGTGTAACGACAAAACACTCTTCTGGGCGTACGGGAGCAGGGGGTGGCTCCACACTTACCGACGGTTAACCGCGCTAAAATAACGGCATTGTCGTCGCACGAAGGGTACCGAGGGGGCGTATACGGCTCCTCGCGTTACGCCCGTTCTCGAGGAGAAGATAATTGCAATGGGTTTATCAGGACACGCGAGAGCTCTATTATTTTCGTAACATTGCTCGGGCGTTGAAATTTAACGGATGCAGTTTGTCGAATTCGGGTACAGGATGCACGCATGGGGAATTAGTAGATGGCCGGTTGTCTGGTTTGCGGGACGTTGGGTGTCGCAACGTCGCTAACGAGACAGCTCCCGGTGGTCTCTCGCGTTCAGACCAGTTTACGGGGCCAACTGTACACGATGTTTTGCCCGCAGGCCTTCAACTAGCTCTCGTAGCTAACGGCACAGGGGATCGGCTTAGTAGCCCTCGTAAACGCGTTGGCCTGCAACGCCAAAACAAGACGACGCACCTTGGTCACGCTCCGCCGCTAAGTTTCCCCCTCTGTATCTTACGAAACATTGATCCCAGGTGGTAGGACTAGAGATTCGACTATCGGAGCTTTTTCTATTGCCGGTTTTATTTCGATATCAACTAATTGTAATATATACCGGTATTTTGATATTTACCGATATTTATGGGAAAGCTTGATTGAAAACGTCATGAGCTTGAAAGCGAAGATGGAAGTTGTAGAAATAAGAGTGTATAACTAAGTGAAACCACAGTATTTATTAAAAATCACCGTCTTTTATTGAGATCATCATATATTATGCATTTCTCAACATACTCTGCTATGTTCTTAAAATGTATCCAACCCAACAAAAATAAATAAACCAACAAAAAATGCGAACTGTTATACAAATGAAAAAAATAGCAAACAAGCAATTGTTTACCTGTCCATTCACTGGCCAGTTGACCCTATCAACAAGTTGTAATATCGGATTACCGGTATTTCGATATTGTCCGATGTTTATGGGAAACCTTGATCAAAAACGTCAGAAGCCTGAGAGGGAAGATGGAGTTCGTAGAAATAATAGCTTAGTAAAACCACGGTATTTATTAAAAATCACCGTCTTTTATTGAGATCTATTCTTATTATACATTCCTAAACGTAATCTTCTATGTTCTTAACCCTTTCACACCTGACGAGGCATATGCTGTCCCAGTCTGGAAATTTATTGAAATTACGGCTGGGACAACATATGTCCCAGTTACTGAAAAACGTAGGCGCAGTTCAGTGGTGAAGAATTTGCACCCTTGTTGAGCAACTTTCAGAACGAAAAGTTATTCCATCGTAATAATCACTTGGAGGAGATATAACTGTTCCCTGCAATGAGGCGCACTAAATTGATTTTTCCGTCGTATTGTAAGGGTTAAATATATCCCACCCAGCATAAAATAAATAAACAAATAAAAAATAGATACTTTTGTGCAAATAATAAAGTAGCAAACAAGCAATATCAGAATTAGGAGGTTTTATACAAATCACCGTAGCTACCGGAATGTGAAAGAATGGCATAGTTTGTGGCAGGCAGGCAACAGCATGGTCGCTTTAATTAACGAGTTCGTTGAAACAATGACCGCAAAAAACAGCGGGCATCTGAAGTTTCGTCTTTCAGAGACGACCTTGCCTTGTTGCAGGTGTAAGCCGCAGAAGAATCGGCCCTTTCTGATTCCACACTCGTGGATAAACAAGTTGACGCTTCGTTAATGTTTAGTGTAGGAAATAATAATTCCAGGCTGTTAAACGTAGTAAAAAAACAAGTAAAAGTAACTCAAATGGAAACAATAACGATTTTAATGTTTTCAACTCTGATATCGATATATCGGTATTATTCGAGTCCAATATCGGATCTTTGGTCGAAATTCCGGTTTTTCGATAATATTGAAAAACCGGTATCCATGCGCTACGTAGCGGGGTTGGGCGTATTCGATTTTTTTTTAATATTCATGATTAGTTAACAAACTTATTCAAAATTCGTTCCGAAAATGAATAAAGAATCCCCCTGGATTCAGTATTTATTCCGAAAATGAATAATGAATCCTATTGGATTCAGTATTCATTTCAAAATGAATAATGCATCCAACTGAATTCAGTATGCATTTCTACATAAGTAATGAATCCAACTCGATTCAGTATTCATTCCGTATTCGGATATCATCAAATTGAATAATCTGGAAAAATGGACAATGGAAATGGGACAAATATAATGTCCCATTTCTACCCCCATTTCTTCAGTTACTAGATACTAAGAGCGCGATTTCCCTTGGGTGAATATAATGTAATCGGACGATAATGTTTCAATAGAAAAACCATGTTTTCTGTCAATTTTTCCAGATTATTCAATTTGATGATATCCGAATACGGAATAAATACTGATTCGAATTGGATTCATTACTTATGTTGAAATGAATACTGAATTCATTCTAAAAGTATTCATTCTAAAATGAATACTTAATCCAGTAGGATTCATTATTCATTTCTGGAACGAATACTGAATCCAACTGGATTTATTATCGAAAAAAATGAATATCCATCTGACATGTATTCGGTATTATTTTCCTACGCGAATACTAAAGGTATTCGAGTATGCTCATCTCTGCTAGGTAGGGCCATTTCCATTTCGGACGAAATTTCCTTCAACTCGTAAACACTTGTTCAAATTCATCAGAAGATCGAATTTTTTCGGGAGGCATCGCTGACGGATCGTGGAGCTGCTTCGAGGTCACCAAGCGCGCGAAGCCCTTCGTAGTAAAAGTTTGTACGGGCTGCCCTGCTCGTAAAGACACGTGGAGGGGCGGGGGGTCACGGAGGGGATGTCGCGGGTTATCGTACGTGCTACGGATCATTACCCTGCTGCGACGTGCCACGATGTCTTGCTCCCTCTCTCTCTCCCTTCTCACTATACACGTATATGTATGCGTGTACTCAAGATTAATCGTTTCGTACCGCTCGGGTCAGATATGGGAGAGAAAATCTGGTAACACGGAGAAGGCGAGAGAGAGAGAAGGTGGTCGTTCCGCGGTGACGAGCGCGCCGAAGCATCCAATGGCGAGAAGCAAAAGCGATAAGACGCCGTGACGCGGAAGCAGGGCAGGACGAGGGTCGATTCTCCAACGCTCACACTTTTCTCCTCGATCTGTAAAACTCGCTCGACAGTTTTCGAAATGACAAGAAAAAAAAAGTTTCGATAAATAACCATATAGTTTTCCAAGTTTAGAAGGAAGCAAATCAAGTCCAACGAGTCTTACGACAAGTACCGTAAAGTGGGGTTACTTGAACAGGTTTTGGAAGTTTTTTGCAGGTAACTTTTTTTAACATCCTAAACTCCAACTTTTTTGCTTCAATAGAACAATGTCTCCTTTGGCTATCAAATGTATAAGAAAATCAAGCTCCACCCACAATTTTGTATTTAAAAAAGTGTCAAAGTAACCTCGAGTGTAGGGTTACTTTGACATCATTTTTATTTAATAAGATATCAATTTATTAAGATATCAACTTGAGCAACATTACAATCAACTTTAGCAACATTGTAATAAACTTGAACAACACATTTAAATACATTAAAATGCGCACACATTTAAACCGTATTTTGGCGCTCTTCGAAAGTAGCCCCAAAAAACTGTCAATGTTACCTTTGGTGTCAACTTAACCCAGTTTTACGGTACGACGTTGCGACAAAACAAATGCAACGACAAGATTAGGCGTAGTCAAAATATTTGCTTGCCTGATAATCGAAAGAGCGCTTATTTGTTTCTTCCTTTTTGCGTTGTTTGTACTCTCGAATTGTATTCTAGACCGGATTTTGCAAATTCGTCACGGGCTCGATCTTTTCAACCATGCACAAGGGAGAGACTCGCGCTTGTCCCGTAAGCAACGTATGAAAGGAAGGACGAAGCGAAATGTCGGGGAAAAAAATGAAAAAAAAAGTAGTTCTGGAAGACGAGTGGAGCAGATTTCTCGGCCAAGGATGTGTGGTATAAATCGAGCCTAGGGGAAGAGGTTGGGGCTAAACTTCGGACGGCTCATCGCCTTTTTTTTCCTTCGCTAATCTCGAGGGTACACACGAGAGATTCTTGAGGGTACGCTGAGAAGTTTTCAACTTGGAAACAGCCATCGCTGCAACGCGATCTGGCGACGAGAGCGAGATAGAGCGAGAGAGATATGAGAGGAAACTAGAACATTGAACATCATTGGAGAACGAGTACTCTGCGTTTGTAACGAGAAGCTTCCTTCGGCCAAGGAGGTTAAAGCGTTACCCACAATTCAAGATTTGAAAGAAAAAAATATATATATTGTTATGTAGAATATACTGAGTCTTTTTACATTCTTTGCATTTTTTTCACCACAAAACACTAGAGATAAAAAATAGTTTACTGTATGTAATTTCACGGGCGTTTAGATGGGCAAGACGTTCACGCTGCGGGTGATGTTATTTTTTGGCTACATAGCACCAAGATAAACCATTTCTAACAATAGATTAACATAAAACTCAACCTTTGTAAAGATTCAGAAGGAAAAACCCATCTTGCCCATCGAAAATCATATATATTTGAATCACGAAGGTTTGATAAAAGATTATGAATCTTGGCTGGCGAATGAAGAGCATTGCTGCTAACTTCAATGTCCACGACGTTGCCGGCAACACTAAATATTGATTAATGGTTGCAATAAAAAACGTAAAATATATTTTTAACAACAAGCTTTTATTTATAAACTGCTCAACTGAAAAGTAAAAAAAAATATATTTAGTGTATGAAGTTTAATAGTAAAGCTACAGAAGAACCCCATCCTTGGTATTTTAAGTGTCATTGAGGAATGAGACGCTCCACGCCTCAAGCTTGTAAGCAAATATTTAAATTCTCAAAAGTTCTACATTTGTGTAAGTTTTATTAAGTATGTACCACCTGCGATTTTGATCAGTGACCAAGGATGGGGTTCTTTTGTAGCTTTACTATTTAACTTCATACACTAAATATTGTTTTTTACTTTTTAGTTTAATAGTGTCCAAATAAGAGCTTGTTTTCAAAAGTATTTTTTACGTTTATTTTATACTTTTTAGTATTAGAATATGTTTATTTATTTTCCATGCCATTCAGACATCGACGTAATAAAAAAAACCTTGCCTTAGGTTATAAAGGTTTCGCGAGGAACTTTATAATAGTGTAATTATAAATAGTGCTCAAGTCAACAAAGTTAATGAGCCCAACCTCGATAGTCCTACCATTTGCCATCAGGAAATTTCAGTTCCCACCTCTTACCACCATGGTCAGACTCTCGTTATCATGTGCAATGAAAAGTGCTCATGATAACAAAATTAATGAGCACAAACTCGACTGTCCTCACATATGTCATTATGGGGTTCCAGTATCCACCTCCCACCTCCGTCATCATGTGTAATGAATTGTGCTCATAATAACAAAACAAATGAGCACATACTCGACTGTCCTAGTATATGATACAAAGAAGTTGCATTGCCCACCTCCATCATCAGACCAGCTCCATAGTACCATATTATTGCATTGCCACCGAAGTTACATAACTATGCCAAATTTCACCTCAATCGGATGCCAGCGTGTTTGAAAAATGTATTACAAATTTTGAACCGGAAAGACAGACATACGAACGAATCAAGTTAAATAAAAGCCTGTAATGATCTCGTCACATAAATACAAATAGGCATAATTATAGATGACTCAAAATTGCATTCCGTGTTGTATAAAACATTCACCTACGCAGTATTTTTTTATAACAATCATCAATAATGCTATACTTTTTCAAGTTGGTAATAATAGCACAAAAGTTTTTGTTTCACGTAACAAAGATATTCAAATGCATAATTTTGCCCCTTAATTGTATATTTAATGAATAATTGGCATCTACGGAATGAGCCTATACCTCCTAAGCATTTTTTTGTTAATTGAAAAAGAACATTCCTAAACCTTCATTCGCCTCAACCGGACACCTCCAACCTCCTCAAAAAACTGCCCAAATTCATGAGACTATTTTTCATCGAATTCCGACAAGTACAAGTGAAAATGAATATTATTGGGAGGCGAGCAAGAGGGATCGCGAACGACGAGCGATAAACATTTTTAAAAGCCTCGCGAGCGTTAATAAAGCGAGATAAAGAGAGGAAGTCGTCGTGTGAGGCTCGAAGGTTTTTTTCCGGGACGACGCGTGTCCGTGCATCGTCACACCTGCTTATAAACGCAAAGTCGTTCGTGCCCGCGAAGACGTTCTCCCCTGCGAGGTGACGCGTATTAGTTATTCGACCGAGACGCTGCGAAAAAGAGGTCTGCGCCGTTCCCCTCGTGAGACTCGACATTCGTCCTCTCCCGTGAGTCAATCTCTAGACTCGACATTTCTCTTTCATTTTTTTTCCCCCAACATTATCCCCGTAGAAACGAAACGAGTATGCGAGTGCACGCCGAGAGCAGCGGACGAGCTTACGAGATGAAAAAAAAAAAGAATAAGACGAAAAAAAGTGACGGTGTTGGGCGGCACTGTTGCTGTTGCCGTTGTTCGCGTTGGTTCGTTGGACCTCGCTCGAGCGAGAGAAGGAAACGCGCGGCTAGCGGATGACGCGGGAGGGGGCAATTGGGACTCGAGTGTTTCCGCGCGTTAATCTTTACTTTCACGTGCCCCCCCCCCCCCCCCCCCCCCCAAGACGCGCTCGCGAGACTTGTGCGAATGCGCATACGCTTTGCAGTACTGAAAGCGAGACAGGACGCGGTTTTATTAATGTCGCGCGCAGGAGACCAGAGTGTACAGAGGATGAGGAAAAAAAGCACATATGCGAATAAGCACAAACACGACAACGAAACGGTGACGGTGTCTGGGAAATTAATTACGGACGAGAATGTCGTTGAACGTTTCTCTGGGCTCGAAATGGATTTCTCAGAGGAGCTCGTTGAATAGTTTTCTTAACTTTTGATTTTTTAAACTCGTGATCGTTTCAAGATTATTGCATGATAAATAGTGGTTGAGATTTTCTAAGCGCCCTCGAGCGAGTCGATTTTGAATGATATTCGTGAGCTCGTCGAGAGGTACGACTGGAGCACGGATACCGGTTTTCGATTGTATCGAAAAGCCGGAATATCGGACCAAAAATTATACATTGAAAACCCAATAGGGGCAAGTTTCCGAAAATCTCCAACGTCCGATCCAGCTGAAATTTTGCACAGACCTCCCTTTTAATATTTTAAAACAACCCTTAAAGGGATTTTTGGCGCCGCGCAGTAGTTTTTGGGTTTAGGTTTGGGTTTGTTTGTTTGGACAAAACGGAGAGCGTGATAACATATATAGATATGGACGGAGACGTAGCGGATATAGATATATTCGACGCGCGTTAAGAGGTCTTTTCACTTTAGGCGCTAAAAATACTATTTTCATTTTTTTTTTGATTGCTTTATATTATAGATATTGATATATAAGTAATTGATATATAACACTCTCGAAATACATTGAAAAAAAAAAATTCTTAATTATGTAACCCACACAAACTTTAAACGCGTTTTTCTCGAAACAACGTTTTTCGACGGCTTGTTGATAAAATCTTCGAAACTACTGAACCGATCCTAATAAAAATTCAACCACATATTCTTTACATCTATAGCTGTAGCGCATATCAAGGATTTTTTTAAATTTAGATATTTACTATTTTTTTTGCCAAAAACGGTGAAAAAAAACGTTTTTTTTTGTTGCTTACGAAAAATGGCTGCCATTTTGTTGTTTTTGCATATATAAAAAATCGTATGATATGCGCTATAGTCATTAACATACTGAACCTACAATCGTTTGATTTTTTTATTTCGGATGATCCATCTCCGAGATTTCATCAACAGCGCATATCTACAATTTTTTAAAGACATTTTTTTAATTACAATTTTCGTCTATAAATAGTGACTTAAATAAATAAAAAAAATTTAATGTATTTCGAAAGTGTCTTTATTAAGTGTAACAACTTTTATATCAATATGTATAATATAAACCGAGCAAAAAAAATCATGAAAATAGGCTTTTTTAAGCGTCTAAAGTGAGAAGACCCGTTAAAATGAATAACTTAAAAATGCAATATCTTAAAAACTATTGTGAGTGGCCAAAAATCCCTTTAGGCGTTCTCTTGAAATATCAAAGGAAGGTTTGTGCACAATTCCAGGTCGAGGTCGAATTCGGAGGTTGGGGGTTTTCGGAACGTTATCCTTCAATAGGTATATGGCCTTGAATAATACCGATATTTCGATATCAGAGTTGAAAACATCGAAATATCATTTAATTGTTATTACAGACATTAGTCGGGGTTCGGCTCTGGCGGTACTGCGAGTTAAGCAGCACTGTGCCCGGCCAATACTCGGAGCGGTGACTGCTCAGCCGTGCAACGTCTGGCGCATTAACCAGCGAACGAGAAGGCTAATACTTCGGATACCTTGGTGTAGATACTTGAGTTCAAGTCTGTGCACCAGAGAATCAGAAGAATATAGGGCCTTCTATACCGGTACGGGTTTTCCACAGTTTCCCCGTACCCTCGGCAAATTGCGGTATAGTGTAGCTTAAAACGGCTGTGGACGCAACGGAAGTTAGGTTAGGTTAGCGAAGTGCGGGTAGGGAGTGATAGGGAAGGGTTCAATTGAAAATGGCTATACGTTGGACCGCAGGTTTTAATTGAGACCTTAATACAATACATTATCATTGTTATTATTTCCATTTAAGTTACTGTTACTTGTTTTTTTTTTAATACGCTCAACAGCCTGAAAATATTATCACTTGTATTCAATATTTCCAAAGTGTCAACTTATTTACCCACGAGTGTGGAATCAGAAAGGGCCTCTTCTTCCGTGGCTTACACCTACGATAAGGTAATGTCGTCTCTGAAAGACGCAACTCAAGATGCCA
Source organism: Ophion ellenae (assembly GCA_963210295.1). Lineage (NCBI taxonomy): Eukaryota > Metazoa > Arthropoda > Insecta > Hymenoptera > Ichneumonidae > Ophion > Ophion ellenae. The sequence continues at coordinate 9,620,816 of OY723397.1, forward strand.
TCTGTTTTTTGCAGTCATTGTTTCAACAATCTCGTTAATTAAAGTGACCATGCTGTTGCCTGCCTGCCGCAAGCTATGCCATTCTTTTATATTCCGGTAGCTACCACTGCGGTGACTTGTATAAAACCTCCTAATTTTTATTTTGCTTGTTTACTACTTTTTTCATTTACATAAATGTACTTATTTTTTTGTTTGTTTATTTATTTTATGTTGGGTGGGATATATTTGAGAACATAGAATATTGTGTTTAGGAATGTATAATAAGAATAGATCTCAAGAAAAGACAGTGATTTTTAATGAATACTGTGGTTTCACTTATCTATATACTATTATTTCTACGAATTCCATCTTCACTTTCAAGCTTCTGACGTTTTTAAGCAATGTTTCTCATAAATATCGGAAAATATCGAAATACCGGTATTCCGACATTACAACTTGTTGATAGGGTCAACCGATCAGTGAATGGACGAAAGCTGATTTATGTTTAAACCAGCAAAGAATATGAATTGTCGATAAAAACTCGAATCACCATAATTTAGCAGAAAAAATCACAGGTGTCATTAAAACCAATTTCTCAGTGTAACTTCGAATTTTGACGCCACATGGAATTTTTCTAGTGTGCGGTACTTGCACACCGCGCAACCTCGTTACGATACGGCTGTGCACAGTAGGTTTTCTAAGCGCGAAAACAAGACTTTTTATAAGTTTTGAGGGTAAGGCGTACTTTCATTACTTGCGATAGAATCAATCTTTGATTTCTTGCAAAATTTTAAAATCAATTCGCAATAATCCGTCAAATTTAGATATGGTTATTTATTGGTGCTGTATCCTAACCTCTTCCTAGTAAATGAACATATGGGCTCTGTTCTGATAATTCTAAAAGCAAAGTAAAAAATGTAGGTCATCCCCTCAAAATTAAAAAAAAATTCACTCTCAAGAAATGACAATGTACATCACATTAAATATTCTCGGAAAATCATATCATTTGTTTTTTAAATTCCGATAAAATTTAATTCTTTATTTCTCAATCGAAACAAACTTTGGTAGTTGTTTTTTCGAGAATGCCACGTTAACATGCAAAAAAGCTTTGCGTATTTTCTGCGAAATCGTAATAACAAATATAATACTGATATGTATGAGAATATTATAATTTTTGTGCAACACGGTGATCTGCACATCGAGCATTCAATAGAAACAAATCGATATGTTTTACAGCGTTCATCTACACTACACGTCTATTTACTGATAATTTCGTCCACTCACTGGCGATTCAGTCATTTCGCTACTTAATTATCAATTCCTTCAATATTATCTGTTGCAATTACATCGAATATTTTTTCCATCAGAACCCTATGTTTGGGTAGCTCTAGCGATTGAAAAATTTGTTTTGATAATATTTTCCTTTTACAGTCAATTTGAATCCCACAGTGTGGTTATTCGTCCATTCACTTGTCAGTTTATCCTATCGAAATAATGCCGGAAACAGAAAACGCTCCGATAGTCCAAGCTCTAGGCATGCCACGTCTAGCAGCCCGAAAGGGATTTAGGCGCGGGCGATACTCCGTAAATTCGATCGGAGAGTAGCGCAGTGGGGGCGTCAAAAAGACGATTCGATAATCGTCACCGCGGCAGGGGGGGGGGGGGGGATATATTCCGAGAGACGGTTTTTCGCTCGGTCCCACGGATTCCCGGCGGGGCCCGCTTGGAGCCTCCTTTGTCACGGTAAGCTCGCGCGGGGAACGGTAGCCGCGGCCGAGTCGCCGCAATCGTCGGCCAGGTGTTGCCGAGGTGCGGCCAAACGACGTGTTCTTTTTTCTTCTCTCCCACTCTCTCGTTTCTCGCTGCCATCGTCTCGCAACTTGGTTGCTCCTTGTAGAAAGACTCGTGACGCGCAACCCGTTAACGAGCCGTCTCCGTAGGGTGGTAGAAAAAGTCACGCGCAACTTTTTGAGTGCCGGGGAGCTGGGTATGCGTTTGGACAGAGAGAGATCGATGACGGGCACGGAGTATGGGATGCGTCGCCAGCTTCCGGTGTGTCGATACACGCTCCGACGAGCGCCCCGCCGACACTTCGATTCGGCTATTCATCGTGGATACACCGATCGATGTTGCCTCCGTAAACTGGCCGACAGCTGCCCCCCCCCCCCCCCCCCAATCCCGTATCGAACAATTTTAGAGCTGGACGAAACTAGCATATATATACCGTTGAGACGGAAAACGGACAAAGATAAAGGCGCGAAAGGAAGTCAATAATGAGGCAATGTACGTAATCTCGGCGGGAAGTCAGAAGGATTCCGGAAGCCTTTGTTTAGCAGGAACTCCGACATCTATTTACTTGTGCAGTTTTCGCCTTGCCGGTGAAGCAAACACGTTCGAGTCCACCGGCCCCACCCCTTTTCGCTCAATTTGTCACGATAAAAGCCGTAGTCGTGCCGATCGTTGGAACAGAAGGAACGACGAAGCAAAGAATTCGCGCGAGATACTTTAGCTGACGATGCACAGTCGTTAGCTATCGAGGAAACGAATAGGACCGTGTCGCAGCCGAGCGTGGCTTTTCTTACCGTCGCGCGCTTTTTTGTTATCCATTTTCTTCACGTTCCCTCCCCCTTCTCTTTCCTTTGCCCAATCTTGGACGAGTGTACACGCGGGTTCAGCCGAGTGCGCTGTCGTTGAACATTAAACAAAATATATGCACCGCCGTAGTTGAAAGGTGAGGGACGCATTGCGGGGAAGGAGCCGCTTGTCTTGCGTTGATTGTACTGTTTGGCGCGCGTGTACGCAAAAGGCGCCCAGTAGAGGGAAGAAAGAGAAGGCGGCGGAGGAAACGTTGGACTCGCGTGCGATTCACAGCCGCTGTGAAACGCTCGAAGAAAGGGCCTCTCTCTCCACCCCGTCCCTTTTTACACGTTCTGTCCGGCGGAGCGACGACGGTCGCTCTTGAAGACGTCGCGGGGGCAAAGGGCACGGGGGCAAAGGGCGCGGGACGAGGTTGACATTCTAGCGGCTACTAATTGGGAGACCGGCAGCTAACTCTCGCTCAATTACCGTCTACGCCGCCTTTTTCCAGAAGCGAGGCGTTCACTCGTCGTAAGAACTCACGGGGTGGGGAAAGAGTGCGCGCAAGCGGTTCCTCTCGAGCCTCCGGGCGGCACAACGCGTACTCGCCGACATCTCCGTTCTCTTCTTCTTCCGGGTCGCCACCCTCCCCTCTTGCCGGTGCTTCTTCCGCCACGCGGTCATGGAAGGCGCGGCAGGGGAACGACCGCACGGCGAAAAGTTACGGCTGACACAATTACGCGCAAAATAATCCGGGGGTAGCGCGAACCCGTTGAGAAAAAGACGGGAGAAGCTCCGCGGCGGCGTACAATCATGTCGATCGTTGGCTCGATCCTTGGCGTGTGTCGCTTGGAACTCGCGAGATCCACGGCCAAGTTTCAAACCTCTCCCCCCCCCCCCCCCCCCCAAAGCCTCCATACACACGAACTCGGCGTAGTTGACCGGGTCGATATGAGAAACGGAGAGAGATCATCCCGAACGCCTCCCGCTGCTGGAACCGACACCTCTCTCGCGATCCTCCCGTTCTCTCTCCCTCTCGGTCCGAGTTGGCCGTTTCACGGCGAGTCTACGTTGCTCTCTCCCCCCTCCTCTCTCTCTCTCTCTCTCTCTCTCTGGAAGCCCAGCCCGAGGACGTACAATGGCTCTCTCAGCAGTAGTTCTCACTTGATTAATAACCCCGGGATCCACAATGAACGGACGAGCAGTGACTCTCACTTGATTAACGATATACCCGCTCACCGTTCGCACAATGAGCAAACTGGGGAACGGACGGAGGGGTTGAAAGAGGTTTGTGTCTCGTGGCGAGTACGGCGGGAGGCTCTTCCGTGGTGAGCGCGATCTCGCGATAGCCTCTCGGCAGTGACCGCGAGACGAAGGGAGGAGGAGGAGGATCGATCTTGGCGCGATTCGTAATGCCGCGGAGCAAACAACTCGACGGGGGGAGCATCTAGCGTACCGCCCGTATATACCGTATTTCTTTCTCATCTCGCCCATACTGGCCCCCCTCGATTCGAGATATCTTCCTCAAGTTCTCGCTAGACGATCTTACACTGCTCGTAGCTTGGACGAATCTGTCGATCAGAGCCCGGTTACCTCTTTCGCGACAGGTTGTACAGTCGAGGGTGGCGCGTAGCACGGATAATCGCCCAAAAGTATTTTGTCCGCACGTGTTTTTTCCTTTGCCTCGAAAAGAAACGTCCGTGTAACCCGGGCCGAGACGTACCGAGGGTCTCAAAGGTTCACCCCCCCCCCCCCCCCCCCCCCTCCTGCCGCAAAACAGGGGGAGGTCCTTCGAGCTGCCAAGATGGTGGCGCAAGGATCCTATCGTGGGAACGTTGCTGCCAACTGGAGCACTGGGAACGCCGCGCGCACGTAGCCGAGATGAGGCCGGTAGAACCGGCACTCTCGCCGCCTCGATATTATTCTCACGTGGCATCGCTTTCTTCACTCATAAGGCACAAAAACAATTCTGCAAGAGGATATCATTGCCCATTGGAAAGTGGGATGGAGTACGGCGGTATCTTTGGTTGCGAGATACGAAAGGTATGAAGGATGTACGATTTTGCGAGTAAGTCACGAGGAGGCTAGACCGGAATTTTCGCTACGGGGCTGATTGAGGTCACATCCGGCATCTCCCCGACTAGAAAATTTGATCCGGCAGCCTCAAGACTGATCAGGCTGCTATCAAGTTAGGGCACGCCTGCTCTGTGCCAGATGTTGACCGGATCAGTAGAGCCTTAGTACGGACGCGAGAAGGCATCCTGAACAGGTCGAAGTACGGTAGCCTGTATGCCGCCGGAATATGGCGTCCATGGACGGCGGGTTACGGCAGGCCTGATCTGTGCCGTGGGTGGACCGGATCGGTGGAACCTTAGTATGGGTGCGAGAGGGCACCCTAAATAGGCTGAAGTACGGTAGCCTGTATGTCGATGTAATATGGCGTTCATAGATGCCGTGTTACGGCACGCCTGATCTGTGCCGGATGGCGGCCGGATCAGTGCAGCCGTAGTTGGCGAATCAAGATTTTGAGGTTAGGGTTCATTGACGTCTGCAATATAAACCGCGTGAATTCGAATAATCTACACTCTGCGAGGAGGTAATAAGCATGGACTAATTGTTGATATACAAATGAACTGAAGCGATATTATTTAATAATACATAATTCAAACTATTCTTAATGGCAGAACTTAAAATGACAGATTAATATATTTGGGTGTGTGTGTGTGTGTGTGTGTGTGTGTGTGTGTGTGTGTGTGTGTGTGTGTGTGTGTGTGTGTGTGTGTGTGTGTGTGTGTGTGTGTGTGTGTGTGTGCGTGTGCGTGTGCGTGTGTGCGTGCGTGCGTGCGTGCGTAATATATAAATAAGAATAAAAGTGAATTTACTATTTTTATCGAAATTACATGTATGTGAGTTGTTTTCACAGCCTGAGGGCCTTTCACACTGCGTATTTTCTACGCGTAGACAAATGCGATGCACATATGATCCACACGCTTTTTGGACTGAAAAACGCATATAGATCAAGTGTGTATCGCGTTTGCATCGCGTGGTTTGCGCCTAGAAAATACACCGTGTGCAAAAGGCCTAAATGGGGCAAAAAAATTCAGCGGTCAAAACATAATTATTGTTGCATTGCAATGATGCAACCTTCAACATCATACATAAAATGATTGACATTCTTTAGAATAGAATTAGACTGATAAAGATAGAAAGGAAAATAAGAAAGTTTACACAAGTGGTAGGGTGGCCAAATAGGTAGCACGCTCAGCTCTAGAATAAGAAGGCATAGGTTCAATTCCGAGGATAGGAAAAAACTTTAACGAGGCAGAATACGTTTTAATTCAATAATCATATAGGCATGAACATAAATAAGGTATATGGAAACAAAACATACTAACAGCATTTTTTTTATTCATAATTTTTTTATTGTTTTTATTTGTCATTTCAGGCACAGATAAGGCAGCCGGATCAGTGTCCGCAATGGTATGCTGATCAGGTCCGTAACCGGCATCCGCATCAGGGCCGGATGCAAAAAGCGTTTCACGCCTGTTAAAACCCTGATATGGCGGCCTGTAATGTGCCGTGGTAAGGAATACGGCATGTCGGATACAGCCCTAGTCTGCCGCGTAGCAAAATTTCTAGTCGGGTCGTATCCCGTGCTGCGGCACTGTACGGGCTGCCAGAACGGGGCTTTCCCATGTAGGGTGATCGGTAGTGGCCAACGATTGGCCGATGCGCGACGCCGAGCCTGCCAACATTGGCACTCGAGCTTGGCCCGATCATCGACCGAGCCTCGGATGATAAGAGCGGCCCGATATTCGCAATCAATATTGGCCCTAGAATGGCTTATGAGAATCGGCCGAGCATCGCGTAGGAGTTCATTCGAGAATCGGCCAACAATCAGTCCCCGTCAAGATTGCCATCATTGGCACTCGAGCTTGGCCCGATTATCGACCGAGTCTTGGCGGATAATTGTGACCCGATATAGATCACCAAAATTGGTCCTGCACTGCCAAAAAAAAAAATTGATTCTTTTTGTATTGTAATTTGTCATTACCTGGTCTTTCGAAACGATTAGTTCGAAGAAAATATTTCACATATATGGGACTCGAACCTTGAACCTACCTACTCATAGCCAAGCACGCTGCCCCTATGCTACCGAGTGCTCGTAACATTTGAATCGCAGATATGCCATAAGAGACCAAATGGATTCTCATCATTATTAGTATCGCATAAACTATATCAATTAGTTAATATCATCGTGATAATTAGAGAGTGTTATCGACTGACATGTTGGAGAATTTCCAAACCTAACCTATATATATATATATATATATATATATATATATATATATATATATATATATATATATATATATATAATTCCTCTCGCTCCACCCTCTCTACCCCCACAACCCTTTAATATGTGTGTTCAAATAAAGACAGACCATTTGTTCATTAGTTCAAGTTTAATTTGAATAAATAAACACATTTAAAATGAATAATTCCAATAATAGAATGCAATAGGAAAAATTTGATTTCACAAAAAATCTAGTTAATTCAAATAAAGAATAAATAAATAGACGCGGTTAGTTAATATTAATAGAATTTTTCTGTAGGATGGGTCATAAAAATGGGCAGAGTATCGCGTATGAGCTCGTTCGAGAATCAGCCAACAATGAGTGCATTGATTTGGTAGTATGGTTGCTAAGAATAATGTCCAATGGATTCGTAAAAAGTATTCGTCTCGTCTCTCAATGACTTCGACGCGAAACAATGAATCGTCAATATACGAATTGCGGTTTGATCATGCGTTACTCGGCCGAACATTGGCCTCGTATCGGCAAAAACATGATTGGCGAGTCTATACTTCGCCAAACCTCGACCTCGTATCGACAAGCCAATGATTAGAGAGCCTATATTTGGCCGAACATTGGCCTCGTATCGGCAAACCAATGATTGGCGAGTCTATACTTCGTCAAACATCGGCCTCATATCGATTACCCAATAATGTACGAGTCTATACTTGGCCGAACATTGGCCTCGTATTGGCAAACCAATGATTGGCCAGTCTACACTTCGTCAAACATCGGCCTCGTATCGACAAGCCAATGATTAGCAAGTCTATGTTTGGCCGAACATTGGCCGCGTATCGGCAACCCAATGATTGGCGAGTCTATACTTCGCCAAACATCGGCCTCGTATCGACAAGCCAATGATTAGCGAGTCTATATTTGGCCGAACATTGGCCTCGTATTGGCAAACCAATGTTGGCTAGTCAATACTCAGCCGAGCATTGGCGTACAATTGGGTAATCGATCATCGCCCCGCCAACATTGGTCCAAGTATTGGCCGTTACGGTTCGATTGGCGAAACCTACATGGGTTACTGACCGTCAAACGCTTTATGACGGTCTTAAGGCCCGGCCTTGAAGCGTGTGTCGGTCACGGACCTGATCAGCATGCTCTTTCAGGCCCTGATCCGGCCGCCGTATTTGCGTCTGAAATGAAAAATAAAAGGTTAATCATTGATAATGCGGTCAATGACGTAGGCATATATATCGATATACATCCACACAATACCTCCATCGCAGTTATGCGAAAAAGTGCGTTTGTTCAAAAAAAACTTTTGTCGCATGAATGTCATTTACGGCAGTATATCCTTCGACAACCATGCGGGTAAGAAAAATTTTTAAAGTTCAAGGAGGGCCCGATGATTCAACGTTTTCCATATGAACTATTCATGGAAAAACTTCAAGTTAAAATTGATATAAAAAATTGAACTTTCGATTTTGGGACTGCGGAAGAATTAAGCACTTCGTATCAATTCATACACCGCAATTAAAACATGGAGCACGTTTCGCCACCGTTTAACCTCGTGCTAGTTTTAATTTCGCAATGCCACTAATTACAAAAAACATACAAGCTTCTCGGACCGTTCAGCATCAAAATCAGCCTGAGTTTTCAGACCCGTATGTAAGAACGACCTACATACCCATTTACAAAATGGTAGAAACGCATTTGGATCAAAGTCGGGGCGATAATTAATTATCTACTCATTTCGATACCTATACTCATATGTACAAGGCTCCTAGAACTCAATCTAAACATATTTCTGTATCACGTCGTAATGTATATTTATAGTTATATTATTCAGAAAGTACACTATAGTCACACATCCCCGACTAGAAAAGCTGCCAATAATTCGATTCATGACGTTGAAGTTTGCATCGTTGCAATGCATCAATATTTTTTTTTACCGGATCTTTTTTACCTATTTAAGCTGTGAAAATAACACACACGTTTTTACATATTCTCATTCGAATGTACGACCGCAATTTGCAAAAAACGCTCCTGATAATTTTGTGGAAAAAAGTTTAAAGTTGTGCGAATAAAACTTAATTTGATTGATTACATTTTGATGACGATAAAAATAAACGAATGAAAAGTGAAGAAAAAAAGCATTCCCACGCTGCAAACTTGAAATTTCTTTTCATTCGTTTTTCGTATCTTGATTTGCCAACTACGGTTCCACTGATCCTGTCGACATCCGGCACAGATCAGGCGTGTCGCATGGACGCCATGTCACTTTTATTAGAATCTTGCCGAAATTATGCACGCGGAAACTCAGTTGTTTACTTGGGTGGCCCCGAATAAGGTTAGAGGTGTACACGCATATCTGTGCTCGGAGGTTGGTTGATCCGGCAGACATCTGGTGCAGATCAGGCATTCACTTTCAAGCGCATGCCGGATCTTGATTAATGCTGTCTTTTTATATCGGTATCTGGGAACTACTGATCCAGCAGACATACAGGACAGATCAGGCACGCAGTTCGAAGTATATGCTTGATCTAAGTCGGATATCCACCGGTTCTGTGCATGCCATAGGGTAAGTCCGGGGGAGTTGGCCATAAGAGAGAGATAGCTAATTAAAATATTTCATAGAACTGCGCACTAGATTTCACCCATTACTGCTTAATTTGCTTTGCGTCGTGGGCAGATGTATGTGTACGAGCAAAAGTTTGGCAAAAAAAGTTAAGTAAGTAAAAATCTTGTTAATTATTCTGTCTACACCTAATTTTTTTTGAAGATTTCATGTTTTACATTGTGGTGAAGTTATTTTTTAAAAGTAATGGTTACTTTTGTATTTCTTGAATAGTTCACGAACAGTGCTTTGTTATAACCTCAAGATTTCGCATGTATTGTTTCTATTTGTTTCCATTTAAGATATGGCCATCTCTCTCGGGAAATTCGGAGAGATGGTCACGTACAGTCGGTGTGTGATGGCCATAGTATTGGTTGTAATATGTTCAAGTAATTCATTTTTTTCTACATTTATTTTCGATGCCTAATAAGTACAAGAGAAAAGCAATTGCTCTACGAGGGAACTGGACACAAGAATCATTAAAAGCAGCTATCGGTGGTGTAAAAAATGATGAATTGTCGGTTCGTGCGGCTGCTAGGACCTACGAAATACGTAGGAAGACCTTAGAAAGACGATATAAGAACAATGACAAAAAATGTTGCGGATAAAATTATTATGAAACTCGTCTCATCGAAGACTGGCTTCAGTGGGTGGTATGCCAACTTTGGGTACACAAAAATTATACTGATTTCGATGATATGTGTGCTAGATGTGGCTAAAAAAACATTAAGAATCGAAACATAAAACCAACGAGAAAACCGACAGCATAATGCTGGGCAACTGGCCATCTCACCTCCACTCCTATGGCCATCACACCCGGATACTCCGCGACAGATGGTCAATCGTGATTTTCAAAAAATAGTAATTTTAAGGTTGATCTGATATGAGTTTGTTTTAATTTCGTAAATTATCTTAAAGTTAAATGTTCAAAGTTTAATTACAAATGAAGATAGGTTAAATACGCCTGTACTTTTATTTTAATGGATCCTTGAAAAAACTGTGGCCAACTACCCCGGACTCACCCTATACCACCCAGAGGAGGGCAAATTGTTCAGGGCCAAGTCAGGCAATGTGTAACGGTGCCCTAACATGGCTCTTGCAACATGCCCTGATTCAGACCTGATCAGTTTGTCTTTATCACACCCGTTCTCCGGAGCACTTCTACGGTATTCCGAACCGTATCTTGAAACTTGCCCGATCAGTGACCCGGCTGCCGTAACAACATTTCCAGTCGGGTCTTTACGATGCATCGTGTAATACTATTTTGGTCTGGAAGTTGTCAGAACTATGCACACATAAACGGCCAAGTCTATGGCAACCTCAACACTGATCAGGAAGCTATCAAGGTGTGTTCCGGTATACCATACTAAGGCATACCTGATCCGTGCCGTATGTCCACCGGATCAGTCGAACCGTAGTACGGGCGTAAAAAGGCACCCTGATCAGGCAGAAGTAAGGTAGTCTTCTTACTCCCGTACTGCCGTTCGACAGATCTTATGGACATTCTACACTGCTCAGGCATGCAGTATTCTAAACCGCAGCTTGACAGCTGCAGACTTTCTAGAAGATAGCTGATCAAAATTTTTCCTGGGCGCTACAAAGCGACCGAGCGAGATGCTTAAACTTCCGATATTTAAAGCGCGCACGGCGTTGCGGCTTCTAACCGCGCAACAAGTCCGCGCCACCGCCACTTCTTTCTCCTCGTTTGCCTCTGAAAGGATGTAAAAATGTCCGACTAGCCGAGTAATTTCGATGAGCTGCTGCTGCTGCTCGGCTCAGTTCGAGGGCCGCGCGACTTCTCCTCGGGTAGCCACAATTTAAAAACTTTTCCGGACAAGTCGAGCAGCGCGCGCGCGGCTTCCCCTTCTCGATACGGTACAACGCCTTTGACACTTTCGAAAGTTGTATCGGCCCGCTGGCGGCGCGGGTTGGACCAAGATTGCAGTTTAGCTGGTTCGCCCGGCGGCCATTGTTGCACGTCGTCTCGATGAGACGAATTTCTGAGCAGCGCCAGTTGGGTGGTGCTAGGACAGCAGCCTGGATACGCGTTTCCGTATTTATATGCAGATGTGTGCACAGTGCGTAGACGAGGCAAACGTTTGCCCTCGCTAATCAAGCTCGCATAATGCCGGCGAGCGGGAGCAAACAGCCCACGGGTATTCTCTCCCGCTCGCGCAACCTATGCACCTTGTATGTGTGTGTGTGTGTGTGTGGGTGTGTGTGTGTACGCTTCGATAGCCGTAGAGCGAGTGAGAGTACGTCGTCTTGTGTGCGCGCGTCCTGTGTTTCGTACCGCGGCGACCTTCTCCGCCTCCGTAATACGGTCTTCCTTGGTACACGCTTCCCTGACCCGCGCTAATAATGCAAACGTTCGAGCGTTACTTGGTGTACACCCAACCTCGATTCGACCTTTCCAAGCGGTATTTCGAAAGAAAAACGCCCTATATAGAGCTTGGACTATCGAAGCTTTTTATATTACCGGTATTACTTCGATATCAACAAATGTAATATCGGAACACCGGGTTTTCGATATTTTCCTATATTTATGGGAAACTTTGGTTGAAAATGTCAGAAGCTTGAATGTGAAGATGGAAGTTGTAGAAATAATGGTGTACGGCTAAGTGAAATCACAGGATTTATCAGAAATCACTTTGTTTATTGAGATCTTCATTTATTATATGTTTCTAAACATACTCTGCTATGTTCTTAAATACATCCAACCCAACGTAACATAAATAGACAAACAAACAACAAAAATTAAGGTCTCTTGTGCGAATTAAAAAAGTAGTAAACGAGCCAAATTAAAATTAGGAAATATGCAAGTCGGCGCAGTACCAGAATGCGAACAAATAACGTAGTTTGTAGCAGGCAGGCAACAGCATGGTCACATTAATTAACGGGGTTGAAATTGTTGAAATAATGACGGCAAAATACACACTGAGAAGAAAAACTAATTGAATAAAAAAATATATTGGTTGATCCAAATAAATGTGCTGCTGCGCAGTGCCACCGATATATGAGATTGTTTCAATACTATACAATATTGGGAAATGTGATTGATTTAAATAACATATTATTTTATTTGAAAAAGCCCTTCTGGTCTCTGATTATCTACATTATCCTTAAAATAAAATTATATTCTATTGAAATCATTCTATGTACAATCCGTAGATGTATTGGATGAAATAATTAAGCGGTTGCTACAAACTTTTTATTTCGTACAAAAATATAATCAATAGAATTAATTGTTTCTTTACTACATCGAAACGAATATGCCATGGGGCGTAAGTTCTTCAATTTGTTTTTAATCTTATATAAAAAGTGAGCATTAGAATGATCATCCACGATAATAGTGGAGAGAATATCAGATATCCATTGGAATATCCATGGAGAGAATATCAGATATTCGACTAATTAGAACAGATACTACACTTTGATCTCAGCCATAGGCCAAGAAGTGATACTGTTTAGAGTTTCTCCAGCGTTTAAGTAGATTTTCGGTTCGCGCTATGCTTATGAGAAATGAGCGCGCGTGCGGCCGCTGGCGGTTACTCCGAGAACTACGGGTTTCCTCACACCTATAATTTCGGTGGCGCTCGGCCATGATTTGGTTGAATTTTTTCAACCAAATGTGCAAGAAACAAATTGTACTTTCGCATAATTTTTAAACTAATTCAGACATTTGCTTAATATTTTTCAATCAAAATAAAATATTAATATTTTAACGAATAATGTACTTAAAATCAATATCTGATATGGTGAAAACAATAAAATAACATATTTACTCAACAGAAATTTTATTTGAATCAAACCAGCGAAATTCAATTTTTCTTGTGTACTCGAATCAACAATATTCATGTTAGGGAGCATCCATTAATTACGTGAGGTGATTTTGGTGATTTTTCGACCCCCCTCTCCCCCTGGTGAGATGTGAGATTTTGCTCGACCCCCTCCCCCCACCCCTAATCTCACGTGAGATTTTTCAAAATGCATACGTTCACGGAAAATAAATTGTAGTAGAAGTAACTGCGGTTGTAGTACCATTTACTCCACCATGTAAAGTAGTAGGGAGACTCTCCCTACGTGATGAAAATTATGTGATTACTAAAATTACTAAAATTACGTGATATTTGCCGAAGCCCCCCTCTCCCCCACGTGAGATTGGGTGAGATTTCGCTGGACCCCCCCCCCCCCCCCCTAAATGCCTCACATAATTAATGGACGCCCCCTTATGAATTGAAACGCTTTTTTCGTTCGTTGCAGAAATTGCATTTAAAACTATATAATTTGTTCGCGATAATTTTTTACATAGTTTCAATGATATATTGTTCTCGGCTAACAATATATCTTTTGAATGAAAAAAAAAAACATTCAATTTTATCATGTTATTGAAGTCAATAGCGTTTTGTTTGGACTAATAAATCCGATTACTTACACCAACAATTTTACAATTGAATCAACGAAATTTCATTCAATAACGCCAATGATATTAGATTAATGATTTTTTTTCTCAGTGCAGAGAGCATCTTTCAGAGACAACCTTACCTTATTGCAGGTGTAAGCCGCGGACGAAAAGGCCCTTTCTGAGTCCACACTCATGGATAAATAAGTTGACACTCCGGAAATATTTAATGTAGGTAGGGGAACTCGAGGCAAGATGATAACACTAAGGTCATGTTTGAATAAAACAATACATATATGAGACAGTCAACTTTAATTATACTTTTAAACTAATCGACATTCATTGTTTTTTTTTAATTTTCGAAACAAAGAATCAGTCTTTCTGATTGTCAGCATACAATATATATTTTTAATTGAACCTTCATTTTCCTCATCTTACCCCATATGCGGGGCAAAATGAAACAGCGCTGGAAGCATGATGGGAAGTATTTGCATTTTTCGCTTATAACAATGGTTTCATTCTCAATACCAGTCATTTGACAGCCAATCGTCTAAGTTTTTGTAGTATTATGTCTGAATAATCTTGCTTCCATATAATTTAAATTATTTGTAAGTTCTTCTACTTCCTCTGGTAGAAACACCGATTACGAAGGAACCACAAGCCTAACTAGTTTCATTTCACTCTTTCTAACGTAGATAGTGGTACGTTGTAAAGTATTGCTGCTTTGCAATGGCTTGTATTGATCATACCCCATTAGACGGTTAACGAATCAACAAAAGATCACGCAATAACCTCAAAAATGTCTGCCAAACCGTTCTTATTATATTAATAATTAGTACTTTCATTGTGGTTACTTACCTGTCTCTAATCAACATCAGTAAGTTAAACAGAAATCGGTAATGTTTTCTTACTCGAGACGCGTGCTTCCACCACAGTTGATACTTTCACACTCATTCGCCTTCCCGACACCCCTTCAAACTCCAACAGGAGCACTGTCTTCGTACACACTGTTTAGTAGCTAGGCTTATGGTTCATCTTACCCCGCGTATTCGCCTTGCCCCGAGCTCCCCTAATATTTTAAGGCTGTTAAACGAAGTAAAAAAAAAAGTAAAAGTAACGTAAATAAACACAATAACACTTATAATGATATTTTAATATTTCAACTCTGAAATCGAAATATATCGGTATTATTCGAGTTCAATATCGAATATTTGGTCCGATATTGCGGTTTTTCGATATTACCGAAAATCGGTATGCATGCTACAGCCCTATATAAGATGAGGGTAGTCTGAGTAGTCGATTATCAGGTGTATCGGCGAATGATCCGTGGCTCAATATTTTTTAAGCTCTCGCTCACCCGAGCGACCAACTACTCACGCGGATGGAGAACCGTTAATGCTGTAGACATATATACGTAGACGGCTGTACACGAGGGAGGATCGATGTGCGACGGAGCAGATTGATTTTGAAGTTTATAGAGCGGAAGCTGAGTAGGGGGGGGGGGATATCGGGGCCCGCTCTCAACGCGTCGGAAAGCCTTCGGGTCATTTCTTCTCGCCGGATTTTGATGATACAAGTTTTTAACCTGCAAATGTCAAGGTGGCGCGGCACGGAGACGCGTCCAAAAATATACCACTCGCGACCTCTCTCTGTCGATCGAGGTGGGATTATTTTTTCCGCTTCTCTCTTTCTCTGCCTCGCTCTTTTCTCCAGGCTCTTGTTTGATTTTTCAAAGAGAAGGAAGAGGACGAGAGCGCGTAGAGCCGTGTTTTCGGCGTTGAAGCGGGACGCGGGAAGAAAAGCCAGAGCGCAAAGAGTCTCTCGGCGCGTAGTGACGGAATCCCTCGAGTTGATGGATGAAGGAAGAGTGAGCGATGCTTCGCGGCGGGAATACGAACGGCCCCCGGTATCCGCGTCTTTGCGCGCTCGATCCTGATGTTCTCTCTCGCCCGCGCATCATCAATAACTCTTAGAGCCTTGGATATCTAGCTCGTGTAACGCGTCCGACCCCGTCTTCTTCTTGCTCTCTTTGCATCGCCTCCTCCCAAGACGAACGTCACTTTTTCTTTTTTTTTCTTGTTTTTTCTTCTTTCGACCATCTCTCTCTTCCACGGTTGAGCCTCCGTCGGATATTTTGTACGCGGAGGTAGGCCGGACTCGCGCGCGAAACGTACACTACTGTGTGAACGTAGCCGCGAGTCGTTGGGCTAATGGAGACACGTTTTGCGTTGTCGCGTTGGACCGTTGGAAGCCTCGGGCGAGCTCGAGACGTTTCCACCTTAACGTCATTTATCTTGCCACGTACATCCACGTATTTGCGGGACATCTCGAAACGGGGCGTACCTTATTTCGCGGATACACACAAGAAGGAGGTTAACGAACGCGGAGACGAGATCGAGACTGTGTTCTGTGGTGTAATGTATCGGTGCGCTAGCGCACGATGCTAATGGGCTTTGCGCTAGCGGAGCAACGAAACAGGAATGACACGCGAGTAGGCGGAGAAAGGCAAAATCGCGTCGCGACACCTTGGCTCGTCGAATGTGGTGTTTTTTTTCTCGTTCGTCCATTAACCAAGCCGGAGACGCGTTTAGGTCGCACGCTCCGGATTTCTCGTTGTACGTGACAACAAAGTTTTCGCCCAACGCGGAAATCTGCACAGCAATTACCGCTCGGATGTATCGGACACGCAATCAAGAATGAATTATCGGGTGGCGCGGTGTACCACGCCCTCTCGCCTCATAGCGGTCAACTCTCTTTCTCTCTCTTGCTCTCTCTCCTGGCCTTGTCCGCCAACGTTCAACACCACAAGCGTGTGTGGCAGCATCAGTAGCAGCCGCGCAACCGACTGTCGATTATGTGCCCCGACAACGGGGGGCCGGGATACCACCCTTCGATTCGAGGGGTGCTCTCTATCCGTTGCGTACAAAGCGACTTGCTCGAAGAACCAACGAGTTAAGGGGGGAGATACCTATAAGCGATTATGTTTTTTTGCTGCTTTTCATGATCTTTTTTAAGGAAAACAATTCTTCACCATTCTTGAGACGCAGGGTATGTTTTATTACTACTTTAGGCTGTTACGTGAAATTTTTATATTTTTATTTATATTTGAAAGTATCGGAGGTATGGCAAGGTGTTGTAAACTGCATTTACTAAACTGGCGTAACGTAGGCTAAGTCAGGGGTAGTTGGCCACAGTTTTTTCGAGAATCTATAAAAATAAAAGTACAGACGTTTCTCAACTTATCTTCATTTGTAATTCATCTTTGAAGATTTATCTTTAAGATAATTTACGAAATTAAAACTAACTCCTATCAGATCAATCTTAAAATTACTATTTATTAAAATCACGATTGGCTATCTCTCCTGGAGTAGCCGGGCGTGATGGCCATAGGAGTAGAGGTGAGATAGCCAGTTACCCAGCATAATGCTCTCGGGTTTCTCTTTGGTTTTATGTTTTGATTCTTAATATTTTTTCTTTTGGCCACATCTAGAACACATATAATGGAAATCAGTATAATTTTTGTGCACCTAAAAATGGCACACCATTCACTGAAACCAGTCTTAGATGAGATGAGTTTGATAATAATTTTATCCGCAACATTTTTTGTCGTTGTTCTTATATCGTCTTTCTAAGGTCTTCGTAGGTATTGCGTAGGTTCTAGCAACCGCAGGAACCGACAATTCATAATTTTTTACAGCACTGATGGCTGCTTTTAATGATTCTTGAAACCAGTCCCCTCGTAGAAATGCTTTTCACTTGTACTTATTAGGCATCTACAACGAATGTAGAACAAATAAATTACTTGAACACCCTACAACTAATACCTATGACCATCATACACCGACTGTACACGGCCATCTCGCATTTTAGATGCTCACATCTAAAATGTAAACAAGTAGAAACAATACGTGCGACATCTTGGGGTTATAACAACGCACTGTTCGTGAACTATTCAAGAAATACAAAAATAACCATTACTTTTACAAAATGACATCACCACAATGTGCAACATGAAACGTTAAGGGGCTATACCAGTGTGAACGCTGAAAATTTGGGTGATTTTCGGGATTTTTTTGGAAGAAAAGTACTCAATTATACGTTTCGGAAAATTAAGAATATATTTGGCTATATTTGACCTATATTACATAATTTTTTCATAGAACAATATTGAGGTCCAAGCGACTTATACGCTACCTTCGGAGGCGCCAAAAAAAGTTCCTTCGCTGTTAACATGATTCCGGCCGATTAAGTAGCTGAAACCGAAAACGGAAAAAATTCCGTTCAACTGGAAGGTATTTTCTGTACAACGACGTAGGATTTTCGAAAAATATTAAAATCTAACAATGTGGCGTAGTTATGAAAAAAAGTATTTTCTTGCCTATAAAATGGTCGTTTTTTTTCATGCCAAATCGTCAATTTTCATCCAATCAAAAATATCCCACGTCATTGTAGAGTAAATATATTCAAGAGTACTCAGTTCAAATTTCAAGTCAATCGAATAATTGCTCTTTGAGTTACAATGTCAGCAAATTCAAAAAATCTCATTTCGAGAAAATCGCGTTTAAAGATTTAACTATCGATTTTTGCAAGATAAAAATTATTAGAGATACGGCCTTGAAATTTTTACAGGATATTCTTGAAAGTATAAACTGACGAAAAAGGCAAAAAAATCGATTTTTTGAAAGTGTAGCACTGGTATAGCCCCTTAAAAAAATTAGCAATAGACAGAATAATTAAAAAGGATTTAGTTACTCAACACTTTTGTTTGCCAAACTTTTGCTCGTACACTTACACCTACGCACGACGCGAGGCGAATTAAGCAGTAACAGGTGAAATCTAGTGCGCGGTTCTATGAAATATTTCTATTGGCCATCTCTCTCTCTTATTGCCAACTCCTCTGGAATTACCCTATAGCTAACAAACTAATCGCCCGATGGCGATGAAATTTGGTACAAATATGTTTATCCTTATTGTCTAAAACATGACCTTAAATGTTCTTGAAAATAAAAAAAGAATTTTTTTGATTTCTAAATATAGCTATTTTTTTGGAAAACCAATCCTTTCGATTCAAAGCGCACCATTTAATCGATTTTCAATATTTCTAATTTTTTCTTGGTTCATATTCTCCGTATGAATCTTAATGAAAGAGAAATCTTCGTTGTTTTTTTTAAAGTTTAATCCCGTGTTTGAGTTGAATACGTGGCACGATGTCTTACACAACTGCCGCAACCCATTTAGAAGGCCGTGCCATATCACCAGCATTTTTTAAAATAAATAAAACATAAAAAGAACACTATGTAAAAGCCAAAAGTAGTAACAAAACATACCCTGAGTCTCAAAAATGGTGAAGAAATCTTTCCTTTGATCCTTCCTTCACACCCTTATATTTGGCCACGGCTTTGACACACTGGGTCAATTTGACCAGGATACCGGAGTACTTCATCCATCTGCCCTTAACAACCCTTGGGTCGGTTTTTATTGAAAAAAAAATCCGAGATACGCTTTAAACATTTCTTAATATGTCTGCATAATTAAAATTCAGAAAGTATAAAACTGAATTGTAAAAAATTATTGAAAACTTCCAATTTTGGGAAAGTGAACCTTTTATTTCAAATCCGTCCGAGTCGAAATGATCCAGTGTGTCAAGGAAAGGTTAAAAAATCATGAAAATGAACAATTTTTTCCTCGCTTAAAGGTATCTCCCCCTTTAACATCGAGAATTGCTATTGCCTATTGCGGTACGCCTTGATGGAGCATCCTCACAAAACAAAAAATATATATCCTACATATAAAAATATATATATGTATATATGTATGTATGTATGTGTGTGTGTGTGTGTGTGTGTGTGTATATATATATTAGCTAGGTCATAGGGGTACGATGCGCAAACTTTTGTTCGTTAAACTCTTACGGTATATCGCGCATAGATGAATCAATTGGCATTACGGGAATTTATTTTATGTTACAGAAAGTGCAAACTCGCGAAATTCGAGTACGTCACGCTAGTCTCGTCCATTGGGCAATACGGACGGGTTGGAGTTGCATCGGGACACACGAGTAAGTTATTTTATACATTGAAACAATGTTCCCTTTCTAAAAAACCTATATATCTATCTCTATCTGGTAGTGCTAGTGCACACTAATATTGTTGTGATAGAATTTAATGGGTGTAACCATTTCCATATAAAAAATCACGTTTTTCAAAGATATGTCATGTGAAAAATGTGCAGTTAAAATTTTGAGTTCTGTTGATCAATATTTTTGGAGTTACTCGCACTTTTGTAGAGAGGTCTCAGGATGACCGAAGTGGGTCGAGGCGCTAGCCCATAGCAACAACGGACATATGCAGACGAAAATGGGCACTCGTCTTCGAGCTTGAGTGTAACAAAATGTCGAATTCAATGCAGGTAAAAGTGGTAAGACAACTCAAATACATACGCTCATCGGCGAAGGTAAACTTATTGGAAAAACGATTGATCAATTAACAGTTCATTATGATTTAGCAATATGGGGAAACTAATCCAATCGAGGCCATGCATAAAGCTACAGGATGTCTCAAAATGACATGACATTTAAATTTATTAATGAAACGTATTATTTATTTGAAAAGGACGAATATTTTTATTTTAATATAAGGTACAAACATGGAGGTTACGTGTGGAACACAATATCCGATAAATGGCCGCCTCGTCCCTGTTTGCAAACGTTTACGCTTTTGCCGAAATTTTCAATAATATTTTGGCCTAATTGCGGACTCATTTCATTAATGATGCGTCCAATTGCTTCCTTGAGCTTCGGAATGGTCTGTGGATCATTGGCATACACTTTTCCTTTCAGAAAACCCCACGACGAATCCCACGATCTTGGGGGCCAATTGACACCGCCGGGGCGCGAGATAACATGACCATAAAACTTCGACTCTAATAAATATGCAGTAACAATGCAGCAAATAACAATTTCTACGCGTTGCTCGATCGCGTAATTCTCCATGACTAAACCTCAATACTTCCTGATGCCAGTTGTCAAAGATTAGTACTCTATGTTCGCCACAAAAAGAAATGGCGCGCGATTTAGAATGTCAGGTGATTTTGAGACACGCTTTATATGGGCTACATATGATCACTATAATTAAACGGTAGCATGTCATAATATCACACGACAAAATATCACGGACAAAATATCACCACGACAAAACATCACGACCATAAAATATCACAATCCGATTATTTTCCCCACGCGAGAGTGGGTTTGTTTGGGTTTGTTTGGGTATGTTCGGGTTTGTTTTGTCGTGTGATAAGGTGACATGGAACCAATTAAACAAATGAGAAACCGCGTCACGACAAGTGCCCGATAGGAGGTGACTCGTGCTGCACGTGGCAGCGAGCCACGGCAATGGGTAAACGATCATCCTTCGAACAAGCCTTTGAATCTTTACCAACGAATGTTTCAACTTCAATAAGATCGATTTATGAAGATGTAAGTTTCAATGATTTGTTGAAAAAAATTGTTGGCGGTTTTGATCAAAGTAACAACAAAAGCTACAACCAAATGATTTGGAAAACTAGTTCCAAGATCATTCCAAGTGGATAAAAAATCCTCCAAATGTCAGCATACATCGCAGCTCGCATTTTTAATTAAAACAATATCACTTCTTTATTTTTTGAATGCAATGGGAGTCTCTCTTGGCCTTAATGCCCATGCGTATGCCAAGAAAGAGGATGAAGCGCGCGTCGCCATTTCCAACCAAAGTGTGCAACTCGAGGAATAGAATGCTTTATAGGCAACGCCAAAGCGAAGTTTTAGAAGCTGTAGCTAAAATGGAGGAATTATTGTATGGGCCTGGGATAGATGATTTTATGTAAGTGGAGAGAATTCAATTTTCATTATGTGTAAACTGTTGTTGAAACTTGAAACGCGTTTTTATCAAAACCATGTTTTCAAACTAGATGATAGACACATCTTGAGAAGAAATGCACGGGTGGAAAAGTCAATTTTTTGTAAAAAAAAAAGCATTGAAATAATCTTTAAGATGTGGTGTTGCAAATCTAAAAAGTTCCATCCAAATATATTCATATGCGACTTCACAAAAAGATTGTTAAAGATTGGTTGTTGGGCCTTGGAACTAGATGTAACTGCGTAAACGATTCGTTTATCAAGGATACCTATATATATATCTATATATACAAAAAGAATGGTTAGTGATCGTTTTTTGGGCCTTGCAACTAGCTATAACCCCTTAAATGATTTGTATACAAAGGATATCTATATATAAGGAGTTACATTTAGTTGCAAGGCCCCAAAAAAACGATCGTTAACGATTTTTTTTGTGAAGACGCATATGAATATACAGGGTGTCCAATAGGAAGTTGCTGAAACTAATCGACTGTCATTTTAAAACACGTGAACAGAATCTGAAAAGCCAAATTGCTTTGAATAGAGGAAACTATGCAGTTTTAAACGCACATAAATAAAACACAGTCAAATATTTTTTATGTCAATTTATTACATCTTATAAAAATAACGAAAAAATGCAGTGATTGATGATAGATATTTTCGAAGTGCGAACCGTTAGATTGTGCACAAAAATCAATTCTCTTTTGAAAACTGTGAAAAACTGTGTCCAACATATCGTTCGTAATGCCGCGAACAACTTCCTGGATGGCCGCGATCAGTTCTCCTACTGTGCTGGGGTTTTTAGCGTAACAATGATCTTTAATGTAACCCCACAAGAAAAAATCACAAGGGTTCAGGTCCGGTGAGTACGGAGGCCATTCTAGTCCGCCGTGAGCAAATTTAGGGTACCCCAGACCGATTACTCGAGTCCCATATACGCGATGAATAGCTTCAAACACCTCATGAGTCCGGTGAGGCGTCGCTCCATCTTGCATCAAGTAAACATTTTTAACCAGTCCCCTCTTTTTTGCATAAGGGAAAAATTTCGTTTCCAAAAGCTGTTTGTAACTCTCTCCTGTTACCGTAGATTCCAAGAATTGCAAATCAATTCCTTTTACTGAAATTGCTGCCCATGCCGTTACTTTCTGTGGATGAAGGGACTTCGCTAGCGATATGTTGGGATTTTCCGTTCCCCAAAACCGGTAATTTTGCTTGTTTACGTACCCATTCATCCAAAAATGTGCTTCATCGGAATAAATAATCAATTTCTCATTAAGTTCTTCGGCTTCAAACATTCCCGTGATAGTGTTACAAAATTCGATGCGTTTCGTCATGGCATGTTCAGTTAACAATTGATGAGTGCTTATTTTGCACGGATGAAACTTTAAAAAATATTTCCAAATGTTGTGTAATGATGATTTGGTTATTTTTAATGCTTGAGCAGCTTTCCGAATCGAATCATTTGGATTTTGTTTGAAATAATTCTCAACTTCGTTGATCGTCTCTGGTGTAGTCACCGTAACAGATGGACCTGGCAACTCGTGTCTACGGTCCTGGAGTGTACCATACTTCACGAAGTTATCGATTATCCTACAAACATTAACGTAAAATTACTTCAATGCAGTTTTATTGAATTGAAACACAAGTTGTGTGATAGATGAATATGAATAAATATTCAATTCTTACCTTTTCAGAGTGTTTTCGCTGGCAACTCTATGAGTTCCAAACTTAGTACGAAACCCTCTATACGCATTACTATAAATTTTTCCCCTCGAGAAGAAGCACTCAATAAGATATACTTTTTCTTCCGTGGTGAGCTCACTCATTTTGAGGCGCGCGTACTTGCTTCAACCACGGCTGGTATAAAACTGCGGGGCCTCAGGTATGCGCCTTAGAAAAAGGGACCCCTATTGAATTCATGGAGGGAAGAGACACTTATTTAGTTTTAGCAACTTCCTATTGGACACCCTGTATTTAGATGGAACTTTGTAGCATATATATTAATAGTATTTAATATATAACTAGTATTTAGCATATATCTAGTATACAGGGTGAGGCACGTAAAGTGTTACACAGCAATAGCACTCAAACTATTGATCATATTCAAAAATGTTCCAGGCAAAAGTTTTAGTATTCGACAAGTCCGTCATATTGGACCACCCTAATTTTTCTATCGGTGGAGGGCTGAAGCTACGTCAAGGTCAACTCCACTTTTTTACATGGAATGATACATTTTTTCTTCGACCATCTTGTGGAGCACCTCAAGCCGGATAAAACACATTAGGGGTCAAGGTCGTTCAAGGTCATTCAAGGTCACCCATTAAAATGAAATGCAAAACTAAATATCTCGGATCACTACCAAATATTTGGGAGTGATCCGACCTTGAACGACCTTGACCGCCTAATGTTTTTTATGCGGCTTGAGGTGCTCCACAAGATGGTTGAAGAAAAAATTTACCGTTTCATTTAAAAATGTGGAGTTCACCTTGACGTAGCTTCAGCGCCTCCACCGATGAAAAGAAATAGGGTGGTCCATTATGACGGCCTTCGTGAACACTGAAACTGTTGTCTGAAACATTTTTGGATATGATCAATAGTTTGAGTACTATTGCTCTGTAACACTTTATGTGCCTCACCCTGTATATATAATACGCGATTAGAAGTCAAAAGTATAAGCGTCAACAAAAGTTTTGCGAAATCTGATTAATATCATGCCAAGTAACTAATAATCCGACAGATATAAAAATAAAAATAAAGTAAAATGCAAATCGGAGCGTTACAACACGAAGCGTCAACTAGCACGATACTCAGCCGTCTCTAAGCTCTCGGCTAGACATACAGCATCATCATATTGGTCCCGGATAGAATTATTTCAAAATTGCACAGCGCTTATCTATTTCCGATGAGAAATTTGCACATGGGGGTGCGCGCGGTGTAATACGCCGTCATCATTCTTCGCCTTTGGGGTTTTTTTTTCGGTGCACGTAATAGCCCCGCGAGCTTGCTACCCGACCCCATAGGTCTTTTTATTTTATCTGGATCGTTGCCGGATGCCACCGCAGGGGGGGGGGGGTTCAACGACGCCAGAGTTCTTTCTCTCACTCCCTTTCGCGACCCATAAAAGCCGAAATAACTCTTGGTCCGAGCTGGATGCCCTCTGGCGACGGCCGCCGTTGACCAGGGGTTTGTCCAGAATCTCCGTTGAATCTCTACTTCCGCGACCGCCGCCCCCGCAGCCTCCGTTTTTTTTGTCGTTCAACCTTCCCTTCTTCGTTCGACCACGCTGGACAATATCGTAGCCGGTAATAAATTCGCAATTTCCTTATTACGGATAATGCTCCGGTCGCGGAGCGTCCGAGGGGGAGCCCCCTTTACCCGCCCTCTATTTTCCGACATATTCCGTTGCATCGGTACGGTGGCGTACGCGCGTATGTAGACCGCACTCGATTGCCGTTGGGATTCTTTTACGGCGAATCGTCTCTCGGTATCGTGATATGCTCCCCCGTAACAGTATCGTATGACATTACCGAAGGTTAGCCCTCGAAGGGACGTAACTCGTACGAACGGTCAGTACGCGAGGACTCCCGCATAAATATCCCGGGTTCCGGTGATCCCGTGACTTCCGCCCAGCCGCAATGACACAGACCCTGGGGACGCTGCCCCGTTTCCTATGTCTGTGTACGTGCGGCATTATTCGGATGTCGTGCTAAATATACGTGTGTATAGCCAGACCTAGAGAAGGCACTTTCCTCGTCCGTGAGAGGGTTCGGGGAGGTCGCAACGCCGGCGATTCTACTCCGGGCGTCCCCCCCCCCCCCCCCACCCTCCCAGTAGAATCTACGCCATAGGAGGTGCAACCGACGCCTAACCGTGTCCAGAAATCGCCCTCCGTCTCCCTATATTCGTAACGGGAGGAATTTGTCCCCGGCCCGCCACCTCCTGCCCTCCAACCCTCTCTCCCATCGCCGCTGATAAATTTACTGCACTTTTCCTATTCGAGTAGGACACACGGCCGAGAGATCGTATCTCCGCTTCCTCGTTTTTCGCCTCGTTTCTCCAATCCTTCCGCTGCCACTCCTTTCACCGTCCACCGAACGCAATTTTCGCGTTCGATTCAAGTTTACATCTCAGAGTTGGGGCATTTCTTTTTTTTTTCAACGCGATTCCACTCTTAGGTATTTGGCTACGGTGTAGGGACGCGACATTCTCAATGCAACTCTCGTCGAACGTCCTACAATATACGTCACTCGATTGTGTGTGGGTGTGTGTGTGTCCACCACTCTCGGGTCTTGTTGCCACGTACGTTTTCGAAGGGTGCTCCGAGAGACACGGGACGTTAAATATCCGGCGGGATGATATTTTTTTTCTCGCTCGCGCGGAATCTGGAGATTGCCGCGTGGCGGCAGGGCGGGGAGAGGGATGAAAAAATGATACGAGCATATCACGCACGAAGAAAACAAGCAATATTGCGGTATCCCGGGGCCAAAAATCGTTCACAGACTCGGCCAACTTTTCCCTTCGCTATTGACTCCGTGCGTAAGATAGGCGCCGCTTAGCGTTCGTATTTTCGTCGGTTATGGCAAAGCTCTGTAATTGTGGTTATAATATTGTGATAAATTATCAAAACTTAAAATCGCGTCTCATTTGCGTTGAATTCGTTTGCATTGAATCAATTTGTCTGGCCAAAGATAGCAAGAAGTGTTTCCCTTCAGTAAAGCGAATAAAAGTATGTAACATTTTCTCGAAATACATTTTTTTGTGCACCCTTAACTTTTTTATACGACGCGAAAATGAAGGTATATAATTGCTTTTATTAAAATTCAACAAATATACATTTTTGCTGCACCAGTGAAAATAAATAATATTTTGTTTTCAGCCCGAAATTAGCATAATTTTAAAGACCGGCTTCGAGAGTATAATTCACAATATTAATTTCCAAAATCAAGCTCAATCTAAGGGAAGACTTGATTGTTGGTATCTGCTGAAGACGTTAGGCACGCAGAATAAGTAAGGAATCATCATAGGGTAATATTTTCAAAAAATGGCCCATTGATCGTAAGTCTCCGTCTCAATTTCTATGAAAATTCCACACTTGAAACTTTAAACGCGTTTTTCTCGACATGTCGTTTTTCAAAACGGTGTACACTCTCGAAAGAAGAGTTTTCAAGCTATCCGTCTCAAATTTTAACACAACATTCTTCACGCCATTCTCTATCTTGCTATGGAAGCATTTTTAAAATCTTCATATTTTTTTAACGAAAAATTGTCGGATAAATAAGCTGAATTTGATTTTTTTTTCAAACCACCGCAACTTGATGAATCTTTATTTGAACAAAACCTCCATAGCAGGAAAGCGGCTTTCATACTGATTAATAATCTTTTTACAAATTTTGTTTTAGATCATATTTACGGCCACAAGCGTGTACACCGTGAGGTCTACTTTATTCGAACACATTTTCAACTGTTAAAAAATAAATGTAGACGTTTAAAAATTTATTTTCTGTTCTTTATGGGGCTTTGATTTGATATAAAATAATCAGACTGATTAGCGTATTTTAACCATCGGAAAAAATCGCGAAAACAAAAGCTATGTTTCGACCCGTTCCACTGTGAGGATTCCTTAACGGGGTATCCCTCTCTGGAAGCCCAATTTGAAGGGTCAGAATGATGCTTTTTTTTCTAGCATCACATTGGTTAAAATTAATTAATTTTTTCCCAACATGTTGTACTCATGTTTGTGGTTACGATGTAATTTTTTTGGAAGAAAATCTTTCAAAGTGTTCGTGGTGATGCGGTTGGCGTTGCAGCCCTCCAGCGGTGAGGCCCGAAGCGGCGGCATCTCTACCAGGCTCAAATGTAATCGGAAACGAAAACAAACAAAAAATCTTCAAATATATCCAACTGGCTATGGGTTCACGATCCACTTTCCAAAATTTCGAAAAATACAAAAAATAACTGCTTCTCCAAACAAAACCTCATTTTTTCTTGAAAAACAGCATGCTGAAGTCATTGTTATGAACAAATGGTTCGTTCAATTAAAAACTGCTATAGTGAACCGAGAATGACTACTGTTTGGAGGTTAACTGTGCAAATTCAAGTCAATAGTGTGAAAGTTACTCAAGATATCAATCCCGCTGTGTCAAGATATGTAACTTCGAAATAATTGCGTTCAAAGTTTCGATAGATATTTTACACAATCTTGTGAAATATTGTCTTAACGCTAGTCAGCGATTCCGGCACCATATAAGTGTCCTTCCTCATAATCAAATTCGTGTTGCACACCTAATCTATGCAATCTGCGGGCAGTTCGGGCCTCTTTTGAGTGTTCTTGTGCTTTGATGCCCCCTTCCATTACACGTAAATCATCCGTAACTCTACACACTGTTCCGCAAAAATATGTGTAACTTCGTCAATTTTTAGAATTTCAGGGTCCGGTTGGTCTTTAAACATTCTTGAAAGTACACACTATAACAATATGCAAAAATCGGTTTTTTTGCATATTGTTATAGTGCGTACTTTCAAGAATATTTAAAGACCAACCGGACCCTGAAATTCTAACAATTGATGAAGTTACACATATTTTTGCGGAACAGTGTGTACTTTCAAGAATTTTTTAAGACCAACTGGACCCTAAAATTCTAAAAATTCCAAACCTGACCCAAGGTCAATAATTTCAGCTCGGGTCATGAGGCAAACCTCGTTTTCCTTTTAACTGCAGCTATCCATTTGTTGCGTTGTCCCAACTCCCAACTTGCCGTAGGGAATCGATAAAATTTGCATTTACTATTCCATCTGGCGTTTTTCCAATTTATCGCGCAGCGTACCACGATGAATTTATCGTGGTCCCTTTTTAAAAAACAATATTTTTAATTTGATTGAAAAAAATTCGGACAGCGCTCATACAGATTTGACAGATAAATAGCCGAGTTTATTATCATTTTGTCCACTGAAGGCGCTGCGATTCGATTTCATTACCCCCACCCTGAACTCTGCCCGGAGCCAATTCGTTCCAATAGAACGTTTGTTACTCGAACGAAACGCACCGGAGCGCATCCACGTGTCGTTATATTGCTTCCGTATGATCGCGCGCGTTGTCTGTCCTTTCATTCCTTACCGTAAGTCTCGGATCAACCGAGCGACGTCCATATTTTTTCTTTGCAAAAAGGAAAAAAAAAATTACGTCCTTCATTAGCCGCATAATCTCGATAGCCTGAGAATTTAATTCGAGACCCACCACCCGCCGTGCGTCGAGAACATGCTTGTCTCGTAATACGAAAGATTCCATTAACAAAGTTTAATCGATACACGAGCCACTGATCAATCGTTTAGCGGAGCGCGAGACGATGAGCGTCGTTTCTCGCACGTGCTCGGCGCGCGCGTTTACGTGCTTCATCGACGTCGCACGGGCCATAACAGCAGCAGCAGCGTCAACGAGAATTCACGTTTGCACGTGCCCTCGGAGATTCGTATAGGTACACGGAGCGTAAGAATGAGATGGCCCTTTCCACGCAACTAAGATCCGTTCACGCGTGCTTAACGCGACGATTATTAATCCGCGCTATCACCCCGCGGCGTGTTTCATTCGCTCTAGACCCCGCGAGTAGCTTAACCCAATGGCCAAAATATCATTAATAAAAAAAAATGTTAACGACAGAGAATGTCGCGTCAAATGTTATCCCGAGCGTAATAGTCCAGTCGGAAGAGCCGAAATTTGGACCGGTTAGGTCATTTTTTTTCTATCGAGAATTTACATGATGAAACGAAGCTCCTGAATTTGCTTCTACTCTGCGAGCCTTCCTCGGAGATTAGAATTTGAACATTTCGGATTTTCGTAGATCGGAGATTGTTGCTTGACTATATAACGTAGATAAATAAATCTTCAATGTATTTCTGGAGAGGGTTTTGTCTAGATGATGGATGAGTTTTGAAATGATACGTTGATAAATGGCCGATAACGGATGCAAAAAGCAAAATGAGAATTTTCTTTCAATTGCATTTTACGGAGAATGTTAGGTCAGTTTTGCACAGGACCTATTTTATAGAGGACATCATGACGCGCAACTTTTGTAGGAAGCATTTTTCGATAAAACGCATTGCAAACAAAAAATACTAAAGAAATCGACTTTTTAATTTTTAATGGTTTTTAATTGCCAAAAAAAAAAACTGAGATTTTTGCGAAAACTTTAGGGCATGTTCCTACAAAAAATTGACGCTGCTCTTGTGTCATTGAATAAGGTTTCATGTCTATTCTGACGGGGCTATAAGTGCATTAAACTCGGCTATGAAGGCTCTTTGTTGCCCGAGAAGGATTCTCTCTTTCAACCGCTCGTGCGTGTATTGTCGGATCTCTCGCTTTCACCACCCGCTGTGCGCGTCGATCGAACACGGCCGAGAATTCGGTCTGGCTACTCTTGAATGAATCGTCAAAGCAAAGAACGGCGCACATCTCGCTATTAAGGAGGTCGGAACGTCAGCCGTAATCAAAAATTAAAAAAATATATATATTCACTACCGGACAAAAATTTTCGGACACTTTAGATAATTGAAAAATCATATTAGAATAATATAATTAATTACACAGAGCTATATAATATCTTCGTAAAATAATAAATGAAATGAACTATATTATTCTAACATTATTTGGCAATTATCCAGTGATCAAAAGTTTTTCAATTATCTGAAGTGTCCGAAAACTTTTTGCCGGTACTGTATATATATATATATATATATATATGTTATTGTCGAGACTATACCGAGTCTTTATGATTTTTTTGACATTTTTTCAACACAATGTGTTATATATCACTATAAAAAGTTGATTAGTTATTGTCGATTCATATCATTTGTAGAAATAAAATGTGAAAAAAGCAGATGATTAAGAAAAATAACACGCAGCCCAAAATCTAGAAAACTTTTGGACTTTTACTCAATTGAAATTCCAGCATATAGTAGGACATAATCTGACCCATTGACAGTTTCAGGATTATCTTTTCATAACAGGACACCCTGTAGATTCCATGTTGAACCGTCAAGGTTTGATAAAAGATTACGAATCTGGGCTGGCGAATGAAGAGCATTGCTGCGAACCTCAATGTCCGCGAAGTTGCTGTATTTCGGCGACGCTCAATATTAATTAATGGTAATAATAAATAATCTCGTGACATAAATATAATTAGGCATAATTATAAATGGATAAAAATTTCGTTCTGAGCTGTATAAAACATTCACTGACACATTTTTTTTTTCATAATCATCGATTATGTTTTACTTTTTCAAGTTGGCAGTAACACAAAAGTTTTTCTTATCCAGGTAAAAAAAATATAAAAATGCATAATTTTGCCCTTTAATTGTATATTTAATGAAAAATTAGCATCTACAGAATAAATCTACACCTCGTATGCATTTTTTCAACGTCCATTGAAGAAAAAATTCATCAATCGTCATTTGACTAAACTGGACCACTCCAACCTCCTTAAATCTTCCACAAAGGCGATGACAAATTTCTCGATAGATCCTTTTGTTGGATGTACTGGACGATCAGCCGTCGGTCTTTGGAAACTTGCCACTTTTTCACTGGATTACCATTCAATTAATATTGATAGCCAAAGAGCCAAATAAACGTTTGGAAAAATCTTTGAGAACGAGGGACACAATGCGATAAATTATCCGATCCAATTCTCACGGCCTAAACGATGCTACGTAATACGAGTAATACATTGGACATTTAACGTGTACAGAGTCGTACCATAAATCTTGCCCGTGGAAAAATAAAAAACTTGAGGACAGCTCCAACCGTGAAGAACGATCGTGAAAATTATTCGGCCCAATTCACACGCTTTTAGGTACACGCATAGTAAAGTTTTTCTCGTCTCGTCTCCTGCCGTACAATAGTAGTTGAATGAAAAAAAATCTCTCCTCGCAGGTAATACGAGAAACTCGGTAGTCTCTTGACCCGCATACGAAACCTTTCTCAAGTTCCTTGCAGACCCGAAAAAAAAAAACAGAAAAGGAAGATCACGATAGGATGCGGAGCGCGATCATTGAACAAAACATTCGAGGCAATTTTAACGAAATATTAGTACGCAAGGCAGAGGTCTTTTTCCTTCGATACCGTGATACTATACGGATGGATACGTTTGTACATATTTTCCAATATTAATACCAGCACATGCGGAAAAATAAAAGGCGCAAACGGCCGTGTCAACGAACGTGTACCACGTGGCACTCGAGCCATCGCTCATTTTCACCCGCAGCCCGAGATTCGAGAGTTATGGGATTTTGATTATCGGACGTTCGTCCGGTGTTTGCGCGTGAATCCTTCTCTCTCTCTCTCTCTCTCTCTCTCTCTGTTTCTCTCTCTCTCTCTCCATATTCATTTACCGCATCGTTGAATAAACGCATATATACGTCCGCGTACATATCCGATCGGATTGGAAATGTAAAATTTCATCAGGAAAATGTACTTCCGTTTGATGAATATCGATGTTTT
Organism: Ophion ellenae; assembly: GCA_963210295.1. Lineage (NCBI taxonomy): Eukaryota > Metazoa > Arthropoda > Insecta > Hymenoptera > Ichneumonidae > Ophion > Ophion ellenae. The sequence goes on from OY723397.1 coordinate 9,653,078, forward strand.
CCGATAGCCCTTATAAATCAACGATGTAAAAAAATCCAACAACGAAAAAGAAAATACCAAGGCTATCGTTTCTCGATGTACGTTTCGCTTTTGTGATTCTTCCATCGACGAACAGTTGGGTGCTCTCGCTTCTAATCTTTCGTTTTTAAGGGGGGAGATGCCTTCAGGCGAGGAAAAAATTGGTAATTTTCATTATTTTTTGAACTTAAGATTTTTTCACTATTCTTGAGATTGCGGGTATGTTTTATTGCTACTTTTGGCTGTTACATGGTCTTTTTTGGCAAATCTTTAAAAAGGGCGTCGGTATGGCACGGTCTTCTAAACGGGTTGCGGCGGATGTTGTCAGACAGCGTGACACGTAACGTCGGTGGGATTAATCTGAAAAAAAAAACGAAGATTTTTCTCTCACTAATACTCATACGCAAAATATGAACCAAGAAAAGCAAAAAATGTTGAAAAACGATGAAATAGTACGCTTTGGAAAAAAAGAATTGAAGTTTCCAAAAAATAGCTACATTTTGCAATAAAAAATTACTTTGCGTTTACATTTTCAAAAACATTTAGAATCATAATTTGGACAATATGGTCAGAAAGCTTTATAGCAAATTTCATTAGAATCGGTCGATTAGTTTTTTAGCGTCACGTCAGGTCAGTTTGAAAAAGGCTGTTTAGAAGACCGTACCGTACTGCCGCCATTTTGAAAGATTGATAAAAAAGAACCTTTATATGTAAATGAAGTATTTTTAAAAAACAAGCTTTTACTTTATGTACTAAAAAGTAGAAAATAATTTGTTTTACCAAGTCACCTATACGTGACTATAAGTAAAAGCTTGGGGCGCTCAACACTTTGAATGTTTAATAAATTTGATCAATTCAGTTTCATTAACCGTATTTAATTTTGTACAATAATAATTAGAGAAAAATAATTATTATCACACGTTTATACTCAGTTTCAGGATTTTTATTTGAGAAATCTAAGGTTGTTTTACAGTAAATCTAATACAATTGATATGTTAACGAACTTATGTTAATTAAAGATTACATGTTTAAATTTTGAGCGCCCAAGCTTTTATTTATAGTTACTTGTATGGTGGCTTGGTCAAAAAAATATCTTCTACTTTTTAGTACATTAAATAAAAGCTTGTTTTTAAAGAATTTTTTTTTACATATAAATTATTTACTACTTTGTATTTTTCAATTGATTTTACTATTTAGTTGTTAGTAGTGGTTTACTAGTCTCCGAGTTTGTAGGTTAGGAACATGGAATGCTTCTCAAAAATATCGAGGACTGTAATTAGGATTGAACTTACGACTAATTGCTGCATATAAACTGTTCACATACAAAGGCAGTCGGCTGCGATTTTGTTTGTATGTGTCAGTCAGATTTTATATGGATGATTGGATATCGCTAACTTTACATGAAAAGTTGAACATTTTAGGAACATATATTTTTTAAGTTGCACCGTGCATTGTCACCTTTTAGACGTATGTTTACAAAATTTCAGAGCTCCAAGTAGTCGAGAAGTGGGTGAAATATCTATTTTCCGTTTTGCATCTCACAGAAAGTCAAGTTCAATAAAAGCTTGTAATACCATGTAACAGCCAAAAGTAGCAATAAAACATACCCTAATTCTCAGAACGGTAAAGAAATCTTGGTTTGTCAAAAAAAAAATCATGAAAATCAGCAATTTTTTTCGCCCAAAGGGGTATCTCCCGCCTCAATAATCATCGCCATTAATTTCGTTGACTGGGTAGGGGTTCGATGATGGCAAATTCGCGCGCAGATTATAAATTCTCCCGATAACTGTTTGTATCGAATCGACGAATTTGCCGTGGTGACGTTGTGCATGTGTGTGTTTTTTTCTTCGGCCCCGTTCGAGTCGGAATTTTCACGGATACACGGAGAGGACGTACCGCGAGTGCCCCGGAACACACGCCGCACACACGCTAGACCGAATTTGAAATCCGGGCACGTAGCCCCAGGGCCCTCTCGCGGAATATTAGCCGGTACGAGGCCACTCGCTCTCGCAACTCTCCTCCCGAATGGGAAAGCGGGTGTGGCGAAGGGCGGGGGGGGGGGGGGGGGGGGTAGTCGACGGACGTGCATACCGTGCATCAAGCCCCCAGGGACCCTGGTACCTCTCGATGCACGCGCTCGCGTATGTGTCTCTCGTTTCGTGCTATACAACTTGGCCGTAATACCGTGGCGTTTGTCCGGCTGTGCACGAGTGCAGCGCGCGCACCAATCGAACATAGGAGGAGAGCCCTCTTTTTCACCAAACACACAAAATAGACGAGTTTTCCGCTCGAGCCTCCGGAGAATGACAAAACGGCCAAATAGCCGATACAGTACGGAGCGATAGACTGCGTACAGATTCGCAAGAGAAAAGGGGGATGCTCGAATAAAAAACGGAGGATAAGAAGAATGTAGAGGAAAGCTGTTGCGATTTGTTGGCTCGAGAGGCGAGTTAAACGCGTCCGTACGTCATTCCGTGCGACGTCGTCATCCCTCCGGTTGGATTTGCCGAGCGATATATTTGTTTCAAAGTAGTCTGGATTTTCTTCTCCTTCCTCCTCTTATTTTAAATCCCTCGAAGAGAGGGGACTCTCGTCTCGGAATCCTCCGTTTGTCTCCGCCCTCTCGTACTCTCGTCTGTTTCGTATTTACGAGGGCGGGAGGGCGGAAACGCGGAGAATATCGGAGTTATGGCCCGGCAAAGTGCTCCGCGCGTATCTCGCAGGGGTTCTCATGAGACGCCGGATAAAGACCGAGAGCCAAAATCAAGAGACCCGGGCAAGCGCCTTGACGCCAAGTTAAAGAAGAAAAAAATTAATTCGAAGTCACTAACGAACTGATGAACACGCCGCGTCGTCTTTGTACAGTGAGTTGACATTTTACCACTCGTTTTCGAACTTTGAACTGACGTCACGCAAAAACGAAACAACTTGTCGAAAATCTAGTGACGTTTATTCCTTTGGCGGAGGGCCGTATTTTGTGGGGCCATAAGGAGGGCCGGATTTTGTGGGGGCATAAGCAGGGCCGCATTTTGTGGGGGCATGAGAAGGGCCGTATTTTGTGGGGACATAAAGAGGGCCTTTTTTGTGGGGGCATAAGTAGGGCCGTATTTTGTGGGGCCATGAGGGCCGTATTTTTCGGGGGCATAAGCAGGGCCCTATTTTGTGGGGGCATAAGCAGGGCCGTATTTTGTGGGGGAATGAGAGGGGCCGTATTTTGTGGGGACATAAAGAAGGCCCTTTTTGTCGGGGCATAGGCAGGGCCGTATTTTGTGGGGGCGTAAGCAGGGCCCTTCAGAATCATTGGTAAACTATAGTGGCGCTCAATAGAAATGAGTCATTTTTATGTTGTCAATCATTATACCCAACGATAAACTGAAATAAAGAAATTCGCGCAAATTTAGTAGATTTAGACATTTTTACATTTTCTCTGAAAAGTCGCGGCTACAAAAATTGTTCTGCTAGTCACATTTTTCAAAGTTTTATCATTAATATGTTCTTTAAACATCCGGTGACCCCTCGTTTTGAGTGTCGTTACGGAATCTTTAGAATTTCCTACACGCGTTGAGCAGTTTATATCAGGCATAAACTCAGGCATATAAAATATGGCCAACGTGTCATCTCGATGAAGTGCCGTATAAATGAGATGATTTTTACGGTCCTAATTTTTCGCTAAAAGTTCGTTAATCGTTAAATATTTTGATTTTTTAAAAGAATACCTTAACCACTGTGATGTGATTTTTCCCTATCAATGTTGTTTAGGTTATTTTTTCGATTCCGTCCACTCAATGCTAAGATCTCATAATTTTCGGCCGAATTTCCGAGCGATTTGATTACCACAAAAGTTGTTGCTCGTGGGTTTGTGCAATCGAATAAAGACATTCATGTCGCAAACAAAGTGCATACGCGCTTTTGGGAGTTTATTAACACTTTTCTCAACAGGCGCATCGGGCGACCTGTTTTAGACTCGCTCTGCGCAGCCTCGTGACTTAGCCCGGGCATAGCTTACAGTGTATTACTATTGACTCGGTGCAGAGTATATATAGGCCGGGGGTAATGCAATAGAACGCAGCGCCTTCAATCGACAAACATTGCAATAAACTCGACTATTTATCTGTCAAATCTGTAAAAGCGTAGTACGAGATTTTTGCCATTAAATTAAAAGGATTGTTTCATACAAAATGGCGAAATATCGGAAGTCATAGTTAATGGAAATTTTATCGATTCCCTATGGCAAATTGGAAAATAGTACGAGATTTTTGCAATCAAATTAAAAATGTTTTATTCGAAATAGGGGGTAATAAATGGAAAAAAGGAAAAATGGCCGAAAACGATACGTTTTTATTATTAGTGTTGCAGCAACAATATATGTTCGTTAAATTTCAATGAAAGCAATCATATAGCTTTATTTTTTCGTCTTATAACAAAATTACGAGTAAACAAAAATATACATTTTAAGGAAATTTTACTTACTTTTATTCACTTTACTGGAATAAAACACTTCTTGCCATCTTTGGCCAGACAACTTGATCTAATGCGAACAAATTACAATTCATAAATGAAATGTGAAAAAAATAAAACGATTTATAAAATAACCGAGTACAATGGACGTATTATGCAAGCTCACAAGAAATCTCGTACACAAAATTGTCATTAACTTGTAATTTTTTTTTTCATCTCCTGATGTGATTCTCATTGTGAGCCCAAAAATGTTTTATTTTATTTTAAAAATTACATTATCATAACAAAACAAATAATATGACCATTATAAAAATAAAAAAGCGTATGGGCCACACAAGTAGGGCAGAGCGGGGGGTCTCATGAGCCGCGGGGCCTCCTGTGCCACCCACACTAGCACACAGACGGTGCATGCTAGATACAAGTGATGCATGTCAGAAGAAGCGGGAGGGGTACGCGGCTTGTCCGCTGTTGCGTCAGCCGCCGCGGCGCCGGCCGGCGTTCGGTGAAAGTATCGCATACGTTGCTATCATTTTCGCGCCAAAAGTAAAAACAGCAGTTCGTCGTAACTTTTGCTCTCCAGCTCATGCTTGTGGTGTTACGGTGATCGAGTAAGTGTATTTTGGTTTCATAATAGTGTATTTATACGATGACAATAAAAAATAATCTAATATTAATAGTCTTAGGGTGGCTCGATCCAATTAGTGAAAAAATGGGGAAGGGGTCATTCGAGCCAAAACAAGCGGGTCTCTTGAGCATGGCTCGTAAGATCCGGTAGTTGCAGCTTGATGTGTGCTCGTATTCTTTTTGTTATGGTGGCGCATTTTATAACTAGATTGTAGTCAACTTGCATTGAAAATCAGGTACTAAAACCCCACCCTAAGTACCCATGAATCTTTCTACAATAACTATTTCATTTTTCCAGGATACGAAAGTACAAGTACTGAACGACTTATAGTCTCCAAAGATCTGATGAAACGTGCCGCAGAAGAAGTTATCAGCGGCAAAAGTATCTGGAAAGCGGCAATGCTAACAAATTAGATGGAACTACACTCTCTTCTCCTTTTTCATAGGCCTCTTCTGAAAAAAAAACCATTATTATCCCACTGGCTTAACTAGCCCCGTGGGGTGGCTTAGTTGGCCCCACTAGGTGGGTTCAACTGACTGTTGTGATATTCATGTAAGTTTAGTCTAATAAGTAACGTTTTTACTAGTTTTTTATAGTCTTACATAGCCAAATGAACAACCTATCTATTTTAAGAGATATCATTACTTATCACTTCATTAATTCGGAGGTGTAGACCCGGTGCGTTGGCCTAGTGGTTAGCGTGCTGGCCAGCGGATCGTGAGGTCGCCGGTTCGAAATTCAGTCGCGTTTCTTTCGTTGTGAAATGTTTTTCTTCGACATGTCTCGGCGAAAGACGACTAATCCCGTGACTGGGAGGCGAACTTGGGACCGGCTGTATCGGCATAGGCTTTCCGCAGTTTCCCTATGCCCATGGCAGATATGTCATGGTGAATACGATACAGAGGGTAAAGTCGGCTGCGGCTGCAAGGGAGTGAAATGGGGCTGGCGGGGAGTTGTGGAATGGAGATATAGGGGGGGGGGGTAGTGGAATGGGAGGTAGAATGAAGTTGAGGCGGGTGGGGCCACGTATAAAGGGAAGGACCCTGTACGGCTGGAACAAACCGATAAAAAATAATAATTCAGAGCTGTTCTGCTTAGAACAAAATCATGCTCACGTGACCCTGCTCCAGCCTACACTAGAGCTGCTGTGCCAGGTCTTGGCGTGCACACGTGGAAAGCGGAGTTTCACGTAAAGCGCGTATCTGCGAGGGCAAAAAAAGAGAGGTCAAAAGTGTGCCTCGAGCTCTGCGAAGGTCGAATCTGCGCGGTCAATCGACCGTGGTAACATTTGCGTGGCTACGAAAAAGGTGCACGACGATGCCGATGAGAGCTTCGGCGGAAATCGCGGTTCTTTCGCGTTTGCAAACGGCTGTGCCTGGCTATACGTTTAACTTGCTCTCGAGTTGTCTGCCGGAAAACTCTCGACAATCGTATATACGTGTTTATCGCAAGAGCGGATGTGAGAGCGGAGCAAGACGGTGGAGAACTCTCGGCAACATTATCGTCTTTTAATTTAACTTGGGAGCTGCACTTTAATTAGACTTTGGCTGAACGAGAGACGTTTCTCAACACAGCCAAAGTACAACCAGAGCGCGCACAGTAGGACTCACTTCCATCCTCTCGCTTCCTGCCCGCCCTCGCGAGTTGGGCGATGCGTATATATTTCGATCCTCTCCCTCTCCTCCGCCCGCGAGGATCGCGTTGCTCTCTCTGCGAAATAATTGGCCGGTCCTTCACAATGCGCCACTTGAACGTTTCTTCTTCGTTTCTTCATCTTCGAGCCCTTATTCCTCGAGCCTCTCCTCAAGCTCCGCTTCTTCGAGTCCTTTTCGGAGGTGCCCTCGTACAACTCTTTCTTCCGCCCCTTCGTCTTCGAGTCTGCCCCTCCCCCCTCCTTTCTCTCGCTAATTTTCTCATCGAGCTTGCGGCAGCTTGACTTCCGCGCGCGCTGTTGCCGTTTCACCAATATTTCGGATTTTACGCGTCGATGTGTGTGTGTGTGTGTGTGTGTGTGTGTGTGTGTGTGTGTGTGTGTGTGTGTGTGTGTGTGTGTGTGTATGCGTGCGTGCGTGTGAGAGAGAGAGAGAGAGAGAGAGAGAGAGAGAGAGAGAGAGAGAGAGAGAGAGAGAGAGAGTGAGTGAGTGAGTGAGTGAGTGAGTGAGTGAGTGAGTGAGTGAGTGAGTGAGTGAGTGAGTGAGTGACAGAAATGGGGGGGGGGGGGGGGGTTGACGAAAGAGCGCAGGATATCGATGCAGGAGAGACGGAGAGCGAGAAAGATCCTTTCGATGTATTGCTCTCGCGCCCTCGAGTGTTCCGCGTTGTTTGAGATAATGACATTGCTGTCGAAGCGGAGAGAAGATTCGCGAGAGTCGGTTTTCAATGGCTTCGCTACTCGTAGTCGTCGGAGCCTCGAAACTTCACCCTACCTCCTTCCGACCTCAACCGTTCTTCCCTACTTTACACGCTGCGAGACTCTTGATTCCGTTTTAACGAACGGGAAAACTGTTGCGAATATCTTTCAGCCGCGCTTGATGCGCCAAACGCGGCATCAATTATTTTTCACTCCGACATTTATGAAGCGCGCTTTTCCGCAACAAGTATATATGCACGAAGGAGGTTGATGATGATCGCGAAGAAAAGCATTGCGGCTTGGGGTGGGTGTATCGGGGCGCGCGTGGTAATTGGCAAGAACTCCGTGGGAAATTAAAGCTGCCTACCCTCCCGAGTCTTCTGTGTCACATTTGCGGCATTGTCATCGATACGGTGGAGGCGGAAGTCGCGAGCGCATCTTCTCGTAGGGTGCACAGCTGGTTACCAATCGACCACTCAAGAGGATAGATCGATATTGTCCCTCGCGCGTCCGATGTTAGGGCCAGAGCATGGATACCGGTTCTTGACGATATCGAAAAACCGGAATATCCGATCAAAAATCCGATATTGAAAAACCGATAGGTTTTTCGGAGTCGATAGGACTCGAATAATACCAATATTCCGATGTCAGAGTTGAAAACATTGAAATATCATCATAATTGTTTTTAATTTTATTTGTTTTCTTTACCGAGTGTAACTGCCTTAAAATATTATTACCTACATTAGATGTTTTAGAAGTGTCAACTTATTTAATCACGAGTGTGGAATCAGAAAGGGCCTCTCCTTCCGCGGCTTACTCCTGCGATGAGGTAAGTTCGTCGCTGAAAGACGAAACGTCAGGCGCCCTCTGTTTTTTTTTTGCAGTCATGGTTCCAACAATGCCAATTTCGTTCATAATAGTGACCATGCTGTTGCCTGCCTGCCACAAGCTACGCCATCTGTTTGCATTCTGGTAGCTACTACTGCGCTGACTTTTATAAAACTTCCTAATTGTAATTTAGCTTATTTGCTCCTTTTTTTATTTGCATAAAAGTTCCTAATTTTTCTTTGTTCATTTCATGTTGGGCTAGATATGAGAAATGTGACCGGGCATTTCCTACTTTGTGTCGGGTCCTGACCGGACTTGCCTTGTCTGATTTACCTGACCGGGCTCTCCCATGGAACAAACCAGGAAGGTCGCTAAAATCGTTTTTTACGGCTTACCCTCTATGTTTGGAAATAAAAATCTTCTGGCCGCGATACATTGCGAGCAAGTACATCTTCACGTAATGTCTACCGGCCAGAACATTGACATGTCCTAAAAAGTGGAGCCTGTCTTTAACGTTTACGTGCCACACATCTGTAGAATACACATAATCAATACACTTTCGTATTAGAAAAGAAGTGGTGGGGTTGTATCGAACCCCACAGTAGCAAATAAGGGTTAAGAACTGCGTACAGCTACTTTGCTTTTCACCTCATCAACGATATTCATAATTGATTAGGATGAAACTAATACATGTGTTGTGATTCTATTCACCATTGAAAGCATTCATTTCATCAATGATAATCGACGAGGATGAGAATGCTTATCATAAATACCGGAATTACAACAACTAATTATTTGAGCATAACGAACAGCCAAATTATGTAATGAGGCAAAAAAGTAAAGCAGATGATTCGTGGTTTCTCAACGTCTTGCCGCCATGTTGGGAAATATCAATGTTCTGGCCGAGAAGACATTACCTGAATGTATTTCGCCAATAATCCGCCAGGTGGCTACAGGCGAAGCGCTTCGCATAAGCAAGGGACCATTCTACAAGGAGAAAAGTTCACCCTGTGCGTTCCACTACGTACAGAAGTGCGCTGCTTACAGCGTGCGCTTACGCTTATGATTTTGCGATATTTGTGAAATAACCTTTGGCACTCGAGGCCTTTTTCGCTCGGATAGTAAATAATGAGCGAGAGTCACGTCTCGAGTGCAAGCGGATAATAAGTATCTGTATACCACCCAATCCTATCCATTTTACTCGGGTAGATCGCCAAAAGCCTTTCCAGTTCCTAATCAGTTGCCAATCAGTTCCCGGCAAAGGGAACAGTGGATCGGGGCCTGGCCTAAGACACGCTGGGCGGCCTGACCATGGCCGGATATTATTTAGGGAACGCAGATCAGAAGCAGGACTTTTTCCGGACTCAAAATTCTACATGGGTATTTAAGAACATAGTAGAGTATGTTTAGAAATGTATAATAAATGAAGATTAATTCTCAATAAAAGACGGTGATATTTAATAAATACCGCGGTTTCACTTAGCTATACACTATTGTTTTTACAGCTTCAATCTCCACTAGATTCTAACATTTTTAATCAAGGTTTCCTCATTAATATTGTGAAATAACCGACAGAGATGGGTGCGCGGTCGCTGTGCGGGCTCGGCGGTCACTGAAGTTAAGCAGCATTGGAGGCTGCCAATACTTGGAGCGGTGACCGTTTGCTCGTGCACTGGTTTGCGCGTCAACCTCTGAGTGGGAGGCAGTTTGTCTGAGCTTCTGATAGTAATACAAATGAAACTCAGCCAAATATAGCCGCCTGTATCGGCCCAGGTACTCCGCAGTTTCCCTGGGCCCTCGTGCAAAGGCGATACAGTAGTGCATTAGGAAAAGAGTGGCTACGGTCAACACTCTGGGGGGGAACTCTGGAAGGATTGTGAATGTCGGAAGGAATGGAAGGAATAAAGGAGGGGGTCGTAAAAGGGGAAGGACTCGTACCTCTGAGGAATACACACATAAAAAAAAATATATATATATATAATATTGTGAAATATTGAAATACCGGTATTCCGATATTACAACTTGTTGATATCGGAATGATACCGATAATAGAAAAAGCTCACTCCGTGTGTCACTGTGTCATCTCTGCTGCTGATACCAAGGAATACTCCGTATCATTGACCGCAACAAAAATGCCCCATCGTGTCCAGCTCCCGGAACACATTTTAACGGGGATAAGTGCATTTCGCAATGCGGAAAAAAAGGAGCAGGTTTTGATAGGCCTGCTTATGAACGCGCTCGCGAGAGTTGTACGTATCTCTTGTATTTATTTATAGACAGAAGGCGGTACGAAAGGAAACAGAAAGAGACGACGAGGTAGAATATACGAGACGCGCGACGTCCCTGGGCGGAAGGGGCACCCCCGCCCCTCGAGAAAATCGCGGAATTGGAGGGTTTGCTCGGACACGCGTATCATTTGTTACGAGCGGGCCACCGCGTCTCGCGTCAACCGCCTACGCGGAGTGAGAGCTTTCGACGTCCCTATAACGATCATGAATTTCATGCCGGCATTTTCCGTGTACACGCGCACTCCCCCGTCCCGTGTAAACAAACCGAAGTTAGGGAGAAAGAGCGAGGACCATGAGCATTTAGAATTTTCACGAGTACCACACTTTGGAGGCTCTCCGCCGCTGCTCGCATACATGCATATTATTTAAATACGAAATTGAACGTCTGTCGCGAGTGCCGTTTGCCGGGCAGGGGGGGGGGGGGTATTATCATTTTCGAGAAGAGTCGGCCGTGTTTTCCCCACGGGACAGCTATTATTATTTGGGTGATGCTTTCGAAAACACGATGTACACGGTCGGATTCCGTTGAACTGAAAATACGTATAAATAAAATGATGAGCTGTTCGTGATTGAGGGGGGAAATACTTTTAGACGAGGAAAAAATTGCGGATTTTCATGATTTTTTTTTTCAAGGAAATATTTCTTCTCTATTTTTGAGACTGAGGGTCATCTTTGTCACTACTTTTGGCTGTTACATGGTTTTTTCTTTTATTGATTAAACAGATTTTAGATTAATCAGATGTCGTCAGACGCCAACACGTAGCGTCGGAGGGATTGAGCGGAAAAGATGAACGAAGATTTGTCTTTCATTAACACTCATACGCAGAATATGAACCAAGAAAAAGTGAGAAATGTTGAAAATCAATTAAATGGTACGCTTTTGAACGAAAAGATCGAATTTTCCGAAAAAATGCATTTTGCAATGAAAAATAGTTTTTCCTTTCATTTTCGAAAACATTTAGGATCGTGTTTTAGACAAAAAGGTTAGCAAAATTTATACCAAATTTCATCGAATCGGTCGATTCGTTTTGTAGCCATCCGTCACGCCAATGCAGTTTATAGAAGACTGTGCCATACCTCTGCCATTTTCAAAGATTATCAACACAAAATACCATGTAACAGCCAAAAGTAGAAATAAAACATACCTTAAGTCTGAAAAATGGGGAAGCAATCTTTCCTCAAGAAGACAATCATGGAAATCAGCAAATTTTTTCCTCGCTTAAAGGTATCTCCCCCTTAAGGTATTCCTGTCGCAGAGGGCCGAATTTTGTGGCGGCGTGAGGAGGGCCCTTCTGAATCATTGGTGAATTACAGTGGCGCTTAATAAAATCAAGCGCCACTGCAATTAATTATTATACCCAACGATAAAGCGTAATAAAACATTTCGCGCACATTTTAGTAGATAGAAAATTTTTTACACTGTCTCAGAAGAGTCGCGGCTATGAAAATTCTTCTGCTAGTTACATTTTTCTAATTTTTATCATTAATATTTTCTTTGCATATGCGGTGATCCCCTGTTTTAATCGTCGTTATGGAATCTTTAGATTTTTCTACACGCGTGAGCTGTTGATATCAGGCATCTAGAGTTATTCAGTGTATCAATTATTAGATAGAATTACCGGCGTGTCATCTCCATAAAGCACCGTATAGATGAGACCATTTTAGGAGTCGTAATTTGTCGTTAAAAGTTCGGTAACTTGGTTTGAATGTTTACCAGTATACTAGAATGTATTTTTACTTGATTATAGATGAAAATCAGTTAATTGTTGAATATCCAAATTCGTGAAAGGAATACCTTAAGGGGCTATACCAGTGTGACACTTTGAAAAAGTCGATTTTTTTGCCTCTTTCGACAGTTTATACTTTCAAGAATATCCTGTAAACATTTTACGGCCGTATCTCTAATCATGTTATCCTGCAAAAATCGATAGTTAAATCTTCAAACGCGTTTTTCTCGAAATAGGATTTTTCAAATTTGCTGACATTGTAAGTCAAAGAGCAATTATCCGATTGACTTGAAATTTGAACTGCGTACTCTTGAATATATTTACTCTACAATGACGTAGGATATTTTTGATTGGATAAAAATTGACGATTTGGCATAGAAAAAAACGACCATTTTGTAGGCAAGAAAACAGACTTTTTTCATAACTACGCTATTTTGTTAGATTTTCATATTTTTCGAAAATCCTACGTCATTGTACAGGAAATACCTTCCAGTTTAAGGACATTTTTTCCTTTTTCGGTTTCAGCTAATCAATCGGCCGAAATCGTGTCAGCAGTGGAGGAACTTTTTTTTGGTTCCTTCGAAGGCAGCGCATAAGTCGCTTGGATCTCAATATTTTTCTATGAAAAAATTATGTAATATAGGTCAAATATAGCCAAATATATTTTTAATTTCCCGAAACATTTAATTGAGTACTTTTCTTCCAAAAAATTCCCGAAAATCACCCAAATTTTCAGCGTTCACACTGGCATAGCCCCTTAAGGCGGAAGCCTGAATTAGAAGGTCCGAAAAATCGTGTTTTTTTTACCATACATCGATAGATAAACAAAGTTATTTACAAAGTTAAAGAGGCCAATTGTCAATATTTTTGAAGATACAAGGCCAAAAGCAGAGAAGCGATTGATATCCTCCCATTGGAAACTTTGAAGCATGTTTTCTCCAATTTTCATTTTCCCGATTTTTTCAAATTGGCGGGCAAAAAAACTGGCGATAGCAAAAAAAACTAAACGTCCTATGAAATCAAACCAAAGTTTATTTTCTTCACTATGAAAATCTCATTAAAGTGAATTGAAAGAGTCGTTTTAAAAGTCTTTTTAAATAATTTTTACAGCACGTTAAAATGTTTTTTTAAAGACATTTTTTTCCAAACCTGAGAAAAGTTATAATTTCACGATTTTTTGCGATTTTTCTTAATTGACCCAGAATAAAAATATATAGAAATTAAAAATTTGATTGGTTTATTTCGTTTGGTCAAGAATTACGAGCTGCATCTTTCCCGCCGATTGAGGACTCAGTGGCAAGACGCACATGGAATGGGCTGATAAATCTACAGTCATTTATTGTTCCATGTTGACATTTTTTTTAATACATTTCAAATATACATGAAAAGGCACCGCAATGTTTACTAGGCTCAATTGTTTTTTCCCTTCCAAAAAAATTCCCGAAAAAACGCTTTTTGGACCTTCTTATTCAGGCTCCCTCAAGGTGAGAGATTACGATTCTGTGGGTTTTTTTGACACGCGGGACTGCTCGCTCTATAGTAGGTACATAAGTATGCGAGAGATATCCGTAGGCTTCGACCCGTTGGCCGTATTTTCAATTTTCTCGCACCGTGCATAGACGGCAGCAGTGCGCGCGTAGATACAGTGTATTTTCCATCTCCTCGTGCCACCGCCGCACCGAGACGCGATACGTACTCCGGAGTACACCCGTGCCCCAATGTACGCCTTTTGCATATCCTGAAACACGATTGGATATCGGTGTGCGCAGAAGCAACTGTACACAAGCGCGCGTGTGTTTCGCGAGCGTCCACAGTGCGTTGTGAATCGAAAGCGGCGGTGGCGGCGGCGGCGGCGCGGAGGGAACGAGAGGGAGTTACTTTCCATTGCTCCGTGCACGCAGTGTACACGAGCCCTACCGTGTATCGGAATACGTGAGCGGGCTACCATCGCACACACGATACACGACTGGCGAAACCTCCATTCCGTATACGTGTGTGTCCATATATATGTATATCCGCACGGTATACAACCAAAGGCACGTACGTGTTGAAAATAGCGGAGTTTCGGGCTCTGTCGGAGCTGCTTGCGGATAATTCAGGCAATCAGCGTAATGTTCCGAGAACCCTTTGGTTCCCGCACTTTCCGGATACGTATCAAGTATTGCGTAGTTACACTGTAGAAAATAAATGTGTTGTCGGTGTGTTGAAACAACTCATAACACGCATGGTAGGTGTGTACTACGTGCTAGATGCGTTGAAATAATACGTACTGCTTGTTTCTCGGTAAAGAAACAACACGCTTTGTACTGCGTCTTCGCACCAACACGGCTTACACGTGTTGCCAAACAACACACATAGGGAAGAGGTCTATTTATCGGATACTTTTGTTTGAAATTGAATGAAAGTAAACCATTGCTAAGACCTTCGAACTTCACGATTTTATCATTTATTTGTCATATACAACAAGATGTTAGTAATTATTTTACACATTACATGCTCCGCTTACAAGAAAGACCTGATCAGGTATCCTGATTTCTTTTTCCGGGCTTGATCAGAATTCTTTTACGCCCTGATCATTTTTGAAACGAAATCCCTGACTACGGCCTGATCAGGGTAAAAATCAAGGCCTGATTAGGGTACAAAATCAATGCCTGACATGCAGTTCGAAGAGAAGTTCGCTGTTGCTTTAGAAATCACCGTCTCTTCACTTTGCACTGCCAATTTTTTTTCAATCAAAATAAATCCTATTGAAATTAAAAATAAAAATTGGCTGTGCAATGAAGAATGTGAGGAGATGGTGGTTTCTGAAGCAACAGCTTCAGCAAAACCTATTTAAATCAAATACGTTTTTTCCTTTGTTTCACAGCCTACTACGATGCATTTTATTTAAAATATATTTTTTAGAATATAGAATATAGAAAAGAATATTTCATAAATCCAAAATAAAACAAAATACATCATTTAGAGTTCTACCACAATGATTTTGTATCAGAGTTCGTCATTTCCTGCCTAGCTTAGTCGCAGACTAACTTTAGTCTGCGACTAAGCTAGGCTTAACTTTGTCATTATGAACAAACAATCCGTCATCATGAGTTAATATTTGATAAGGTAGGAATATTTTGGCACAAACGAATATCCAATATTAGGCTCGATTAAGTATCCGATATTAAGATTTGACATGGCCGAATATGGACAGTAATACTTTTGTACATATTGCTATTTTTGCAAATATTATATATTTATTAAGTAAAATAAATGCTATAGTTCATAAAAATAGTAAAAACATAAATCATTTGGATCTACCTAAATGAAAATTACACTTTTCAACACAAAAGAAATATTTTCTCACGCTGGCTAAAAGTAACATCAGTTCGCTGTTGTCCTATTTTTGTTGCTAGGCGACTAAAAGTTTTGCAGATGCGACATCTTACGAGTAGTTATTAGTGTATAAAATCAAAAGCAGATTTCGCTACAGGAACACTTGAGAAAGTTCACTATCCGATATTAAGCAACTATCCGAATGGTGCTTCTCCCCTAATGTGCGTTGAATGAACGCCGTTTGCCCTAAACGCACACATAGAGGAGGAACACGCGACGCGGAGAACACACTTCACCGTACAACACACCAGCAGCAAAAGTTTGCGTGTTGTCTCTCTCTCGATAAATTTCAATGAATCGTAAATAGATCTTCTAAGGATTTTATACGCGAAATAGGTTTTAGACAATAGTTCCTGTAACTATTTGATACACAACGTAATTGAAATTATTCTTATCGATGTGACAATCTGGTGGTATTATCGTACACTACACAAAGTACGAGTTTGTCAAATGTTACCTGAAATAAACTGACTCGATTATTCAGGATTGCCACGGTGAATGCGTTCAGTCCGGTAAATCGTATTCTTTAAATCTAGCTATAAATATTTAAGGCAGTCAAATGAACACTCGACTTTTTTCCGCAAATGAAAAGACATAATTAATCTCGGCAAACGTGCGCACGGCGCGACGAAACGTCGAGCTTGCATGCGCAACATGACCAACACGCTATAAGGACAACACGGTACATGCCGTGTGATCTTTGATGGATATATACGTATACAAAATGACTCCAAATATATACAGTGAATTTTGATCCTATAGACAGTTCTTTAAATGTTTTTATACAGGGTGTATCTTAACTACTAGTTTTCTGTTTGTGAACATATAGGGTATCTTTTTTCGAGCAAAACGCTTTTCTTTTCAATTTCGTGCGAAAAAATTGGCCCAGACATTCACGAGTAAAGTCCGACGCTGAATAAACTTCCTGAATAAACTTCGACGCTTCCTAGTAGTTTCGGAACACACGGCGAAATATTTTTTTCGATAATTTTTTTTCAACAATTAACATCTAGTGAATACCAAAAATGCCAAATAAGAATAGAAAAAAACAACCGCCAGAATGAATAAAAAAAATAAGACTGACACTTTAATTTGATAAATAAAAATGATTGAACAGTATAATCCCATTGCAAATAAATTATTCGTATTTAGTATACAGTGAAAAAAGCAGCCACTTGTCCGAACGTGGATTCTGAAACTACTGTGCCGTTGTTTACTTTGCGCTCCGTAACATTGCGTCAGACTTTACTGGTGAATATCTCGACCAATTTTGGTCGCACGACATTTTTTATAAAAGCGTTTTGTTCGGACAGAGACAACCTACATGCTCACGAATGGAAAAATAGCCGTCAAGATACACCCTGTATAGGTGAAGCGGCTTATGTGAATTGTAATACCAATAATTGGTTTTTTCCTTAGGTACACGCTTTTCGCGTTTGTTACCTATTCTTTCCCATCATTATGACCGTTCTTTCCTCTACTGTTTTTACTCCTTTTTGTCTCCATCTTTCTCCCTGTTCCCCCCTGTTGCGGCCGCAGCCGACTTCCCCCTCTGTATTATATTCATCATGACATTTCTGTCATGGGTATAGGGAACTGCGGAAAACCTATACCAATACAGCCGGTCATCGAGTTCGCCCCCCAGTCGTGGAACTAGTCTTATTTCGCCGCGAAATGCCGAAGAAAAACATTTCACGACGAAATGTACGCGACTGGGCTTCGAACCCGGGACCTCCCGGTCCGCTGGTTTAGTGGCGAGCACGCTAACCACTAGACCATCGCACCAGTTTGAATTGTAATACCAATAAAAATGTCATTTATGATAAATCCACAGGTTGACCTGCGCGAAGAAATTATCGCTGCGATCTCTTCTCTGACGATCAACATTGATCGAGTTAATGCAGAGGTTATGCTGGCAAAATCTGTAATACGGTATTTCATAATACTCTATAATTATCGTAATGCCATTAACCAATTGCAATAGTTTACGTAACGCAACAAATAATGATTGGAATTATTTTTGCCTCTAAATGGCATATCTCGTGTTGAAACGTCACAAGCGCTCGACAGGACAGTGGTCTGGTAACGTGCGTATCGCAGGAGGTAGGCTGGCAGATAGGTTCGATTTCATGTATAGGCGAAACATTTTCATTTTAAAAAAATCATCTTGGCGGTCCGGCAATGCTGAAATATAGTAGAAAATCATTGAGATCGAACTCTCAGTAGAGTTTTTTTTTTTAATTTCAGAATAGCGAAATTTCTATACCGGCACAAGGCATCACGGGCTGTGATACCTTGAGTCAACATGCATGAAGTGCGTTCATTGAGGAGAACGCGTGATAAAACGTGTTGAAAAGAGCAACACGCGTTTACACGCTTGAAGCGTGTTGAAAGTACACTCATAGGTGTGTTGAAACTACACACATAAGTGCGTTGATTTGAACAACACGGGAAAAACGTGTTGATTTGAACAACACACGAGAAATGTGTTGAAATTAGCGACTGCATTCCAAGCCTGAAACGTGTTGAAACAATACACTTGTTTTTTACCGTTTAGCTAGATTAGGTAGGTTCAACGCCCGGTGTGGTCAAAAAACTTTATTCGCAGGAATTTGTTTCCGAACGACTGGAAACCATCAAGTATGGTAGTACACCATCGGAATAAACCGGCGCGACGGAAACTGCTTAATTTTTTAAATTTTAGAATGTATGCTTCCGTGATGCTATATATATCATTCTTAAGCGTCCACACGTACACACGAAAACGTGGGT
This sequence comes from Ophion ellenae, assembly GCA_963210295.1. Classification (NCBI taxonomy): domain Eukaryota; kingdom Metazoa; phylum Arthropoda; class Insecta; order Hymenoptera; family Ichneumonidae; genus Ophion; species Ophion ellenae. The sequence goes on from OY723397.1 coordinate 9,671,522, forward strand.
TGCAGAAATTAAAACGTGTGGAAGCGTGTATAAAGGTACACAAAGGTAAACCGAATAATGTATGAAAATAACTCGCTTCAATTGCGTTGATTTGGGTATCAACACATTTTGGACGCGTTGAAATCGGCGACAAGCATTTACACGCCTAAAGTATATCGAAACAACACGTTTTAGACGTACTCTAATATATGTGTTATTACGACATCAACACATGAGATACCGTGTTGAAAACGGCGACAAGATTACACACTAGGGTGGCACAATTTTGAGCTCTATTTATTATTGGTTTTTTCTTTGGATACACGCTTTTCGCGTTTGTTACCTATTCTTTCCCCTCATTGTGCCCGTTTCTTTCCTCTACTGTTTACTCCTTTCTTCTCCATCTTTCTCCCTGTTCCCCTCCCTCTTGCGGCCGCAGCCGACTTCCCCCTCTGTATTATATTCATCATGACATTTCTGTCATGGGTATAGGGAAACGGCGGAAAACCTACACCAATACAGCAGTCATCGATTCGCCCCCCCCCCCCCCCAGTCGTGGAACTAGTCTTATTTCGCTGCGAAATGCCGAAGAAAAACATTTCACGACGAAATGTACGCGACTGGGATTCGAACCCGGGACCTCCCGGTCCGCTGGTTTTAGTGGCGAGCACGCTAACCACTAGACCATCGCACCGGTTTATTTTGAGCTCTATTTTTTTTCCTATTTCTCACCATCCAATTATCTTTTGTGAAAAAAAAAAAATTCTCGGAAGCTGCGAGCGGTAAAAAATATTTAGAGGTGGCTCAAGCCTCCCAAACATTGAAAAACAGTTCACTTATCATCCATGAATTTTACGCTTTATAATTTTTAAATTAACCTCGTCAAAGCTCTAGCCGGCCAATGAATATTTAGTGGTCGCTCAAGGTTTTCGAAATTCAGAATTTTCGTCAAAAATTAAATCTCGCATGCACTATAATTCCTTGTACCATAATAACAAAAAAAAACAGCGAAGTGGTACATTTTCTCAATAATTTTTTATAATAATTTGTAACAAACACTAATTAGACGATATACGTTATTATGTATTATTGTATCATGGCGTCGTTCGTCACAGAATACAGCTACGATTGGCCCGCAGTTTGACTTATGAGACCAACTGTGAGACGCATTACGATACGCGGGAAACAGCTGCCATTTCAGTTTTACGAATAAAACGACCTATAATTTTATTTACAGACAAGAGCTTCAAAGAATTATTTTATGAGAATAAACATTATAATTTTAGGGTTAGAAATGTGAGGTAAATTTTAAAAATCTGTTTCTAAAGAAAAAAGGATTTATTATTTTGACAATTTTACAAAGCGTCACATTCATGAGTGCGAAGAGCAAAAATTGGAAGTTTTGAAGCTCTTGAACGACCACTAAATATTTATTGGCCGACTAGAGCTTTCTCGAGGTTAATTTAAAAATTATAAAGCGAAAAATTCATGGGAGAGAAGTGGACGAAAAAATCGATTTTTCAATGAAAATTTGAATTTTTGGGAGACTTGAACGACCTCTAAATATTTTAAGACCGCTCGCAGCTTTCGCGACAATTTCTTTTTCTTCAAAGAAGATAATTGGATGGTGAGATAAATAAAAAAACAGAGCTTAAAATTGTGCCACCCTATTACACACGCGAAACGTGTTAAGGATGTTCGGTACAGGTGATACAATGTTGCCATGCTAAACCATGTTAAAAACATTTAAAAAATTCAAAAAGTTCAGAATTTTATCAAATTTGTTGAACATATTCTTTAGTGCCAAATTTGACAATACAAATTTTTTCAGATTTTTCTTCTGCACAGTTATCGAGTAAGTTAACACTAAAGTTCACGTGTGTAAGCATAGTGTTTCCATATATGTTGGTATACATTCCGGGTATAAGAAATCTGCTTTAATGCTTGATTACTCGATAACTAAGTAGAAGAAAATTTTGAAAAAATGTGTTTTCGCACTTAATATTGAAGAACATAATCACCAAATTTGATCAATTTCTTAACATTTTGACTTTTGTACCGAAACTCCTTATAACAACGCGTTTGTTATTTTACAATGTAGTAAAGAAAATTCACCAGCGAATCTTTGCACAATACGTGTCGTCTCAACTGAACGTCTCTTTAGCGGGTTTGCTACCAAATTGCTCGCTACACGATTTACCGAGCCTCGCGTATTGCACACTATTTATTAATCATTCGATCGATCGATCGATCGAGAATGAGAGAGGGGGGGGGGGGAAGTAAAGGAACGGGAGAACATCCTCGATGAAACTCTCGACTCGCTCTGTTATCGCTTTTCGAGCGCCGTTCACTCTGCGTTATCAATTGTTCGCTCGATTATTCGGCATTGAAAGGCCGCCCCGCCGGCGTCATCGAGGAGGCGCGGCGGCGATATAGTTTCCCGCGCGGTTGACCGTTTTCAGCGTGGTACTTTCGAGCCGCTTATTTACACGCGACCCCGAAATCGAGAGAAAAACAACTGCTCGAAGAAGATAGCGTTGGCGCGACCAAGGGGCTGGTGGGTTCCGCCGAGAAGAACAGGGTTGTTAGGGGCAGGAGGGTGATCGAGAAGCGTGTTCTTTTCGAAAGCTCCGAGTGTCCCGGGAATTCAGCCGAGAGAGAGAGAGAGAGAAAGAGAGAGAGAGAGAGAGAGAGAGAGAGAGAGAGAGAGAGAGAGAGAAAGCGCAGGGAGCCGCGATTTTCCTTCGAGGCCTCGCTCGCCCGCTCGTTCACCCTCGTACCACAAACTTGGGCAAAGGATGCTGGAAACGCGAAGCTCTTCATTTTCCATCAATGTCGCTCCGAACTCTCGTTTCTTTGCTTTTGTCCTTTTCTTTTCTCTCGCGCGACCCAAAGGTAGAGGCGAATTTACGCTCGTAAAGAGGATGGGGATGAGGGCTAGCAGTCTCTTTTCAAAAGACTCAAAATTACTTTCCGGATAAGCTGGATCAGGCTCGCTCTCTCTCGTGTCGGGTCGAAGCCGCGCGGGGCGACACTGTTTCTTGATACATCGCTCCCGCCACACGAGTAGCGCTACTTTTACGATGCGTATATACTCCCGAATAATCGAACATTGTCGCGAGTCATTTGCTCAATAAAAGAGTTTTGAAAAGCAAACTTTTCTTCCGTGCGAAATGTTAAAAAGTAACTTTGAGGTAGAGCATGGATACTGGTTTTCGATAACATCGAAAAAACGGAATATCGGACCAAAAATCCGTCATTCAAAAACCGATATTTCTCGATATCAGTTTTTATTCTCATTTATGTTACTTTTACTTGTTTTCTTTACCGAGTGTAACAGCCTTAAAATATTACTTACATTACACGGAAAAAAGGAAATAGTAAAAAATACAGGGGCTACACTTGGACTCGAGCGATTGCACAGAGATATTTACTGAAACACAGTGCTCAAAATACAGTGTGCTCAAAGTAAATTATTACAGTTCCTACACTGTCCTCTTTGGACTCGAACCGTTCTACTGTATTATTTTTTTACTGGAACACACAATCCAAAATACCGTGTAATCAAAATTAAATTTTAACAGTTCAACACTGTAATATAAATTTAACAAAACTTGTAATTTGCCAGTTGGTTAATCTGTATTATGTACAATGAATGCGCCAGTTATATCGACAGAGTTTATGTAGACACACAAAAAAAAGTTTATCCATAAAAGAAGTTCGAAAAAAATGTGTAGAAAATATTTAAAAAATCAGTCTCATACACAAGAACGTACCTTTTTGTAAATAATTCGCGCTTTTTTATAATTTCTTGAATTATGTCGCACAAATTCCAACATTCGCATCCTATCGACCACGCACTACTAACTGGCAATCCTTTGTGTCCTGGCCACGTGCCTCACCCCACGCGCGAGACAAGTTCTAATTAGACAAGAACGTACCTTTTTTTTAAGTCCCTCTTTCTTTATAATTTCTTGAATTCTGTCGCACAAATTTCGATATCCGCGTCCCATCAACCACGCACTACTAACTGGCAATCCTTTGTGTCCTGGCCTCGTGCCTCACCTCGTGCCTCATTTGCGTACAGTATAAAAATCAGTGACCGCATTTAAATTTTACAGTTGAATATTTTTACAGAAATCACTGATGTATTCACAATACCAAACTGTAAATAAATCAGTGTAACTGTCAAAGTCTCAGAGTGCACAGATTACGTCACGAACTGTCGAAAGAAGAGTAAAACTACCGTGCCACACTGTGAAATTTCATGAATCACTCTGTACTCAATACAGTGTACACTGTAACCTTTGCACTTTACGTACAGTAGAAAAATCAGTGACCTCATTAAAATTTTACTGTTAAATATATTTACTGAAATCACTGATTTATTCACAATACCAAACTGTAAATAAATCAGTGTAATTGTAAAAATCTCAGAGTGCACAGATTACGTCACGAACTGTCGAAAGAAGAGTAAAACTACCGTGCCACACTGTACAATTTAATTAATCACTCCGTACTCAATACAGTGTACACCGTAACCCTTGCAGTTTGCGTACAGTATAAAAATCAGTGATCTCATGTAAATTGTACAGATGAATATTTTTACTGAAAACACTGACGTATTCACAATACCGAACTGTAAATAAGCCAGTGTAACTGTAAAAATCTCAGTGTGTACAGGAAAATTCGTCGTTTTTGTAGGACAGGATTTATATTACTCTGTTTTGCTGTAAAATGAAATATGGCACCCTGTTTTTTATGCGGTTTATACTTTGATTTTTGCTGTTTCTTTTTTTCCGTGTAGATGTTTCAGAAGTGTCAACTTATTCATCTCCGAGTGTGGAATCAGAAAGGGCCTTCTCTTCCGCGGCTTACACCTGAGATGAGGTAAGGTGGTCACTGAAAGACCCAACTTCACGTGCCCTCTTCTGTTTGCGGTCATTGTTTCAACAATTTCAATTTAATTTATTAACCCTACGTTCACACACTGGGTCATTTTGATTCGGATGAACTTGAAATAAAGTGCCCACTTTCCCACAATTGGAAGTTTTCAATATTTGTTTATAATTCATTTTTATAATTTCCGAATTTTAATTATATAGACATATTAAGGAATGTTTAAAGTGTATCCCGGCTTTTTTAAAATAAAAACCGACCGAAGGGTTGTTAAAGGCAGGTGGATGATGTACTATACGAGCTGAATTGACCCAGTTTGTCAAAATCGTGACCAAATATAAGTCTGTCAAGGAAGGGTTCAAATGACCATGCTGTTATCTGCCTGCCACAAGCTATGCCATTTTCTTGCATTCTGGTAGCTTCTACTGCGCTGACTTGCATAAAACTTTCTAATTTAAGTGTACCTTGTTTAATCCTTTTAGTATTGAATATGCTTTTAAAACTGTATATGTTTGTTAAGGTAGGCTGGGTAAACGGGCCTGAGTTAGCTGGATGTCACACGAAATTAACGCTACCCCCACTGCCACTGTGGTGTAGTATAGTGGGGAGCTGCGACGTGCTGAATGCTTGTGACTGATTAAAAACAGCCCTCGCCCCACACAATTCTAATATTGTTATTAATTTAAAAAAATACATTTCCACTTTTATTACACATATATTACAAAAATTATATAACAATTATTGTACAAACAAACTCAAACAAACCCAAACAAGCCCAACTATATACGTCAATATATCAATATTTTTTGAAAAATAATAGAAATCAACTCATTATTTACATGTACTTGTTTTTTGATCACTCGAAAAGTCTGATTACATTTTCAATGCCATGAAATAGTTGTACTTTGTGTAATACCTGTAGACTTTTTTATTTGCATAAAAGTTCCTATTTTTTGTTTGTTTATTTTTTTTATGTTCGGTTGGATATATTTTAGAGCATAGCGCAGTATGTTTAGAAACTTATAATAAATAATGATTTCAAAAGACGGTGATTTTTAACCTTTCGACTGCACACTTATGCGACGAACCTCTGACTGCAGTGGGATCGATCGGACTCCAGACGTTTTTCAGATCATTGTTTTTCGGTGAATATGCATTTTTTGGTAGAGACTTTTTTGGTAGTCAATGATCTCTATGTTATGGCCCAAAACTATTTTTTCATGAAAAACGAAAATTAAGTGCCCCAGCATACGTTCAAAGTGGGAGATGCGTCGATAAATACGTACTTGCACGAAAAAGAAAATGGGATCAAAATTACCAAGTGTGCCGTCGAAGGGTTGATAAATACGCTGGTTTCACATACAAGGAACAACCGAACTTAATTGTCCGCTTTCGATTCTGTTGAAACTCATATATCCGATAAAGCATTGAAAAATATTATACACGTATTTGTTTTTATCGGCGCAAAAAGGTTTTCAGGAGGGTAACTACCCTTCAAAGAAAGGCACGGCGAGGGGGTGATTTTGCAGTTTCACCCACAAGCAGTCCACCGATCTTAACGAAACAAAAACCAAAATTCTTCTAATGTAAAGCGATAAAAAACCCACTATAGAAATATTTAAAAAATGTAATTAAGGCGTAACACGCCTTTCTTTGAGGGATAGTTTTTCCCTCAAGTGATGTTCCTTGTTAGCTATATACTATTATTTCTACAACTTTCATCTTCACTTTCAAGCTCCTGACGTTTTTAACCAGGGCATCTCATCAATATCGGAAAGAACCGAAATACCGGTATTCCGATATTACAAGTTGTTGATACCGAAATAATACCGGTAATAGAAAAAGCTCCGATAGTCAAAGCTCTGCTTTGAGGGGTGTTGATTTTTCGGGACGCGTCGGACGTCGCGGAATCTTTGCTTCCGACACTTTATTTGTTTGTCTCGTTTGAATCTCGGGCAAATGCCGGACTATCCGCCAATATCCGTTCTCGTGGGTATTTGAGGGATCTGCCGTGTCTCTCGGTTGGTACTCGGCGCGAGCTGCGTGTGCGCAACGAAGTTCTCTCTCTCTCTCTCTCTCTCTCTCTCTCTCTCTCTCTCTCTCTCTCTCTCTCTCGCCTCCTTCCACCTTACTTTGCTCAGGGCAAGCCGACTAGGCGAAAATAGCCGAGGGTGAAACCAAGGAGACCGGATTAGAACGGGCCAACCGATCCCACCACCCTCGGTTCTTCGCCTTTCCACCCTCTCAACCCGTTTTTGCGTCTGCATTGCTTCCATTTCGCTCTCCTCTCGACTTCCGTGGCAACTCCTTCTTTCGCGGGCATTTTACGCGTACGAACGTATACGCGGGGGGAGGGGGGGGGGGGGTGTCTATCGCTGTCTCGGGCCGCGCAGTATTCCCCTCGCGCGCTACGTTCGTAGCCCCTCTACGTGTGCGAAGCAGCTTGAAACAATGATGGAGGTTAAAAAGAGGGAAAATGTCCGACGCGAGAGAGTACGTACGAGTGGTCCGGCTATTGCGGCGAGACTTTACGGAGGCTATTGTTGCAAAAAACGAAAAAAATGCATATGGAACGCTGGGGATACATAGGATGAAAAAAGCATCCAAATTGAATCTACGAACGATACCCGTGCAGACATTTGTTAGGATGTCCAGAGATCTTACCACATCCTTATAGGGATTTCAGAGGGACGCCGCACGTAAGGAGTCCACATTCGAATTCAAGTGGATTCCCTGCTGTTTCCCGATTGGCCAGTCCTGGATTTGCCAATAGGCCGTATAGGAACTTGCCTAGGGGCGGCAAACTTTGGGGGCACCTAAAAAAGTCTGGGTAAATACAAGTGATTAAGATAGGCGCTGCGGCACAAAGTCAAGTGGCTTATACTTAAGAAAAGTATAAGTCCGGCATTGCGATTGACGTCGTTTGACAACTTTTTGTTTGCAATTCTCAACCACTATTTGATGGATCCTCAAAAAAAATATTTCCTTTCGTGATCCCGTGTACAAGTTTGTTGGGGAGTCCCAAGATGCACCCACGTCTCTACAGGGATTTTTTAGCCACACCGCGCATATAGGGAGTCCTCATTGGGGTTCAATTGGATCCTGCACTGTTCCCCGATGAACGCCGTTTGAGAATGCTTATCATGTTCGAATCGAAAATATGTGAAAAGTCACGAGAAAAAACTGGGATGTCGAAACATAGCTTGCATGCTGCATGAGCGCGTACTTGTGCAATGATATTGTGCCAAGGTGCAGTAAAATATGTAAACGACATTAAAGTGGATTATCAGAGATGTGATTCAAATCGATTTTTAGATATGCTTTTTGAAGCAATTTATAATTTTTTAAGATAAGATTTATACTTTTTTAAGATCTATTTATTTTGTATATTTATTTTTTTAAAAAGCAAACTTCAATGTACACCATGCGATGGGATCTATCGAGAATCTATCGGGAATCCCGATTAGAATCCAATGGACGAGCATGACGTTTTAGTATATGCATCCAATGCTGCGACACATCGGATCTCTGTCAGAGAGTGGGAACAAATATGGGAATCCAATCGAATCCGTCCGACAATTTCTGCACGGGTAGGATCGAGCAAGTTCATAAACTTCAAAACAATAAAAGTCTACAATAAGAGTCTAAAACAATACGGTCTTGAAATGACGGTCATATTTGACAGGCGGCGAGTGGGCCGCTTAATGTCCAAGCTTTTTTTTTCTTATCGTCGCCATCGTGTGTCGTTGTGATCGGGGGGTGTCATGAGGCTAACCTAAACCGATCATGAAATGTTTCGTCGAATAGGCGTGTGTGCGTCCAGTGTCCAACTGACAGCGGTGTTCAGCTCGAGTCTCTTATCCATTATTTACATCGTTTAACGGATTTGAGTGGTCGCAGAGAAAAGGTTGCGGTGGATGATTGCGACCGGCGCTGGTCCGATCATCATACTAAGCCGTGTTTGTACACACTCGACTGTAGATTTGTGCACTTCCATAGCGACCGAGAAGTTGCCCCGGTAACCGACGATAGTTTTTGGAAACCGGATAAAGGCACCGGTTTTAGCGTTATCGGCTAACTTTGTTTCGAAGTGAACACGCTCTTCGATACGTAGGCATGTATACGCGAAATGGAGAAAAACCCGATAGGGACGGAAGAGGAAGCGTGGGCGCGCGCGATGGTGATCGCGGAGAAGAGGAGAGAACGAGAGGGAGGTTAGCGAGAGATTGCGGGGGGGAAGCCGTGAGAGGAAAAGGAGGTAGAGACAAGTTGCCCTCCTATTGGTCCACGGGACCCCTCGAGCACGCACGTAACGCTGCCAGATCGATACGCACGCTGCCCAAGCTCGCTTCCTATCTCCCTCTCGCTCTTTCCCCTTTCATTCGATGCCCGAAAAATCCTGATCCATCGGCAACTTTTTTTTCACTCCTAACGCGCTATTATTGCTAATAAATATGATTCTCGTAGAAAAAGAGAGCTTTCGGACAACAACGACAAAAAAAACCTACAATGCTGAATCGTGAGGAAGGTGTCGAACAAACGGAAAAGTCTGGCGGTACTTTCCCAGTTGAGTAGCTTCGTCCCCGCGAAGGCTTTTGGTTAACCAATGAATACGAACAATCAATGTTCCGCGATCCATACATCGGAATAAATAAACGTCTTCTCAATTGGTCCATTCGAGTCTCGAGCAATGACCACTGTAATTTCATTGTTTTCGGATTAACAAAGTGTGCTGGCGCGCGTCTTTGTATACGCAGGCTCACAATCTTCCCGCATTTTTTCCAGAATCAAACAATACGACGGGCTTATTCGCAGATGACTCGTCGTGTCTGTCATCCGTTTGACATGTATCGTACAAAGAAGGCTAGTTTCCTAGAGGGAGAGAGAGAGAGCATATGAATTCACATTTTCACTATTATCTCCACTCTTGGAGTGTCTCGCCAGTCGCGCACTGGATTTCGCCTCGTTAGTACGATTCCACGATAGTTGAGAAAGAGAAAACTCAATCCGCGATCATCGGGTTGTTGCTTTCGTGGCTCAACGCGCGAGCCTGTCCGATGATCACAAACAATCGCCCCGCATTCCCGGTCTCCTTTATTTTCTCGACAATGACTTACCGCTGCCGTCCCCTCCTCCCTTGCCGCACGTACAGCTCGTTCCCATTGCGAGACGACCTTATTAGCCATGATCGTTGCGTAAACGATCCGTGAATGAGAGATAGGAGAACATCGTAATATATAGCGCGATAATTGATCGAAGCAATGAGTGTCTGCCGGGATGAGGCTTAAGCCCGATCAAGCCCCTCTTCTTGCGGATCCGCTCTCAGCTTTTTTGGATTCATGACGTCAAAGCCTCCCCCCGTATACAATTGTGCCGCCGTTGTAGCGGACCCTCCCTTGACGCATATCCGAAAACACTGACCAAGTCTGATGTACGCCCTAGGGAAAAATGCGCATGAACGGGAAAAAAAGATATATGCGAAATCCGTTAAAAAGTCAAGAGGGCAAGAGCAGTTTCCGGAGTACAACGGTTCGCGCGTGTGTGCGAGAAGCGTGCAAGAGGAAATGTGGATCTCGGTTGCGAAGTGGTGCATATGATTTTTCGCTTGCTCAACGGCATCTCGAGGCAGGGGAGTGTATTTTACGATAAAACGACTGCTGTCGCGAGGAAAAAGTTTTTATCCGATTTGAAAGAGTGTTGTACGTATGCCCGAAGGGACGAAGGGAACGTTTATATTTGTACAGACGCGGTATATTATTATAGCATTCGAGATTCCGCTCATCGCTAGGCTGCTTCACTTATTTTACCTTTGTGTTAACTAGTGTTGGTAAAATGGATTCGTCGTGAAGGAGTCTCTTAGCCACAGGGTTATGACCTCGCGTCTCCATCCCCGACGCGTGGAGGCGGACTCCGATCTACTCCTGGACGTGTGCGCACTTTGTTCACTTTTCGACTACAAGAGTACGATGTGCGCACCTCTGGACACCGTTTCCAGCGTGTGCACTGCTTTAAGGGTAGCCAAGTGGATGTAATCGATAAAACATATGCACCCCTACATAGGTGCGGGTAAATATTAAAGTATAGATGTAAATGTAACTGTGAATACAGATGTGTGGCTAATGTAAGTGTCATTGCAATTCTAGATGGAACTGTAAATGTAATCAATGTGAGAAGAATGTGACAGGTAAGTGCAGAGCAAAGTCAAGTTTAAGACAATGAACAGGTATACGGCAAAAAGGTAAGTTTCTGATAAAAGGCGAGTGTAGGGTGAAAGGCAAGTATAAGGTAAAAGGTAAGCATCAGGCAAAAGGTAAGTGTAAGTAAAAGGTAAATAGGGTAAAGCCAGCAAAGAGTACTCACTTTATAAACTTTTATGTCTAGAAAAATGAATTTTGATAAGGGGCCGTCCATAAAGTGCGTTATTTTAAAATGGGGAGGGGGGGGGAAGAATCGATAACGTAATATATGGATAGCCCCTAATACACTTTGTACTTTTTATTTAAATTAAGCTTTGGTTATTTAGGAACATTATTTAAAATATAAATCTAAAGTAACAATCTCGAAAAATATTGAAAAAGGCTTAAACTTAGAACGCGTCCCATGCGCACTCTTAGGGTGCTGTGTTGCAAAGAGTACGCAGTGAGAATCTTTCATAAAAGCTGGGAGTGCGCATGAGAGCAGAGTAGTGGTAAGGAATAGAAGTAAGAGTACGCTATGAGTGCGCACGTGTTTTTAGTCTATGGTCACTATAATTTTCGTAAGCAAGCAAAACGGCGACATAACCTCGCAATAAAAACAAAATTTGGATCACAAACTTCAAATATAATAACATTTGTTGGGTGCAAATTAATGGCAAACCTTACAAAACGTGTTTAAAATTGTCCAAAAATAAGATCAAACACATGGAAAATCTATTTTTAGTTATAAAATTGGAAATAAATACCTTAGCGAAGCGAGTTGTTGTCCAACACTTTGACATGACATACGCCACTGGCATGTTAGGTGGTGTTGCCAACACAAGAAAAAATAAAACAATTAAAAGCACTGCGTACGCTTTGGTAGCGCGCACTCTTTGGCCGCTCTACCCTATACGGTAAGTGCATGTATATGAATAGTAAACAATAGGTATATGTCCAGAGTAAAGCAACACACAAGGTATACTAAGCAGAGCTAAAAATGGACTAACTTTTCGATTTATCCTCATTTTTCAACAGGACACGTCTTTGTAAATACGCCAACCTGTTCGAAATTGATTAGAATCAGTTGGCTCGTTTTATCTCTTGGATCCGTAGTCGATAATTCGGAGAGTCGAGATCGATCAAAGTTCGTCTCGTACTTATTCAGAAGAGAAATACCAAAGAAAAGTAATTGAAAATCGCTCTCTATATGTGTGAGCGTTTTGCCCTGTGGGCTCGCAAGATGATGGATTCCATCTTGACGTAATTTTAAGGCGCCGAGTTACCAACGAGAATCGTATAATTAGCATGAGAATAATAGCGCGGTAGCTTTCTTAATCAAACTTTTAAATGGGTTTTTCTCGAGCGTTTTGTAGGACGGTGGGGAAAGGTCGATAGTCTTCGGTCGAGAGTTTGGATGAGAATAGTGAATGAAGGGAGAGGTGAATGCCGATTCTCTCGCTGTAAAATGTTTTAAACGTCGAGTCATAATCGACTGATTTCAATGCTTTGTCTAGAATGGAGAAAATTATAGGAAGAGCAAGGGAAATATTATTTCTCAAATAATTCATAATCCCGAGGGGAATAAACTGGAAAAGATGAACCATAAAAAAAATCCACAATCACGATTGCCTCATAAAAAATGTATGGTTTTCCTGTATTTTTTTGCGAATTATATTTTTGGCCTGCTTATAAAGGTAAGCAAAAAATCTATCGGCGATATCAATGAAAAATGCCAAAGTTCAATAGTCGAATCTATCGAGAAAGCATCAATTTCATACTCATTGGACCAAAGGCACGTTTGGTTACAGTTTTGCGGGACATTCATAGTTGCGGAGTGATGGGGTGGAAATGAAGGAATCTAGGGGTTGTCCCACGGGCTCGTTAATTCGTCGTATGAATAATAAACGCGAGTTGCGCGTATATGACACAATCGGCGTAGAGAGGGTAGAACGAGAGAGAGAGAGAGATACGAGAGGGCGCGAGCGAAAAGGCATACACGCACACACACATGGTCATGGTATAATTCGCTCGTCATTCGATTTTCCACGCTTCGCCCGTCCGTCTATCTATCATCCACCGGGCAACTACCGAGAGTTATTTCCCCTAGCGCCCGACGACTCGGCGGCAAACCGAGCGAAATTTGAAGAAAACAAAGAAACATAATCCATTGAGCATTGTTTCTAGTGTTAAGGGGTTACGCCCACTTGCGATTTTGAAAAAATCGATTTCTTTTTTATTGCATTTTTTTGAAGTATAAGTATCTGAGAATATGTCCTGAAAATTTCAAGTCGATCCGAACAAAATTGACTGAGAAATCCGCGTTGAAAGAGCGTTGAAAGAGAAACTTTAAACGCGTTTTTCTCAAAATGGCATTTCTGAAGTCGGTGACCAAGATTACTCGAACACTAATGAACCGATCATCTTGAAATTTTGCAGCCTTCTTTAATATATAAAAATGTAGTCTTTAATCATTCGATTTTTTTTTCGTTAAAATCGAACCATTAACTTTGACTGTCCGCCATTTTGTGAAAAATGAATATTTTTTAAAATCCTTCGATTAAAGACTAGTATATACTTATATTTGACTAAATCCATCCGCATTTTTTTCAGATGATCCACTTCGCCGCAATGATGGTCACCGCAAACTGTGTAAATAAAAACATTATTTCATTGACGGCCATTTGCCACTAAACAATGTAATATTTTTCAATAAAAAAATTACTGAAAGTTCTTCAAGATGTGTTCTTTAAGATGGTATATTGATCGATTGAAAAAGTTTTGTAGTTTTCTTTAAAAAAATTCATGAAAAAGGCCTTTTTTTGCGCTACAAGTGGGGGTAACGCCTTAAGGTATTACGTGCACGAACTTCCGTATTAGACAAAAATATTATTTTTTTGTACGCTGTAGTATAGACATGCAGAATGACGTCTAGGAAAGATCCGCATGCTTTTCCGGCTAAATACAATAATAATTAATTCACGAAATCAATGCATTTAGAAAGCGATGAATAACAAAAAAACTCAATGCATTCGAAAGCGATAAATAACAACAACAAAAAAACTATCGCGTTCACCTATGTTCCATAAAAAATATAGGTTACGGGACATTTCGTGCACATATTATCGATTGAATCGACTAATTTTTTGGTTCGCTAGCCGCGGTTGCCATGGCAGGAGAGATGGCGTAGATTTGGCAACGCCGCATGCCGTAAGCTGTGCTCGTATCCGGGAGACCGAACCGAGCCGGTCAATTTGAATGCAACGACAAAAGTTGTAGATTCTTAACGCAATTTTATTACATCCGAGATTCGAACGAATGCTGTGTCGATCCATATCTGTTGTTACAATGTATGCAAGACCGAAGTTACAACACGCACATCACAACACACGGTAAACAAACACACGCTTGACATTTATCCGAAGGGCCTGAGTACAGCGTTGCCACGGACATTGCCAAAATTATGAAATGGCGGCCGGTAAGAAAACTCAAGTTAAATCTGGTATTTTAAGACTTAACTTTTCATAATATAATACACACATCTATCACATACACTTCTCGAATAATTCCTTTTCGTATCATGGTTATTATTATACCTGAACGTATTGCATTTTGTTTTTCACAGATTCGAAAATTTACGGATTTTCTGTTGATTAGTCAATCCGCTAGTACCACCTTAAAGTGATACCAGTGAGCATGTAGGATAGGTCCGAAAGGCTGCCAAAGAGCGTAGAGAGCTCCGAGAGAAAGGTTAGAGTACGCGTGACGCTGTAACGCCGAGTGCGAGGGGAGGGACGAGGAAATCAATGTTGCTTCTCGCGGCAAAATTTGTTGGAAACCGGTGAAAGCGAAATACATATAATATACATATAGATAGGTTTCGTGCGGAGCGTGTGTGCGCGGGTTGAGCGCGAGAGGGAAAACCGGAGGCACTTACACACGTGTACAGGGAGTGAGAACGGATTTCAGAGGGCGCCTCAGCGAATTTCAATTTGATTGAAATTCGGTTCCCGGCACCGAATTTCTACCGAATTCCCTCGCGTACGCTGTGCTGGTTGATCCCCCTGGCTTATACAGCGCGCGTACAGTACCTTGCCAGAGCGAAACTAGACTCTAGCGAAATACGTCAATCGTTGATGGACCAAACACACACACATGCGCGCACACATCAATCTTTTACGTCTATATGTATAGATCCCTATAAATATATAGGCTAAATTGGAGTGCGCGCTCGGGCGAATCTACTATTATCTCGCTAGGTATTCCATCCTTGGGTTGTCTAGCCCGTGTGCAAAAAAACACTCAAAGGTCGCAAAAGAACAATTGCGAACTTTGAAAACCTGATGAAAAAAAAACAAATCGCCAACACGTCACTACACGGTCGAGACAACTGTTTGGAGAGCAGTTTCACTTACCTACACTGATTGCGAGAGAAACATATGGTGTTTTCAACCATATTTAAACTATATTTTATATTGCCCTGAGGAGACTGTATTTTATCATACAGTGCTGCTTATTAATACTTCAGCAGTCGTACAAATTATGCACATATGTTAGCCCCAACCACTAATATAACAAGCATACGTTGATTGTTCAATGCTATATAATGAAGTACGTTTTCATAAAATGAATATTCCCTGACATTCAAAAATTTACTCCCCCAACATCCTAATAGCGAATAGGGCTATAAACAGTGATTAAAAATGTCGTCTGTGATTTGCAACGATGTTTATATAGCGATTTATACCATATTATAAGATACGACTTGCTATATGCGTATGTGGTGTGTTACCCAAGTGTTGGTTCAAGCCATCAATGCCCGTCTACTGGATGCATGCAATATTTGGATTGGGATTCACAAATCCAAAATAAAATAAAATACGCAACTAAGAGTTTTACCTTGACGATTTCTAATTACAATTCGACATTCACCGACCTCCTGTAATGATTTATTTCGAAGAAAATATTTCGCTTACACATAGAATCGAACCTACAACTCACCTGCCAGCGTAGTGGCTGGTACCACGCACGCTGCCACTACGCTATCGAGTGCGTGCGGCATCTTCATCGCAGGTATGGCATAACAGACAAAAGTGATCCCTGCTGTACTTCCGCATAGCCGTTACCTCCGATTTAGGTAAAATTTTGCACCGATTTTTTTTTCCTGTTAGGGTAAGAGCACCAGTAACCAGCCCCGAAGCAGTAGCCAGCCACTTCACATTGAATAATATCTATATATATAGTAAGCCATTGTTAAAGTATAGGACCATTTGACTACTGGTTAGGGGCTGAGTACTGGTAGTCCAACCCTATAAGTCACCGCTTAAATGGATTTTTGGCGCATCGCAATAGTTTTGTATCATATAATAGTGATTTGTACCATGTTATACGACACGTCCTGCTACATGCATAGTGTGTTCTACAAGAGCGCAAGATGAACTACAAGAAGAAGTGTTGAGCTCGTATTCTATTTTTGCAATGCAACAAACCTACTATGTAACAGTTTGTGAGATTCGCGTAATTTTGAAAACTACTAAGCCGTGGTTGCTCCAAGTGCAGATGATTTACATGTTCGCTATAAGTAAACATAGCAAGAATTTTTTCAAATAGTTACTTTCCCTAAGGCCTTCTTACAAATTATACTCGACAACCGTTAATGTTAACCATATGAACGTGAATAGAACAGTAGATGTTTGACCCGAGCAAAATCTAACGTACAATATATAAAATTAGTATTTATGCCGCGATTTTGCGATAGCACTGAGTTAAGTAATCAATTAAAATTATTGTCACACCTTTCGCAATAGTTAATAATTATTCCGGGGATAATCGGCAGTCAAACAAGCCACCCAAATTGCACGTTGGGATATTCTTTTCACTTATAGTGTTAACCATGTTATGATTGCGGTGTCAATAAACTATAGGGAATTTTACTATCTCTCTCTCACCATGGGCGTTTTTTTTTGTAAATACCATCGACTTTTGTCTCAGTGTGGCGTCATTGGCAGAGTGTCGTTACATCGAGTGTTGTTTTTGCATCCACATCAGCGGGCTTTTTGTGGTGGCAAAACTAGTGAGGAAAATTGCGCAAGTACGCGCCAACACGGTACGCATCCCAAGACTTTGGCACACTCTTGGCTGGAACGTGTGTGTGCGCGCGCGCGCGTGCATGCAGTGCCGGGGAAACGAGCAAGGAATAATATTTGTCGTGATGAGAGGCGCTGCTGGCGTCGCCACAGACGTCACCGACGCGACGTGTAGATACACGCTGCCCGTACCTTGGTCGCGCACTCGTCGTTCCAGCCTCGGAATACCATTAGCCGGATAATGGTGCGGCAATTAACGGTGTGGCGTGCATAAATCTTGGTGTGAAAGGAACAGGATGCCCCGTATTTAAATAAATAAGTGGCGCGCATTGTCCCACGAGGTCTCTCCCGGCCGCCTCTCTCTCTCTCTCTCTCTCTCTCTCTTGCGCGCATCCTTGTAACGTCGGAGGTGAGCAGAGCGCGTCTCGTGGGCCAACAAGCCCGCGGAAGCTCTCTCGGACGCGGGCGTCGAGATGCGCGCTCGCCCCCGAGATCTGTGTGTCCCCGTTTACATTTCTTTTCGTTACCATATTTTTAACGCTTGCCGTTGGCATCGCGCGCTACGACGCACCGTGTTCGAGGCAAAAAATGCAAATCGCTTCTCCGAGAGCGAGCTGGGGCGGGGGGGCTCCCGGGGACGATACATGAATTCCACAACAACAAAAATGACGGGTAGACGATAATTTAGGCAGACTGCGTGACACGTATCTCAAAGAATATCGAGGGAAAAAGAAATATGTCTCGTCTCGTTTTGTCGAACGAGGACAAACTCGTCGACGCTGGCGAAGCGTCGCGTGCAAACGGGACACAAGTACAGATTCCGAGAATCGAAATAGTTACACCTCCAAAAATGTACGCGACGGTATTTCAAGACTCGATCGAGGGATCGAACTTGGAGCTTGGACTGTCGGAGCTTTTTCTACTACCGGTATTATTTCGATTTCAACAAGTTGTAATGTCGGAATACCGGTATTTCGATATTTCGGGATATTTTTGAGAAACCTCGATCAAGGGGTGAGATGCAGTCAGAGGAGGGAAAAAACGAGCATTTTCGATCATTTTTTATTCATAGTAATTAAGTTCGTTTTACAAAAGTGGTTACACAGACTTTTTATGTTATATTGCAACTTGACTTGTACAAATTTTCAAAGAAATATATTGATTATTTATAAAAATATCGCCATCTTTGTCGGACCCCCTTCGGCGTGTAGTGCTTTGCGGTGACCATCATAACATTTTACTGGATCATCTGAAATTTAAAAAAAAACGACAAAAGATCATTAGTTTAATAATAAATCTAGTCGTTAATCGATGCTTTTTTTAAAAAAATTAACGAAATGGCGGCTTCCGACAGATAACTTTCGATTTTCGACCAAAAAATCGCTCCTTTTTTTTTTAAATAATAGAAATTTTCAACAAAAATGAAAATCCTTCGATTAAGGACTAATTTTTAATGCTATCAATAAGCACACCAAATTTCATCAAAATCCATCGAGTGGTTTTTGAATGATAGTGGTCATCGACTTGAAAAACGTAGTTTCTAGAAATACGCGTTTAAAGTTTTTCGATGTGGATACGGTATTTGTGTTTGTAAAATTTTGAGCTCGATGGATAAAGCTAAACTTTTTTTAAATGTATTTTGATCCGCTGAATCCGAATATCACAATTTTTGCCGAAAAGTCGAGCATTCAATTGTTTATAGCCAATTGTTAAAACAATTTTTCCAAAAAATAAAGTTTTTCGGGATGAATTATTTTTTTTAACATTTTGGGGAATTTAAAAACGAAAGTATGCTTTATAAAACTTTGCTGAAGTTTATAGTTTTTTGGGAATACATTTTTGAAAATTACTGAAAGAGTTTTCCAATTTTACACTTGATTTATATACAGAAATACTAATTAAAAAATTACTTACATCGAATCATCAATTTCTGGCCCATACAATATGGGCTTCTGCCGATGTGAAAGCTTCCAAAATATCAATTTGTTGTTGTCGTCGAAACATTCTGCCTTCCCGCGTATTTTCGTTTGCGCGTTTGTCAGCCCCGTCTATACGTTGAGAATAGACGTGGTCCCTCCACTAATTGTGGGATATTCCGGAAACTATTCATCGGATTGACTTGAAATTTTCAGGGAATGTTTGGGAAAGAAGAAAAATGTATTTAAAACAATCGAGTTTGGGAAACAAGAAAATGTATTTAAAACAATCGATTTTTTGAAAATCCTGACTGCATCTCACTCCTTAACAACGTTACAAGATTGAAAGTGAAGACGGAAGTTGTAGAAATAATGGTGTATGGCTAAGCGAAATCACAGTATTTATTGAAAATCACCGTCTTTTTTAATGATATCTTTCATGCAAATAACAAAAAGTAGTAAAAAAGCAAGATAAAAATTGGGAAGTTTTATGCAAGTCAGCACAGTAGTAGCTACCAGAATGCAAACAGATGGCAGGCCGAGGAAGAAAAGGCCCGTTCTGATTCCACACTAGTGGATAAGTAAGTTGACACTACAGAATTGTTTAATGTAGGCAATAATATTTTAAGGCTGTTAAACGTAGTGAAAATACAAGTAAAAGTAACTTAAATGGAAATAATAAAAATTATAATGATAATTGAATGTTTTCAACTCTGATATCGAAATAGCGGTATTATTCGAGTTCAAAAGGGTAGAGCCACCGAAGAGTGAGCAGTGCTTTTAATTGTTTTATTTTTCCTTGTGTTGGCAACACCACCTAACCTGTCAGTGGCATATGTCATGTTAAGGTGTTGGACAACAACTCGCTTCGTTAAGGTATTTATTACCAATTTTATGATTAACAATAGAGTTTCGATGTGTTTGATCTGATTTTTTAACCATCTTAAACAAGTTTGTAAGGTTTGCGACTAATTTGCACCCAACGAATGTTATTATACTTGATATTTGTTATCCAAATTTGGTTTTTATTGAGATGATTACATCTCAATAAAGCAAGCAAAATGGCGACATTAGTCGCCATTTTGCTTGCTTACGAAAATTATAGTGACCATAGACTAAAAACTCGTATTTGGTAAGAGTACCCCTACCACGCTCTCATGCGCACTCTTAGCTTCTATAAAAGGTTCTCATTGCGTACTCTTTGCAACACAGCACCCTAAGAGTGCGCACGGGACGAGTTCCAAGTTTAAGCCTTGTTTATATTTTTCGAAATTGTTACTTGAGATTTATATTAAAAATAATGTTCCTAAATAATCAAAGCTTAACCCGATCAGTGGGGGGGTATCATCCGTCCCTACACGTTTATTAAAAAAGCGCTACACTGATCGGGTTCATTTAAATAAAAAGTACAAAGTGTATTATCAAAATTGATTTTCCTAGAAACAAAAGTTAATAAAGTGCGTACTCTTTGCTGGCTTTACCCTATAGGATTTTAGGTCTGATAATCCGGTTTTTCGATGTCATCGAAAACCGGTATCCATGTTCCAGATCGAACGTATCGTCATTTTGGTCGAATATACCCATCGTACGATTTTTCGTGTCTTCTCCCCCCACTTTTATCTTGAGTCATCGCTCTCTCCGTCTCGCGTTGACGGGAGATGACATCCATACAGCCGGGAGAGACTCCATAACCGCACAGTGGCGCGCTGAGAGTGACGCGTGGCTGCACACACGCACGCACGACGCACATCCCCCGCGGTCGCCGCATCCTCGCGCATCGTCGACCCTTCCGAACGAACGAGAGACACACAGAGAGAGAGAGAGAGAGAGAGAGAGAGAGAGAGAGAGAGAGAGAGAGAGAGAGAGAAAGAGAGAAAGATAGGGAGGCCGACGGACGTTGGCGTGTGTAACACGCGGACAGGGGTTGCGCGTCGCCTCGCCCGTATATGCGATAACGTAAACGGTGATTGGCCCCTTTGGCAGTCGAAAAAAAATACAGTCGTCGGTCCATGTGAGCCAACGAATGTAACGCAACGCTGGCCAAGCAACTGTGCCGGCTCGAATAATTTACTCCCGCGCGCAGGCTCAATGTGTGCGCAATCTATCGAAAGATATTCATGGGGTTGGGATGCTGTTCCGCTTTTGCCGGACGACTCGCATCGTCCTCCCCCAAACGCCATCTCCGATCCTTCTCTCTCTCTCTCTCTCTCTCTCTCTCTCTCTCTCTCTCTTCCTTCCCCTCCCTCTCACTCACGTGCACGGGCCCCTTTTCTCAACCTAGACCCCGTCAAAGCATAACCGTCGCGTCACGAATGTCTTATTGATTGCACACACCATATCTCCCCGGTATACATAAGCCAGGGCGCGCGGTATGCGGCGATGATGACCAAAGCGGACAAGTGATCCTCAACCCCCTCGCATATTCGTCTTCTTTTTAGCCCGCCTAATCCTCACGTAACGCCGCGAGCTTTGACGTGGCCAACGGCTCGATGTCCAGCAGGATACTCGTGAAAGAAATATATTTTTTCCACGAAATAATTGAACGTATAATGTTGGTTCGAAAAAAAAAACGGCGGGTATTCCGAAACGGCCTCGGCACGACATTTTAACATATTTTTTTCATTTACCATGGAATCTTCCGCATGGTTTTTTTTTCTATTTCTACCATTAAAAGAGTTGGATGACCGTAGAAGGGGATCAATCCACCCTTTGCTCTCCGCGTATCGCGATGGACTTTTGTATACCGGTCAAGTTCCATTTATCAGGATTTCTCGAGCTTGAACCCGATGGGCCGACAGTATTTTTTCACTCTTTCTTCGTTTCAGCCACGTTCCCGATAGACGGATCAACTTTGATCCGGCCTCAAGGGACTGGTTGTAAAAATCGAAAAATCATTTTTTTAAACCCATTTATTTTGACTGTATATCATCTTATAAATGTGCTCTGAAAATGTCGATGTGATCGGCTCAAAATTGACAGATTTATAGGATGTTATGTTGTTGACGCCCGTCCGAACGCTTGGAGCTTCGTTCGAAACTTTAAACGCTTTTTTTCTCGAAAGTACCTACGTTTTCGAAGTCGGTGAGTAGAATATCTCTCACAAACTACCCCATCGATTTTTCTGAATTTTTCAGTGCTTTTTCTAGATGTAAAAATATAGTATTCGATCGAAGGATTTTTCCCCCCGATGTATACTTATGATTTGATGAACGAAAAATGCCCATTTTTTTCTTCAAAAATCAAGACTCACGCGAATACGCGCCATTTTATTAAATTTGATAAATCGGAACTGCCTTCGATTAATCATATCGACTTTTTGATATTAGATAAGCTGATTCACGAGGGTATTGCTCACCGCAAAAGACGTTTTGGAAAAAGGGCTTGCCGGACATTGGCTGTAAATCGATTATGATGAAATATTTTTACACAAAAGAAATGATAGAGCGTTCTTCATACGATACTTTGTCAATACCTAATTTTTGTAGAAATTTATTATCGCTATTTTCGAAAAAACATTCCAAAAAGAAGCTGTTTTCGACTGTTACAACTTGACATAACCTGTTAAGCATCCGTTATTTTCCATTCTGTCCGTATGTACAGGGTGTCTCGAAATTACCTGACATTTAAACTTATTAATAAAAAGTATTATTTATTTGAAATGTACGAATTTTTGTATTTTAATATAAGGTTTAGTATAATGGTGCGTCCAATGCTTTCTTTAGCTCCGGAATGGTCTGTGGATCATTGGCATACACTTTATCTTTCAGAAAACCCAAAAAAAGAAGTCCAATGGCGTCAAATCGCACGATCTTGGTGGCCGATTCACATCGCCGCGGCGCGAGATAACACGACTATGAAACTTTGTCAGCGATAACTGGATTGTTCCGCCCGCAGTGTAGCAGCTTGCGGACTGTTCGAACCGACTCTGCAAAAATGGTGCAGGATCGTGTAATTCTCCATGACTAAACCTCTATACTGCCTGATGCCAGTTGTCGAAAATTACCGTAAACGGGTTTACATTGACATTAATGGTTACTTTAACAGTTTTTGCCGCTACTTTAACAGAGCGCCAAAATACGGGTTTGACTAATTCTTCTTTTGACTTTTTTATATTGTTGCTCAAATTTGTTCATCAAGTTTATTATAATGTTGCTAAAGTTCATTGTCATGTTACTGAAGTTGATTTTGGTCTCAATGATAATTATAAGTCTGATGAAATACCTATAATAGTACCCCAGCTACTTGATATTTTTATGTAAAAGGTTCCCTTAATAAAGATGACAATTTGATTGTAAAAAAAAACGTTGTTTTTCATTTAATTTCATGTGTAATGCATAAAATATTAAATTTTTTTGATTCCTATGATGTCAATGTAAGTGACCACCCCAAATATCTCCGTTGCTCTTAGAGTGACAAAAAATGTCAGGACGTAATTTGATTTATTTCGAGAGGCTTATACAGGTGTGAAAAATTCATTTTTGTCAAGGTCATAGTTTTTGCGTTCTCAAATTCATCAATGGTTTTTCAAATAAGTACATGTTTTTTTTATTTAGACGTTGTAGCTGATATTCAGACGAATCCAACGACCTATGACATACACGTGTGAAAACTGGAAATCGTGATGGTATTGCCATTAAGAATATCTGAATATTGTAATTGAATTTTTTGTGCAGAAAATTTATTGTAACAAATGTTCGAATTGATGGCCATTAACCTCGACACATTTTTTAAGACGTCGGATGAATGATTCTCTTGACCTTCGAATAGTTTCTGGTGTGATAGCGGCGCAGATTATCCAACGGATACAATAATGTCAATAGTCGGAGATGTTTCTGATGTTTGTCAATACTGGCGTTGTAACGTAGTAAAGCTGTAGTAGAGGGAAGAGTGTTACCATCTACCAATATTAGAATCAGTAGACAAGTGTATCCATCCAAAGTAACATGTAATGAGTAAATTCAAAGTAATTTAAGTTACATCATTCGGATATTCTTAATGTCAATACCATCACGATTTCTCGTTTTTACATGTGTATTTTGGTGAAAAATCATTTCAAGGTCATGATGTCATACATCGTTCGATTCGTCTGAATATCAGCTACAACGGCTTGATAAAAAAAAATGTTCCCATTTGAAAAACCATTAATGACCTTGATAACGCCAAAACTATGACCTTGACAAAAATGATTTTTTTACCACTGTATCAGCCCTTCGAAATCAATCAAATTACCTCTTGACATTTTTATCGTCACTTTAAAGGCAACGGAGATATTTGGGGTGGTCACGTTAAATGGTCCACCCTGTATATAACATTGTGGGGTTGGGGGTGGTGGGGCTTGACTCCATTACACATTTGATAGCCAAAGACACATTGTTCTATTGGAGCAAAAAAGTTGGAATTTAGGATGTTAAACAAAAGTTAACTATGAAAAAACTTCCAAAACCTGTTCAAAGTAACCCCATTTTACGGTAGTAGGTACTCAATGTTTGCCAAAAAAATGGCAATTTGAAACGTCAGGTCATTTTGAGACACCCTTTCGGTGCGGTCAACGCTTTGCCCCTTCACAGCACGCATTTTAATTCACTGCTCATAATGACGAAAGGGAAAGCGTTTCTTTTTCCCCTTATTAAGATCTCAATATGTACGAGCAGCCCCGTGACACTAGCCGATCTATGCGATATCGCGCGGCCGTTTCCCTATGCGACCGCCTTGCTGTCATTCTCGGTATCTTCATCATTGCGACGAACCGCCTCCTCGCCCCGTTATCTCTCCTCGTATTATCGTACTTGATCGATCGTAACAATAATCGTTATCGCCATTTCCCGTATTGTTTCCTCCGACCTGGCTGTAACGGTTGCGCCTCTCTTCATCTCCGACAACCGTGAGAACACGTGACAAGCAACTCCGTTCGTGTAACGATATACCGAAGAGCTTCCGAGTATTCGATATACGATGACATCGATGCACGAATAATATATTTCGACGAGACTCTAATAATCTTCGAGAGACGTTGATTGCAGAGTTAGCGAAAAAGAAATCTTTCCATTCTTTCTTCCATCTCCAATATCACGAAATTGCGTTGGTAAAGTCAAAGGTGATGAACGTGTTGCCCAAGTTGGTCTCGCGTCGGGCCACAAGCGCATTCAATATACAATACTCTCTCGTACGCCTCATTGTGACCCATTTGACTCTCTTATTTGACGGCTCGAATGTATACGATGGAGAATAGAAACGGGGAGCAAGCTCTCGGGTAGGATGACGATGAGAATGGAAGAGTCGGAAAAACCGAAGGAGCACCATCCCCATTGTCCTTTTTTTATCGTCGTTTATTTTTTTTTTTACCAAATGCTCTTTGTTCGGTTAATTATTCGTTTTGTCGTTTAACAGGCGCGAGATTTCTCAAACGGGTGCCTCTCGACACCACAGGATGCCGATACGAATATACAGGGTGTCTTGTTATGAATAGATAATTCTGTAACAGTCGATAGGTCAGGTCACCTATTAAAGGGTGTCCCAAAACTCGGGCAAGATTAGAATTTTGCGCCGTTTGTGCGGTAAAGTGTTGCCAACGAAAAAAAAGAGCGTGACAGCTGACAGGTCAGGGTTACTAAAAATAGAGCGCTACAGTAAGGAACAACGCGTTTTCATTGTTGCGCAATATTTTTAAAATAATGAAAGTCTGGCAGCTGGAGTTCGCAATTTGCGAACAAAATATGGTCGGTGATTTAACTTCATCAACTGTGAAGAGATTAATGAAAAAATTTAGGGAGACTGGATCAATTAGTGATCTTAGGGGTTCTTGTTTGGCTGATCTTAGGGGATCTTGTTTGGCTTGAGGTGCCCCACAACATGGTTGAAAAAAAATGTATCCTTCCATTTAAAAAAGTGGAGGTGACCTTCACTGTGCGTCAGCGTCTCCACCGAAATAAAAAAAAATTGATCGCATTTGATGGCCCCCTTCACACCGTACAACTTTTGTCTGGAACATTTTTTTGTGACGTCGATAATTACCAAGTTATTCCGGGTGGCAGAGATAAGAGGGTCACCCTGTATATGTACGCCCAGAGAGGGGCGGAGGAGCAAAGGAGAATGGGCATGGGGAAAGGAGAAACGATTGCCTTTTGCTCCCCGTGATTGTATCACGTTGTTTCCTCTCGTTGAGCGATTTAATGCCATTGCGGTAAGTTACTGGGTTAGAACTGTACAGGTAGTATATGACTCGGTATTTCGTCTCCTGTATAAAATATCGTTGGCTCTGAGATTAAACGTCCATACACACGGGTCGTTCGCGGGTGTAGCGCTGAATGGCAGTTTTATGCATGAAATAGTGTGAAAGAATGTTTAAAATGTTATGAAAAACTATCGAATCATTCCGTACATTGTGACAATTTCGTCACGAGCGTCATAATGTAGAGTCATTTGGGGTAACTGAGCGCAGTGCGTAAGTGTGCGCACCCGCTTTATCTCCAAACGGGGCGAGGGGGGTTGGCGGTTTTCTCGAGCAAGTCACACACGCCTGAGTGGAGAATTAGTCTGGAGAAGCAGAAGTTACGCGCTGGGCGGTGTTCCTATTTTTTTTATAAAAAAAAACAAAACAGGCCACCCCAAAATAGTTTTTTGTGTCATGGTAAAAAGTGTAACTCCTAAGCCCGGATTAAAATTGAGGTGAGTTAATTTTATTCATGCGAGAAATCCATCTAAACTTAATGATCGACAAAAACTTTGAGCTTATATTCGGTGAGGGTAAAATTATGGGCATCCATATGCATTTTGCCTTGCTTGGATACACTTAGCCGCAGTTATCTTCCACGGAGAGACGATGAATTCGTCCTATAAAATGCAGTTTGAGGACTTTTCCGCAAAACGACGGCATTTTTTTGCCATGAGCAGCTTTAATTGGTCACCACTATTGATATTCCGGCGAGGGAGGCTGACATTTTCTATTAATTCCATGAGTTATGGGATTTCGAAGTTCCCGGAAACATGTAATAGAATAGGGCTTTTTAAATATTTTGACGCCTATATTGGGGGTGGGAGATGGGGGGATTTATAAACGAAACCTTCCTGAATACAACGCCGAAGAGAAATAGCCGCGGTCACTTTCCCCTCTCCCCCTGCAGCCGTTGGTTGGGTTTGTTTGGGTTGTTATTAGGACTCCAAAAAGTATTAACGTAGTACAATTTTAGTTCATTTAAATATATTTAAAAACTACGTTCAGTGTCTTTGGGGGCTCCGCACCTCTGCCCCCGAAAGGGGTTCTGTCCCTCGACTCCACCGGGGGGTTGCATTCCGCGGACCCCCTGCGTGGCCGCGTCAGACACCTTCCGCATACAACACACAAAAACAGAAGAGGGTGGGCAGCGGGTATGTGGAAAATCTTTTTTATAAAAGCCGCCAACCCCAACACCCAATATAGGCGTCGAAATATTAAAAAATGCCCTATTTTATCACTATTTCCGCGAACTTCAAAACCCCATAACTTACAGAATTAATGGATAGTGTCAGCCTCCCCTGACGGAATATCACTCAATATAATAGAATAAACAAGTTCACGGTAAAAAAAACGTTCCCGTCATTTTGCTGTAAAGTTCTCAAACTGCATGATTACTTTCTATCGTAATGCTGCGAAATTATATAAGAAAAAAATTGCTCAGAGTTTTTCCGTAGTCTTAATAATTACATATTAAGACGATTTATAAGTTTTGTTTAGATAACTCACTTACTTCATTCGAATTTCATTTGTCAGAGCATTTATATTTATAATTAAAAAGAATACGCTCACATCCCCAGCGTGCGTCTACTTACCCTAAACGGGTGCGCTCGGTTACCCGCAATACGGGTCAAGTGAGCACATTCTGTATTTTCTTACTTAATACTTTTTTGTTTTTTAATGTGAATGTTTTCTGTATTTTTTCTTAATTCAATTATTAATTTAATAAATGCCATATATCTGAATATTACGGTTTTATTTTTCTCACCCTTATCTTTTAAGCCTGACGACCCTTCAAATTGCAAAGTGCGCACACTTGACCCGAATAACTCTACTCCCTACGTTATCTCATCAAAGGCATCTATGTTAAATAAGTGTTTTATCAATTGGAAATTTTATAGAAACGGTGTAGACAATCGATTAAATATTTGGAGGGTGCATTAAGTGTATGACAAAGAATTTACTGTATAAATTTGAATAAATTTCTAACATTTCGTCAATTCCCCCGAAACTCCTTAAACGGACAATTCTAGCTGCATTTCGAGAGGCATGGAGGCGCTTCAGCCGGCATGGAACTCTCGCTATAGACGGATAGCGAAGTGCATCGATGGAAGCCTGCCCCTTCCAAACAAGTTCCCCCGATAACTCGATCGCGAGTTAACAAAGCGAGACACAAGAGGAAACCACCGAGTAAACGAAAGATACAGAGAAACAGGCTATTACGTACGACAGTAAATTTGCGTGTTTCTTCTATATGAAACTGCGAGGCGATTGCTTCAAATCGATACTATGAGACAAAAAATATAGCGCTCATTTTTTACGCTTAGCACTGTCGTCAATTCCGACGTTGCGAAGCTCATGCCGTCCGGAGATGAATTTTATTTTAGTCAGCAGTCTGCTGTTTCTTCCCCGCTGGCCCCTTTTTCGTATTATATTTTCATCGCGAGGGATCGCCAGGGGATGATTTTAGGGGCCGTGCTCTCTCTCCTCTCTCTCTCTCTCTCTCTCTCTCGCTCTCTCTCGCTTTCTCTCGCCTCATCTCGATGTCATTCTCGTCATCGCGTTGCTAATCCAGCGCGTATAGTTTATACGTCATTAAACCGACGGGGGTGAGGAGTAGTCTATGGCACGCGAAGAATCCGCGGACGTCACGACGTATATTGGCGGGCGCTGCGCTACGCTGTTCACGAGCTCTGTGCGTATCTGTACAAACGAAAGAACCCTCCCGGTCATTGTCGCACGGAATAATCCCCTCGCACACCCCTATGCTCGAGTGTCGCTTGTGAGTAAGTCTGCCAGCGTGCGGCCGAGGCATCTTTTTCTCCTTCGATACTCTCGACCTGGATCACATGGAGACAGCATACGGATTGAAGTGATCGGCCCAGTAGTCGTCAAGGTCTCAGTGATCGTCATGTTTACATATTAAATAAGTACCCGAGTAGAAATATTGTCAGGTTGGCCTAATATTTGATCCGGGCCTGATCACACTGTATTACCTTACTTACAGTGCGCCTTGATGTGCCTGATCCGGCCGGTTTCAGGCGATAGTAAGGCAATCGGATTTATGTTATCTCCAGTTGCCTGATCCGGCTACCTTCAGGCGACGGCCGCGCAACCGGACTTACGGCTTACGTCAATTCGCCTGATCCCGCTAGCTTCCCGCGTAGAAATTGTGCTAGCCTGTCTGAGTTACGACCTAGTAACTGCCTCGCCCAATTGACCTCATACGAACTGACCAATGGTTAGCTCGCTATGAGCTAGTAATATTGTGATTATTTTGTTATCCAGCCCTTGTCTAGTCACTGCCCAGCAGATCTTGATCACAAATGACAAAGTGAGGTTATGTGACTACGTGTAGTTCTATCGAGCGAATGACTCATGGCTGGCTAGCCAACTTGAGTTTCAGATGGCTTTGCAAAAGAAAACAATTCTCAAGTGGGCATGCCCCCATGACTTAGCCAGCACTAGCTAAATGCGGCTATGCACCCCTTGGCTAGTCACTGCCCAGCCGAGCTTGGTTACAAATGACAAGTGTGGTTATGTGACTACGTGTAGTTCCATCAAGCGATTAGGTCATGGCTGGATAAGCAACTTGAGTGACAGATGGAGTTGCGAATGCAAACATTCTCAAATAGGTATCTCGCCATGACCTAGCCAGCTAACTACGGCTGTGCACCCCTTGGCTAGGCACTGCCCAGCCGATCTTGGTCACAAATGAGAAAGTGTGGTTATGTGACTACGTGTAGTGCCATCGAGCGATTGGGTCATCGCTGGCTAAGCAACTTGAGTTACAGATGGCGTGGTGAATGCAAAAATTCTCAAGTCGGTATCTCGCGATGACCTAGCCAATACGTGCCAACTGCGGCCACACTAGTCGGAATAAATGATCCTACAATTTAAGGTTATGTAATTCTATGCGATTATCGCTCTCAATGCGAACGAAATTGAGTCATTGATCCGTTAATGTTATTTACATTTGTTAATCCACCCATTTTTCAATAATCTAACATTGTGTAGTGTAACATATGTAGACGATACGAAAATTCAGAAATTAAACAAGTACTACTGGCTCAGTGGACAACGTCACAGCTCATCACCGAGAGGTCCCGGGATCGAAACAACGTTATGGCGTAATCCTTCGTCTGAGATAATTTAAAATTCCACCATTAATATATTTACAGCACAAAGATCATAACCCTAATTAATGAATGACGAAGAATATCGTAAAAGGGGCCAATGATGTGAATAATGTGCAAAAAAAATCACGAAAAATATATACATAGCCGCAAATTTTTTTTATCTAACCGCCACCTAATTTTTTGTTTTCAGTCATTAGCTGAAAAAGCTAGGTCATGGCTAGGTAAACAATGTTATACAGCCGTGAGATATTTCTTTCTATCTAGTCACCATCTAATTTTTTGTATTCAGTCACTAGAGGATCAGAGTGTTACAAGGCTGGGTAGTCAATAGCTAAGACGGCTAGCTAATGGCGATTCGAAACATACCTTTACTAGCTCGTGGATAGGCGGTAATGAGTTACGTTTTCCACTCGGGTTCACACAATCATCAAGCAAGTGGACATATATACAGTTTGGCGCCTTTCACACGCCTAACGTCTTGTCAAACTCCAGGCGAACTATATATCGTCGTCAAAATGTCGAGACATATTGTCCACTTTATGCATACATTTTTTATTATACCTAACATTTTATTTATTCCTAATAATTCTGTGATTCGGTTTCATCAGTTCAAAAAACGATTTAGTTGAATCCAGTGAATGTATCTATTTAATTTTTTTAATTTAAATTTAATAGAATTTTCATAGAGACAAACTTTTTTCTATTTGCTTGAATGAATGGTCTGCCTTGATTGCAATACACACATCGACGGGGAGGGGGGTAGAGAGAGGAATTATATATATATATATATATATATATATATATATATATATATATATATATATATATATATATATATATATATATATATAAACAATTTTTCAAACATGACCTAGACACACACACACACACACACACACGCACGGACGCACGCACGTACGCACACACGCACACACACACACACACTAGGTAGGAATTTTTGTCCTACCTAGTGTGTGTGTGTGTGTGTGTGCGTGCGTGCGTGTGCGTGTGCGCGTGCGTGTGCGTGTGCGTGTGCGTGTGCGTGTGCGCGTGCGCGTGTGCGTGTGTGTGCGTGTGCGTGTGCGTGTGTGTGTGCGTGTGTGTGTGTGTGTGTGTGCGCGTGCGTGCGTGTGTGCGTGTGCACATGGTATGCTGTTGGAATTTTCCCTCCATTTCAGGCGCACGCAATTACAATGCATTCCCTTATCCCTCCCCTCTACGCTGCCTTTTTGCTGTAGCGTGCACCTGATTGGCTATTTATTTTAATTCATAATTAATTATCTATGCGTCTGATGAAAAAATGACTGAGGACTTTTCGTCTCAGAATTTGTTTTCCTACCGGATGCTAGAAGGGCGTACGTTACTTCTGGGACACCCTGTATATAGGTTACGTTTGAAAAATCTATAGCATGATATTCGATATACCTCTCTAATTATCATAATGCTATTAACCAATGGATATCGTTTATGCGATACAACAAATAATTACAGGAATTCGTGTGGTCTTTTATGTCATATCTGCGACTAAGATACTACAAACACTCGGTAGCGTAGGGGCAAACCGGGGTACCTGCCCCGGACAGCAATTTAAGGAGGCGCCAAATTCATGTGTTTGAAAAAAAACTTGTTTCACTAAAGCACCTAGGATCCAGAGCGCTTTAGTGAAAGTTAGTTTTGATGGCCTCGCGATCCTAGCCATCTCAAATAAAACTGCCTACGAGACGAACTTTCATGAGGTAGTAGATTCTTTCGCGGAAAGGAAAGCCCGACGTGTAAAGCTGTAGCAAGGTTAGATAGTAAAATTTGCTTGGACTATGTATTCTATATTAATATGACACATAAGAAAACGTTATTGGCAAATAAGTAATGAAGAGCCCAAATTTGTTAAAGGGTTCTTGTTCTCCCAGCACAAACAATCCCACCCAGTATATTTTTTTTGTGAGTTTTTTTAAATCATTAATCTCGAATACTGGAGGGGTTAGGAGGTGCCAATGTCAAGTTTTTGCCCTGGCTCGGAAAAATCGTAGATCCGGGGCTGCTGCGAATACTTTGCCACCCGACATCCGTATTACACCGTGATATTTTTTGGGGGCCATGTGACGGGGAGAAAGCGCGTTGAAACGAAGATGGCAACATGCGCGGAGCGAGGCATCATTCTAATTGCTCCGGACTTCCTTTCACCCCCTTTGCGCGATAGCCCACCCCTCTTCGGTTAAAAGTCCGCTGGCGTGGGGTGGGGGGAAGGGTGCTGCTCTTCCTCTTCCTACTTGCCTAGTTGAGAACTCTCAACCCCTGGTCGGCGTTTCCTCTATCCTAAGTCATTTCTGCGATTAATTTTTCCTACCAATTTGGACGCGGCAGTAATTAAGGGAGTAGTAGGATGAGGGGCGGTTGAAAGGCGCGCGCTCGCGCGTCCGTTTCTTTAAAACAATGGCAAACGCGGTGCTTGCATTCACCCCGATTTCCGTACGTACGACTCGAGTGTGCCGAGAAAAAGGCGCTTGCTACTCCGTCTCCGAATCTCTCGGACCTTCCCCGATGTGACTCTTATCTACTTTCTATCCGCTCGTATCGAATACCACCATCAATCGTCATCTCATATTTACGGGAGCACATCTATTTTTAAGTAACAATTACTCGATCTTTTTCGTCTTCCGAGCAAGTGTATTCGTGTTTTTGGATATAAAGTATGTACGTTTATAAAATAAAAATAAAAAATATATATATATATGGTACAAAACGGGACGAGGCAGGCAGACGCTAGACTATCGAAGTGGAAAAAATGTTGAAAGACGCTAGGGGGGTTGATCAACCCTCTCGCGGCTTTACATCCGCGTGTACATTGTACGTGCATACAAGTATATGCGGATGTATTATATTCATAGATATTTTCATTTCACTGTTTAAAAGGTTCTCCCTCTCTCTCTCTCTCTCTCTCTCTCTCTCTCTCTCTCTCTCTCTCTCTCTCTCTCTTCTCTCTGTGCTGCTGCTGCCGATACTTCTTCTTTCCCGAACTCGGTAGCGCGAACGAGCCTGAGATAAAATCTTGTTCGAAGGCACGGAAGAGCGAGCGAACAACAGTTCGGAGATACACAGTCGTAGGCCATCTGAGAAGGACAAAATCAAACTTTGCGATTTGTCGGATGAGGCGCTATCTTTTATTAAATCTGTAGATGAATACAGTAAAATAACACTTGATAAGCAAATTCCGGACATCGAAGGGACCTTCCGTGCGATGAAAAATAAATCCCCGCATAATACGGTACATTGTTTTATAGCCGTTGAACCGGCTGCCAACAACCGTACTCCGTTCATCCCGTATGGTAAAGGTGCGAGAGAGAGAGAGAAAGAGAGAAAGTGCAGTGGCCTCCCTCCGAGGTGTTTAATAAAGATAATGCCCGAGATAGGGTGGATTCCGAGGGGGGTCGGTGGGTGCGAAGGGATAGAGCGCGGCGGGGTTGAAAAAAGCGTGGATGGAAAGGCTAACGTCGGGGGTCGAGACTTGGCTCATTCAGTCGCTCGCTCGTTCGTGAGTTCTTCCTCGTGAATGCTCTGAATGCCTTTCTCTGTGCACTTTTCTCTCTTTCCTCCTCGCTCCTATCTCTATATCCGTATACTCGTCGAAACATCCACGGATCTAGCGTATATCCTACAAAAGTCCCGTTTCACTCGGGACAATTCCGCCTATGTGCCTATCGGATCGGTAGCAATCGATACGTTTTACATCTGTACGTGGTTGCAACCTGACTCGTCACCCGCACCAAACACCCAACGATGTCATTACTAGAGACAGATGATGATGATGATGATGATTTTTTTATATGCCTTGGTCGAAACCTTGAGGCAATACAGAGACAGAGAGAGAAATGCCATTTCAAGTTATAACTTGTATGGAAACGATGAATCGCGAGCGAAAAATGACCCGTTTGCGAAAAGACTGTCAAACACGATATGGTTGCTCCGAAATTCCCGGCTGTGTACATAGACTGGGGGTTCCCCTTTAACTTCCGGTGCATCGAGTTTTGTAAGTCGGTGGAAGAGCACGGCAATAATAGACGCCACAATAGAGAGAGAGAGAGAGAGAGAGAGAGAGAGAGAGAGAGAGAGAGAGCTCTTCAGAGTGTACTGGGATCGTAGGGGCATCGAAGGCCGGTAGACGGCGGGGTAGAGAGAGGAGGAGGATTCGCGAGAGGCAA
This sequence comes from Ophion ellenae, assembly GCA_963210295.1. Taxonomy (NCBI): domain Eukaryota; kingdom Metazoa; phylum Arthropoda; class Insecta; order Hymenoptera; family Ichneumonidae; genus Ophion; species Ophion ellenae. The sequence continues at coordinate 9,706,123 of OY723397.1, forward strand.
CTGGTAGATTCGACGTGAAAACGGCAACGTCGGTAGAGGCTCGCGAAGCAGGTTGTCGAAAAGATAGAGAGAGGGTGAGAGGATGGGGGGGGGGGCTCATCAACTAATGGCCCGGAGCGGCAACCAAACTATACATGCCGCCCCCATCTATGAAATCAAACGGCTGTACGAGGCTGGATGAGGTTGGAAGTGGCTGCGATCAACCTATACCCAATTTTTACCTTTTCCTACAAATTTCAATGAAAGGTCACTGATATTTTTTTACAATTCGGTAATAAAAAAAAGTCGTCAATATTCATCATAGTACAAAACTGCTTACACGTCGAGCCGTCCAACAACGAATTACCTCTGTCTCTTCGCCTCATCCCTCTCTCCCTTGGAATGCGACAAACGCCCGCTTTTATCTCGAAGCTGCTTTTCTTCTCTTTTCACGTCTCCCGGAACACTCGCGCTTGCTCGTTCATTCGCATCGACAATGCGGCTCTCTTTGCATTCTGTCCTAACGTTGGCAAAATGGCTTGCTCTAATAAGACGCGCGGGTACGTTTCACCGAGTAAAGCGGAATCCGCGCGACGATTGTGTGTAATTGACACGGTCGTTTTTCTTTTTCTTCTCGTTGTTATCTTATTTCTATACCGTGACGAATGATTCGACCCCATCAACCTGATTTCGCAGCAGTCGCTGGACACTTTTTGCCACGGATATTATCAAACGGCTGCAAGGAATTATAATAATTGTGGTTTATGAAAAAAAAGATCGCTTCCCATCCGCCCCTCGCGAATAGTTGGTGAGGGGGAAAAGAGGAGAAAAAGGAGTGGACGCGATACGGCGCAAATACCGTTTCCGTCCTCGTGTGACAAGTTGATCCAGCGTCGTTGACGGAGCTCATCCCGCTCTGCGCCGACACGACGAGGTAACCCTCGACCGTCATTCCTATTTTCATCTCCTCGAACTCCGAGGGTAGCGAAGAGCGACGAATATCCAGGCCAGAAATAAGCAACGAGACTGGGACGAGTTATAAAGACGCGCACAATGAGGAAGGGATGAGCAGAGGTCAAAGAGCATCGGATCGCCGAGGATTTGCCTCCTTTTAATGAGAAACAAAAGAAAGAGGAAGAAGAAGAAAAAAATGGTTGGACGTTTGTTTGATTATTATAGTGATTTGGGGTTTCACGAAAAAGCTATGATTTTCGAAGGGTGCCCAAGAAAAGGACCTCGAGCGTAAATCCACCCTCAACGTTCCGTCACGCGAAAGTCCGTACGCGAGCTCGTGAACCCATCGACGAACCAGCATGAATATTGATCATTTCCATTCTTCTCGTTCGTATTTCTGCTACGTCGAAGAGACGCGAGATAGAGGGCGCGAGAGCGAACGAGTACAGCCCTTGCGACGTTTTGGCGAAGGCCAATACGCTATGTATGTCCTTTATAGAAATTTCGCCGCCACCCCACCTTCGAACACTCTCGCCGCTGACACATACCGAACAGTCACGGACTCGTTCCCGGATCTAACATTGACGAATTTATTTGGTGACTCTATCTCGAGGCGATCTATAGTTATGCCAGGCACGATCCACTCACTACGAATTTTCATCGATACTCGAGAGCTTTTTTTCACGAGTCTTCGTACTTAGGCAATCTCGTAGGTCGTACGCAAAAATTCAATAACGGGCTCTCGAAGACACGCTAAACGTTCAAACTGCGACAAATTGTAACAATTTCTCATGGCAAACTTCGATACCTCTAGTTTGGAGACGTTCATCATTATCGAGCTTTCTCGAGCAGGGTAAAACGACCAGTGAATGGACGAATAACGACATTGTAGAATTCAGATGGGAATTCAGAATTCAAATGGAAATATTATTTGGACAAATTTTTCAATCACTATAGATACCAAAAGATGTTATTCTGATAGTAGAAAAAAATATTCGAACTAATTGCAACAAATAATATTGAAGGATTTTACAAATAAGTAGCACATAAATGTATATGAGTGAGTAGTAATATGAGATAAATAAGTATAAATGACTAAAATGCCAGTGAATGGGCGAAACTACCAGTAAATGGACATGCTCGACCGCGAATAAATGGACGTGTACCGTAGATGAACGCTGGAAAGCATAACGATTTATTATTTATTTTTTTTTAATGCTAGGTTTGGAGATCACTGTGTTGTACAAAAATTATAATATTCGTATATAAATACGCAAAGCTTTTTTGGATCTTAACGTGACATTCTCAAAAAAACTATCAAAGTTTGTTTCGAAAGTGGAAAAAAAAAATTTGTCGAAATTTATAAAACGAATGAAATTATTTTATGAGAATATTTAATGGAGTGTCCATTGTAGCAGCGGAAAAACTCAGAAGGCGAGCTGAATTTTTTACTCTGGTTTGAGAATTAACAGAATGGAGACCATATGTCCATTCACTGGGAAAATATTACAATACAGCAGCAGTAAATAAACGTGTCTAATTCTGACCTATTATTACGAATGTGTTTTAGAATTTTGTAAAAAATCAAAGATCGATTTCATCTCACGTAATAAAAGTAATGCTTACCTTCAAAACTTATAAAAACTTTTTTTTTCGCCTTTAGAATATCTACTGTGTACAGCCGTATCGTAACTAACAAGGAACATCACTTAAGTGTCCGCTTTCGATTTTGTTGAAACTCATATATTTGATAAAGCATTGAAAACTATTAGACACGTATATTTTTTCAACGCCGGAAAAACGTTTTTAAGGCGGGAAACCATCCCTCAAAGAAAGGCATGATGAGGGTTGTTTTGCAGGTTCACCCACAAGTAGTCCACCGATCCGAATGCAACAAAAATCAAAATTCTTCTAATGTAAAGCAACATTGAAATCATTTTTAAAAAATATACCACGTTTTTAAAACGGTCTAAAAAGTATAGAATAATTTCTCCTAGCCCCACACAGATTTATAACCCCATACAGATTCCTAACCCCATACAGATTGTCCTGAAAATTTGTGATTGTGAATTTTTAATAGCTATGAAAATACTTGTCAGATTTAAAATGAAAAAAGTGGGGCGCATGCAATCGATAATTGTAAAGAGTGCAGGGAGTAGCTATCGTTGAGAAAACTCACACAACAGTTCATATCATTTGCAGTGCACTAAAATTGTTAGTGACTTAGGTGAACTATTCATGCATCAATGATCTATTGCACGCGCCCCACATTTTTCGTTTTAAATCTTGCAAGTATTGTCATAGCTATTAAAAAATCGCAATCACAATTTTTCAGGACAATCTGTATGGGGTTAGGAATCTGAATGGGGTTATAAACCTGTATGCGGCTAGAATAAATTATTTTGTACTTTTTGGTCCAATTAAAAAACGTGGTATATTAAAAAAATGTATTTAAATCATTTTATTTTTTCTCTTTCACTAAACTATATTTTATTTCGTTTTTCACAATTTTTTTCCTCTTCTTCTCTCTCTCCTACACACTTAATTCTTCAATGTGAAACCTGTTGCAAACTGTTAAATATTGTAGATATTATTTAAATATACACAATATCTATTTGTATATTATATCATTTATATTATTATTTACACACACACACACACACACACACACACACACACGCGCGCGCGCGCGCGCGCGCACACACACACACACACACACACACACACACATATATATATATATATATATATATATATATATATAATATTATATAATATTTATACTTATCTTGTCTGTCTGTTTGTTTGTTTGTCATCTTGAAGTTAGTTTAAAATCGATTGCAAAATTTGGACCGAACAGACAAACAAACAAACCGACAGACAAGAAAGCGAGTTAATAAAAACGTGGTAAAAATTGAATTAAGCGCTGACACGCCTTCCTTTGAGGGGTGGTTCCTTTTTAAACTCGCTTTTCCGCCGATAAAAAAAATACGTGTCTAATAGTTTTCAATGCTTTATCACACATATGAGTTTCAACAAAATCGCAGGCGGACAATCAAGTGATTTGTAAGTTGTGCGATGTACATGTACCACAAACTAGAAAATTCCGTGTGACGTAAAAAAATTGATATTAAACGAAGAAATCGGTTTTAACGACACATGTTATTTTTTTTGCTAAATCATAATGTTTCGAGTTTTAATTGACGATTCGCATTCTTTACGGATTTTAAGGGGGGACATACCTTTAGGCGACGAAAATATTTCCTGATTTTCATGTTTTTTTTTTTAAAGGAAATATTTATTCGCCTTTTTGAGACTTAGAGTATGTTTTATTACTACTTTTGGCTATTCAACTGCACTTTCAAAATTGGTGTGACGTATAGCTTAAAAAATGATCGACCGATTCTGATGAAATTTGGTATGAATCTTTCTAACCTTATTGTCTGAAACTTCACCCTAAATGTTTTTGAAAATAAAAAAAGTCATTTCTGATTTTTTTTTGTTTCAAAGCGTACCATTTCATCGTTTTTCAAAATTTCTCACTGTTTCTTAGTTCATACTCGACGTATGAGTGTTAATGAAAGAAAATGTTGCGTTCGTTTCTTTTCTTCAGATTAACCCCGCTGACGTGTCACGCCGTCTAATAACATTTATTAAAACCCGTTTAGACGACCGTGCCATACCATTTTCCATCATACCATCGTATTTTCGAAGATGAACAAGAAACAGCAATTTTTTCCTCGCCTAACGGTCTCGCCTACAATCTCCCCCTTAAATATAAATCAGCTATCGTCCTTTCGCTCATAGCTTAACCCTACATTAATTGTTTCATGATTGTAATTCTTAATTTCTGGTGTAGGTAGAGGTGCTCGATACGTATACGATATGTTTTTTTTCAAGAGGCTGCTTCGTCACCCACGAACTTGTCTAACGGAGCAACCACGATGCATATAAATAAATACGTATAGCCATAGAGATAAAACAAAAAAGCAACAAAAAAAACGACACTGTAACCTATAGCCGTATAGCCAAGAGGAGAGACACGTTCGCACGGGCGATGCGATATCAACAGCTAGAAATATCTGCATCCCCAGCATTGTCACTCCCCACGCGCGGCCGTCTCTCGTCCCTTTATAAAAACGACTCACTTTTTTTTCTTTCTTTTTTCCCTTTTTCTTTCCTATCTCTCTACCCCGGGCTCTTTCGTTGTAGCGCGGAGAGGCGCGTTTCCGGTATCGATGCATCGGTCTCTCGTTTCTCCGTTGTATACGTAGAGTACATCGAGAGACCGCGCGCGCGGCTCCGAGAGAAACAGCTCCGGAGACGGGCTTTGTTTCGCGGATATGTACGGATGTACTCACCCAACTTTGCCTGCCTCTTCCGCGCCACCCCCCACCCCTCGCGCCGCGTCTCTCACGGCTCTCGGGTATTTCCCTCGCGAATGCGGCAACCTCTCGTCCCCCGAGACATGATGTACTCTTCGAATATCTATTTTTTCCCGGAGAATACTGCAACAATCCACCAACAAATAAAAATGTTATAATTCATCGGCACTCTTAAGGGATCATCACAGTGTAAGGGGTCGAAAAATAAATGATTTTCGCGATTTTTTTCGCGATGGTTAAAAAACGCTAAGCAGTCTGATTTTTTTATGTCTGATCACAGCACTCATGAAGATCAGAAAAAAATGTTTAAACCATTATTTTTATTTTTGTACATTTTTTTCAACGGTTGAAATTTTTTTCGAAAAAAAGGAGTCCCACCGTTGTGGCCGTAAATATGATCTGATACGAAATTTGTGTTATAATTATTAATCAGTATGAAAGCCGTTATCTTGCTGTGGAGGTTTTTTATTATCAGAATTGACAAAATGGGGGTTGTTTGAAAAAAGTTTTTGACAGTTTGTCGTTTAAAAAAAATAAGATTAAAAAAAAACTTCGATAGAAAGATAAAGAATGGCTCGAAGAATGTTGTGTCAAAATTTGATACGGATAGCTTGAAAACGCTTTCTTTCAGTGTACACCGTTTTGAAAAACAGTATTTCGATAAAAACGCTTCCGTCCGCGCCAAGTCTCCCGCAAGCTGGTCGAATCCCTTTTTCTGAGAACGGCTGTGGCATAATATCGAAAAAATTTTAAAAAATCAACTTTTTAGAAATTTTACACTGATGATCCCTTAAAGTGGGGAGAAGCACTATATATCGGATAGTGGACTATCTCAACTTTTCCTGTAGCGACATCTGCTTTTTTCATTTTATGCACTAATAACTAGTCGCAAGATGTCGTAACAGCGAAACTTTTGGTCGCCTAGCAACACAAATGGCACAACAGTGAACTGCTGTTACATTTCGCCGACGCGAAAAAATATTTTTTGCGTTAAAAAGTGCTGTTTTCATTGAGGTAAGTTCAAATGATTTATGTTTTTGTCATTTTTATGAACCACAGCATTTTACTTAATAAATCTATAATGTTCGCAAAAATAGGAATATTACTGTTCATATTCGGTCGCGTCAAATCTTAATATCGGATACTTAATCGAGCATAACATTAGATATCCGTTTGTGCTAGAATGTTCCTACCTAATAAAATAATACCTCATAAAGACTGATTATTTGATAGGATAGAGTCACCAAAGAGCACGCAGTGCTTTTAATTGTTTTATTTTTTCTTGTGTTGGCATCACCACCTAAACTGTCAATGGCATATGTCATACCAAGGTGTTGGACAACAATTCGCAAAGGTATTTATTTCCAATTTTATGACTAAAATTGATTTTCAATGTGCTTGATCTTATTTTTTAACAATTTTAAACATGTTTTGTAAGGCTTGTGATTAATTTGCACCCAACGAATGTTATTATACTTGAAATTTGTGATCCGAATTTTGCTTTAAGTGAGAGGTAATATTTATTTTAATATGTCAATCATAAGATTATACGAAAATACATTTGTTCGTTTTTTTTGTAGGTTTGGCTCGGACTCGAAATACCCAGGTTTACAGACGAAGTGTTAAGATTTGAATTTAAAATAATGTTCCTTAATGACCAAAGCTTAATTTAAAAAATAAGTACAAAGTGCATCATCAAAATTGATTTTTCCAGAAACAAGAGTTTACAAAGTGCGTACTTTTTGCTGGCTTTACCCGAATAATTACACAGTTAAAACAATAAAGGTTTTGTTTTATTTCATATAAAAATAGTCTCTTAATATCAGATACTAGCTTTCCGCCCGCAGCTTGGCTTGCGTATACTTGTATTGAATGAAATGTATGTATGCGTGGATTTATGTAAAACCCTAATGAAATGTGCTTCTGAAATATTTCACTAAGGAACACGTAGAATTGTGTTAAAGAGCATTTATACTAAGTTTCATGTAAATCTGACCAGATGTTTTTTTTACCATACAAACTTTGCTACCCCCTTTCCCCTTAAGGGTTGAATTTCCAAAAAAGCTGAAATTTCATTTATTATGTCTAGGAGCAGTTATACGAAGTTTCAAGTAAGCTTAGCCCGATTTTTTTTTTATTTTCCGTACAAACTTTGCCACCCCCTTTCGTTTGGGGGTGAATTTCGGAAAAACACTAAAATGCTGATTTAATTAATTGTGGTGAAGAGCATTAATACTAAGTTTAAAGTAAAATTTCAGATCAGCTTTTTTATTTATTTTCAATACGTACAAACTTTGCCACCCCCTTTCTCCGCTTAGGGGTTGAATTTGTAAAAACGCTGAAAATACTGTGTTTCATCGTGTTTAATTAATTGTGACCAGAAGCACAAATACCAAATTTCAAGCAAATCGAACCAGATGTTTTTAATATTCTATACAAATTTTGTCACCCGTTTTCTCCCCTAAAGAGTTGAAATTCGAAAAATTCCTTCTCAAATGGTGCCTTCATAATAAAATCAACATGTCCTCCAAATTTCCCGTTTCTACAGTTAGCGGTTTAGTCTGGGCTATGACGAGTTAGTTAGTCAGGACTTTGCCTTTAACACATTATGTAGATAAGAAAAATGAAGTTTGGGCCCATATATCGGATATCCGATTATAGGCAACCTTTTTCAAAGTCATGCTTTCTGTAATTTTTTGTAATACATAACATAATTTGTAATATTCAAATTTAATGTGTAAAATGATCATTAACATCTTCTTGTATATGACATGTTGATGATGAAATCGTAAAATTTAAAGGTTTTAGCAATTGTGTACTTTTTTTGTTCCATTTCAAACAAAAGCATCTGTTGTATGGTGCCTCCCGCATACTACCGCAAAACAGGGTTAAATTGACATTAAGGGTAACTTTGACAGTTTTTAGGGCTACTTTAACAGAGCGCCAAAATACCGTTTGCGTAGACTATTTCTCTTTTAACTTTTTTCCTATTTGTGTTAAACTTTGTCGTTCAAGTTAATTATAATGTTGCTCAAGTTGATTTTGATCTTCAGATAAGATAATTATATTGAATGATAATTATAAGACTGATTAAGGTAGTACGAGCGTGCAATCTTGATTTCTATAGATTTTGTTCCAATTTTACCGAGACATTGTTGATATTTTTATGCATGTTTGAGTTAAATTTCAGAACAGTCGACTATTTAGATTGGGAGATAATGGGTTTTGAAATTGCAACTTAGAACACTTTAGGGTCTGCATCGAAATTTAGGCAGAATAATTTTCCGTAAAAAATATCTGTCCCCTATAACAAGAAGACATATGGCAACACCGCATCGTTCCACTATCCAATGACGTGAGTTTGCGCGGCATATTTGAAATAATACTGCAACACAAATTTTTATTCGGAAGTAATTTTTAATCGAACAAAGTTTTTATTTAGTTATGAATGAACCAACACTTTTATTTGTTAATGAAGATAACATAAACAATATAAAATATGAATATTTATGATGCGAATTTTTTTTTATGACAACATTTTTAACTTTAGGAACACCCTAATTATTTTTTTCTTGAAATGATGAACAATACTGTTCTGCGGTGTTGCCATATGTCTTCTCATTATAGGGGAGAAATCTTATTTACGGAAAATTATTCTGTCTAAATTTCAATGCAGACCCTGCAGTGTTAAAAGTTGCAATTTTAAAACCCTTTATCTCCCAATCTAAATAGTCGACTGTTCTCAAATTTCACTCAAACATGCATAATGATATGAACAATGTCTGGTTTAAATTTGAATAAATTCTATAGAAATCAAGATTGCGCGCTCGTACTACCTTAAGTGCCTATAATAGTACCCTAGGTACTTGACATTTTTATGTAAAATGTTTCCTTGACAAAGATGACAATTTGATCGTGAAAAATCCTTGTTTTTTTTTTAATTCAACGTATAATGCATAAAATATTAAATTTTGTTATCAAAATGATGTCTAAGTAACCCTTACTCTTTGACATAAGTTGCGTTTCGGTGTCTTGTCAAAGAAACCCCACATTCGATGTTACTTTGACACAAAAAAAAATATATAAAATTGTGGGGTTTTGGTTGGGCTTGACTTTCTTATACATTTGATAGCCAAAGGACATATTGTTCTATTGGATCAAAAAGAGTTGGAATTTAGGATGTTAAAGAAAGTTACCAACAAAGAACTTCCAAAATCGGTTCAAAGTTACTCTATTTTACGGTACGTCGGAGGGATCCGTTTTTGTTTGTCGCACTCTCGACAGCCCCTCCCCCCTTCAACCGTATACCGGATGAATATGTGGATGAATATTCGTCGCGCGTGTCAAGGACGGAACAAAATGCTATTAATCGATTTTCGAAAATCGGTATTTCAAAGTAGGATCGTGAGGAGCCAAAATCAAAAGCGCAACGCTGGTAGACAATGAAAGAGCGTCTGGCGATGCTTTCTCTCCCGCGTATATACGTCGTCGTCGTCGTCGTCGTCGTCGTCGTCGCGGCCGTCGTTCTCGTCAAGGGATTTTCATTTCCTTTCGAGCGTGCTCTCCTCTCGTTTCTCCCAGAAGAAGAGCTCGAGGGATCGATTCTTCCGTACCATAGCCCGTCCAGTCCTTACGCTTCGGGATAGCGCTCTTTTCTCCATTCATCCTGCTCCCCGCGCCAAGCTCTGACATACGTGCAAAATCTGTTTAGCGAGACAGAGACTTTCTGGACTTGCGACGACAAACAGGAAATTATAATAGTCCTTGCTTCGCGCGCTCGCACCTATGATAGACGGATCGATCGTTCGATCGATCGCACAGAGCAACAATGATGCTCGAATAACGAGGATAGTTGGGGGGATCGCGGGGAGTTTTAGGGCCGTTGCGAAATGGACCTCTCTCGATCACCGGGGATTACGCTCGATGATCCGTAATGGGCGGGATAGCCGCTCGAGTTTCACGGACGAGCGAGATGATCTCGCTGGGCGTCGTACCGCCGGAAGTGCGTCTAATGCATCCGTCTGGGGGTCACGCGTCATCTCACTTCCGGCACGGCCATTACCAAGGGAACGCCGATTGGGGGCGACGCGTCGGCTAAAAACGAGGAAGAGCTTCGAGGGGAGAGAGAACGCGACGTGGCGGCGGAGGGACCGTCTTTCGATGGGCAATATTTTGCTAGATTTTCCATAACTTCGATAGGGGAGAAGCATCGTATATCGGATAGTTGCTTAAGGGGTCTTCTTACTTTAGACGCTAAAAAAGGCTATTTTCATGATTTTTTATAGTTTTATAGTATAAATATTGATATAAAATTTGTTACACTTAATAAATTCACATTCGAAATACATTAAAAGAAAAAAATATTTAAGTCAATATTTATAGACGAAAATGGTAGTTAAAAAAATGGTCGGTCTCCGCTGTTCATGAAATCTCGGAGATGGGTCATCCGAGACAAAAAAAAACCAAACGGTTTTAGATTCAGTATGTTAATGGCTATAGCGAATATCATACGATCTTTCATACATGCAAAAATAACAAAATGGGCGACATTTTTCGAGAAAACAAAAAAAAAACACGTTTTTTTCACCATTTTTGGCATACTTAAATAGTAAATATCAAAATTCAAAAAAATCATTGATATGCGCTATAGCTATAATTGTAAAGAATGTGTGGTTGAAATTTCATGAGGATCGGTCCAGAGTTTCGAACATTTTATCAAAAAGCCGTCGAAAAACGTTGTTTCGAGAAAAACGCGTTTAAAGTTTGATTGGGTTACATAAATACATTTAAAGATATTATTATTTATTTCGAAAGTGTATTTATTAAGTGTAACAACTTTTATAACAATATCTATAATATAAACCTATTAAAAAATTCATGAAAATAGTCTTTTTTAGCGCCTAAGCTGAGAAGACCCCTTAATATCGTAAAGTGGACTATCTCAAGTTTTTCTATAGCGACATCTTTTTATAAGTTATACACTTATAACTAGCCGTAGGGGTCGCAACTGCGAAACTTTTGGTTGCCCAGCAACAAAAATGGCTCACCAGTGAACTAATGTTACTTTTCGCCGGAGTGAATTTTTTTGTGTACAAAAATGTTGTTTTTATTGAGGTAAGTCTAAATGATTTATGTTTTTGTGATTTTTAGTTAACTATATCATTTATTTTACCTAATAAATATATAATGTTCGCAAAAATAGCAATTTGTACGAAAATATTACTGTTCATATTCAGCCATGTCAAATCTTAATATCAAATACTGAATCGAGCCTAACATTGGATATCCGTTTGTGCCAAAATATTAGTACGTAATCAAAGAATAACTCATAAAGACAGCTTGTTTGATAATAATTATACAGTTAAAAGAATAATCGTTTTTTTCTTCATTTTATACAAAAATAGTCCCCTAATATCAGATACAATCATTTTTCTTAGTTTGGGCCCTTACATTGGATATCTGATTATAGGCAACCTTTTTGAAAATCATGATTTCTGTTTGGGTTTGTGAATCTTTACTTTTTGTAAAACATAACTCAAAATATTCAAATTCAATGTGTAAAATAATTATTAGCATCTTGGTGCAGTTGACATGTAGATAATAAAATCGTAAAATTTGAAGGTCTTAGCAATTGTTTACTTTTTTTGGAATTTTAAGGCGTTACCCCCACTTGTAGCGCAAAAAAGGCCTTTTTCATGAATTTTTTTAAAGAAAACTACAAAACTTTTTTAGTCGATCAATATACCATCTTAAAGAACACATCTTGAAGAACTTTCAGTAATTTTTTTATTGAGAAATATTACATTGTTTAGTGGCAAATGGCCGTCAATGAAATAATGTTTTTATATACACGGTTTGCGGTGACCAACATTGCGGCGAAGTGGATCATCTGAAAAAAAAATGCGGATGGATTTAGTCAAATATAAGTATAAACTAGTCTTTAATCGAAGGATTTTAAAAAATATTCATTTTTCACAGAATGGCGGACAGTCAAAGTTAATGGTTCGATTTTAACGAAAAAAAACGGCCGTTTTTTGGCTATAAAACAGCCATTTTTTTCGAAAAAAAAAATCGAATGATTAAAGGCTACATTTTTATGTATTAAATAAGCCTGCAAAATTTCAAGAAGATCGGTTGATTAGTGTTCGAGTAATCTTGGTCACCGACTTCAGAAATGCCATTTTGAGAAAAACGCGTTCAAAGTTTCTCTTTCGACGCTCTTTCAACGCGGATTCTTCTCTTTCAACGCTCATATCTCAGTTAATTTTGTTCGGATCGACTTGAAATTTTCAGGACATATTCTCAGATACTTATACTTAAAAAAAAGCAATAAAAAGAAATCAATTTTTTCAAAATCGCAAGTGGGGGTAACCCCTTAAACAAAAGTACCCGATATATGGTGCTTCTCCCCGAATATGAAAGGTAAAGTAGTATAAGAACGCAATAACCTCGGGGCGTGCTTTATTTTTTATCGGAATACTATATGTTTTTTTCCGCCAACGCGTTATCGCGCTTCGATGTACGAAAAATATTTAGATTACTGGGACACACCCGAGAGAAAGACGAGAGCCGGGAGAGGATGACTGTCAATGTCTGTTTATGTTACGCGTATAATATTCCCCATGACGAATCGCGGCACAGTCGAGGCGTATGCATCGTGGCATGATCGTGCGCCGAGGGTAGAAATTGAAATTCATCGTGTATGGCGAGTCGAATACGAAAAGAGACAGAAGCCGTGTAGAGCGGGAGAGATGAAGAGTGAGCTAGCGGTAGTCTCTCCGGTATCGATTGCTTCTCGCGCTTTCCTCTCCTGTGGCTCGCATTTTCTTTTTTCTTCTTCCGGCTTTTCATTTCTTACCTCGTGTCAGACACAAGAGGAAGAACTCGACTCGCCTATCTTACCGTAAAACGGGCTTAAATTGACGTTAAGGATTACTTTGACAGTTTTTGGGGCTACGTTGACACAGTGCCAAAATACGGTTTAAATGTGTGCGTATTTAAATGCGTTGTTCAAGTTTATCAAATATCAATCTGCTAAAGTTGATTCTAATGTTGCTCAAGTTGATTTTGATCTCATGATAATGATAAGAATGATTAAGTGCCTATGATAGTACCCCAGGTACTTGATATTTTTATGTAAAATGTTTCTTGAAAGATGACGATTTTATTGTAAAAAATCGTTGTTTTTCATTTAATTACATGTACAGAGCATAAAATATTTAAAAATTTAAGGAGAGATATACACCTAGATCGTTGAGGTTGAAGTTGACGAATTTCATGATTTATTCATTCCCCAATTTTCAAACGCGTTTTTCTCAAAACCACGTTTTGCAAATCGGTACTCAAAATTTCTCGAAAACCAATGAACCGATTGCCTTGAGATTTTTTGTGGTTATTCTATACACCATTATCTAGTACTTGTCAAAGGATTTTTTTCCCGTTACCTAGTTTTTGTTTTATAGGCAAAATAATAACTAATTTTTGGCCCAAAAATCACTATTTATGTTCAAACGTCCAACATTTTGTCATAAATCGATATTTTCAAAATCGGCTATGACAATTACTAGATTATAGTATCTAATTTAGTAATTTTTTTGGTTTTTTTTCAGATGATTTTTGAAGAAACGCCAGTGGGTACCGTATTCGCAGATTTTTTCAGGACGCTCCAAGGATCATACAATATCCTTGTATATTTTTGATATTTTTAAATAAAGAAAATTAAACATATTTTTGAATGTATATACTTTTAGATGATTAAAACCCCAATACGAAATTTCGGATAGTTCTCTTTGAAAAAATTCACAAAAATGACCATTTTTCCGGTTCTTAGGTGTATATCTCCCGTTAATCAAAATCATGTCAAAGTAACCTTTGCTCTTCCACATGAGTAGCATTTCAATGTCTTGTCATAGAAACCCCACACTCGCGGTTACTTTGACACTTAAAAAAAAATATAAAAAATTGTGGGGGGCTTGACATTCTTATACATTTGATAGCCAAAGGACACATTGTTCCATTGGAGCAAAAAAGTTGGAATTTAGGATGTTAAAAAAGTTACTTACAAAAACATTCAAAATCTGTTCAAAGTAACCCCATTTTACGGTACGCTTGCACTTTTTGTGCCAAGGGTTTTTGCAAAACTCGATTGTGCCGATTGCAAGATTTTTTTTTCATCAAAATCATTCGAGCAGCTTCTGCAATAAATAACGAGTAAATACAACGTCCTTTCGACCCTTGCGTGAGCCATGCGAGGCAATATTTTCAACGTGAAAAAAAAAACGAGCGCGTGTTCTCGATACGTGCAGAGAGATGCGTTATATACGAGGAGTAAAAGATTGGTTCTTGGACGGGAACCAATCAGCTGCGAGACTCTTTGTCTTACGAGATTGGTCGAAGCATTGTTTCAAGGGAGGCTCGACGCATGCGCCAAGCCACGCGTGGGAGGACCGCATATAGCACACTGCCCACACCAGACTCGATCTTACGTATACTTTCACGCGTTCGTGCTTTCCTTTTCGCCTTGACATTATTTCGCTATCGGTAACGTAAGAGCTCGATTTCGGCGCTGTTAAAGCATCCCGCGTCATCTTCTTACGCATCAAAAAGTACTCAAAGTCTTCCGATTGCCATGCCGAGTTGTAACAGTCGAAAACAGCCTATTTTTAGGATTTTTTATTTTAAAAATCGCGATGAATTTCTACAAAAAAATAATATTTGAAAAAGTATCATCTGAAGAACACTCGGTAGCTTTTTTGGTGTACAAACATTGAATCATAATCGATTTACAGTCGATGTCCGGGTAGCACATCGCGAAAGCGTTTTTGGAGTTGAGCAATGCCCTTCTGAATCAGGTTATCTAATATTAAAAAATCAAACAGATTTCGTTTGTATATTAGTTTATCCCATCATTAATTGACGAAAGTTCCGCAATATCAAATTTAAAAAAATAAACCTAAAAAATCTTTTTAAAAACAAGCTTTTATTCACAAACTGTTAAACTAAAAAGTAAAAAATAATATTCGGTGTATGAAGTTGAATAGTGAAGCTGCAGAAGAACCCCATCATTGCTCACTGATCAAAAGCGCAGGCAGTACATACTCAATAAAACTCACATAAACATAGAACTGTAGAAATTCATATATTTTCTTAAATGCTTGAGTTTTTTTTTGAGACGTAACGACCTTTCACGCCTCAATCTTTTAGGAAAATATTTAAATTTTTAAAAGTTCTATATTTACGTAAGCTTTATTAAGTATGTACTGCCTGCGCCTTTGATCAGTGATCAAAGTTGGGGTTGTTTCGTAGCTTTACTATTTAACTTCATACACAAAATATTCTTTTTTACTTTTCAATTCAATAGTTCATAAATAAAAGCTTGTTTTCAAAAAATATTTTTCACGTTTATTTTATTTTATACTCTTTAGTATTAGCATTTGTTTGGGTTTATTTGCCATGCCAGATCCCCATGCCATATAGACATCGGCGTAATACAAAACCTTGCCTTAGGTTATAAACGTTTTGCGAGAAACTTTGTAATAGTGTAATTATAAATAGTGCTGGAGTCAACAAAGTTAATGAGACCAAACTCGATTGTTCTACTATTTGCTAGTCAGACTCTCGTTATCATGAGTAATAAAAAGTGCTCATGATAACAAAATAAATGAGCACGAACCCGACTGTCCTAATATATGTCATTATGGAGTTCCAGTGTCCACCTCCCACTTCCATAATTAGACTCTCGTCATCATGTGTAATGAATTGTGCTCATAATAACAAAACAGATGAGCACAGACTCGACTGTCCTAGTATGTGCTATTAAGGAGTAGCATTGCCCACCTCCCACACCTCCATTATCAAACCAGCTCGATGGTACCATATTATGTCATTGTCACCGAAGTTACATAGGTATGCCAAATTTCAGCTCAATCGGATGCCAGCAAGTGCTTTTAAAATGGATTATAAATTTTGAACCGGAAAGACAGACATACGAAAGAAGCAAGTTAAATAAAAGCCTGTAAAAAGAGGACGCGTGTTCAAAGTGAGTCTTTATTTTTGCGAAAAAAATGGGCATTTTCGTTCATCAAATCGAAAGTATACACCGGAAAAAAAATCCTTCGATTGAACACTAGATCTAAAGATCTTTCGAAAATTTTGAGGGCTTTTTCTAGATGTAAACATCTAGAAAAAGCTCTCAAAATTTTCAAAAGATCGATGCAGTAGTTTTTGAGATATTTTGCACAGACTTTGAAAACGTACTTTCGAGAAAGAAAGCGTTTAAAGTTTCGAACGACGCTCCGAGCGTTCCGACGGGCGTCAACATAACAGCCTATAAATCGGTCAATGTCGATCCGGTCACCTTCAAACTTTCAAGGAACATTTAAAAGATGATATACTGTCAAAATATATTGGTTTTGAAAAAAACGGTTTTTCGCCTTTTACAACTGGGTATAACTCGTCAAAGGTAATTTCTGCATTGCTCATTGTTCAGAAGCTTCTCGACGACTGACGACAGCATGCTTCTTTGTGCTTGATAAGCATGCACTCGGACGATTGGGAGAAGCTTTCGAAATGTGGATAAGAAGGATCGATTTTGGCGGAGAAGCGGATAAATCGGCAGTCCTGCGGTCGAGGATTATTCTCACTGCTCTCGAGGATTATAGCGAAAAATGAGCGCGCCCACGGCTTCATCGCATCTCTGTAGGAAAAAGGCTTCGTCGAGCTCTCCTCTATTATATACGCAACGGCTCCGTCGCTCTCGCAGCCAACGAGTTGGCTTATTAGCAAAATCCCCAAGCGAAAAAGAGATCGAAAGAGAGGTGAAAAATGAGTACGACAGATTTTGCGCGTGATCCGAGAGAGAGAGAGAGAGAGAGAGAGAGAGAGAGAGAGAGAGAGAGAGAGAGAGAGAGAGAGATAGAGAGAGAGAGAGAGAGGAGGCCGTGCTCTCTCACTCCACGGGGCACCTGTGTCGGTTTTGGACAGACCGTCGCCGATCGGAGCCTGCCGTCCCGTGAGCTCGCCATTGTTGGCCCCTAAAATGTGTCCTCCCTAGCAACCCTTGAACTTCAGGAAGATAAAAGTATTTTGCAGTATTCGGATATTTTAGCCATTTTTCCGATTAAAGCCGGTTGAAATATTGCCTAGTGATAATTTCATTGCATCACGGCCCTTCGGGACAATTGACTGTGTTCTCAATTAATTCAAATTTATACATAAGTTCTTTATCATATACTGAATGCACCCTCTAAATTTTAAATCGATCGTTTACACCGTTTCTATAAACTTTACAACTGAAGAAACACTTTTGAATATAGAGCGATGCCCAAAATGTCATGATGTAAAAGGGAACGAAATTGTCATAACGTATTGAGTGATTTGACAGTTTTTCATAACATTCAAAACATTTTTTTTCACACCAGGGTAAAGTCAGCAAAGAGTACGCACTTGATAAACTTTTATTTCTGGAAAAATCAATTTTCATAATACACTTTGACCTTCTTATTTACCCTTTGGTCATTTCGGAACATTATTTTGAATATAAATCTCAAGTGACAATCTCGAAAAATATTTTTAAAAGGCTTAAACTTAGAACTCGTCCCGTGCGCACTCTCAGGGTGCTCTGTTGCAAAGAGTACGCAGTGGGAATCCTTCATAGAAGCCAAGAGTGCGCCTGAGAGCAGAGCAGTGGTAAGGAATAGTGGTAAGAGTGCGCACATTTGGAGTGCGTTTTTAGGCTATGTTCACTATAATTTTCGTAAGCAAGCAAAACGATGACATAACCTCTCCATAAAAACAAAATTTGGATCACAAATTTCAAGTATAATAACATTCGTTGGGTGCAAATTGATCGCAAACGTTAGAAAACGTGTTCAACATTGTTAAAAAATAAGATCAAACACATCGAAAATCTGTTATTAGTCACAAAATTGGAAATAAATACCTTAACGAAGCGAGTTGTTCTCCAATATCTTGACATGACATAGGTCACTGACAGATTAGGTGGTGTTGCCAACACAAGAAAAAAATAAAACAATTGAAAGCACTGCGTACTTCTTGGTGGCTATACCCTATCAAACAATCAGTCTTTACGAGTTAACCTTTGATTAGGTAAGAAGATACTGGCACAAACGGATATCTAATGTTAGACTCGATTAAGTATCCGATATTAAGATTTGCCATGGCCAAATATAAACAGTAATATTTTCGTACATATTCCTTTTTTTGGCGAACATTATATATTTATTAAGTAAAATCAATGGTTCTTTAAAAATAACAAAAACATCAATCATTTGGTAAAACTGCCATTTGCCGATGAGTGTAGGAATCATTCTACGTTAAAAAAGTGTTCCTTTAATTGTAAACTTTATAGAAACGGTGAAGACGATCGATTTTAAATTTAGAGGGTGCATTCGGTATATGACAAAGAATTTATTGTCGACATTTGAAGCAAATGGTAACATATCGTCAATGGTCCCAAAACTCCTCAAGGAAATAAAAAAACACCCTAAAAACACGTAATGGATGCGTTAACGTCTGTACTCAAAGGAAAGAAGCGTGGCGTCTATACAATAGTCCACAGAATCCGTAGAAAGAGCGCGGCTATCAGGGACACGTTGTCCCACCTGTCCAAAACCCTCTTGACTAGCATTCAAAGCTTTCTTTCCTCGGTTCGGCAAATGTTGTACGAACAATTGAGGAGGAAAAAACAAAACACTTCTTGCTCTAATATACATGTCGGGGGAAAGAAGTTTTCACGTGATTTTTCGCACTCTTGGATTCCACCGAAGAAAGTGAGTCCTCGAGGCGCCTCATCCGACGTGGCGATGTAGAGATATTACGCACTTGGCACAATGAGCCTTTCAACGAGTCTCCTCTTTATTCAGAGGTCTATACGTTTTCATCTTCAACTCGATCGGTTCTTCGAAGCTTGCTCCAACTTGGAGTATTTGTCCTTTATATCGTTGTTTTGTCCAACGCATGTTTGACTTTGCGGTGCCCCCGTTCTTTTTCTTTCCCTTTACCTTTCATCTTCTTCTTTATTCTCCCGCTTTATGGATTATAACGCGCTGATTCATGAATTCAAAGACGCTCGTCGGGCATTCCGCCCTGGCGTAAGGACGTGCAGGCGAGATTCAACGAAATTGACACGTCCGCTCATCGTCGATATGGAAGAGTGCGCCGGTAAATAAAATCTGTTGGAAATTCAAGGGTCTCGTTGTTTTGTCATATACTGAATGCATCCTCCGAATTTCAAATCGATCTTCTACACCGTTTCTATCAAATTTGTTATTTAAAAAAAAAACACTTTTTAACCCTCCGACTGCACCCTGAGTCGTTTTGACCCAATTATTTTTTACTATCTCGCAAAACTGAGTAATCCATTCGGCTGCAGTACGGCGCTCGAATGTTCCCCCACTTCTACTCTATAGGTGGACACTGAGCCTCCATCTTGCATCCTGCCCGTGTACTGAGGACAGCTGTCGGAAAATGACCTGGGGTCGAATCAACCCCGTTTATGCAGTAGTGCGGTGGAAGTAAAAACTTTTTTTCAGAAATTTAGTGTTTCATTACTACATGTTTGTGAGTTACGATAGAAAATGCCCATAAATATTTTTTATTTTGCGCTAATATAGTAAGTTATGTATTTAGAGTGCCGATCATATAACTAAAAGCAAGTGTCCGATATATGCTGGAGGGCTATGTGCAACGAGCACCGAATGTACTTATGCGTCGATTGCGGTAAGTGTGAATAATAACAATAAGTGATTAAAATTAAAAAACTGTTTAAACGTTCTGAAAAACTGTCAAATCACTCAGTCCATTATGACACTAATGACGAAATTGCCATAATATACCGATTGATTTGACAATTTTTACAAAACTGCCATTCAGCGACGAGCGTAGGCCCCTATTACCCTATGTTAAAAAGTATTTTTTTAATTGTAAATTTTATATAGTATAATTTATAAGTATGTAACATTACCCTATGTTAAAAAATGTATTTTCAATTGTAAATTTTATAGAAACGGTGTAAATTATCGGATGAACAAAATGAGGGTGCATTACAGTATTTGACAAAGAATTACTCTATAAATATTTATAAAATAGTAACATTTGGTCACTTACCCTGAAACTCCTTACCCCCCCCCCCCCTTAATGCTACGGGGGGTTTCATTAACTCTCGATTTTATTTGGTTCTGTCGAGTTATCGGCTTGGTCGCTGCTAGTTCGGTCTTTTCCGGAGCTCGTTATAGCCGAACGCGAAATAATACCAGCGCACACTCGATACGAGGAAGTTTCGCCGCTTCGGTTCGCCAATGTTACACAATGCATCCTCCAACACCGAAGATTAGCATTCTCGTATTTCCGTACCCGCGTGGTTCGCGCCAAATACGTGCGATAAAGGTGTAAAACGATCGAGATGAAAAGGGAAAAGAAAAAAACAAAACGGCTCAAAGTTTCCCGGAACGTGTATCGAGAGCAAGCAAGGAAAATAGTGAAAAGCCATATTCGAGCTCGCAATATGCTTGTTTAATCTCCGGCGATTTAGCCTTTTCAATGAGGCGAATACGCTTCGTTACACGTGCTGCTCGGTATTCCCAGCAAAAATTAATAAACGTGCGGTATAACCATTCACACAAATAAACGAGAAAAAAAAAATTGGTTGCACTTCCATCGATCTTTAACCATTTAAACCGTATTCCTTTCTTCTCTATAAAGCCGCGCCTTCCCTCCTGCAAGTACAAAAGAAAACCCTGCCAATTACGCGAAATCGCTCGCGAATCCCGGTTTCAAAAATGTACTCCCCCCTTAAATTTTCGGCTCTTCTCACGAAAAAAAACATCATTGTAAATTCAACGAGCCGCCTCATCGAGACGTACGAACATTGTCGGCCAAATTTTTCTCGTGGTACCCTACGAAAAGATCCGAATGTCGGAGGTTGCTTATGCATACCCCTTGAAAAACACCACGATGTGATAAATCGGCGGGTGAGAAGCCCTAAACTCACTGCGCGAAGAGAGAGACAGAGAGAGAGAGAGAGAGAGAGAGAGAGAGAGAGTCAGAGGAGCGGTGCGCGTACCTTCGAGGATGTAAATTTGCCACGGGCACGACACGTTTTGTATTTGTCTCTCCCTTTCTCGTACAGAATATTTGAGGTGTCAGGTAGTTGGCTCAGTAATCGTCACCTCAAGCAGATCGCTCGACTTAGCAAATTTATATAGCTCAACTTGGAAAGTGAGTAGAAGTTATTTTAAGTCGTTCTTAATCAGTTCTTTTTTATTACGAAGAAGAACGTCTTCGTTGTGAAATTCTCGTGCCTGGTACAGTTTGCGAGAAAATATTTCGTAAAGGTTAAAAGACGCTATTGTACGGATCATCGCCATGCCGCTATGGCGGTTGGTCTAGTAATCGCCATGTGAACGCCCCACTAATCGTCACATGCGTTCAAACTGCTTTAACTAATTATGCAAAGATCCGTAGGCCTTCGTTGACTCGATTGCCTCTGCATATGGGACTGCAGAATAGTTTTTAGTCACACGGTCACAAACTTTGTGCTTTTTATTCAAACATTTGACAATCATGTTGAAACATAAATTTCTCTCGCATACAACTTTATTAATTTTCAAAATAACTCTAATCAAGACTGTTACGTGAGAATAATAATATTTATTCACTTGCAATAATTATAAACAACTATTTTATCATAAAATCATTTTTAATATTTTTTCCATCGAGTATTTATCACCTTTGTTCGAGACGTACCCAGTTATCGACATGGTCACGACCTAGTATTCGACAACGTTTATTTTTATGTATATCTGTTTACTATTGCGAATTTATGTGTGACGATTACTGGTCTATGGATACTTCACACAATGCTAATTACGGACCCAGTATATCTTTTCTTATTTTCTATAAACTAATATTTGAATATACCTTTCTTTTGCCAACATTGTCCCGTTCATCGGCAGCCGTGGCGATTAATCGGCAGAGTGTTTACATTGCTGAACGGGTATTTGTCATAGGATAAGAGCACCAGTACCCAGTCCCTAACCAGTAGTCAGCCGGGCCTATACTTTTACATTGGCCCGAAATATATATAGATATAATTTAATATGAAGTGGCCGACTACTGGTTCGGGGCTGGGTACTGGTGCTCCTTACCCTATATGAAAACTCGATGAAATTAGCCTAAGACTACAATTTTCTATGCTTAACCCTTTAACGGCCACGCCTATTTCTGGATGGCTCAAAATCATTTCCTCTGGTAGTATAGCCAAAAAAAGGGTTAAATATAAATATCCAACCATAATTTTGTCGTTAAGGGCCTGGGAAGTAGTATTTTCGGACTGTAGCAAATTTGCTACTAACATTTTCACCCGCTCGGTTCGAACTATTATTCTAGTTCAATCAAAAATCTTCAAAGCCTAGTTCGTCCAGTCAACACAATTCTATCAAAAAATATTTCAAGAATGTCCATTTACTTACTGTTTTGGACAAGAAACGGGCAGCAGATCAAATGCTGGGGCAAGCGTCGTAAATTTTCACAACATTGTTGCCATATTAACATAATTCATATGTTTACGTTTGAATTTCAAGCTATCCCGGCATTTGTAGCTGCATCTAGCATAGATTGATGGATCTGTGAAGTAGCTTGTCCGATATAGCGTCCTTACGCTTTTACCGACGGGGTCAAAGTGAACGTAGCAAATTTACTACAATGGCAGTTGAAGGGTTAATGCGAAATGAAGATCAATATTTATAACTTAGAGACAAACCTACCTCGTGCAAGTCCCCACCCATTCTTAAATCACCCGAGATGTGAAGCCGTTCACTTTAACCTCCAAACGAAGGATTCTGCCGAAATCGCCGATAGACGCCGTAGCTTAATATATTTGATTGGATTATTCTTGAATACGTATACTTACTAGTGTGAGAACGTTATACAACATAGTAAATATCTCCCGGACGCTAATATGTCATAGATCTGCACGAACGGCTGATTCTTATCTGAGGGGTGGTTTTGCAGATTCATCAACAAGCAGTCTACCGATCCGAATGAAACAAAACGCAAAAGTCTTCTAATGTAAAGCAATGAAAAATCCACTATAGAAGTATTGAAAAAAAATAAGGGGTGACACGCCTTTCCTTGGGGTGTCGTTTACGCCCTTAAACTCGTTTTTCCGCCGATAAGAAAAATATACGTGCCCAATAGTTTTCAATGGTTTATCACCTATATGAGTTTCAACAATATAGCTGGCGGACACTTAAGTGATGTTTCTTGTCCGTAAAAAGGAGAGGCCACGCCGGGAACACTAAAATCTGACGAAAATCGATCAAGCAACGACTAATTAAAATGAAATATTTCTCACCAGCCCGAAGTGTAGATGTCAGGGGTCTGGTTTGTTTTCCCGACCACCCTAGGTGCGCATCCTCACTGTTTGGCGGGTGTCTTTTAATTCAGGACCTCCCTCCGCGCGCGCGCCAAAGACCCTTTGGCATCATCGGCTAACTCATTTATTTCTTCGTTTCTGCCGAGCGTGCTTGCAAAGATCCTCGCATTGCCGAATATCCTCGCGAGGGACGAGGAGAAAGAAAGGAAAATGGAGGACGAAAGATCCGAGGAATGTTTAGCGAGCAAAGTTTGGGGGACCGGGAGGTGGGAGATGGAATAGAAGCGCGCATTAATAATCGTAATATACGAGTGAGTCCTTTGTGGAGAAGCGCCCGAGAGATACTTCGCGGGCTCTTTTCAACGAGGCCGCCCCCCCCCCCCTTCTCTCATCGCCGAGACACTACTTTCCACTCTAATATTATTATTCTCGTTATTTCGTTATTTTCCTAAAGTATTTTCATATTCAAAAACAAAGCGATAGGATAGATTTTGCAGTCAATTTTACGATGTTACCCTGTTGGTACCTACCGCCCGCATCAAAGAATCTCGTTGCTCAGGTGATATTGAGAATAATAAATGACGGAGAAGAGAAAAATCGAAAAATGAAGGGGGAAAAAAGATAAATGAGGTGGAATCTTGGGAGTGGAAGGTCTTCTTGCCCGAGACCTCTTCGTTGACACGTTTCACCGAACACCTCTCACAGCTCTCTTCATTATTCTTCGGTCGGACGTGTTTGCTTTTTCCAATGATGCAAGAATGTTAGGCCGCGAGCGGGGAGAGGACGAGGTGAATATGTAACCGGGATCACGGAGGAATTCCTGGGGCATGATAATTCGAGACGCTGTACTTCCCTTGACGAGATTTGTCGAGCTTGTGGCAAGACATCACACCAGCTCGGCAAGTAAAGGAAGATGGAACGCGAGAAAAATAGATACATTTTCATGAATTAATTTTTCTTGGAGAAATGAGGAATCGGACTCTCTGGAGGATGAACTAGAACACCTACAAAAAGCTTTAGGAGATAATGGCTACAAGCCAGGCAACATCGAAAGAACGATCAAACGTCTAAAAAAAAATAGCTGATCAGAAAACGGTGACAGCACCTGATGGAGAGAATGAAGGACAAATCACAGCAACACCTTCCCTTCTATACCTTCATCTTCAAACCTCAGAAGAAGCTAGCACAAGTTCTTCCGAGTGCGAAAGAACAAAGACCGCCATTAAGTGCAGCCCGAATGTATCAGATACCCTGTTCATGTGGTAAAGTGTACATAGGAGAAACCTGGAGGAAGATCAGTACATGGATCAAAGAACACCAGCGGTGTATCAAATATGGCCACGTCGCACATTCAGCTCTGGGCAAACATTGGATGAAAACTGGCTCGCTTTTAATTCAGTTCGACAAAGCCTAAAGTCTGGCCCCATCAAACAGTTATTTCTTCAGGACACACCGACAAGGCCTGGAAATCCGAAAACATCAGAACAATCTGAACAAAGACGGAGGGTATCACGTCAACCTATTTGGCACGCTGTCCTCCCGGTTTTTTAGTGACCACCTGATCAATTAAAACATCCGATTGGCTAGTGCAGTGATCTGGAACGATGACTGTAACTATATAAGGAATACGTGAGACACGACAGCTTCAGTATTGGAGCTCTCAGCCCTGATGGTGTAGACTATAACGTTTGCGAAACGTCGGCATAACGCTGATCATCAACACGGCCTCCATCTGGAAGCTACACCCTCTTCTAAAAACGAGGAAAGGCCTCGCGGTCCTTGCGAGCGTTTCACGCGTATCCGGAACTCGTTTCCAGGTCACAAACGTAATAATATCCTTAAAAACGTTAATAGGTGTCAAAAGCTTGTCACTCACAGAAATCAAAGGCTGTATAGTATAACTGTGTGCTGTCGATGTTTTCGAATGCACTACTGTTTCTATGGATTTATGCTCTTCTTTCGCCAATGAAATGATCATGCTTCCAACCCCAACCTTGGCTATATTGACTTCACTCCTTCTATAAATTCTGCATCTTTGAAGTGAAGTGACATGCGATAGATGCGGCGAAGCAGCTATTATCACTTGTGCGTGGTGTCAGAAACCTCTTTCCATGACTATCATTATTGCAATAAGTATAATCTTTTTAAACTATACAGTTAAAACGTTGATCAAATAAGTAAGGGCAAGAAAATTTTTCAAATTAAATTACAATTTTACACGTACAAGCGGTACGTGTCGGGGGAGAATCTCTTCGGAAATAGACAATTATAATCCAGTTGCTTCCCGAAGCACGGAGTTAGTCCGTGATTGCAAAATTAGCGAAAAATTGAAGTGTGATTTTCACCAGTTATTCGCAAATTATTGCAATCAACATTATGACAATTAGGCATCTCTGTATGTTAAAAAGTGTTTTTTCAATTGTAAATTTGATAGTTGTTTGTAATTATAACAAAAAAAATTGTAAAATTGATAAAAACTATGGAGACGGTGTAACAAAATTGTAAAATTGATAAAAACTATGGAGACGATCGATTAAAAATTTAGAGGGTACATTCAGTGTATGACAAAGAATGTACTGTATAAATTTGAATAAAATGCCATGAAGGAGGTGGGAGTGCGAGGAATATCGCAGAGAATACGGGACGAAGATATGGAGGGAGTGAGAAAAATAACCGAAAGAGCTATACGAATAAAAACCAACCAGGAAATACAACAAGACGGTAACAAATTTGAGAATTCGACGTTTTGTAGGGAGTATAAAAATCGGAAACGTATAAAAATGGAATAGTTACTGGGAAGAGAAGTGCATAGAGGAAATAACTAAAGAAACATGGGCCAGGTCAGGACGCGGAAATGTAGGAAAGGGAGGTACAAAGGTATACGCAGATACTCTATGCCGGTGTTGTAGGAAGAAGAAAGTTTGGAACATATACTTGAATGCAGGGAATAAAAAAAAATAAAATGAATAAGGAAGTAGTACAATGGGAAGCCGGAAAAGTGGCGAAGTGGCTACAAGTGGGAGACACTAAACGGACAAATTAATGTAGAAATCAACGGGAAACCGATCAAAAAATTGTGCCGTTATGGGAGAGTCTTCGAATGAATGGTGAGAGAGGAAGTATGAAGGAGAAAAAGGACGAAAGACAAATGTTAACAAAAAAGAAGAAAACGTGTAAAAGGCATGAAGGTACAAGGGTGGGGGGGGCTGTGTAAAAACCCGCAAGGGTACACTTGGAAATAAAGCACTAAACTATATAATATGTTGATTATTAGCTCGATTAATTGAAATTTACGGTATTAAAAAATAATTTGTTTTCCGCCTGGCTAAAATTCTTGATCGTTCTCGGTTCCTCCTTCGCCCTCCGTCACTGTCTTTCGATGGATGTATATGTACATAGATATGCGCTTTAACGAGACAAGCCGTCGACACCGTTCACGTTGAATAGCGCGTACCCGCTTCTGAACACGTGGACGACGACGTCGACGACAACGACGTCGACGACGACGGCGACGACGAGGCCCGGAGAGTGCCCGGCGAGAAGATAAACGGATTACGGCCGCTTTGTGTCAACGGTGATCCGCTTCCCTTACACCCCGAATTTCAGTTCCCGCGGGCTCTCTCATCATCTCCCCCCTCATTCCTTCCACCCGCTCCATGCGGACCATCATCAATGGGATATTACGCGCTTCGCTGCCGGTAACACCGTTGCCGGATGCCCGAGCCTCGTGTTCTCTCTCTCCCTCTCTCTCTCTCTCTCTCTCTCTCGCTTTCTCTCGCTCCGCGGGATGCGTTTCGGCTGATAACCAATTTTCATTACTATTCATCACTCGAACGATATATAGCATAAGCGTAGATGTACAAATGCAATGTAGGGAGATGTAACGAGACAGAGAAAGCTCCGCGACCTTTTAATATGGATGGAAAGATTGGCTAGAATCGATGCTTTGTCTTTGAAAGTCTGTCAAAAATCGATAAATAATTCAAACTTGATTAATAGAAACATCGGCCATCACAATACTGGACCAAAAAACCGATGTTGGGATCGAATAATACCTATATTCCGATATCAGAGTGAAAAAATTGAAATATCATTTAAGTTTGTATTATTTCCATTTGTTACTTTTACTTTTTTTTTTCTACTACGTTTAACTGCTTTGAAATACTATTACTTACATTGAATCTTTCCAAAGTGTCAACTTATCTATGATAGATAGTGGAATCAGAAAGGGCCTTTTTTCCGCGGCTTACACCGACGATAAGGTAAGGTCGTCTCTGAAATAAGAAACTTCAGATGCCCTCTGTTTCTTGCGGTCATTGTTTCAACAATATGAATCTCGTTAATTAGAGTGACCATGCCGTTGCCTGCCCGCCACAAGCTATGCCATTTGTTTGCATTCTGGTAGCTGCTACTGCGCTGACTTGCATAAAAGTTCCTAATTTTTATTTAGCTTGTTGGCCATTTTTTTGTTAGCACAAAAGTTCCTATTTATTGTTTTTCGTTGGTTTATTTATTTTATGTTATGTTGGGTATATTTAAGAACATAGCAGAGTATGTTTAGAAATGTATAATACATGAGGATCTCAATAAAAGACGGTGATTTTTAAAAAATACTGTAGTTTCGCTTAGCTATACACTATTATTTTTACAACGTCCATCTTCACTTCCAAGCTTCTATCGTTTTTAATCGAAGTGTCCCATAAATATAGGAAAATATCGAAATACCGGTATTCCGATATTACAACCAGTTGATATCGAAATAATACCGGTCATAGGAAAGCTCCGATAGGCCAAGCTCTAAGCATATCGCGATTGATCAATTCAGCGAAGAATATATATTATACTTTTTTAAATGTCATTAAAAAAACGCCCTCGTATCGACTGGCATCATTTCTCTCGATACTTTGATCCGACTCCGTTGCGAATTCAGTCTTACATGCGGGAGTGGCTCGTACGCCGGATCGCGTCAATATCGGCAGAGCTCTCCGGGGCTTTATTAAAGAATGAGAAGGATTTTACGACGTAATCGGCCGGAAGCTATTTCCCAAAGAAAACTCGCCGAGTGAGTCTGTTGGAGCAAGCATTTCCGCACGACTGAAACGATTCGATCTTTGCGTTGCAGTTCCGAGACTCCCGCGGAAGGGGGCCAGCTTTTTTATACGTGGCCACTGGGCACCGTCGCTTTTTAATGATTTCATCCAAAAATAATACTCCGTCTCGCGCAATGTCGCCTTGGCCCGAAAGAACTGGCCACATCCGAAGATAATAACTTTTGCAAAGAAAAAGGACACAAATTATCGTTAACGAGGCTGTCGATCGAGCACTTGATCGATGGTGGGATACCGAGACTCGCTTCCTCAGAGACGTGTTCGTTTTGAAAAAGCAACGACGGCTGGAGAGAGTTTTCGCTTCATCGCAAATTCGCGTCAATTCAGACATTCAAAGAAACGTCAACTCGTTGCCCAGAGGTCGAGCATAGCGGCGGGGGTGCCCCCCCCCCCCCCCAGTGTCCCAAGGCACGGGGGCACACATTCACGTAAAACGAGGGGAAGCGGAAAGGTTGGAAAAGGGGGCAAAGCTCGCAAAGCTCGTCCGTCGTTGGTTTCTCGCTGATTGCTGCTGCATCTTTGATGAGCCCGGCCCAGACGCACCAAAGGGGCGAATATACGCGGAACGAAGAGCTCGATGGAAAACGTTGTAACGTGAGCACGGGATGAAAACATGTAGCACCACGGCAAACTGCAGAGAGATAGAAAGAAAGCGAAAGAGAGAGAAAGAGACTGCCTCTGCCCAGTGGTGGAACGCTGTGCAAAGAGTAAAATGCCGAGATTGATATTTTAACAGACGGATTACGTAAGGAGGGCTCTCTCGAGAATCCACGGTCGAGGGTGCGACCAGCCTTGTCGAGAAGAACTAAATTTGAGTGCTCGAGCACAGAGCTAGGTAAGATATGTGTAAAAGTTGAAAGTAAGAGAAGCGATATACTTGCCTTGTTGGGTGGCTGACTCGTCTCGTACCAATAACGTAGCGTTTATCGTACTTCCGGAGATTCGTCTCTTTTGAACGAGAGAGTAGGCCATTTAGTTCGATTATTATCCCTGCGAAACCGCGTATCCTAGGAGTCGAGTGTGATCGACGCATTGGCGGCCGTCGGTGTAGAACGGGGACGGTTATTAGTCGCTGCTCTCCCTCCCATCTTCCCTTATCCAATGTTCAAGGTTGATTTATTGGGGTCTACGTCGATAACTGGTCGAGTTAGGTTCGCCAATAAATGTGAATCTCATCGTTCCCTCTATCAGGCGCAAAGCGTTATTAATCAAGAGCTTCTTGCAGACTGTTCCCCAACGTTTACTCAATCTCCCTCTTCTATTTGCTGTATTAATGGGTGATACCTGCTTGCAACATTCGAAAACAGCTCATTTTTCGGATGTTTTAAAAAGAAAATCTTGATGATATATTTCTACCGAAAATAAGGTATTTAAAAAGTATCATCTAAAGAAGACAGTAATTTTTTTGTGTAAAAATATTTCAGTGGAATCGATTCTTGGCAGCACCTCCCGAAAACGTCTTTTGCAGTGAGTAATGCTTTCTGAACCAACTTATCTGATATGGAAAAATAAAACAGATTTCGTTGGTATATTAGTTTATCATATGATTAATCGGAGGAATTTCCAAAATATCAAAGAAAAAAAACTGTCGCGTGTTCAAAGTGAGAGTCTTGATTGTTGCGAAACAAATGGGCATTTTTCGTTCGTCAAACAAAGGTATACACCGGAAAAAAATCGTTCGATCAAATACTATATTTTGACATCTAGAAAAAGCCCTAAAAATTTCAGAAAGATCGATGAAGTAGTTTTGACATGCTTTGCTCACCGATTTTGAAAACGTTCTTTCGAGAATAAAGCATTTAAAGTTTCGAACGGCGCTCCGAGCGTTCCGACGGGTGTCAACATAGCAGCCTTTAAATCTGTCAACTTTGATCCGATCACCTTGAAATATTCCGGGAACATTCGTAATATGATATACTGTCAAAATATATTGGTTTTGAAAAAAGGCATTTTTTTTACTTTCAGAACTAGGCATAACTCCTTAATAGCCGATAATTTCATACACTTTCCATTATCGAACAAACCTTTACACTTTGGCTTTCCATTTTATTTCCTTCCGCTCTGGCCAACGCTGAAATTTTTTTTTGCAATCTCATAGATTCAAAAAATTCAAATGAGTTTAGCAATCCTTGGAGAGGGGCCACGAAATAAATGGCAATGGTAGAGAAGGGAGCGAGAGTCCATAGAAGGGAAATAATAGCAGCCACGTGCAAGTTGTCTCCGCAGTTCTGTAACGTGTCAGTGTGCAAAATAAAAATACACGCGTACACGTATTGGCGAGTTATCATTGGCCAGCTTGCACGTGTCACTTATCTCGTTTGGAGGGTTCGAAGATCTAGCGGGAGATCGTGCCGACGTTCCGTCTCTCTCTCTCTCTCTCTCCCTCTCTAGAAAAGTTTCGTCATACAGCAGCGTCAGCCAAAGTTTGTCTCTCTCTCTCTCTCTCGATCGAATACATTATTTACTGCCAATGATTAAAAATGAACCAACAGTCTTGTAAAACTTGCCATCCAGATACGGATGACCTGATTCTCCATAGGGAAGAGGCACTGTATATCGGATACTTTTGTTTGAAATTGAAAAAGAAGTAACCATTTGCTAAGACCGTCAAATTTTACGATTTTATGATCTACATGTCATATACAACAAGATGCTAATAATTATTTTACACATTACCTTTGAATATTTTGAGTTATATTATATTCTACAAAAATGACAGAAATCATGGTTTTCAATAAGGTTGTCTATAATCGGATACCCGATAAAAGGGCCCAAGCCCATTTTTCTTGTATA
This sequence comes from Ophion ellenae, assembly GCA_963210295.1. NCBI lineage: Eukaryota > Metazoa > Arthropoda > Insecta > Hymenoptera > Ichneumonidae > Ophion > Ophion ellenae. The sequence continues at coordinate 9,737,736 of OY723397.1, forward strand.
TTTGATATTAGAGGACTTTTTTTATATATTAAATAAAACAAAACGTTTATTGTTTTAACTTTCTTATTATTATGAGCAATCAGTCGACGTATCTGATATTAAGACTGGACATGGCCGAATATGAACAGTAATATTTTTCAAAATCCATTTTCAATTTAATTTTGAACGTCAATGAAAATAACACTTTTCAACAGAAAAAATATGTTTTCCCGCCGCCGAAAAGTAACATCAGTTCACTGTTCTGACATTTTTGTTGCTAGGCAACCAACATTCTTGCAGTGGCGACATCTTACCACTAGTTATTAGTGTATAAAATTAAAAAAACAGATGTCGCTATAGCTAAACCCGAGATAGTCGACTATCCGATAAATGGCGCTTCTCCCCTGTCGGGCCAGGAAAGCCCAAAGAGCTTGGGTACACTTTGCGGAATGTTCAAATGACTCGTGTCTATTGAAAAAAAAAGAAGCCATGCTTCGTCGACACGCGTGACTGTGGGATTTCGCGGATGCTTCCTTCCCTCGAGCATGATAAGTGCGGTGGGGTATACGTACGCGTATACGTATAATAATATATCCCATCGGCGAGAGACGAGTTCCAGATGGAAGGTGTAAGATCATTAGCTAGGATCAATCATCCTCGCGGCATGATACTCTTACCGATCTCCCCGATGACCGATTCGCTCATTCTCGCTCAGTGGTGCTCGACCCTAACTCTCTCGCGCTCTCACTGCTTCCACCGCCGTCTGTGTCATACGAGAAGTTTCAAAAAAAATGTTTTCTCCAAATTTCACAAGCCCCTGTCCTCGTAAATTCCGTCAAAATGACACCCGTATTGCTTGGTCAAATGAATTGCTCGATTGAAAGGAGAGTGATAGTCGTGTCACCTATTTGAGAACCTTTGGGAACGAACCGAGTGTATCGTCCTGGCGGCAATCAGAAACACATTACGAACCTCGTATGTTCCCTGTACCGACGATATTACGTCCCGCTGAGCTCGGTAATGTGCTCTGCTTTACCAACGTTCATTTCTGACCTCGAAGAGCTTCTTCCACTCGTCGCGGTTTACTCACTCATCGAACGATTCGTTGCAAGAATATATATATATATACTTATTTCTCCCATAGCCCTATACGTATAAATCTATATTTGAGTTGAAAAAATATTCGCGATCCGATGAAAAAAAATGTATCTCCAAAATGGTGCGATGATAAGACGGTATACGTGACATTTTCAGTGGAATCTCCTAGTTTCGAGACTCGCCACTAAAGTGCCATTGACGATTATTACAAATGGAGGAGACGAGAAAAAAAATAATAAGGCGGAAGAGCTTCGAAGCATTTCCTGCCCTCCCCCCCGGTGTATCTCATCACGATGTATACATTACATATTGTACATCGAGGATACAATTTCTTCACGATCCATCAGTGTTATTACAATTTTTCTCCTTAATACTCCGGTAAAAGATTAGTGTCCGCAGCCTGGGAGGTTCGTGAAAAGAGGTAGAAAGAAAACAGTGCAACCAGGTTACACACACACACACACACACACACATCTCGTGCATCTCCCTGTTTCGGAATATTTTTAAACCATCACAGAGCAAAAGAGAGGGCATACCTACTTACGGAATATACGTATCGTGCAGATAGACGAATGGAAAGACAACCCTTACGAGAAGTAGACGAGCTTTCTATACGAAGCGAGCATAGAAGGAAGAAACCGGAGCGTATCATATAGCTGATTAAGCAAGTTTGAGCATTCCAGTTGACTCACATGATGGCTTAGGAATTTTTATTTTCAATGAACTTAAAAAAAATGCATACGAGATATAGATTTATCCTGTAGATGCTAATTTTTCATAAAATATATCTTTACAGGGCGAAATTATGCATTTTTATATTTATATTACGTAAATATGGAAAACTTTTCTGTTACTACCAACTTGAAAAAGTATAACATTATCGATGATTATTATGAAAAAACTGCGTCAGCGAATGTTTTGTACAATTGAGAGTGGATTTGTGAGGCATTTTTAATTATGCCTATTTAAATTTATGTCGAGAGATTATTTATTATTACCATTAATTAGTATTCAATGTTGCCGAAATACGGCAACTTCGCGGACACTCAGGCTGGCAGCAATGCTCCTCATTCGCCAGTCAAGATTCGTAATATTTCAACAAACCTTGATGGTGTAATATTGAATATATATGGTTTACGATGGGCAATATGGGGGTTTTTTTAGTTGTTTATAAAGGTTTGGTTTCCGGTTAGCCCGTTGTTATAAATGGTTTATCTTAGTGCTAAATAACCAAAAAGAATACGTCACCCGTAACGTGAATGCGTCTTGCCCATCTGACCGCACGTAAAATTGCACACATTGACCTATTTTTTATCTCCGGTGTTTTGTGGTGAGAAAAATTTAAAAAATTCGTTAAGACTCAGTATAGTCTTGGATTGTTCCTAACGCTCCAATCTCCTTAAAAAAATGCCGAGAAGTACGAAAAACATTGCCTAATAACTTTTATAACGAATAGCTTGAAACAAATTTATAAGTGCATGAGAATAGCCTATATGGAATAGTAGGGATAGTGTGGCTATGCTCGTTGCTGGTTCATCAGTGTGCGGTTCCTCAAGGTGAATTCCACATTGCTCAATGCTCCTTTTCACACAACTCTTTCGTCGCTCGTCTCTCATCATTTTCTCCCCCTCCCCCTCACTCTTTCTCCTTTCCCTGCAGCCCCGTATCCACTCAAGCGTTTTATGCCTCAGCCATTCAGGGGCCCACTCCTTCTCTCCTCACTCGCTCGTAATTAATCATTCTCCCTTCTTTCCTTTCCCTTCTTCTCCTTCGCCTCCTCCCACCACCACCACCGCTCTCCTCTTTCTCTTCCTTCCTCCGCCTTTTTCTTTTTTTCGTCTCTCTCTCTCTCTCTCTCTCTCTCTCTCTCTCTCTCCTCTCTCCTCTCTCCTCTCTCCCCTTCCGCTGTCTCTCACTATCTCTCACTTGGTCCCCGTCTCTCGGTTGTACCACCTTGGTTTATCCGACCTCCGAGAGTGGACATGGGAGACGGATTGTCGGTGTAGACGACGAGGACGACGAGAAGCAGCATGGCTACGCGATAGAGACCTCCGAACATTCATGCACTTCTGCAAAGTCAAGCAAGCTGGAGCTGTTGTTATTCGCCATATTTGAATAAATATCGCTACAAGTTTTTTGTTTTTCTTTCAACGTTGTCGTTATCGATATCTCGTAGTTTTCGTTGGCACTCGCGCGACGAAGAATGCACGCAGCGGAATTAGATCCTGATAAACCCCGCGGTCCGGAAAGCAGGCACTCATCGCGATGCGTAAGCACGTACGCGTGCATCCCGCAGTGGGGCCCGGTAAGAGCTCTGCCCGACTAACAGGAAAGCCCGCTTCGAGTATATGGACTTGGACGCGGAAACCTCTTTGTCCAATGGACGCTTTACGTGCACTCCCCCGCATCGTCGCTCCCGCACCGAATACGCGATGGCCGCTCTTCTCGAGATGTCTCGTCAATTTCGCGTACTTACGAGACGAAAGGGAAGAAAACGCAATTACAAACAATGCGATGGTATTATTATTATTATTATTTTCAACTCTGAATCCGAGGGTCCTCAGGTGAATGTAATCGGCCTTTTGGTGTCAGGATTGGAGCAAGCCCCCCCCCCCCCCCCCAGGGGTTGTCTCCGACGCAAAAACTAGCGCAAATTTTTGTTCCCTTCATCATTTTTCTTCCCGTTACTTGGTTTTTTCTTCTTACACTCGTTTCACCTTATTCTACATTTTTTAACTTCCACACAGCTCCTCTTGTTCCCTTTTTAATTTGCAAAACCTACTCTACCGGCGTTCGCTCTCGCTGTCCCCTTATACGCCCGTGTATACGTGTATATGCGCTCTCCCGTAATCACGGTCACCGCTGTATTCCGTCCAAACGTTTTAATGAATCCGTCAACGACGTCGCGAGCAGAACGAACGCGGAGAGCAGCCAACGCAGCGACAATTTTTTCGCCCGCGATAGTTATTATACCTATACGTATGATACAACTGCGGGAGCACAATCTTGCAACCCTCGGGCGATAAGAAGGCGCGCACAAATCCGCGTGAGCGGACCAGAACCGCGTTTCTCCGACATCCTCGGTGAGGAGAAAAGAAAAGAGAGAAAAAGAAACACGGAAAAATATATAATGTGAGATGTGCCCCTGGGACCGGAAAATTTTCTTGGTCGTGAAAGAAAGGGAGCTGGCGGAAGAGCAAGAGAGCGAGAGAGCTTCGGGCGGGAAAAAAATTAATCTTCCCATACGGCAAGTCGTGCGATGTAATATATCTTTTTTTACTCGCAAAATGCACCTTTATTGTTTTATTTCATATTCAAGAGAAACGTACATTTAAAGAGTTTTGGGACAGTTGACGAAATGTTATAATTTGACACGAATTTATACAATAAATTATACCTATGTGAGGCTGGCAACCGACTTTACAAAATCTAATTTGTTTTCTTGCATTCGTTTGTACTCGGCTTGTACCTAATTGTATCACCGTTAATTTCGTTTGTACCTTAAGGGGGAGAAAAGCAGGGGGTTTTGGAAAAATGGGCCGCAACCTAGTGAGAGCAAAATCATTTAGACTAACACCCGTATCATAGATGTATCTTGAGGAATCCTTATTCCTTATTCTTTGTTCCAAACAAATACCAAGGAGGCCTTATTTCTTAGGGGGCTATACCAGTGTTACATTTTCAAAAAATCGATTTTTTTTGCCTTTTCGACAGTTTATACTTTCAAGAATATCATTCTCATTTATATCAATATTATTTAATCTTGCAAAAATCGATAGTTAAATCTTTAAAAACGTTTTTCTCGAAATGAGATTTTTCAAATTTGCTGACATTGTAACTCAAAGAGCAAATTACCCGATTGACTTGAAATTTGAACTGAGTACTCTTGAACATATTTACTCCACAATGACGTAGGATATTTTTGATTGGATGAAAATTGACGATTTGGATTGAAAAAAACGACCATTTTATAGACAAGAAAACAGACTTCTTTTTCTAACTACGCCATTTTGTTAGAATTTGATATTTTTCGAAAATCTTACGTCATCGTACAGGAAATACCGTCCAGTTTAACGACATTTTTTCCTTTTTCGGTTTCAGCTGCTCAATCGGCCAGAATCGTGTCAGCAGTGGAGCAACTTTTTTTGCGCCTCCGAAAGCAGCGCATTAGTCGCTTGGATCTCAATATTTTTCTATGAACAAATTATGTAACATAGGTCAAATATAGCCAAACATATTCTTGATTTTCCGGAACATTTATTTGATCATTTTTCTTCCAAAAAATTCCCGAAAATCACCCAAATTTTCAGCGTTCACACTGGTATAGCCCCTTAAGGAACGATTATGAATACGGATGTAAGTCATTAAGACAACAAACAAAATCGTTCGTATTTGTTTTTACTGTTGAAAGTTTTTTTTCGAATTGTTTTTTCGAGACGAAAAAATATTTGATTTTTTTCGATTTCTTTTTTGTATTCGCTTGTAATTGGCGCGTAATTGATGGTAACATGGTTAGTTTAGTTTGTACCTTAAAGGAGACGAAGATAGAGGGTGTAAATGAGAAGAAAAAAAATCGGCCACGACCATTTCTTTGTCATATACCCCTCCAAATTTCGAAACGATCATTTACACCGCTTCTATAAAATTTACGATAAAAAAAAACTTTGCAACATAGGGAAATGTCTACGCTCATCGCAGATTTTTTTTCATTTTACGCACAAAACAGTTTTCAAAATGTTATGAAAAACTGTCAAATCGCTAATACATTATGAGAATTCCGTCATCAGTGTTATAATGTACTCCCTATGTTAAAAAGTGTTTCTTCAATTGCAAATTGTATAGAAATGGTGTAGACGATCGATCTGAAATTTGGATTGTGTATTCAGTATCAGACAAAAAAAAATGCTGTATAAATTTGAATCAAATAGTAACATTTCTTTAATTGTCCGGAAACTCCTTAAATGGAGCAGGTATGTTTAGCTTTCCTTTCGCCCAATGATTTACGCAATTTTCGCAGACGGTTGTGGTCTCAAGTTGTGTAACGTTCCATTTTCGAGATCAATAAAGAGCATAAATAGCTACGAAACGCGATAATTTCGTTGAGAGTGAGCGCATAAGTAACGCGATGACAGCATAGGAAATCGTCTCTCGGTTAATTTTATCGAAAGGACACGCATAACATGTACAAGCGGTAAAGCGAAGGATGCCTTGCCGCGGAGGCAAAGTTGTGAGAATACGAGATGGGCGTCGCGGGGCAGAGGGGGGAGGGCGAGAGAGAGAGAGAGGGAGAGAGAGAGAGAGAGAGAGAGAGAGAGAGAGAGAGGGAGAGAGAGAGAAGCCGGCACACGAGATGGAAAGAAGCGCAGAGGGTCATGAGATGATGGTTGATCGCGCGGGGCTCATTCAAGTTCCCAGGAGCCAACAAAGGGCAAGCAACGAGCTTATCAAATTATCCAATTCATTTGGATTGGCGAGCTGCCTAGCGAGCAAACCCGAACGAGCGAATAAGTGCTCTCTTGCCCGGTTACCAAGAGAGGAGCACACACCACTCGAGAAAATTTCGAGTGGCCGCGTTGTATACGTATACACCGATTGATCAGCTCGTGAGACGCCTCGGCCAAATTTATGCACATTCCTTACGTGCGAACCGCGAAAGCACGCGTACCCGACTATCGTATCCTTCTTGTATATATATAAATATATATATATATATATATATGTGAATAGGGCAGAGGCACCACTATATTAGATACTTGGTTGAATTTTTTTTAAGTAAAGAATTGCTAAGACGTTTAAATTTTAGGATTTTATGATCTACATGTCATATACAACAAGATGCTATTAATTATATTACACATTACATTTGAATATTTTGAGTTATATTATGTTTTACAAAAATGATAGAAATCATAATTTTCAAATAGCTTGCCTATAGGCGGATATCCGATATAAGAGCCCAAACTCCATTATTTTTATATCTAATATTAGGGGACTGTTTTTGTATCAAGAAAACGAAACGTTTATTGTTTAAACGTTGCAATTGTTATCAAAGTCAGTGTCAAAACGTTCCTGCCTTATCTTTGATTAGGCAGGAACGTTTCGACACAAACGGATATCCAATATTAGGCTCGATTTAGTATCCGATATTAAGATTTGACGTGGCTGAATACGAACAGTAATATTTTTGTATATATTGCTATTTTTGCGAACATTTTATATTTTTTAAGTAAAATAAATGCTTCAGTTAATCAAAAATAACAGTAACGTAAATAATTTGGACTTACCTCAATGAACACGACACTTTTTGACACGAAAAAAGTAATATTTCACGTCGGCGAAAATTAAGATCAGTGCAATGTTCCGCCGTTTTTGTTTCTAAGCAACCAACAGGTTTCCAGTGGCGACGTCTTACGACTAGTTATTGGTGTATACATTTTTTTAAATATGTCGCTACAGGAAAACTCAAGCTAGTCCACTATCTGATATCAAGGTCAGGTTACCGTCGAGAGGCATGAAAAATGAATGAACTTTGGGATTTTTTTTATACGAAATAAATACTTTTGGTAATGGGTTTCAGCGTATATTATTCTTCTATCAATGAAGAGTAAATGCCAACTTCATTTATTTAAAAAATCCAATGCAGCGGCTCCAGTTCTCGTTAATTAAAGCTCTGTACGGCGTGTTTTGGTCTGAGCGGGGCGCTCCACAGCCTTGCCAGTTCAACTGAAATAAAAACGGGTTAAAAATGATTAAACTAGGCTGAATTTGGAAGGCTTAATCGTTTTTTGTTTTCTAAAAAAAACCCTGGATAACAAAATGGCAGCCATTGGAAGAAAAAAAAATCGTTTTACCAATTATTTTGACCGGTTTTTTGGTTCAACGCACGAAAAAACATTTCTAAATCTATTTTTGAGAAAAATCGTTTCCTTTCGCCCCGCCAATCAATGTTTCTTTCAATTGCAATAGATCGCCCCGTGCGGTGAAAAATGCTGTTTCCAAAAAAACGATCCGAGCGCCTCAGCTATCGGTTTTCCAGCCGTGGCGCACGGTTCCGCTCAACAGGCTGTACATTCTAAAATACTTTAGATGTGGGAGCATACTTTTACCCACGTGTTCTAAACACTTTAAGGAGGCAAATTATACAAAAGATTCGAATCTTTCATCGTCATGAACGGTAACCTGTCCTTAAGCAACTATCTGATATATGGTGCTCCTCCCCTATAGACGAACGAGCCTGTGCATACACTCCGTTATCATTTTTTTTCACCGGAATCCCCCGAGCGAGTCCGTCGATACGCAAACTTAATTTCTATACAGGTGCTCCGTGATTTGAGGGGACTGCAAAGATGGGCAAAAAATTGCACGCGGAGGTAAAGAGAGATGAACAGGAGAGAAAAAGAAGGGGAAGAAGAGTACAGGGGTAGCATCCGGAAGATGAAAAAAAATACAAACTGTTCTCTCGCTCCCTCTTGGCTTCATCCCCTATAGCGCTGGGCTTTTTTTACTCGCTGCGTTCGAGTCCGTGAAAAATCAGTGCGGTTCATTAAATCCGAGAGGATGTCAGTTCTCTCGCTCTCGTACGCCGGCACCCCCTTTGCCGCGGGCAACGCCACTCGTTTCTGGTAAATATTTATGAACGCGGAAAAGCGTGAACTCGCGTGAGAGCCTACGGTAGAGGGATGAAAAGAGCGAGAGCCCGTTCTTGGCAAAAAGGAGAGGGGTGTACGTGTGACGGGAAAGGGCCTCGAACGATATGAAGCGGTCATGTAAGGAAATAATGTCTCACATGAGTTAGGCCAACTATACGCAGAAGAATATTATTGACAAATTAGAGTCAGCCATATTAGCGAATTGATAAGGATCGCTCGAAAATGTTGGCTGCCGCCTCTCGAACCAGAGCCCGCAGGTTCTTCAGCCGTTTCGTCAAGTACAATAGAAATTTGGCAAGTTGGAAGGGAATAAAAGCGAAAAGGCTGAAAGCTCTCTATGGGGCGTTGGAATTAAAAAAAGGCCGAAATCGTGGCACACTCTCGCGAGAAGTGTTAATCGAGATTCGGAGCACACGCGCTTCGAATGTATACGAATCCCCGAGTATTTCCCCGGGTCTCCGTAGGGCGCGAAGGGCGAAGCGAAGAGGGAAAATCATAGAGATTCTCGGGGGTGGCTTGACACGTAGCGGAGAGCAGGGCGACGTCGACGTCGGCGGTTGGTTGGTCGGGTAACCAGCTCGTGAAATTCAATTACCGAGTCTACCCGTGAGGAGGTGGAGGGTGGAGACGGGGGGGACAGGGTCTGCAAGACGAGTCTCGCGAGCAGGGGTGAGACCGAGAGCGGTGGAGTTCTCGGGAGGGGTGGTTGACTCGAAGGGTGGCCCGAAGGTATTTTGAGTGACAGCCACGAGAAAGTGGGTGGGTTTATGGGAAAAGGGACAGAATCAATCTCCCTTCTCGCCTTTGCCTCCTATGCCTCCCGCAGTCTTTTTCTTCAACCCCTGCAAGCTTGACTCTCGCTTCTCGCACGTATGGGACATTTTGTGCAAAGCCCCCCACTCCCCTATCGACGTCCGATCCTCTTGGACATTAACGTAATTACCTCACTCTCTCACTCGATCGACGCGTGGAGCAATATTTTTCAACTCGTTCAACGCGCCTCCCAAAATTTTCCAAAGTGCCGAGTATCGGAGAAGCAGGCTCGTGTGGATTCGCTACGGTACTCTTTCGATGTACTTTTAAACGATCCGACGAGGCTCTCGCGGGGCAAAATAGTGGAGCAGAATCCTGTCAAGATGGTGGGCGGCCGGCAGTCGCCGCGTGCGATAGATAGACCGGAAGGGTCGTCCGAGACTTTAACGGAAGTCCGGCCTCGACCATTGTCATCGTTATCGCGTTTTCCCCGAGACACACCGATCCCTCTCTGTCTCTCTCTTTCTCTCTCCTCGTACCTTACCGTCCGCCGTTCCCTTTTCGGTCGCAACGAAATTTAGGTTACGGGAGAGGCACCGTGTATCGGATACATTTGTTTGAAATTGAAAGAAAAAATAAACATTTGCCAAGTCCTTCAAACTTTGCGATTTTATGATCTACATGTCATATAAATACAACAAGATGCTAATAATTATTTTACACGTTACATTTGAATATTTTCAATTACATTGTGTTTTACAAAAAATAACAGAAATCATGGTTTTCAAAATGATTGCCTATAATCGGATATCCGATATAAGGGTCCACACTCCATTTTCCTAACATCTGGTGATGCACTGAGAAAAAAAATCTCTTGGTGTAAGTAATCGGATTTATTAGTCCAAACAAAACGCTATTGACTTTAATAACATGATAAAATTAAGTTTTTTTTTTTCATTCGAAAGAAATGCAACGAACAAAAAAAAGCGTTTCAATTCATAAGATGAATATTGTTGATTCGAGTACTCAAGAAAAGTTGAATTTCGCTTGTATGATTCAGATAAAATTTCTATTGAGTAAATATGTTATTTTATTTTTTTCACCATATCCGATATTGATTTTCAAGTACATTATTCGTTGAAATATTAATACTTTATTTTCATTCGAAAATATTAAGCAAACGCCTGAATTGGTCAAAAAATGATGCAAAAATAAAATTCGTTTCTTGCGCATTTGGTTGAAAAAATTCAACCAAATCATGGCTGAGCGCCACCGAAATTATAGGTGTAAGGAAGCCCGTAGTTCTCAGAGTAACCGCTAGAAGCCGCACGTGTGCTCGTTTCTCGTAAGCGTAGCGCGAACCGAGAATCTACTTAAACGCCGGAGAAACTCTAAAGAGTATCGCTTCTTGGCCTGTGGCTAAGATCAAAGTGTAGTATCTGTTCTTATCAGTTGAATATCTGATATTTTCTCCATGGATATTCCATTGGATATCTGATATTCTCTCTACTATTATCGTGGATGATCATTCTTATGCTCACTTTTTACTTAAGATTTAAAAGAATTGAAAAACTTTCAATTGTTTTAATAAAACGAATTCGATTAAACACTGAATTGTGAAAATTCTATCCCATTCCAAACTGCATGCGATTTTTCAAATATTTTCAGCAATTCTCGTGAGTGTGCGTTTATTTGAACCAACAATCAAGAAATGTTTGCAAGTGCACATGGAATCATATTAAAAACATGACTTCTCGAATTCACAAATATATTCTTTTGATTGCAATGAACATTTATTTAATCGAATATTACATTTTTTCTACCAAGTACTAAGTGCGTTGCTACAGATGACACCTGTACTTTGTGGCAAAAATATACCATTATTTCGGATCCATATTGTTGATATTTCAATAATGATATATACTCTCTATCTCATACTAGTCGCATGACATTGCACTTTTGATATTGTACGGAGTACGAAAATGTTACGTCTCATGGCATATTCGTTTCGATGTAGTAAAGAAATAATTCATTCTATTGATAATATTTTTGTACGAAATAAAAAATGTTGTAGCAACCGCTTAATTATTTCATCCATACATCTACGAATTGTACATAGAATAATACCAATAAAATATAATTTTATTTGAATGATAATGTAGATATTCAGACAACAGAAGAGATTTTCAAATAAAATAATGTTATTTGAATCAATCACATTTTCCAATATTTTATAGTATTGTAACAATCTCATACATCGGTGGCACTCTGCGTTCAGACATTTATTTGAATAAACCAATATATTTTTTTGATTCAATCGGTTTTTTTTCTCAGTGTGGGGGATTATTTTAGTATAAAATAAAAAAAACTTTAATTGTTTTAACTTTGTAATTATTATCCAACAATCAGTCTTGATGAGTTAATCTGTGATTTGGTAGGAACATTTTCGCACATACGGATATTAGGCTCGATTAAGTATCCAATATTAAGATTTGACATGACCGAATATGAACAGTAATATTTTGGTACACATTGCTATTTTTGCGAAGATTATACGTTTATTAAGTAAAATAAGTGTGGTAGTTAATTAAAAACAACAAAAACATAAATCATTCGGACTAACCTCAATGAAAACAACACATTCGAACACAAAAACTATTCTCCCATGCCGGCGAAAAGCAACATCAGTTCATTGTTCTGCCATTCTTGTTGCTAGGCAACCAAAAGTTGCCTAGCAACTTATACCAAATGCATTTATTAAGTAAAATACGTGCTATAGTTCATTAAAATAGCAAAAACATAAATCATTTGGACTTACCTCAATGGGAACAATACTTTTCAACACAAAAACTATACTCCCATGCCGGCGGAAAGCAACATCAGTCCACTGTTCTGCCATTCTTGTTGCTAGGCAACCAAAAGTTTTGGACTGGCGACATCTTACGACTAGTTATTAGTGTATAAAATCAAAATCATGCGCCGCTATAGGAAAACTCGAGATAGTCCACTATCCGATATCAAGCAACTATCTGATATGTGATGCTTCTTCCCTATACGGACTTTTCGCCGATAACACGGAAACTAGAACTATTCCTTTCGCGCTGAACGATAAATACAATCTGAAATTGGCAAAAATATCCCGTATTATTGTAACACAAATAAATCATACGTTGATTCCACACTAGGAGAAACGGATCGAGATTGATGATTGATCGATAATATGATCTCCGGTGGAAGATCACTCGCTGCCGCGATCTCAATAAATTTATATACGCGTGAATGTGTACCTACGGATATATAAGGAGAGGAGACGGGTTGGGGGGGGGGGGGATGTAACATGTACTCCGATCGGTCAGTTTCTCTGCAGTGGCAGTAGAGGAGCAAACGGACGATGCGGAGACGAGGCCCCCGTGTAGCTCGGCGTTCATTAGCCTCCTATTCAGTTCAACGGTCCAATAGCGGGAGGGTGGCATACATGCCGACACGCCGTTCCTCACCTCTATATCTATCTATCTATCTCTCTGCCGCCCTTTCCACTGTCTTGGTCCGAGCAGCTTCCGCTTTCGCTCGAGATGCTGCTGCTGCTGCTGCGGCGGCTGCTGGCTTCTCCTGGAATCCTCGACACGTTACTCTATATCCCCGCCGCGCACGTAATTACGCTATGCCTTCCCAGACGTCATGTACACCGCACCCCACCCCCGCCGTCGCCGCCGCGTCATCTCGTAGGTATGTCTCTTCCGATTGATCGCGGCATCCTTGAATTACCTCTCTACCGTTAATAATGCTCCGAACTGAAATTGATATTTCTCTCCATCTCCCGACGCTTTCAATTAAAATCACATTTTGAGCGAAAGCGAGTACAACAAAAAACTGGACGAGCGACAAAATCGTTTATGCTCGATCATAAAACGTCACACTTTTCTTCAAAAAGAGACACGCGTGAGGGTGGGTGTGAGTGTGTGCGTGTGTTGCTCGCACCGCGGAGCCCCCCCGCTTTCCATTCATCCTTGGTATTCCACCGGTGCATCGAGGCACAGATTTCGAGAGAGGGATGCTCTCACGTCCTCGTATAGACGCATTTTCCTTACGTTCGTTTCGAAGCTTTTCCCCCCAGAGGCAAAACCTCCCGCGGGAAAGCGAGTCCACTGCCAGAAGAAACAGACAAAAACTGCGAGAGAGCGAGGGAGAAAAAAGAGAGATTAAAGAAGAAGGAAGAGAGGGCTGCTGCAAACGGCGAGGGTGAGAGCGAGAGGGAGGAATACAGTACCAGGTAAGATGACACCCCTGCGGCGAATTCTGCGTCGAGCTACCCGACAGAGGCCTCCGGAAATCTCTACTTACTTGCACGCCTGAATGGCTGCCAGGCTGCCTCTACGGACCCGGTTTTCCTCTTCCAACCCCCTGTCCGTTTTTTCTTTCTTTTCTTTTTTTTTCGTCGAGTTGCTTGCTCGGCTCCATTGCCGGCTCACTTTTCTTCCTACTTCATAATTCTCTCTCCCTCTCCCGCTCGCGTTCTCTTGTTATTATTACGGGGGTGCAATACCCGCCGGTTTTTCGCGGTAAATCGTTTCGACAGATCGGATCTCTAACCGTCCAAACTCTTCGGTTGGGTGTGTACGCGTGGTCGGTGCGGAAGGTACAAACGCGAGAGTATATATACATAATGTCTCGTAAGAGACAAAAGGGCGTACTTACCGCGGGCTGCTATATATAACGAGGGTGAGATACGTCCTCGTGACCCAAATATAACTTCTTATGCATCTTACGTACGGGTACTTGTGGATATAGAGGATGTCTGAACACGAGTACTCGATCCTTTTGGGTCACAGATATAGGCATTTGGAGTTCTTTCTCTTCATATCTATCTGGCTGAGTGCAAAGGTGTGTATGATTCTTTAGCTGCTTTGATTTCTCGCGTTTGTGCAAAGAGGTCTTTTCGTTGTCTTGTGCGTAGAGAAAGGTACAGAAAGCGCAATGTCTAATCGGTAAGAAATTACTTATTCGTGTGTATATGTTTTTTTTTTTATACGCCCCGGTAGAAGCAAGGAATTCCATCTCGGGAATATTACGAATTCCTTTCTGGACAATTCGGATGTTCATCATATCTCACTGTCCGAGAATCTTCTCGGCTTCATCGCTCTCCTGGCCACCACAAATTCGCTTCCCGGAGGTCTCTGGACCCTCGCTACACCATTCGACCACGAGAGAGAGCAGTTTATTAATAGCTCCCCCTCTTCCCCGACCTTGTATAATTGGTCCATTTCACGTAATTAATGGGTCGTTAATAAGAGCTGACAGTGAAGCGAGGATGGATGGTGGTACGTGTATATAGGACGCTGCACAGGTGTGATGTTTCGTTCTTCGCGTCCAAAGATCTTTTCACCTCAGCTAGGTCTAGGCATCGTTTTTCATCGAGTGTACGAATGGAAGAATGTTTCCACCGCCCCCCCCCCCCCTCTTTTTTTTCTTTCTCGTAACAAGACACTTTCTTCGTCAGCGTTCAGAACGAGGTCGATGCGCGCGTCATTGAGGACAAAAGTAGCTAAATTCGTAAAAGCATCACGTCTATTTGACATTCGCGACAAATTTAGCCATATATGGGTTGTTAACAGCAGAATTGGTTGGGGAGAAAGGCAGATCGGTAGGGGAGAAGCATCATATATCGGATAGTTGCTTTATATCGGATAGTAGGCTATCTCGAGTTTTCCTGTAACGACGTCTGTTTTTTTTCTAAATTAACTAAAAAATTTTTCTAAATTAACTAAAAAAATTTATACATTAATAACTAGTCGTAAGATGTTGGCACTGCAAAACTTTTGGTTGCCGATCAACAAAAATGGCAGAGTAGTGAACTGAAGTTACGTTTCGCCGGCGTGAAAAAATATTTTTTGTGTTAAAAAGTGTCGTTTTCATTGAGCTAAGCCATAATGATTAATGTTTTTGTTATTTTTCACGAACTGCATTTATTTTGCTTAATACATATATAATGTTCGCAAAAATAGCAATATCTACATAAATATTACTGTTCATATTCAGCCATGTCAAATCTTTATATCGGATACTTAATCGAGCCTAATGATGGATATTCGTTTGTGCCAAAATGTTTCTACCTAATCAAAGATCAACTCGTAAAGACTGACTGTTTGCTAATAATTACAAAGTTGAAACAATAAACGTTTTGTTTTATTTTGTATAAAAATAGTCCTGCAATCCATAGTAATAAAAGAACATGTATTGACTGATTCATCAACGCCGAACCAAAACCGCTGAAGCTAATTACATGGAATTTGGACAGTAGGTTGCTTTTGTGATGTACGCGCAGAAGGGATTTTTCGAAATTGAGCCCTTAATAAGGGGAGAAAAGGGGTGGCAAAGTGTGTGTGGAAATTAAAAAAAATCTGGTTGGATTTACTTGAAACTTGGTATTTGTGCTTTTTGACACAATTAATGAAACACGTATTTCAGCGTTTTTAGAAATTCAACCTATAAGGGGAGAATGAGGGCGGCAAAGTTTGTATGTAAAATAAAAAAAACCTGGTCAGCAGATTTACTTGAAACTTAGTATTAAAGCTCTTCAACACAATTGATGAAACACGTATTTTAGCGTTTCTCGAAATTTAATACCTAAATCAAAGGGGGTGGCAAAGTTTGTACGGAAATTTAAAAAATCGGATTAAATTTACTTGAAACTTTGGATGACTGCTTCTAGACACAATTAATGAAAATTCAGATTTTTTGGAAAGTTCATCCTTAAGAGGCAAAGGGGGTAGCAAAGTTTGTATGGTACAAGAAATATCTGTTCAGATTTACTTGAAACTTAGTACTAATGCTCTTCAACACAATTCTACGTGTTCCTTAATGGAACATTTCAGAAGGACATTTTATCAAGGAGCATTCAACACAAGTGTACGCGAGCAAAGTTGCGGGCGGAAAGCTAGTATACGATAAAAGAAAAATGGAATTTGTGCCCTTATACACTGACAGAAAAATTCTATTGATATTAACTAACAGCGTGTATTTGGTTTTTTAAAATTTGAATTAACTAGATTTTTCGTGCAATCAAATTTTTCCTATTGCATTCCATTATTGGAATAATTTATTTTAAATATATTTATTTATGCAAATAAAAATCTATTTAATATCGTCCAATAAGTAAATATTTTATTTAATCCTAATAAATCTGTGATTCGGTTCCATCTGTTCAAAGAACAATTTAGTTGAATCCACTAACAAGGACCATCCCTCAGGTAACACCCTTCGATTTTGTTGAAATTTGGATATGTTATAAAGCACCGAAACGTAAGCGATAAGTATTTTTTTATCGTCGGAAAAACGGTTTTAAGGGGTGAAACCACCCCTTAATTTTTTTTGCAATGTCACTATAGTGGATTTTCCATTGCTTCGGATTAGAAGAATTTTCGTTTTTGTTTCATTAAAATCGGTGGACTCCTTGTGTGTGAAACTGCTATATTACCCCTAGAGATACCTTTTTCGAGGGGTGGTTTCACCCCTTAGAACCGTTTTTCCGCCGATGAAAAAAAAATACGTATCGCTTACTTTTCGGTGCTTTCTAACATATCCAAATTTCAACAAAATCGAAAGGTGTCACCTGAGGGATGTTCCTTGTAAGTGTATCTATTTGTTTTTTTTAAATTGAAATTAAATAGAATTTTCGTAGAGTCAACCATTCTTTTATTTGATTGAACTAATGGTTTGTCTTTTTTGCGACACACATATCAAAGGGAAGTGGGAGTAGAGAGGATGGGGAGAAAGGAATTATATATATATTTCAAACATCTCTTATATATATATATATATACACACACACATATATATAGGTTATGTTTGGAAAATCCATAGCATGTTATTCGATAAAAATCTGATTATCGCAATGATATTAACTAATAGGTATACTTTATGTGATACAACAAATAATTATAAGAAATTCATTTGGTGTCTTATGCCATATCTGCGACCAAGATGTTACAAGCATTCGGTAGCATAGGAATAGTGTGCGTCATTATGAGTACGTACGTTCTAGGTTCGATTCCATATGGGTGAAATAGTTTCGTCGAAAACAAATCATTTCATAAGGCCAGGGAATGACGAATTATGATACAAAATCGTCGTGGTAAAACTCTCAATTAAGTGTTTCATTTCATTTTAGATTTATAAAAAAATTTATGCATATAGTACAGTTAGATGTACAGCCTACATTGTAAGCAAATAAAGATTTACTTGAATCGAATGTTTATTCATTCAATTTGAATATATTTAATATTTGAAAAGAATAGCTGGAACAAATAAAAAAATATCTTTGAAACAAATAAGATCATAGTAGACCGTGGGACAAGGAAAAAACCTATTTGATTAAAATAAATCCTATTTAACGGAGACTTTGTCCTTGGAGTGCCATATTTCAGGTGTTTACATTTTATTTTTTTTTTTTAAGGAAACGAGTAAAGCTTTTTGAGTGCCATTTTTTTCTTGCTTTTATTCATGATATACAGAACGATAAAAAAATTTTTTTTTGAAAAAAAACCAAAATGGCGGCCGTTGCAGCTCCGCGAAAACAGGTCCTCACATCGCGGGAGGCAAACGGCTGACATCACTGCCCCCTCTTTGTTGATCTGAAACACAAATTCAAAGCATATCATCAATCTGTGACCCTTTGGTCATGGAACGACGGATGGGTTTTTCGTTTAGTACAAATTTCGGAAAATGGCGGCAATTAAAAAAAAAATCGAATTTTCGCGTTTTTTTTCGCATAAAAAGATAAATAATGAATGCAAAAATGTATCTATCGAAAAAACGATCCGTCATTCCGTGAAGACATATTTTCTGAGTATGCTCTCTAAATTTCAGGTCGATATGTCAATTACAGCGGTCAGGAGAATGTCAGCCATTTTTAAAAACGTGTTTTCGAGAAAAACGCGTTTAAAGTTTTGTAATATGTTTACACAAATGTGTTTATAATTACCGCTAATCGGCAATGCCTGGTCCATAGAGGCATCCCTCCTCTTCTTCTAGCTGCTCATGTTGAGCCGCTAACATCTCCCGCCGATTTCAAGGACAAAGTCTCCCTTAAATTGAATATTTTTGTTTGGCAATGTACAGGATATCGGATTATAGGCAACCTTTTTGAAAGACACGATAACTGTTATTTTTTGTAAAACATAATATAACTCATAATATTCAAATGTAATGTGTAAAATGGTTATTAGCATCTTGTTGAATATAACATGTAGATCATAAAACCCAAAAATTTAGAGGTCTTAGCAATTGTTTACTTTCTTTTTTAATTTCAAACAAAAGTATCCGATACATGGTGCCTCCCATTCGTCACGAGTTTGATCTCCGTTTCCGAGGAGCGAGAAAGAAGCAACAATGTCGAAACGCGCGCGGCTTAATTTATTCCCGATGCTTCAATCACGATTGCCTCGTTCCAAAGCTTCTCGCTGGTAGCGCTCTCACACCCGAGCGTTCATACTTCTCCGCGGTCTATTTCACGATTCAACCTGTTTATCTTGATTCGCCCGTCTTGCCTCACCGAGTCTCGCGGTACCCCCGTGCCTATATCTATATTCTATGTATATATTATATTCGACGTAGACACACTCGGGTGGCGGTGCATGCATCGACGATCTCTTCAACCTGTTGCGTTTGTTGTCGCACTCCTCAGACCGAGCCGATTTGCACGCTGAATGCATCAAAACGGCCAATTGAAGTAGCGTACGCGTGTGTGTACGCGCGCGCGCCCGTCATACGAAACATTAAGGTGTGCACCCTGTCTCTCGTTGTGACGTGAGCGCCTGTGTGCGCTATTCCTTGCACTGCGTTACAACCCTGACCCCTGGGTACGTTGCGAGAGAACAAAATGAAAACGCCACGAGATCCTTTGATCGCAAATTCTATTGAGCCACCATAGAAATATAGTGCGTGGCAAAGTGAGAGAGAGATAGAAAGAGGAAGAATGGAAACTGAGTGAGAAAAGCCCCTGGAGGGTGAGTCAAGGGTTTGTTAGATAGAAACTTGTCGTACGGATGTTTTTTCCTGACGGCACGAAAAATTTGATTCCGGAACGAGGGCAGTCGTCCCACGAATCAACGCCAGTCGCGAAGAAATCTCAAGGTGCACCTACACGGGCAATTTTTTTAGCAATAATTGCCCGGCAACAGTCGCCGGAGGTGGTGGAGCCATTAGTGGAGCAATCTGGACCAATTTCTAAAAATTGCTACAATTGTTTCAGCTATATTGCTTTTAATTGCTTCATATATCCTCTATTGCTAAATGTTACCGCTATGGGTTGCCGAATATCCAGTGGGTATAGAAAAAGCAATGCAATTTCGTTTCTATCTCGTTTGTACGAAGGGTTACGGCAAGTTTTGTTGGTGCCGAAGCTGGATCCCTCATATTGGTCGTCTGTTTGGTTATTAGCGGACCAACTTTCCGTAAAAGTGATTCAAAGTCACATCGGGACATTCTAGGAAAGTTTTTTAATAACACATCGTCCAATTCATTGCACAATGAAGATGGCTTTCGTCATGCGAAGTACGTCCGCATCCAAACCGGTCTATTCCTTTTATTTTATTTTTTTCGCACTCAATATAATAAAAGCGCTGCAGCCGCCGCCGCAAGAAGAAAACCGTCCATGGCTGAAGACAGTTGCTCAACTGAATTGCTAGTGTGTGAATCTATTACCTAGTTTACTTAGGTTGCTCCATATCGCTCAATATGTCGGGGCTACATATCCAGCAACAATTGCTCCAAATAATAATTGCAGTAAATTGCTGGATGTAGTCGTGACGTCATACTTTGCCAAAATTGCCCAGAATTGAGCAATTTTAGTTGCCCGTGTAAGCGCACCTTAATTGTTTTTTTTCTCAAGTCGTTTAACTTACCGCGCGGTCATATACAATCGGCCGACCGGGATGGTGTTGAAGCTTGCATCGTTGAAGTGCAACGAAAGTTTGGTAGCCCATTTTTTTTGGCAAATTCGGGCCTTCAAAATAGCTTAAGCTTTTTTCAGATTTCTCATTAGAGATGTTCAGCCTAAACTTCTGCGACATTTTTTTGAATAATAATGAAAAAGAGGCAATAAAGAATGAAGATGAACTTTCATTGCATTCCAGCGGTGCAAACTTCAACATCGTTGACCGGGACGTGATGATCAAGTGCCTCGGTAGGTAATCTGGGATGTTAGCACGCGTTCGTTGACGTATGAGCTTGGAATGAAATCCGCTCCTTCCTGTATTATATTATGGTCGGTAAGTTCTTCCCAAGATACCACGAGAGAACGAGCAAGGCAGGAAAAAAACGGCAAAATCCCCGGTCCATTGTTCGGCTTGCGGGATTTGCCGGGAAATCTTTCTCGTTCATCGAACGAAGCGTAGTGCGGGCAAACCCGCTGCAATATCTCACGCCCTACTTGATTTTTGTCTTTTTTTTCTCTAGGTAATCGATTTCTTCCCGAGGCTACACAAATCTGAGGCGATTTTTTTTTTATTTCGAGCATTTTGCCGAGGCCAAACGGATTCATCATTTATTCACTATTTAAATTTTAACTTATTTCCAAAAATGTAAACTCGGATTTAACGGTATGTGTGAACGTAGGCACAAAGTACACCGACTCTCGTACGTACATCCGTGGATAGAGATTGAGGCAAAAATGGCGAGGCAAAGGTCGACTATCCGATACTTTTCTCGCGTTGAATCAAGGCCTTGCCACCCCTCGCGGTACCCGCCGCAAGTGAGTTATGACGGTGAAAGTTTTAGCGAGCCAAAAGTCTTTGAGAAAGTTTTCACTCTCGCCAGAGCGAGCTCGGGCATCGAGGGGAAAGACATTCGCGAGCCCTCTCTCTCGCTCAATGTATTTTCAATTGAGCGTTTGTATCGTGGAAATCTCTCCTTCTCTCTCTCTCTCTCTCTCTCTCTCTCTCTCTCTCTCTCTCTCTCTCTCTCTTGCTCCCTCGCATCTGCAAACATTCCCATTTGACCTATCAGGATCGAGCGTAATCCCTTTGGAACATGTCTACCGTCAATATTTGCCTCCAGAGGACAATGCCTCGCTTCATTGCGCCCTCCTTTCACTAATATCCTGATCCTTGGATCACCTGCGACAACTGTCATAACGCGGTTGACCGAGGCACGCGAGATACGAAAACCTCGTACTTTTACTTGAACGCTTTACCCGCCCGGTCGAGCAGGCAGTCGTGATACTTGCTCTTGCACTGCAAATCCGAGTGTGTTATTTTAACACAGCTACAGGGTCTGTTACCTTGTGCTCACTTTGTACACATTTCCGTGTGTTATTTATGCCTTTTATATTACACACTTGAGTGTATTATTTCTATGAGTATTAGCTGAGTTATTTAATTATGTTTTGTACACTGCATCGGTGTTGGTTTAAGGCATCATAGCCCGTCTACTAAATGCATAGCATATTTCATAAATCCAAAATAAAATGAATTACTTCAGTCAGGGTTCTACCTTATTAATTCAATTACACACCTTAGTGATTTTGTATCATAATTTTGCATTCCCTGACCTCCCGAAATGATTTTTTTCGAAGAAAATATTTCGCCTGCACACGGAATCGAACCTACAACCTACCTGTCTATACTGTGCACGCTGTCCCTACGCTACCGAGTCTTTGTACCATTTTAATCGCATATATGGCGTAAGGGACCAAATTAATTCCTCCAATTATTTGTTGTATCACATAAACTGGATCAATTAGTTAATGGCATTGTGATAATGGGAGAGTTTTATCCAATCTCATACTATATATTTTTTTAACAAAACCTATACACATCGAAGGGTTTTTACGTGAAATGGAGGGGGGGGGGGGGGGGGGTAGAGGGGAATTAGATATATACATATAGGTTATGTTGAGTATTTCACAATTGGCATGTAAATTTTAAGATGGATCATTCGGATCCACTGTTTATAGGTAGGCCACCAGGTAGGGGCAAGATGAGAATGCTAAGATCACGTTCAAATAACACAATCCACACGAATCAGTCAACTTTAATTATTCGTTCAAATTAATAAACATTTATTAATCTTTGAATTTTGAAAACAAAAAAAGTCTTTCTGATTCCTAGCATACAGTATTATATTTTTAAGTAAACCTTTATTTTTACAATCTTACCGTTCTTCATATCAGCAACTCAAATGAACTGGACGATGGTAAACTTTACCAATAATGATATTGTTTTGCCATAAAAACGATATTTTTTCTCACCCAAGACGCATGCTTCCGCCACAGTTGATACTTTCACACTCATTCACCTCTCCGCCACCCCTCCAAACTACAACAGGAGCACTGTGCTCGCGCACACTGTTTAGTAGCTAGGCTTATGATTTATCTTACCCCGAACCTTCGTCTTGCCCCTACTTCCCTTACGCATAAAATATGTTTAAGCCGACTGTAACACACATAAATGCATTATTTAACACACATTTGACATCCAAACGTGTAAATGGCTGCAATTATACGTGTTGCATGTTTTGAATAGGACGTCAATGAGATGTTAAAAATTGACGCGGTTCCACTGTTCAAAAATAAACATCAAATGAGTTTTAATTTTCTGCAACACACATGACTGCGTTGTTTTAAGTTGTGTACGGCATTTGCACGTGTTAATTCCTAAAATTACACACCTTACGAGTAACGAATAACCCACCTAGATTGGCAGTGTGAGCGACCTAGATTCAAATACGGTCGGTCTAAAAAGACCCCAAGTTTTTATTTTATTTTGAAAAAGTAGAATTTTCAGAAAAAAGACTCGCGTTTTTTCGTCTACACTCGTGTAGCTACGTGCGTTCTAGACGGGCTCGCAGCGGGATGAACGAGAAACGAGCGCAAAGGAGAAGAGATCGAGAGGCGATCTCAAAGACAGAGCACGGCGCGACGCTGTCTGGCCCGAGCGAACGCGGCGGGTGCCCCTTCAGGTACACGGGAAAAAAAGGTGAGGGGAGACTGAAGCGGGGACAGACCAGGTGTTACAGACCCAACCAGACTTCCACAACCGTAACTATTATATACGCGCGTACGTATACGTACGAACGCGGAGGTAGCTTAGAAGCCCGATATAAATAACCCTCGTGCATTTCCAGGAACGAGCACGAGGAAAATTTACGACCAAATTAATCGTAACATCGACGACGGTTATAGAAGCCCATTTTGCGAATGGTCGACGAAAGGAGATCGAATCGCTATTAATCGAACAAGTCCTCGGCTTCTGCAACGTTTCATTGAGAAACAATGCTCCGCGATCATCGAATCGCGGGTCACGTTTTGTGAAAATTTCGTAAAAAGGTCGGTGAGAAGCAGCATACATCGGATACTTGCTTAAGGGGTGAGATGCAGACAGAATTTTCAAAAAATCGATTTTTTTTTATTTACATTTTCTTGAAGTATGATATTTCGAAAATAATTCCTGAAAATGTCAAGTCAATCAGATGAATAGTTTCCGGAATATCCCACAATTAGTGAAGGGGCGTCGGGTCCCCATGGCAGGTAGCGGCGGACAAACGCGCAAACGATAATACCCGGGAAGGCAGAATGCTTCGAATTCAACAATAAATTAATATTTTGGAAGCTTCCACATCGACAGAAGCCCTATTGTATGGGCCAGGAATTGATGATTCGATGTAAGTAATTTTTTAATTAGTATTTATATACATAAATCGAGTGTACAATTGGAAAACCCTTTTAGAAATTTTCAAAAATTTATTTCTCCAAAACCGTGAACTTTAGCAAAATTTTATAAAGAATACTTTCGTTTTAAAATTGCCCAAAATGTTTAAAAAAAATTATTCATCCCGAAAGACTTCAATTTTTTAAAAATTATTTTAACAATTGGCTATAAACAATTGAATGCGCGACTTTTCGGCAAAACAATTGTGATATTCGGATTCAGCGGATCAAAATACAATAATTTCTATAATTCAAAAGTCACTCGATGGATTTTGATAAAATTTGGTGTGCTTATTGATAGCATTAAAAACTAGTCCTTAATCGAAGGATTTTCATTTTTGTTGAAAGTTTCTATTTTTTTTTAACAATAAACGAGCGACTTTTTGGTCGAAAATCGAAAGTTATCTGTCGGAAGCCGCCATTTTGTTAATTAAAAAAAAAAGAAAAAGCTTCGATTAAGGACTAGATTTATTATTAAACTAATGATTTTATTTTTTTTATTTCAGATGATCCAGAACATTTTTATGATGTTCATTGCAAAGCACTACATGCCGAAAGGGGTTCAACAAAGAAGGCAATATTTTTATAAATAATCAATATTTTTCTTTGAAAATTTGTACAAGTCAAATTGAAATATAACTTTGTATTTGTACAAGTCAAGTTGAAATATAAATATATGTACAAAATTTGTAAAAGTCAAGTTGAAATATAACATAAAAAGTCTGTGGGACCACTTTTGTAAAACAAACTTGATTACTATAAAAAAAAATTATTGAAAATGCTCGTTTTTTCATGCCTCTGGCTGCATCTCACCCCTTAAAATCGGATAGTGTGATATCTCGAGTTTTCCTGTAGCGACATCTGTTTTTTATTTTATACATTAATAATGACACTGCAAAGATAGCCGTATTTGACGTGTGTTCAAAGTATGTAGAAGTAACACAACATAAAGGCTAGACGCGCGTTGCCATGTTCATTTCACACACTTATGCATTTGGTAACACATAATGCATTAAAATTACGTACGTGAGTATGCATTTTTACGCATTAGATTATCACACTTTCGTAGCTGTCCCCATCAACAACACGCTTATTCGATAACCCAAACAAACACATAAAGCGTGTAAAATCAACATACAAAACGCATATTTTCACAAATTGAACTAAACAACACACGTTGATAGCAACACACAAGCAAAAATAACGGGAAAAAGCAACACAGTTTAAGTGTGTTAATTGCGAGTTATTGATCATATGTTTAAAAAATCACCTTGGTTACGGCATCACGTGAAACTCAATAGTTGATTTGACATCGATTGATTGACCGGTTAATTTAAGACCACATTTCGTCTTAACGTTTTGTTTCATGTATAGATCATTTTTGAGTTCGTCACGTGGAAGAACCCGACATTCGAATCTATTTTCCAAAGCCTCGATGGCTGCATTGAATCTTTAGCGACGTATTTTTGTGTCGACGCTATCATCGATACGCAAAATGCAGCCGTCATTGTAAAGCTGTATGAGAACCTAGCCTATGCGAAGACAAGAAAAGTGTAACACCGCTCATCATAGTAATGGAATTCGTTGCTATTTTAACATGGTTTTATATAGAATACGGATAGATCATTCGCAAAGTATATTATTAATTTTGGAAATCTGAAGACAACTATCAAAACTGTATGTATATATATATATAATTAATACAGAGTACTATATAAGTACCGTTGGGTTTACTTCAATAAATACATATATTTTTACGATAAAAAACTTCTGTTATTGAATTTATTATTCCGACGCATCCCATGTATATACAGTACTGCGAAAATGAGTGTGATGGTTTTACACACTTTTGAGTATGTAAATCGCTGTAGACACTTTTTACACGTTTTAACGTATGTAAGAAAATAACACACGTAAGTATGTTGTTTGAACGCATCAATCCGTGTTACTTTTGCACCATTATTTTTCACACACATTGAACGTTTGTGAAAAATAATGGTGTAGACATAACACGGATTGATGCGTCTAAAGTAATTTTATATACCTAAAATGTGTAAAAACAACACACTTGTTTTTTCAGTGTAGTCCTAAAAGTGTTGATTTCATTGAAACAAGTTCAAATGATTTATGTTTTTGTTATTCTGTATGAATTATAGCTTTTATTTTACTTATTCCATATATGATGTTTGCAAAAATAGAAAGATTACTGTTTATATTCGGCCATGTCATATCTTAATATCGGATACTTAATCCGGCCTACTTTGCGCCAAAATGTTCCTACCTAATCAAAGATCAACTCATAAAGACTGATTGTTTGATCATAATTACCAAGTTAAAAAACAAAACGTTTTGTTTTTCTTTACATAAAAATAGTCCCCGAATATCAGATATGAGAAAAACTGAGTTGAAGCCTTAATATCGGATATCCGATTATAGGCAACCTTTTTGAAAACCATGATTTCTGTAATTTTTTGCGTAATGCAATATAAGTCTAATTATTCAAATGTAATGTGTACAATAATTAATAGCATCTTGTTGTATATGACATGTAGATCATAAAATCGTAAAATTTGAAGGTCATAGCAATTATTTACTTTTTTCTCAATTTCAAACAAAAGTATCCGATATACGGTGGCCCTCCCCTACAAATCTGGATCGTCATAATGACGGTAATTCGACACGATGCGTCCAATTTGGAGTATTCGATCGACTGTGTAAGCAAGTGTGTGCGTGCAAGCACGAAAGCGAGACAGGAGAGATCGACCTCGTCGACGCTACCAAAAGCACGGTGTGTCTATGAAACTCGGAGACTGTGGAGACACCTGCGAATTGTTACCTGCGAGAGAGAAGAAGGTGAATCGGTCTAGCAGCGGGCATCGAGAAACTTTGCAACGATGATTTATGCCTTCGGCAGGTGGATAGGAGGGGAGAGTAACCATTGGTGTTTTCAAATGTACAGCATGGGTTCTTCATTGTTGAAGGATTTCGCGATTCGCTAGGCCTCCCCTGGACACCCGGGTAAACCTTGGACATATATCTCGGAGTGACGAGGACCATCGAGCGCACCAACATTCTTCGAATATATATATATATATATATATATATATATATATATATGTATATATACAAGTATTTGATGGGATATATACGTACACGCTGAGAATGAAAGTACGCGAGAGCACAAGTTGTGACTATACTCCGAATGTATTTTCAGTGCCAGAACTTCTTATTCGTCTTATTTTCCTCTCGCGTTTTTCGCTCGTGGCCACGGGCCAACCTTAATAGGCTTTCCTCCTGAAGCTTTCTCCTTATTCGAGAAAATCTCGTTATATACTCTGCCGTATGTGCAGTATCGTGAGCGAAACAAGTAGAAAAAAATATGTGTGTACAGGGACTGGCGCAACGTTGAGCCTTGTTGGTTTTTGGACCTAGACCAGCTTCTCAGCTAATACGGTTTACCGTCAGAGAGTACAGAGTATGGAGGGTTTTAGGACGTTCTTTCTCTCTTTTTTTTCATCTCGAACTTACAAAGCCGTATAGCCCCGAGCACATCACCATTTTTTCCTTCCTCGTCTTTTTCACGACCCGATACAAAAAAATCCACCTCAAGACATTGCTTCTGCCTTGCCTGTCAATGATCATTAACCGCTTTTTTAGTATCACACACGATGCGAAGTCGAAAGAGCTTGCTGATATTCTTCCGATTCTCTGTTCGTCACGAGACACGTAAGATTGGGCGGGGCTAGTGGAGGATGGGGGCAAGTTGGGAAATTGAAATATGCCAAAAACTAAGCAACGTACGACAAAGTATTGCATGGCGGAAAGACGTGTACGAGGAACCGAAACACATCGCGCGACGCCAGTTGCTGGACGCTGAAAGAGCGAGATGCACGGACGCTTTGCTTATTTTTTTTTTGTATCGAAAATTAAAAAATAAGTTCGTTAGTTCTTGCCTGGATTTTTACTAAAATAAATACGTAAAATGTCAATTTTACGTATTTATTGAGCTTTCGACTAAAAATAGACGTGTAGTAACTAGTTTTACCATTTTCACATAACCTAACTTTTATCTCGAGAAGACGGGTCGGGGCTAGTTGAGCAAGCGTTGCTCAACTTGCCCCACTGTTATATTTTCACTACAAAAGGTCACATTTTTCATTTTTTGTTGCCGATTAGGATGCGGGCATACAAGAGAAAGACTTCAATGGATCTACGTATATATCAATTGCGATAGCAACAATGATGACTAATGATTAGTGACGATTAACCCTGCATTCATATTTTTGATCTTAGAATTAATTACCAAACTCATATAACATAACGTAATACTTATAATTACTATTCAAAGTATCATTTTGAGTACAAAAAGTGTAATAATATCCAAAGGTTCAGAATAAGTTTTTTTTCTTTTTTGTATTATTTGATTGGAAATGTAATGTTTTTTGATCGACTAAATAATTAGCACTGAAGCTTTTTTTTGATGAATTGACTGAATATTTGATTGTAAACTGCAATGTTATTTGACGCTTCTATGATTTTTATATCCCTATCGAGCCAATTCTTTCCATTGATCAACTTGCCTCCCTTGCTCAACTTACCCCATCCATCGGGTAGATTGAGCAACTCGGAACTTTATCGCATTTATGACAAAACATTCTAAACCACATCCGAAATAGTGTTTTTTTTCTGGAGACATTTTGAGCAGGATAAAGTACGTATGTCTAACGTACCCTATCTGTCTAAGAATCATCGATGCGATTTTTATATTTGACCAGCTTTCCGCCGGCACCTTCGCTCGTGTAGACTTGCGTTGAATGCTCCTTAATGAAATGTTCTCCTGAAATGTTTTCATTAAGGAACACGTAGAATTATGTTGGAGAGCATTAATACTAAGTTTCAAGTGAATCTGAACAGATATTTCTTTTACCATACAAACTTTGTTGCCTCCTTTTCCCCTTAAGGATTGAATTTGAAAAATCGCTGAACTTTTATTTATTGTGTCTAGGAGCATTAATACCAAGTTTCAAGTAAATTTGACCAGATTTTTTTTTCCGTACAAACTTTAGGACCCCCTTTTGTTTAGGGGTTGCATTTTGAAAGACGCTAGAATACGTATTTTATTAATTATGTTGTAGAGCTTTAACACTAAGATTCAAGTAAATCTTCTGACCAAATATTTTAATTTTAGATACAAACTTTTCTACGCTCTTTCTCCCTTTAGGGGTTGAATTTCTAAAAACGCTGAAAGACGCGTTTGACCGATTGTGTCAAGAAGCACGAATGCCAAATTTCAACTAAATCCGACCACATTTTTCAAATTTCCATACAAACTCGGCTACCCCTTTCCTCCCCTTAAGGGTTGAATTTAGAAAAATGCCTCCTTAGTGGGTGCTTACGTCGCAAAAGCAACCTACTGTCCAAATTTCATGTAATTAGCTTCAGCGGTTTTGGCTCGGCGTTGATAAAACAGTCAGGACATCATCTTTTATATGTATAGACAGATAGAAGATAACTCTGTCACGCAATAGTCGCGTTCGGAGTGTCCGAAAACTTGGCCGATGTTTTTCACTGAAGCGACAATTTTTTTTTCGCCGCATCCGTGAGATCGAGAAAGATTGAGAGGAAAAAAAGGAAGCGAGCCCGGAGAGCTTCGTGGGAACAGCATGCGGAAGAGCGTGTGTGTGCGAGAGAGAGGTCTCCTCCTGGAGGAGTTAACGAGCCTAATCCCTGGGGCTTCCGAGCGGTGAGATTAGGCTAGGCGGTTTTACGTGTACGCCACCTGTGCGAGAGTCTCTTTCGCAACGGCGATGTCCTACCAGCAAAAATGTAACCTGCCAAGGTCCGGAGCATCGAACGATGCGGAACTTGCCTGGAGACTTTTCTGTAACGAGAATTGTTGCGTATATGGGATCGCGTAAGGAGGGAAGAGCCAACGAACAAAGGATCATCGACGAGATAACGAACCTACCGTCTCGTCTCCAAAAGCAAACTCGTTTGACACTCCACGGTGTGAAAATACGTTGAGACGTCTGTAACGAGGCCTGTTTTGCATGTAACATGGCGGCGTCATGGTGAAAGCTACTCATCCGGGCTCTCAGTTGAAATTCAGCTTGGCCGTAGGTGAGAATTGGCTCATAGGGAAGAGGCACCAAATATCGGATACTTTTGTTTGAAATTGAAACAAAAATAAGTAAACAATTGCTAAGACCTTGAAATTCTACGATTTTATGATCCACATCACTGCAAATCCTAGTGTGTTGTTTTAACACAGTTACACTTTTTACACGTGGCCTTGTGGTCACTTTTTACACATTTTCGAGTGTGTAATTTAGGGATTCGCTTTACGCGTTTTATATTACACACTTGAGTGTATTATTTCCATGCATATTAGGTGTGTTATTTGATTATTTTGTATACACTCCATGGATGTTGGTTGAAGGCATCACAGCCGGTCTACTAAATGCATACAATATTTCATCCAAAACTAAACTAAATACTCAATTCAACCTTATATAATACTAGAATACTTAATTCTACCTTATTTACTTAAGTACACACCTTAATTATTTTGTACCATAATTCGTCATTCCCTGACCTCGTGAAATGATTTTTTTTCGAAGAAAATGTTTCGCCCACACATGCACATAGAATAGACCCTACAACTTACCTGCCTATTCTATGCACGCTGCCTCTACACTACCGAGTATTTGTCGCATTTTAATCGGATATATGGCATAATAGACCAAATTAATTCCTATAATTATTTGTTGTATCACATAAACTGTATCGATTAGTTAATGTCATTGTAATAATTAGAGAGTTTCATCTAATATAATGCTATAGATTTTTCAAACATAACATATATATGGGGCATTCCATGCTGCTTTGACCTGGGTCTGACCCGTTACCTCTCCGATTTGACCCGCGATTTTTTATGTTACTGTACTATCTCTGAAAGGCACTCGAGAATTTTTTCAGATTTTTTTGGAACGATTTGACTTCACAATATTTTTTATAATAAACAAATTGACGCCCGAATTTAAAAATTTGAAAAACATCACAAAAATCCTGTGTCACATATCAAACACTATGGGCGTTTAGAAAAAGTTGGCGCGCGTTTCGTTTGGCCTACATTGCGCTTTTTTCGCAAAAACATTTTTTTTTAATTAACAAACACATTTTTTTTTAGATTTTTTTTCAGAATTTTTGTCCAAGATTTTTTTTTCATCATTTTTAGTCAAATTGCCGACAATTCAAGTGGCCAAGTGGCCAACCCAACTCAAGTATCATAGGGCTTGGGCTACAATGTCAAGAGAGAAAACATTCTTAAGTAAACATTTTTAATCCATTCGAATTTTTTCAGAATTTTTTAGTGAATTTTTTGTTTGTTTAAACTTGAAAAAATAAAAATCGTTTCTATGGAAGAAATTAATCGCTAAAAAAATCTGAAAATTGTTTTTCTGCAATAGTAAAGTAACCATATTATGAATCGATTCGCTTTGGGCGAAGGAGCATTAGGAGCAATAATATTTAAATCACAATTGAAAGTCTGCTGATCTAGCCTACAATTACACCTATTTTAAACTAATAAGATATTCAACTAACCAATAAATACCAATTGTGTTGCGCTCATACGTAATATAATTACTTCGCCGCCAACACGTGTCTGAAGCGTAGTCGGAGAGAATCTACAAAAAAACGAAGAAAGAGCACACGTATAGCCACGTCAAGCTACAAAATATTATAAAGGCGTCCGCATCTTCTTGCTGAGCTGTTGCCTTCTTCCCGCTGGCGGCGCCACCGAACGATTGGAGGCACTCTCTGATTGGCTGCCCCGATCACATGGTAACTTGGTGGTGCTGTCGCGCTAGCAGCGTGCGTGCGTGCTTTTATTTCCATTTTTTTTCGAAAAAAGCTCGCTTTAAATCGAAGAAAATATGCATCCACTTTGGCTCAACACTTAACATTTTTTATATTTAACACACACAGAATTTGTGATTTTTTCGGGTTTTTAAATTTGGGCAATAGATTTTTTATTATAAAATTAATTACAAATTGGATCACTCAAAAAAAAATGTGAATAAATTTCTGACCACCTTTCAGAGATACTACACTAACATTTATTCAATCCACTCAAATTTTTTCAGAATTTTTTAGCTATTAATTTCTTTCATAGAAACGACCGTTATTTTTTCAAGTTTAAACAAACAAAAAATTCACTAAAAAATTCTGAAAAAATTCGAATGGATTAAAAATGTTTAATTAAGAATGTTTTCTCTCTTGACATTGTAGCCGAAGACCTATGATACTTGAGTTGGGTTGGGCACTTGGCCACTTGAATTGTGGGCAATTTGACTAAAAATGATGAAAACTAAAATCTTGAACAAAAATTCTGAAAAAAATCTTTAAAAATTCTGGTCAATGCTACATAATGTCATGTAATTTTTTTTCCTCTTTAACGACTGGGAGGGCTATTGATTCTATTTTTTTTAATAAAGAAAATTTTTTTTGCGAAAAAAGCGCGTTGTAGGCCAAACGAAACGCGCGCCCACTTTTTCTAAACGCTCATAGTGTTTGACATGTGACACAGGTTTTTGTGAGTTTTTTTAGATTTTTAAATTTGGGCGTTGATTTTTCATTTATAAAAAATATTGTGAAGTAAAATCGTTCCAAAAAAATCTAAAAAAATTCTCGAGCGCCTTCAGAGATAGTACAATAACATAAAAAATCGCGGGTCAAATCGGAGAGGTGACGGGTCAGACCCAGGTCGAATCGGCATGGAATGCCCCATATATATATTAAAGGGTTTTACATGAAATGGACGGCAAGAGTTGTTGAGAGGAATAAAAAACATATATAGATTATGTTTAATATTTCACAGTTGACATGTAAACTTTAAGGTACAAAATTCGGATCAACTGTTACGCATAAAATGTGTTTAAGCTTACTGTGACACACGAATGTTTTGTTTAAGACCCATTTGATATCTAAACCAGTAGATCTCTGCAATTACACGTGTTACATGTTTTGAATAGGACATCAATAACATGTTAAAATTTAATGCAGTTTAAGTGTTCAAAAATAAACATCAAGGATGTTTGAATTTTCTACAGCACAAATAACCGTGTTGTTTTAAGTTGTGTATAGGATTTACACGTGTTGATTCCTAAAATTACACACCTTACGTGTAAGAAATAAAACACATGGATTTGCAGTGATGCCATATACAACAAAGTGCTAATAATTATTTTACACATTACGTTTGAATATTTCGAGTTATATTATGTTCTACAAAAAATGACAAAAATCATGGTTTTTAGATTGGATATTAGGAGACTATTTTTATATAAAAGAAAAAGAAACGTGTATTGTTTCAACTTTGTAATTATTGTCAAATAGTAAGTCGTTATGACTTAATCTCTGATTGAGTAGAAACATTTTTGCGCAAACGGTTATCCAATATTAGGCTCGATGAAGGCCTTATTTCCGCGATTTCGCCGATTTTCGAAGGTACTTTTCTAGTCGCGGTTAAAAAAAATGACGCCTATATTGACAACATTTTTTTACACATCATTTATGCGCATGGTTAAGTATATGTAAACAAAATTAGAACTATTAACAAATGGCGGAGATATAACCTAATAGAGCAATGTATTTTTTGCGGGCGTGTGGATGGTGAAAGTTTTCAGCATCGATGTGGGTCTCAGAAAAAAATAACATATTTATAATTGTGTGAACCAACAATATTATTCTTTTTAAATATTATAATAAAAATTCGAAACTTAAAATTTGTTTACTCAATTTTCTGTCGGTATTTTATTTTTTATATTTTTTTGTGTCATTGAAATTTTTGTTTCTGTGGATCACACAATAGGTGATGATACTAAGAATATGTTGTAAACATTTCAAAGCGATCTGAGCCTTCGTTCAAGAGTTAGACCTTTCACAAGGTTCAAAAAAGTGAATCGTGGAAAAACGGCTTTGAAGTTGGCGATCGGGCGCGCCGTGCGGTATTTATTATAAATGCAATCTTACCTTATTTTTGGAATTTTTCAATTCTGTAAAGCTTAAAATATTCCTAACCGTTCAGGCTAATGGAATTTCATAAAAAAATTAATTTTAAATTTTGAAATTTTTCGCGCATATAAGGCCTTAAGTATCCGATATTAAGATTTCACATGGCTGAATATGCACAGTAATACTTTCGTGCATATTGCTATTTTTGGGAACATTATTTATTTATTAAGTGAAATACATGCTATAGATAATTAAAAATAACAAAAACATAACTTATTTGGACTTACCTCAATGAAAACAACACTTTAACACAACAAAATATTTTTTCACGCCGGTGAAACGTAGAATCAGTCCAGTGCTCAGCCATTTTTGTTGCTAGGCAATCAAAGAATTTGCAGTAGTTATATTTTACGACTTGTTATTAGTGTACCTATAAAATAAAATAAAATAGATGTTGCTATATGAAAACTCGAGATAGTCCACTATCCGATATTAAGCGAATATCTCGTATATGGTGCTTCTTTCCTACAGCTGAAGCTTTGAATTTGGTTGGACCAGGATTGGAACATACGTTTCGCGAAGCATTATTCCCTAGTCGACGTCTAACAGGATGAGTGGAAACGATATCGCCGCTGGAGTTTCCAAAGTGAGATGTCCTCTCGAGATGCACCTCCGTCATCGAGAGGGGGCACCCGAGAAGCATCGGCCAAGCGAGTCGTGAATGAAATTCCACCGCTCTCGTCGACGAGAGCGGGAGCGGCCATTCATTCAACTTGTGCCGGAGTGAGAAAGACAGGGGCGGCGCCGCACGTTCTTCGCATATACATAGCCACCAGAGCATACGAGATTGCCGATAAACCCGAGCTATTTATATTCGCGCCACCCACTTCCCACGTTTTTTAAATATTTTCCTTCTTCTCTTTCCCTCCCCGGGCGAACCCGCTACTGCTTCTCAGTTGTCGCCTCCCAGTTGCGAAGATCGCATGGTACCCAACCAACACCGGACAACCTTGTATTTCCTCGAAAGAGAGCCGTGACCCGCAGTCCGGTACCCCGCGGAGACTACTCTGTTCGTCGCGGCCCTTCGGTATGGCCTTTATTCCCCTCAGGTGAAAAAACAACCGCGTACTACTTGGAAAAAGACCGAGTCAAAGTTGGAGGTAGAAATATAGAGCGTCTCTCCCTTCGGGTGATGACAAAAAACGCGCGAGAACGGGAGAAGGAAAAAAAACTATGAGAAAAGGTACAGGAATATATAGAGCGAGGATGGAGAAGAATGGAAACAGAGAAGGATCCGTTTTCCTATAGAGGCCTCCCTTTCTGTCTCTCTTACTTTGATTATCGTGAGATTTTTTTGTTGGACATTAGAGGGTGGCTAAACTCGACTCGTGCCAATTTCGGGCTAAACACGATCGAATTTTTCGGTGCTGAGGTGCATCTCGAATCGTGGGACTTGAGAGCTTTTCTTCACTGATCAATAGGCTCTCAGGTAAATTGGATGGAATCGCATAATACTACCTACGACTTTGTTTGTTTTTTCTTTTTTGTTTTGTAAATAATTTATTCATTGCCGAAAGGTATTGCGGGGGAAATCTCATAGCGGGCTTGCAAATTATACCTACAGTTTGCCTCGCCATTTGTCACTATGATCGTATGCAGAGGATTGGTCTACAGTTTGCACGGAATTTTAAAAAAGATGTAGTAAAATACACTGTAAGACTTTTCGACCACCGAAACCCACCCTTATTGGGAGTTATAAGTCGAAGAAATGTAACTCCCGCGGGTTTAAGATAGCTATTTTTTATTGACGTTTTATGTAGGTACTGGGAAGCGAATCTCCAAAAAAATGGCAACGATTTCAATTCTCCTCAAACCACTCTTATCGGGGGGGGGGGGGGGGGGGGGGGGTTGGTGAAGAAAAATTATTTTGCACCGATATGGGTGTTGGGAATTCGATTGAACCGCTAGATCAAAATTGGTCTTAATCGGGGCGACAAAAGACCGAAAAATGGGGCTATTTTCATTTCTCGCTAAAATGGATCGGAGAGGCTTTATTAATCGATGCAAAATCGTTTGTTGGTCCCCTATTTCCGAGTCCCATCGTTGTCCAGGCTCGAACCCGCGGGAGTTAGGATTTTCTAACCCTCCGAATAAAGGCGGCTTCCGGAGAATGAAAATCGTTGAAACTGTCTTCACAGACTCCTTTCGGCCCACAGTACACGAATGAAACAATTTTCACCCCCCGATAAGTGTGAGTTCCGAAGAATAAAAATCGCCGACATTTTTTCTGCGTGCTTGCGAGTCACGGTACATACAACGACAATAAAAAATGATCATCTGCACCTGCGGGAGATAAAAATTTTTTCAACCCCCCCCCCCATCGATAAGGGTGGGTTCCGGAAAATTTAAAAATTGGTATTTTGTTTTAAGGGTCGTTTCAGGCCACATTCCATACAAGGCCAATTAAACAAATTATTTTCTCCAACCCGTGGGAGATTCATCCCCCTATAAGGGTGGGTCTCGGTGGTCGAAACCGTGAAATATAATTTAATATTTTTTTTTAAACGAAAGTAGAGCTCAAATGTGTAAGAAATGGCAATCAATTTAGAAGTTGAGAAAAAATCGTTGCGCCGCGACAATAGAAACTTCAGACCCATTACAGAGGCCCATAATATTTCACCGTGCACAAGAAGAGCAGTAGCTTTGTCGAAGGAATCTTCCCAATGACTGGGGGACGAAACACGCGCTGCATCGACTCGCCGTTTTTTTATAATAATCGTGGCCACATTATTGCCCATTCATCCCTTATATCTTGATTAATCGTTGAGGAATTTTTACGAAAGCGCGCTCTCGCCATACGTTCGATCAATCTGTTGCAGCGCAAATTCCAATCGTCAATATTTACATTGGCACGGACGATTCGGTGCAACGATCGTTGCCAAAAAAAAAATCAATCGATTCGGTAAAATAATTTAACGAAAAAGAAGAAAAAGTCTAATTCCGATGCTCGCACAGCACTTTTGTTACCAACAGTCCAGGGGAGGTCCAGCGGGATTTTCACGAGAACGGCAACGTTGGAAGTATTTCGTGGTTGGAAGATTCGTTCAAAGCCCACAGTCTCGCACGTCCATTCATACTTCCCACCCCCCCGTTGAGTGCCATTGGAATTTCGTAAATCCCTTCGCACGGGACTTTTAGCAGGAACTTGAGAGGAAGGCTCGCGCGCACAGGTACGGCGAGAACGAAAGCACAAAGACCTTGCCGGCTAAACTCGTGGGAGGAAGAGACGCGTTCTCGTTCGCGCTCCGTCGTAGATTCCCGTAAAGAAAAAGGGCCGGTCCCAGGCAGTCTCCCGTTCAAGTTTTCAAGGTATCGAATCACTTTTAGCCCGGAGTAACCCGCGCCTCGAGTTCCGCACGTTCGAAGCTCCCGTACCATTTCATCTTTTTTTTTTCCCGCGCGCCAACGCTCTCGTCGCTCTTGAATCCCTCAGCCGGGGGAGATGCCCCCGGAGGGGGAGGGGGGGGGGGCAACCCCGAAACGAGACCGGCGGACGGCCAAGAAGAGCTCCCGCGCACGGAGGGCGAAGCGACGAGCGAGAATGAGATCTCCTTTACGATCTCGGAACCAGATCGGATCGTCGTTGCTCCACGATGTTCCTAATACTCGAGAGGGTGAACCGTAACCTCGTGCTTTGCTTTGCCCCTTACCGAATTAAAAGACCGAGATAGGGATGCAGGAATAGTGAGACGAGAGATAAAGAAGAAAAAAAAGCAATGCTGAGAAAAGAGATCGTTTCGGTGGCAGGCTGGAGAGATATTCGGTGTTGGGTTTCCGAACGAGCTTTTTCGTAGTTTCTTTTTCTTTCTTTCATTCACCAACAGCATCCCTCCTACGAATAGTTTTCTTTTTCTCTCTTTCGTCGGACCTTCGGTTCCTCTTCTTATCGTTCCTTTGTGGATCGCTACTGGCAATTGAAGCGTGCTTTAGCGGGTACCAGCTCTCGACTCAATCCCGTACTAATATACGGTTTGAAAATGATTGACGCGACTTTTTTTGGTTCACCTCTCGTTGACGAGTCAGTCTTTTCGTTCTCTTTCACAAGTTTTTACGCCGTTTTGATTTTTTTTTATGGCCTTTTATTTTTATATTTTCAACGCGCAGATGCCGCAACAATATCGATGCTCGAATGAATATATATATATATATATATATATATATATATATATATATATATATATATATATATATATATATATATATATATATATATATATATATATACACACACACACGAGATTGTCCTCCTCTTGCGATCTTTTCGCCGCCGAAAAACCATACGCGGGATGCGCCGCTGCGACAGCGACAACCGAGATATTCGATAGCTCGCAAACCGAAATAAAGAGGGTAAGCGAACACGGGAGCAGGCTCGATAAGAGGAGAATCGGGGATGCTCCGCCGTTCTCGAGAATCAACGCAACTCGTTAACGCACCCATTGTAAATTAGGAAAGGGAGTACACACCACCGGAGAATAACGATGTCGTTGTTGGGCGAACAAAAAAGCTGTCCGTAGAAAGCCGCGCTTGTATTCCGGCTTCTTCCTCTATATCATCGATGGATATCATCAGCTGTCCTCTCCGCAACGAGCCACCTTTTCCGTTTTTATACCCTTTTCCGTCGTGAGACCATGTATCGTTCCCTGGCCAAGAAATAAAATGTAGAAAAACTAAAATTCTTCGTTGCGGAAAAGGCATTCCTCGTTGGGTCGTTTTTTAAGGCAGAAGAAAGGCAAGCCTTTGAACTGGTATTGCGAAAGAGTACATTTTATAGATACAACCGTTTCTCACTTTGTCGATTATATAGGGAAAAAAATTATCAACGGACGAAAGTTGGTGACAATTGGAAAAATAGTTGTATAACCGCTGAAAATTACATCCCCCCCACTCCGGTTATTATTACATTTATTCTCTAAGTCTCAAACCAAGTGGTACGAGTCAGCCTTGGGTAGAGCATGGATACCGGTTTTCAATGGAATCAAAAAACCGGAATAGCGAATCAAAAATCCAATATTGAAAAACCGATATTAGACTCGAATAATACCGATATTTCGATATCAAAGGTGAACAAATAAAAAGATCGTTATAGTTGTTACTATTTCAATTTAAGTTACTTTGTCGTGTTTTTTTTTAAATTGCGTTTAACACCATTAAGATATTATTACGGACATTGAATATTTCCAAAGCCCCGAGTAGAAATATCGTCGGGCTGGCCTGACATTTGATCCGTGCCTGATCTCGCTGTAGTACGGAGGCCTTACTTCCGGTGTGCTTTGATTTGCCTGAGTCGGCAAATACCAGGCGGTAGTCAAGCAAATGGATTTACGGCTTGCATAAGTTCGCCTGATCCGGCTACTTTCAGGCGATGGTCAGGCAACTGGACTTACGGCGTACGTCAATTCGCCTGATCCCGCTATCTTCACGCGATCATCAAGTAACTGGACCTATAAGCAGTTTGGCGCCTTTCACACGCCAAACCGCTAGACGAACTATATATCGTCATCCACGTGTCTAGACATATTGTCCACTCTATGCATACATTTGTTATTATTCCTTATATTTGATTTATTCCTAATAAATCTGTGATTCGGTTTTATCTGTTCAAAAAAACAATTTAGTTGAATCCACTGAATGTATCTATTCAATATATTTTTATTTAAATTAAATAGAATTGCAGTAGAGACAAACATTTTTTTATTTGCTCGAATTAATAATCTGCCTTTATTGCAATCGACATCGACGGAACTTTAGATTCCCTCTGTTTTTCGCGGTCCGATTCTCAACAATCTGAATCTCATTAATTAGATTGACCATGCTGCCAATCTAATTAATTTCCTAATTAAAGGCAGATTGCCTGCCTACCACAAGCTATGTAATTTGTTTGCACTCTCGTAGCTACTACTACGCTGACCTGCATAAAGCTAATTTTAATTTGGCTTGTTTACTGCTTATTTTATTTGCCTAAAAGTTCCTATTTTGTGTTTATATATTTTATGTTGGGTTATATATATTTTTTAACCATAGCAGAGTATGTTTAGAAAAGTATACCAAATGAAGACCTCAATAAAAGTCTGTGATTTTTAATAAACACTGTGGTTTCACTTAGCTATACACTTATTTCTACAGCATTCATCTTCACTTTCAAGCTTCTAACGTTTTTAATCAAGGTTTCACATAAATATCGGAAAATATCGAAATATCGGTATTCCGACATTACAACTTGTTGATATCGAAATAATACCGGTGGTAGAAAAAGCTCCTATAGTCCAAGCTCTAGTCTTGGGGCCCCTGGATCGAAACGATTTTATTCTACGAGCCGACGGTCTCCTCTCGTGAGTAACGAGTACACCTCCGTGATATACATACATACACAATACATACATACATACATACATACATATATATATATATATGTGTGTGTGTGTGTGTGTGTGTGTGTGTGTGTGTGTGTGTGTGTGTGTGTGTGTGTGTGTGTGTGTGTGTGTGTGTGTGTGTGTGTGTGTGTGTGTGTGTGTGTGTGTGTATATATGGATATACGCACGGATAGCGTACGGCGCGAGTTCAGCTCGTAGCTCGCGATATCGCGTTCACGAACCAGCGGGGGGACAGATGTTTCGAGCCGGTTGGGCTGGGACGTACCGAGAGCGTAGGAATGACTGACAGCTCAATGCACCGGGACTCTGCGCGTTCTCTCTCTACCTCCTTGCACCATATTTATATGTACGAATATCCGTACGCCGCGAAAGAAGGACCTACAGATTTGTATACACATATAGATATCCGTGGCTCAGCCTTTCGCTTCTCTTTCCCACTCTGGCCGGAACGAGGGTGTGCTCGAAGAGAGTCTCGTACGCACATATTTGCCTTCTACCTCTTAAGCCTCATGTATATATTTTTTTTCTCCTCTCGCTTGTACGCGTTTATCGGCCCGTTGGCTCAACGGCGACGCCTTCCGTAAGCCAATAAAACCTATACATATAACGCGAAAAAAACCGTAAGAAAAAATATTGAATAATTTTCATTGCCGCTACATGGATTTCATGTTGCTCGTTAATATTGGTTCGTTAGGTCGGTGGGTGCGTGGGTATACGCGCAGGATACAGGGCGGTTCCAAACCCTCCCATGCAACCTCGAATTTCATGTACAAGCAACGAGAATTCTCAAGTTACAACGTGTATCGCGGGGGCGAATACCGAAAGCAGCCCTCCGCGCGAGGAAATCACTGCTGGGAAGGCGCTCCTTGAGGGCCTACCCGGGAGACCCTCGCTTCTTTTGTCCATGTCCGAGCCTGCCGAAGATAACTCGTTGTTGACGAACGGACGCTAAACAGCATGAACGCCCACACACACAAACGCGCGCGCTCACACACTCACACACACACAAACACGCACACGCGCGCGCGCACACACACACACACACACACACCCACATTTATATTTACGTGTGCGCGAAGACGAAAGAGCGCAAGCCCGGCGATTCAGCGTGTAAAAGGATGCGGGATACGGCCCTTTTGTTCGCAAGTGGAGGAGGGTGCAAAACGAGGGTGTCGTATATCGTGAAAAGCTCGTTGACTTTTCGATTGTGCCAATAATGGAGTATCCGATACATCGTGCGCGATCCATCATTCCTCCGCGAAGCTTTTAATACCTTTTTTTTTCTTTATTTTTAATGAACCCTACGTTCTCGTCGATCATTCCGTTGTTCTCCACAAACAGTTGTACAAGTTAGCCATTGTTGAAAACAATCGATTAGCAGGCTCTTTAACGTTTTACAAGATAAAACGCCTTTAGCTATCGATGCATGGGCGGGGGAGTTCGAAAATGGAGATGGACGTTAGCAAAAGTAGCAGTAACGAGCGGGATATCTCGGTGGCACGTGTAAACGCGACGGTAAGAGCAAGTCTCGTTGAGAGAAGCGCGGTAGAGGAAGAAAGAGAGAGGGCGAGAGAGAGAGGGGACGTTTAACAGCTAGGGAGATGGCCCCTGGGGTAGTTGCAGTAGACACGGAGCGATAGCGATGTCACGGCGGCCAACGGAAATAGCCAGCACTATCGGCCTCCCCCGCCGGAAGGGCTGCCGTCACCGTAGAAAGAGTTCCAATCTTCTATTCAGCGTGAGACGCCGCCGCCGCCGCAACTCCCGTTTTCCAACCTCTGACCCTTCCCCCGGGTCCAGCGAAGCCCTCCGGTGAGCCGCCAGCGCGTACCTACGCTCCGCGCTCGTTCTCCACCTCCCCCACCCGGGCCCAGCTCTCGCCTCGACCTCGTTCACTTTTCATTTTTTTTTCTCCCCGCGACTCTCGCTTCGATACCCGGAGCTTTTTGCGCCACTCTTCTCGTCCTCGTCCTTCCCTGACGACCCTGCTTCCACCTCCGTTTGACTTCCTCCGGCGTTCCATTCCAAGGCCCGTACGGCGGTGCTCTTCTTTTCCTAAGGCGCGCACACGAAGCGCGCTTTCGTTGTGTGAGGGGGTCGCGGGATCGCCGAAGCGCGACGACCCCAAAAGAGGAAACGGCAAAGGGGTGGTGGAAGATGGCCGGACGTCGTGTGCGAAAAACGCGGGCTCCGCCGACAGCCCGGGATAACCAAGCTGCGAAAAAATCATGGATATTAGGGACGAGTAAGAAGTACGTCACCCCTCGAACTTATCGCTCGCGTGGAGCCTGCACACTGAGAAAACAGTTTATTTCTAGTAAAGAAATATAGGCATTTACTTGGCAGTTTTAGTCAAATATTCATTAACTGTTAGAAAATTTGTTAGTCGTTAAGAAATATTCGTGTTCTCATGACAACATTTTATAGCCATAGTATTTCTTTAAAAGGAATGATTAATTCGATCTCTTTTATTTCTCTCAAGGGGTTACGTGGGTTTCGAATCCAAAAAGCATATTTTTTTCTATTGAAAAATAATATATTATATCAATTATTTTATTCAAAATCTTAAGCACACAAAAGAGCAACATTTGAATAGTATTTAAAAAAGTTTTCATCCAAAATTTTTGGAAGTTCAGCCGGTGGGACCTGGTTTCCGGAGACCCCTAAAAATAGCGTCCTCGTGGTGGTCAGGATAACCCATGATAGCTTTATCTGAAATTAAAAACCAAATTTCATTTCCGTCAGTAGATAAGTATAGCTCGTGATTGAACGAAGAATTTTAAAAATCGAATTTTTGGCAGAGTTGTATGCAAAATCGTTCAATTTTTGGTACAATTTACACTACGTATAGCCTTGTAAAATTAGTTGTAACCGAAAAAAACCATCATTCAATCACTAGTAAAAGTTATTTTGAAAAAGTGTGCAAAATTTCAACAAGATCGGTGTATTAGTTTTTGAGAAATCGTGTCCACCGACGTCAAAAATAGTGTTTTGAAGAAAATTGAATATACCTGCATCACTCCCGCCCAGTCTTTCCCAACGGAGGGAATTCCCAAAGGCTCTCTCTCCTAGACTTTTACTCCGATTGTCTTAAAACTTTGGGAGAATATTCTAGACATATTGTACTATTAGATAATCAAATTTTCAAAATGGATTTTTTGAAATTTTCAAACTCACGTGACCGCTTAACTCAGTAGATGTTTATGCTAATCGAATAACGAGGTGAAGATTTGAAGTTGAGTTGAAAGGAGTGGAGATTTGTTCAGAATTAATATATTTAGATTTGGGGCCGTTAACGTATAGTTGCCGCAACTATCCTGTGTTTAATGCAAATGAACATGTCACACCAATTAACTGATCTACATTCAAAACGACTATCTCGGCTATATTTGAGCCAACAGTCACACAGTTGACGCGACACCTTTTCTATTTAACGCAAATAAGGATTTATTAACTATTAATTAATCTGTATTTAAGATGTTGGCCCAGTAGTTCTTTGAGATAACAGTCGTACACTTATTACAAAATGAATATTGGTAATGATTGGCAAATCTTCAATTGAATCAAACATAGCCCGGTTAATAGTTAGAAAATAACATGAAAAATCCACGACTCGTCTCAGAAAATGACTTGTTAATAGTTAACAAATCTGTACTTGAGATAAGTATCGTACAATTGGCACGACCGCTTACTTTGTACGCTACCATGGCCCTTTGTCGCACCGACTCGTTCGCGCGCAGACGCGACGTAGATACGATCGAGGTATACTGGGGACTGTGTGTGACCACGTGTCCACTTACGTAAAGGACATCAGTTTGTGACCGTGAAAATGTGAACCTTTGTTTCTTCTCGTGTAAATAGAGTTCTATTTTAAAAAAATGTTTTTAATCAATTACCTTTGGTATACTTCTATTGGTTTTATCTAAATACAAAACATGACATTAGAGAAATACCTACGCTCGAAGAGTTATTAAGGGGAGGGTAGGGGTTTGCACTTTTGAAAAAACGATTTTTTTTGTTGTCTTTTTTTATAGTTAAACATTTCAAGAATATAGTCCCAAAATTTCAAGTCAATCAGAACAAAACT
This sequence comes from Ophion ellenae, assembly GCA_963210295.1. NCBI lineage: Eukaryota > Metazoa > Arthropoda > Insecta > Hymenoptera > Ichneumonidae > Ophion > Ophion ellenae. The sequence continues at coordinate 9,782,454 of OY723397.1, forward strand.
TTCGAAGTTATTGACTGATTAGTCCCGCTCCTCTAACACTGTAGCTCCGACTTCTCTAAACTTCAAACGCGTTTTTCTTGAAACCACTTTTTCAAAGTCTGTGTTCACTGCCGTTTGAAAACTACATGACCGATTTATTTCAAACGTGGTACACACTTTCTACATATAAAATACCTCCCCCAACGGTTAGTTTGAGATTTTTTTTACATCGAGGGGGTTTTCCACCCCCAAAATGGCGGTATTTTTCGTGAAAAATAGCACTTTTCACTTTACATGACCACCGAAAATCTAAAAATGAAAAAAAAATTATCATAGACGGTTGGGGGAAGGATTTGATGATACTTTGACTAAATTGTAATGGTACTTGATTTCAGATAATTTCTAGCTGAGATACAGTGAATACCGCAAATCGTGTTTTTCCAGAGGCGTTCTTGGAAAAGCTTTGTCTCCGGCTTGTTTGTGGATATTTTCGCGTACAAATTTCACGGAATGTTCTTTTAATGACACTTAACAATGTACAAAAGATTTCAATAAATTTACTCTATCCATATATTTAGATGAAAAAAAATCGCAAAAAAGTGTTTTTTTTTCACGCTGAAACCCCTACCCTCCCCTTAAACAATTAAAATGAACTGTCAACGGTTGTTCCTTTCATTGTACAGTTGCATACTAACACTCTCGGGTTACATTGATTCAACTGCACATTAATATGCCCAAAATCAATAAATGACTTTGTCTAAATATTCATTTGGTAATTATACACTAACCTTGATTTGTGCGAATATAAAATATCGATCACTCAACTATCCTTTAAATCTGGGAGAACTTTTCTACTGATCTCATTAAATAAACGTCTTAGCTATGGAAAACAAGTGTTTATAGTATATTAATACTTGGGTTAGACCAACTGTATAGGGGAAGGGGGCCCAAAGCGAACACCCGGCCTAAAGCGGGCATCCCCCACAAGACTAACGTTTTAAAAATTACCGCGCTTTCGCGACGCGGGGATGTGGTCCCCGTACTGCCCGACCTGCCGCAATCGTCAAGCTCAACAGCAGCCGAACGCGCGGCTCGTGTGGCCAAAAGACCTAATTGCACGGGTTATAAAAAAAACGCAAAGTATTTACATCGTAGTTTGTCTATTTATAAGTAAAATAGATCAATACTAAAATGTGACTATTGTTCTACGCCCACTTCACTTTGCGCGGAAATAGTACAAAATACAGGGGCTACACAGTTCGCATTGGACTCGAGCGATTGCACAGCGATATTACCCGAAACACAGTGCTCAAAATACAGTGTGCTCAAAGTAAATTATTACAGTTCCTATACTGTCCTCTTTGGACTCGAACCGCTCTACTGTATCTTTCACTGGAACACTCAGTTCAAATTACAGTGTAGTCAAAAGTAAATTTTGACAGTTCAGCACTGTAATATAAATTCAACAAAACTTGTAATTTGACAGTTGGTTAATCTGTATTATTTACAATGAATGCGTTAGTTATATAGACAGAATTTATGTAGGTGTTTTAACAGTGATGTCCTCTGTTATAGAAAGTGGTTAGCAACAGATATAGTTTCAGTTTTGATCCGTTGCTTTTTACAGTGTGAACACGGGAAACGTTCTTGTTTTAATACTGTAATTCAAACTTGATGAACCCCGTAATTTAATGGTGCCACAAATCGTATATTACACAAAATTAGGGGTAAAAATAACATTGGATAGCGCTGAAAGAAGAATTAAAGCGCTGAAAGAACTGCCAGTTCTTTGTGTCCTGGTCGCGCCACGCTCGAGACAAGTCCTAACCAGTGAATACCGTCCACAACGTTACACTGTAAATTTGATTATAAAAATAAAATAAAAAAGATTCGGCGAAACCTTTGCTTACCAATGTATATATATATATATATATATATGTATATATATATGTGTGTGTGTGTGTGTGTGTGTGTGTGTGTGTGTGTGTGTGTGTGTGCGTGCGTGCGTGCGTGCGTGCGTGCGTGCGTGCGTGCGTGCGTGCGTGCGTGCGTGCGTGCGTGCGTGCGTGCGTGCGTGCGTGCGTGCGTGCGTGCGTGCGTGCGTGCGTGCGTGCGTGCGTGCGTGCGTGCGTGCGTGCGTGCGTGCGTGCGTGCGTGCGTGCGTGCGTGCGTGCGTGCGTGCGTGCGTGTGTGTGTGTGTGTGTGTGTGTGTGTGTGTGTGTGTGTGTCGAGAATATAATGAAGCGAATGAGACACACAAAAAAAGTTTATCGATAAAAGAAGTTTGAAAAAAATGTGTAGAAAATATTTAAAAATCAGTCACATACGCAAGAACGTACCTTTTTGTAAATAATTCTCTCTTTTTTTATAATTTCTTGAATTATGTCGCAAGAATTTCAACGTTCGCATCCTATCGACCACGTACTACTAACTGGCAATCCTTTGTGTCCTGGCCACGTGCCTTACCCCACGCGCGAGACAAGTCCTAATTATACAAGAACGTACCTTTTTTTTTATTCTCTCTTTCTTAATAATTTCTTGAATTCTGTCGCACAAATTTCGATGTCCGCGTCCCATCAACCACGGACTACTAACTGGCAATTCTTTGTGTCCTGGCCTCGTGCCTCACCTCGTGCCTCATGTGCGTACAGTATAAAAATCAGTGATCGCATTTAAATGTTACAGTTGAATATTTTTACTGGAATCACTGATGTATTCGCAATATAAAACTGCAAATAAACCAGTGTAATTGTAAAAATCTCAGAGTGCACAGATAACGTCACGAACTGTCGAAAGAAGAGTAAAACTACCGTGCCACACTGTGAAATTTAATGAATCACTCTGTACTCAATACCGTGTACACTGTAGTGCAGTAGTGCAGCCTTGCAGTTTGCGTACAGTATAAAAATCAGTGATCTCATGTAAATTTTACAGTTGAATATTTTTACTGAAAACACTGATGTATTCATAATACCGAACTGTAAATAAGCCAGTGTAACTGTAAAAATCTCAGGGTGTACAGGAAAATGCGTCATTTTTGTAGGACAGGATTTACATTACTCTGTTTCACTTTAAAATGAAATATGGCACCCTGCTTTTCATGCGGTTTATACTGTGATTTTCGCTGTTTCTTTTTTTCCGTGTGTTTTATTCATATTTGTTTGAATGTATTCCAATCATTTTTTGGTCACGTTTGACGAAAACGTCAAGTGGCGCAACAGGGCAAAGCGAGCACGTGCCCGTTATGCCCAGTATAAAAAATGGCTAACGTAGCCATCTTAATAAATCAAGTTAATACTACATTTAAATAATTTTCCTATTTATTTATCTTTAGTGTAGGAATTCAAGCAAGTGCCCACTATGCTCTTATGACAGATGACGATGAGTCTTTATTTTAATAATTTTCCCATTTATCTATGTAGGAACTCACCAAAACGCTATTATTTATTGCAACTATATCTTTTACATGTTTGAAAGTGGTATTGTTACCTTCTTATAACGATTTCCACTATTATTTTCAGATAGTAAATAAATATAATAGAAAGACACACCAAGCTTCTTGGGATGAGAGCCTCAAGAAGGATTTGAAAACTAAGCCAAATCCAAAAAGGCAAAAAAAGAAATAAACTACAGACGAGGAAAATTACGTGTGCATTATATGTAACGAACCATATATAGATCGTTCCACCCAAGGGTGGATTCGATGCAATAACTGTCAAATGTGGGTACATGATGCATGCACTGCTTACCCTGGTGTGATAATTGCCAAAAAAAAAAAACAAAGTTTACTGACTGAGAAGAAGATACGTTAAGTTTTTGTTCTTTTATGATAATAATAATGATTTGTCTACAATAAAATATGTGGGTACATTCATAGTTTTTTCCCTCTATTATTCCCTATTTTGTTCTTATTTATGCTCAATCTTAGGAAAAAATGCAGGGTGCTCGCTTTACGCCTCTACGTGCCCGCTTTGCCGAGAAGCCGTGCCGTCTTTAGACTACCCCCCTGGGTAAAGCCGTCAACTTTCAAAGTTTTTAAATTGGTTCCATTATTTTTATTTTGAAGATTTACTGGAAATGTGTAAATGTACTATTAAACTGCCATAAATTTAGCACTCGATAGCAAAAAAATGGATTGAATATGACATTTTAAAACTGCATTTCTTTTATTTCGCTTAGAGTGCTTGCTTTAAGCCCCCCTCCCCTATCTATTGGCTGTTAAGAACGGATATGTTCCATTAAATTACCCATTTATTAACTATCACCAAATCTTTATTTGTGACAATTCAGAGGCTCAAATGAATTATTCATTAACTGTAAGAAGATGTCTATTTCACCAGATCCAACTTTTGACCATTGCAGGTGCTGCTTTCTCGACGTCACCCAAGTACTCCAGATATCCCGTCGCCATTAAAATGATTTTTTCACCGGAAAATTGTCGCTCTCGATCCGGTACACATCAGCGAGGGTATGCCGATTAAAATAACGACGTCCATCGAGGCACGGATGTTTCGGGTATCGACGCAACATCAAACCGAACAATTTCAATTTATACTCGGTATATCGTGTATCAGCAGAGATAAAATCTGTCGTAACCGAATCGTGCGAGTGACATGTTTCGCGGTCAGTTCGACGCTCGGAAAGATCCTATCGGATGATTGAGTGGATTCAATCGATTCGGGGATTTATCTTTAAACGTGAATCTCGACGACGGTAATGAGGGGAGACGAAATTTTGATAGCGCGCTCGTTTTGGCGCGGCAATCGGTAAAGTTCGAGGACAAGCGCGCTACTTCGTCCGGAGCTCGAGCTGGCTTAGGACAGCTCAAACGGACGATCGTCCGTAAGCCAACTTGCAAATCGAATTACTCTCAATCCAGCTTAAACGTATATCCTTGGGGAAGCTGCCTGCCGAGACCTGCGTCGATCGTTGCATAAAACAGACAATTATGCAACAGCTTTTAGGATAAAAGACTCGTTCTTCTGCAAGAAACTTTGAGTGCTCTTGAAGATATTTTTTTAACGATTCTGCGTGCTACGGCTGTCCGCGTCTACGCTAATTTTCCAATATCTCATACATTGGGTACCACGGACGCAAAGTGGGACTTTCAACGTCGAGCGGAATGTTTGCGCTGAACTGAAAACATCGCGCGAGGCGTAAAAAGGCCCACCCTCCATGGTGCACACGATACTTTATTCAGGCGGGAGGAGATACCTTTAGGCGAGGAAAAAATGTCTGATGTTCATGCTTTCTTTTTTTTAAGGCCAGATTTCTCCAACATTTTTTAGAGTTAGGGTAGGGTTTTATTCCCACTTTTGGCTGTTACATTCTATTTTTTAATTTTGATCAATCCTTCATTTTATTTGGATCTATTTAATTCTAGATTGGTTGCGGCGGATGTTGTCAGACGGCGTGACACGTCGCGGTGACGGGATTAATCTGAAAAAAAAAACCAACGAAGATTTTTCTTTCCATAACACTGATACGCAGAATTTGAACCAAGAAAATGGAACAAATGGTGAAAATCGATGAAATGATACGCTTTGAAACAAAAAGATTGCATTTTACGAAAAATAGCTACATTTTGCATTAAAAAAACTTTTTTCTTTTCATTCTCCAGAACATTTTGGGTCATGCTTTAGAGAATAAGGTTAGAAAAATGTATACCGAATTTCATCCAAATCGGTTGTTTAGTGCAGTTTTTAAGATCGTATCGAACCTCCGCCATTTTTAAAGATGAATAAAAAAAATACCATGTAACAGCCAAACGTAGTAATAAAACATACCCCAAGTCTCAAAAATGGTGAAAAAATCAATCCGTAAAAAAAAATAAGCAAATTTTTTCCTGGCCTAAAGGTATCTCCCCCCCCCCCCCCCCTTAACAAATCGATGTTTTCCAAGCCTTCATATTGTTAAATATAGACGCTGTTTCGCACACGGAAGGTGTATCGCAATCGCTGTGCAGAGTGAAAGAGCGCAGGCCCTTCTCGGGGTTGAGGGGGCGAAGCACCCCTCGGGAACCCGCGGGGGTGAGCTCCCCTCAGAAAACAAAAGTAGCTTCTATTAAGAACTGGCTCTCGTACCCAGCTCCGGTCGGGTGCGTAAAATTGTCATTATTTCTCGCTATGCATGTCTTTTTCGCACCCACACTGTTGCGGCTAAGTACGGATTTCCTTTCCGGCATTGTGAAAACGTTAAATCGATCTCTGTGATATTCAAGTACATGAGGAACGGCATTTGATCACGAAAACAGAAAAAGTACACTCGACCTGCCGAGTGGAGCGCGTGGTGACGCGCGCTCGCTCGCGCATGTTTTAGCTATCGAATTTTTCTCTCAGCGGATTTGACATTTTTGTCCGACATGCTTGTTTACTGCTCAGCAGTCCCTCGATAACTTATCGTGAGGATAAGTGGCTTAAAACCTATACCAAAAAATACGCTATACACTGGTTAAAAGCGTATTAAGATCGGACTATTGGTTCGGAAGTTTAACCGAGACAGACAGAAAGATCGACTTTCATTTATAGGTCTAAATAATAATAATAATAATAATAATAAAATAATAATATATTCATATAGAGAAGAGAAGAGAAGAGATTTATGACAAGGCGATATCGACAATACTTTGTTTTAATCTCACATGAAAGTGAGGTTACATTTCTTCCCGTAAATAACCCCTCAACCTAATTAAGTAATCCCTCGACCTAACGACTGATGGCAGCAGTTCTTCTCCATGCTTTCTGGTACTTTTACGTTCTAGGAGCTAATAGAGCTGCTTTGCATATTCTCCACCACTAATCCACCGTACAGCCGCTAAAACGCCTACTTTACCTACCGTTCACACGCACGAAAGAGGAAGGAAAACATGGTTGCGTTATATAAATGATTTTTATTCGCGGGCGAGTTTCTTTGGCTTTCCACGGCACGATATCAAAACGCGGGAGGCGGATGACGGATTGAAAATGCAAATGTCACAATGGTTGTGAATTGCCAAAAAAAATATTTTATTTAGCTAGGATCTATGTAAATAAAATAGGTTTCTTCCTTGTCTCACGGTCTACTACGACACTATTTGTTCCAAATATTTTTTTTATCTTTTCCAGCTATCCTTGTTAAATATTAAATATATTCAAATTAAATAAATGAAAATTAGATTCAAGCACATTCTTTCTTCGAACGGATGTATTTTTGAATAAAAATGTCTTTATTACTACGAATAAACGGCCATTTGATTCAAATATATATTTGTGTTACATTCTGGAAAGATCCTACCCGATAGAACATTTTCCACCAATTACGAATAGCACCGAGTTTTTGTCAAAAGCTCTAAATTACGCCGGCTAAACACGAAAAACGTCTTTTCGCTCACTTTTGACATTTTAAAATATATATGGCGTGTTTTGGGGGAAATAAATGGTAAACTCCAATTCAGGGGGCGAAAATACATAGAAATGAGATTGAAAAAAAATATTCAAAGACCAATTTTTTTGCATTTTGGACAAACAAAAGTTTGTTCAATGAATCGACGGCCAAAGTTTCTGTTTGGGTTTGGAACTCCACTCTGTGCTCATTCTTTTTGGCATCGTTTTCTTTTGAAAATGCCGTTTGATTCATTGAACTCCGATGATTTATCGATTTTTGGCAGAATTTCAAAGACTGACCAGCGCTTTTTTCGAATTCTTCCATAACCCTTGTCTCTTTGCCGGCTATGTTTCATATGGACTTTCCGGAGAAATTAATTAAGATGTCGGAATACACCGAACGACATTCTCCAAGTCTGTTAAAATCCTTTTTCAAACACCCTAATAAATGTATGCCACTTGAACAAAATCGACGCTACGGCTGTTTGAAATACCGCGATTTTGGCGATTCCAAAAAAGTGGCTAGGAAGGTCGAAAAACTTTTTTTTTTTACTTTTAAACCATTCAACGAATCTATCCGATGGGAATTTTTCCGCCGATTATGAATATCACCGAGTTTTTATCCTAAGCTCCAAATTACATCTGAAAAATGCGAAAAAGGCTCTCTATAAACTTTTGATGATTTTAAATGGAAATTGAGTATTTAGGAGAAAATGAATGGTGAATTTGTATTCAGGGAACAAAAATACATGGAACAGAACGTTTAAAAACATTTTTTAATCCAAATTTGTTCGCATTTTGGCAAATAAGATTCTTCACACAATCGACGACCATTTATTTTCTTTTCCGAATGAGAACTCCACGCTATACTCATTCTTTTCGTTATCGTTGTCTCTTTAAAATGCCGCTTGATTCATCGAACTGCGACGGTTTGTTGATTTTCAGGAGAATTTTAAAGACAAACCGTCGATTTTTGGCGATCTTTTCACACCGTGCCGTAAAATAGGGTTACTTTGAACAGATTTTGGAAGTTTTGTGTTACATTCTGGAAAGATCTTTGAGAATGAAATAAATCTTTATTTGCTTACGATACATGTCTTTCATTCAAATGTATTTTCATTTCCAACTGTATATTTCAGTTTGCATATAGCAAATGTATATTTACCTCAAATAGATTTTTGTGGCTGTCATATGCAAGGTGTATGTGAGCCAAAAGAATTTTCGTTTCATATTTTTGTATAGCATGTATACATGTGTAATGCGTGTAGTAACAGTATAAAAACAAATTATACATTTATAGGACCGAACATAAAATTCGATGACCAAACTTTGGTCAATAGCTTAATTGAAATAAGTAAGTATTTGTTGCAATAAAGACAGACCATTAATTCAATGAAAAAGAAAAATGTTCGACTCTACAACAATACCATTTAATTTTAATTAAATAAGAGTAAATAGATACACTTAGCGGATTCGACAAAATTGGTTTTTCAACAAATGAAACCGAATCGCAGATGTATTAGAAATAATTGTAATATTTAGTTATTAGACGATATTAAATAGATCGTGATTTGAATAAATAAATGAATTTAAAATAAATAATTCCAAAAATGGAATACAATAGGAATAATTTGATTTTACGAAAAATCTAGTTAATTCATATTTAAAAAATCGAATAGACGCATCGGTTCAATATCAATAGGGTTTTTCTGTCCGTGTGACTCTCCGAGCGCCGATTAGACTTTACCACATTTAAGTGCTAATATAAAGTCTAGTCACATTTTGAAATCCCATCACTCGGAGCCCTAACACCAAGTCCCGAAGACATGCATTTTCGCGTTGAGTCCCACATATATTGTGTCAATCGTAACACGGTAGCAGCAAGAGAGAAGAATTGGATCGTTAACGGTTTTTGAGAAGATGCGTAAAATCGATCGGGAGTAATTGAATGTTGGTTCGGTTCGAGGCAGCAGCCGACCGGAGAACCGCTTCGGCGAGTATTTGGTCGTGTACGCGGCGATATGCAAAGGGAGGAAAAGGTGCGCGGTTGATTCGGAACGAGACCGTTGCGAGCGGAAGAAACGAGGCTCTCGGAGCAAAGAACTTTTTCCAAATGCGACGAGCGATTCGTAACAGTCTCGTTGCGGTGATTCAAACGTCGTTACTACTCGCAGGATAATGCGCGAGTCGTGTCCAAGTTGGAGCAAGCATAGCCATTAACCGTCTCTATGTACAAGCGTATTTGGCTCTCTCCAGCGGTAGACTCTCGGCGAAACTGTTTTCGATAGATCCCGCTCGACGCCCACGTCTTACCGAGGACTTTGAGATATTTCCCTAGCCCTAGATCTGTTGTTACCAAATACGAAAATACTCGGATATTGATGGCTGGTTCGAATCACGGCAGCCCTCGCCTCGACGCCAACCTGTTCGAAATGATATTAACAAACGGACGAACATATGAAAAAATCATCCAGTTTGGCGATCAAATATGTTATAAAATATGTTCAGTCCAAATTTGCAGTAAATCGGACGATTACCTTTTGAAACACGACGCACGCCAAATTGCAAAGTATACTTTCTAGATAAACGCAAGTGAAGAAAACGTACTAAATCAACTTTTTCCGTATACAATTTTCGTATCAATGTTTAGGTCTGCTCGATATGTTTGGCGGTTCTTTATGGTTTCAGGTATGGGCAATACGAATAGAGCATTTATATTGTGCTAGAATCGTTTTTTTTCGTTATAAACAATTTAATTGTTATACTGACAATTGCCACGAAAAAGTGCAGATTGTAGAAAAAAGTTTGAAATAAAAGCGGTTGATTTTTTGACAGTAAAAAATGTCTTTCATTTTGTTTTGCTAGCTCCATTAGTAATGGAGATATAACCTGCATCATATAACAATCAAACAGCCTGGTTGGACAAAGTCATATCAATGCCCTTAGAAACCATATAATGGACCACGCAACGCTAGAGCCGTAACACAACGGGACGTTCTGACCTGCTCCACTAAAATCGTCATAACTCGAACAATTTTTGGAATTATTACAAAATCTTGAAACCAAATCAAAGTTAAGACACTACGCAATAAGAAAATAAAATAAACCAAAAAATGATTTTTTGAAATTCCCGGGTTATGCATACTCCTTAAGAACCTATTACTTTTGTCGTCGCATTAAAATTCACCGGCTCGATTCGGCCTCCCGGATACGGGCACAGCTGACGGCATGCGGCGTTGCAAAATCTACGTCATGTTTGTCGGCATGGCAGACGCGGCTGGCAAACGCGAAAATTAGTCGATCCTATCGATAATATCTGCTCGAAATGTCCCGTAACCTATATTTTTATGGAACATACGTCACCCGGGCAGTTTTGTTTTGTCATTTATCGCTTTCTGATAACTCCGTATGTAATCGCGAACTATCATTATTTCCGTCTGAAAGTTCGATCCGCACGGATTCCCAATATGGTGCGGATTAAATACATAGTGAATTAATTACTATTGTATTTAGCAGGTATGTAAAATGACAATTTGATTGTAAAAAATCGTTGTTTTTCATTTAATTCCATGTATAATGCATAAAATATTAATTTTCTAAAAATTAAAATGATGCCAGAGTAACTCTTAATCTTTGACATAAGTTGCATTCCAATGCCTTGTCAAAGAAACCCCACAATCGAGGTTACTTTGACACTTAAAAAAATGTAAAATTGTTGGGTTCGGCGGAGCTTGACTTTCGTATACATTTGATAGCCAAAGGACACATTGTTCTAAGGGAGCAAAACAAGTTGGAATTGAGGATGCTAAAAAAAGTTACCTACAAAAAACTTCCGAAACCTGTTCAAAGTAACCCTATTTTACGGTACGATGTGAAAAGATCGCCAAAAATCGATGGTCTGTCTTTGAAATTCTCCCGAAAATCAACAAATCATCGCAGTTCGATGAATCAAGCGGCATTTTAAAGAGAGAACGATAACGAAAAGAATGAGTATAGCATGGAGTTCTCATTCGGAAAAGAAAATAAATGGTTGTCGATTGAGTAAAGAATCTTTTTTTTTGCCAAAATGCGAACAAATTTGGATTAAAAAATGTTTTTAAACGTTCCGTTCTATGTATTTTTGTTCCCTGGATACAAATTCACCATTCATTTTCCCCTATATACTCAATTTCCATTAAAAAGAATCAAAAGTTTATAGAGAGCCGTTTTTCGCATTTTCCAGACGTAATTTTGAGCTTAGGATAAAAACTCGGTGATATTCATAATCGGCGGAAAGTTTCCCATCGGATTGATTCGTTGAATGGTTTAAAAGTAAAAAAAAAGTTTTTCGACCTTCCTAGCCACTTTTTTGGAATCGCCAAAATCGCGGTATTTCATACAGCCGTAGCGTCGGTTTTGTTCAAGTGGCATAGATTTATTAGGGTGTTTGACAAAGAACTTGAACAGACTTGGAGGATGTCGTTCGGTTTATTCCGATATCTTAATTGGTTTCCCCGGAAAGTCCACTTGAAACATGGCCGGCAAAGAGGCAAGGGGTATGGAAGAATTCGCAAAAATCACTGGTAAGTCTTTGAAATTCTGCCAAAAATCGATAAATCATCGCAGTTCGATGAAACAAACGGCATTTTCAAAAGAAAACGATGACAAAGAAATGAGCACAGAGTGGAGTTCCAAATCCAAACAGAAACTTTAGCCGTCGATTCAGTGAACAAACTTTTTTTTGTCCAAAATGCAAAAAAGAATTTGGTCTTTGAATATTTTTTTTGCAATCTCATTTCTATCTATTTTTTTCCCCCTGAATAGGAGTTCACCATTTATTTCACCCAAAACACGCCATATATATTTAAAAATGTCAAAAGTGAGTGAAAAGACGTTTTTCGGGTTTAGCCGGCTTAATTTAGAGCTTTTGACAAAAACTCGGTGCTATTCGTAATCGGTGGAAAATGTTCTATCGGGTAGGTCCTTGAAATGTAGCAAATGTCGTTACGTATACCGCGCAAGAGTTGATTATACTCGGTAAAATTAGACGGTTGTTCCGTAAGCGATACGAGCCTGGATCGTTACGGGCTCATCGCCCCTTATCCCATTTATATTTCAAAAGACGGATCTCTGCGTACAGGTACACAGAATATTCGCGTCTACATGTATGTGGGTATGTATGTATATACAGTTAATTGTGCAATGCCCTATCTTTGAATTCTCGTAAGGGCGTTACAGCGTAGAATTCGCGGGAGCTTTTCGAAATACATTTGTGAATGCTCGCGACGCGCACTTCTAGCCCCGTGCACTCGGCGCACTTATTTGTCTATAGGTATACGAGTATACATAGGTGCACGCAAGGGTATAAATATATACATAACCAGGCTCTCGCAACTCGACGCCTCATTCAAACGATATCGTACACGCTTTAGCGAGTCGTACGTACGTGGGTAGCTAACCCTCCACAGCCTCCTTGTCACTCTCGTAATCTCGCGCTTTTGTTTTTCTCGCAACCCTCACACGGCACACATTCTTTGATAGCCGAGTACGTACGTACATTTTTCCAGGGGATGCCGGACCAAACGGAAATTGTCTGAAATTTCGCCCTTTAAAAAAGTATAAAGCTGCTAGTCAAGCCTGCAAAGACCGTCCGGTGTCCGATACAACTGTGTTACATATGCATACAATGTGTGTGCGTGTCCGCTAAGAAGAGAGGAGACGAAAAAATAAGAATGGTTGGATGTTGCATTCAGCATGCCACCTAGATCCGGAGTTAACCCGATGGCTCGAGTTTGAGGGGCCGTTGGAGAAGCCCCACTGCGTATCAACCCTAATAACGTGGCAAACCAAAAAAGCCTCTGTCGTTTGGTCGACCAACTGGTAGTACTTGAAAAAAAAACATCTAGACGAATATCGAAAGAAGAAAAAAAGAAACATCGCATTCCAAAGCGGACAACGCGACGAGCAACATCATTGGATCCTTTCAGAAGTTGCGCGCACTCTTCACCCTATTTCTTTGGAGCAAAGGAGCAAGCTACACGGGTTAACTTTTTCCGTTGGACACTGCAGAGCAAGAGACGAATATGATTTTTGACATCGAGTGAGACACGCGAAGCTGCTTCACGTGCCCATCGAGGATGAGCCCAAGTTTCGAGGGGGGGGGGGGGGGGTAATAAAACGGCAATTTAATTCATACACTTGATAGAAAGGTCGCACGCGTGATCCAGCAGGCAATGCACGCATGACGCAGCGAGAAAGGTTGTAGGGTCCGTATAGTTGCCCAACGGAGCGCTACGTATGCCACTGCATTGGGGGTGAAAGGTCCATATTTCTGAATATGCAAACAAGTAACCGCTATTATGAGGCGCCAACGATGAAACGGCGAGTAATCGTACGTTATGAGAGTTGGGAGATACCAAGGGAGGAGCCTAATGAGCGAAAAGTATCGGGCCAAATAATGATTGAAAGCAATGGTGAAAAAAAATGGAGCAACGAGACGATAGAGGATTACTCCAGTTGAGAACCTACGGGCAAAGCACCCGATCCGGGTCGGCAGAACCGCAGAGAGGGATGGAATCGAGCGAAGAGAGTTTTTTTTTCGCTGCGGAGGGGAAAAGCGGGACGGAGAGAGGCATTCATCGCGATGCAGATGGTTTCCACATCCCTTGCGCGCGCGAGAGAGCGAATCTGGAGAGCGCGATTCTCTGTGTTGCGTGTGCTAGGTATTTGGATTCACCAGACTACCCCCCCCCCCCCCCCCCCTATACATGCTCCAATTTTGCATATACACGCCGATCAAACAAGGGCTGAATTATATTCAGCGCGTTATAAAATTCTACGCTGTAGCGCAATTTTTGCCGTCAAATTTGGCGATCGATCAATTCCTAACAAAAATTCCGTCCCTATCTCATCGAAAAGGCAATTCCATTGATGGAAGATTTTGCTTTAACCCTCCAATTCTAACCCTTTTGCCTGGCTATCTCCTATAAATCGCTTCTCGTGCTACGGTGGCCTCCCAGAGACGATTTTTTTTGCGTTTCGCTCGATCGTGATGAGCGTCCGGCTGGGATGGCAACGCACACCGGGGAGAAAAAAGGGTAGCGGCGTGTAGCGCGGTCCTGCCGTTTTGCAGAGATTTCGATAATTAATTTGAGCGAGAGAGAGAAACGAGGCGGGGGGGGGGGGGATTGAGGATTTTGTAATTGACTGCGAACGCGGAGGATTCGACCGAGCGAATAAATGGCGGCCGGGCCGACGAGTCGCGATGAATTGCGTCGGCGTAAATTTCATCCGATGCATTCGGTTATAGATGGCTGGATTTGCAGAGAGCGAAATATTCTATGATTTTATTCGATGAGGGATTTTCATTAGTTTGAACAAAATTTATTCATCCCTGCCACGGTCGCGAAACTCGTTCTATCTGAAATGAACGTGATATGACATTGCGTTGTCGTCTTCGCAAAAAGTGTGTCCATTGCCAGAATTAACACTTTTGACGATAAGGAAGAGGCACCATACATCGAATACTTTTGTCTGAAATTGAAAAAAAAGGTAACTAATTGCTAAGACCTTCAAATTTTACGATTTTATGATCTACGTGTCATATAGGGTAAAAGTGGGATAGATGCCCAACTTTTTGAAAAAAAGTTATATTTTTTAAACAATAAACGTTACGTAAAGGATTTTAATGGATATTGATGCAATCGTTCTGGATATTTGAAATAGTAAATAAAAAGCAAACGTTTATTCTACTTACGTAAGAAAAACACACCATTACTTAAGGGGGTGGGGGGGGGGGGGGGGGGGGGTAAGGTATTTTTTTGGGTTTTAAAAAAATTTTGTTATATGAATGCTTTATGGGCCTGGCATCGATGATTCTACTCAATACCTTGGTAGCCAGACAACTAAAATAAAAAATATTCACTTTACTCACCTCATGAAATAAAAAGTTGCAAGCCGGATAAGATAGCAACGATCCGTAATGCGCGATCGACATTCGATTGTTTTTCAACGCCACCGAGCGACACGTCCTATCTGTCCGCTAACTCGCTCACACTGACGCGCGGGGGACTACAACTTTCCTTATATAGCATTAAAGTTGTCAATGCGTCTTTCTAAATATGTCGGGTTAGTTTCGACGCATCTATCCCCCCATGGCAACTATCCCACTTTTACCCTACAACAAGATGCTAATCATTATTTTACCATTACCTTTGAATGTTTTAGTTATATTACGTTTTACAAAAAATGACAGAAATCACGGTTTTCAAAAAGGGTGCCTATCGGATATCCGGTACAAGGGCCCAAACTCCATTTTTCTTGTATTTGATATTAGGGGACTAATTATGTAAAATTAAACAAAACGTTTATACGGCTTAACTTTGTAATTATTCTGAAACAATCAGTCTTTATTAATTTATCTTTGATTATATAGGGACATTTTGGCATAAACTTTCTAATTGTCACTTACAAAACTTACTAAATTAGGTATCCGATATAAGGATTTGACATGACTGGATATGAACGGTAATATTTTTGGACATATTGCGAACATTATATATTTATTAAGTAAAATAAATGCTATAGTTCATAAAAAATAACAAAAGCATAAATCGTCTGGACTTACCTCAATTGAAGAAAAAAAAACACTTTTTAATACACCAAAATATTTTGTCACGCCGGCGAAAAGTAACATTAGTTCACTGATGTGCCATTTTTACTGCTAGGCAACCAAAAGTATTGCAATGGCGACATCTTACGACTAGTTATTAGTGTATAAAATAAAAAAAACAGATGTCGCTGCAGAAAAACTCGAGATAGTCCACTGTCCGAAATTAAGGCGGTCCTCTAGTTTCTCGGGTCGAAAAAATCGATTTTTTTTTCTTTTCATAAATCACATCTACAACATGTGTAGAAAATGTGTGCGAAAGAATTTTTCGATATTCGAAGTGGTTCACAAGTTACGGCCCTGGAACGGAGCAGGCATACGGAGCGCGCGCCGGGAGCGCGAACTTTCAAACGCGTTTTTCTCGAAACACCATTTTTCGAAACGGTGACCACGATATTTCAGAAACTACTGCACCGATCTTGTTCAAATTTATACAGCATCTTTAATATGTTATAAGCCAGCGATTGAACTAGGATTATCATGATTGCTTCGATAGTTTTTTTTTGTACGAGCGAAAAACTTAAGAAAAAATGAGTAAAAAATAGAATGTAATTTTCAAAAGTGTATAAGAAAGTAAATTTTTGTAATTGCGAATTCACTCTAATTCGATCGCTAGTCTTAAATATGAAGATTAAAATGCCGTTTGGTTTTTTGATTTCAGATAAGCAGAACAGTCGCAATCTTGGTCACCGTCAAGCACCTCTTTTACTTGATGTCTTCCTGTCGGTCACTATAACCTTTATTCTATTATATATTTTGACTTCAAAAAATGTGTAAAGCTTATTCAAATGTTAATAAAGATTATGCAAAAACAACGAGATTGATTATTTCGATGCTTTGCCCGTAAAAAATTATTGAAAAAGCCGTAAAAAAACAGCCGAGAAACTAGAGGACCGCGTTAAGCAACTATTCGATATATGGTGCTTCTCCCCCATTGTTGCGACATATTAAATTATTCGCGAGATGACGAATAATCCTGCTGGACACCAACATTCGTACGTCGAAAGGATTTTGAGGATCTTGAAACTCGGTCAGCAGACTCGATTATAAACTGTCGGGGGCTCTGCCCCCCTCCCCGGTGTACCCAGAGCCAGAGAGAGAGAGAGCGAGAGAGGTTCTCCCAGCCTCGAACGAACGGATACCAGAGATTTGTCGAAGGAGTGAGAGCGAGAGAAGCGTATCGCTTCCTCGTTGCTGGTAGCAAAAGCCAAGCAGAGCACAGAGTCGAAAGTCAACGGCATTGAAATTCATGGAGCATGTTAAATCGCGGAGTCGTCGGGCTTGTGTACCCGCAAATATTATCCTCGAGGTCGTTTGACGAGACGACGATACATATAACTAGGATCGACGCACCAGCTCGATTGTTCGTCGGATTGTACCAATATTGACAAAAAATTCTTAATTTTCGGTGACTCTCCTACCGTCCGTGTGAAACAATGGAAAAAGCGTCGCCCAATTTTTGTCAAATAATCAAGCCAATGACCCGGATTCTATAATATTTTATTGCACGGCTGTCTAGTCGCGACCCATTTAGAATGTGGAGCGACGACGCGCAGGGGACCGAGAGAACGGCAAATAAAAAAAAGTACCGCAAGGACCCCCAGGAGCAAGTTTTACCGCGTATACATCGTAAAGGCTCGTTTCGCGATCCACGCAAGGGGAGACGAACGAATACCCCTATCCTCTACGAGGCTTACCTGTCACCCCGATGACGAACCTGACGAGGGTATGCCCGGTCCTCTCTCTCTCTCTCTCTCTCTCTCTCTCTCTCTCTCACACACACACACACACACACACACACACACACACACACAAAAGTATATATATCATAATAATAATTTGAAATATATAATAATAATAGGAACACGGAGATATAAATGGAGCGGAAACGAGAGAGAGAGAGAGAGAACGGGGGGACGGAGAGCCCAGTTTTATATACAACGCGTATAAACGTATTACGTAGATATTCCAAGGGGGTCTCTTCTCGATACATTTTTTATGAGCGGTATTTCGCACGTTATTTCGTTATTACAAAAGCTGCGTCCACGATGTCCCAGGCAGGTTGGCCGCCGTGCCACTTGAAATTTGAAGCGATAGTCCACGGTTGTTCCCAGGTTCAAACCCCTTGTTCGTTGAAGGAAAAAAACGAACCAGGGAGTCACATCCCTCTTTGTGTGATCACTTTTCCTAGTAGCTAGAAAAGCATCCAGGCTCTGCTACTATATTATACGTGTCTGAAAATGCACACGATCGTGTCGGGCAAGGAGAAACTTTCCTGTTTGAATATAAACAGATCATATTAGGGAGGCTCGCCGCATCAATTCATATATTTCTATAACAATTTGTATGCATTGTCCCGCTGAAGGAGGGACGAAGAAAACTGCCCGCGCGAGGAATGAAACATGTGTATGTAAATATACGAAATAAAGGAAGCACGCGTAGCGCAAGTTTTTAGTCCTGAAAATAATTCCACGGGACACAGGTGGGAGAGGGGGGAAGAGATAGAAAGCGTGCGTGTCAGGTTTTCCATTTGACGCGAGAGGGAGTAAAAAAAATGTCGCAAAAACTTTCTACTCGTACACTGCAAATCCATGTGCGTTATTTGTTACACGTAAGGTGTGTAATTTTAGGAATTGATGCGTTTTAATGCTGTACACAACTTGAAACAACGCGGTTATGTGTGTTTCAGAAAATCCAAACACTTTTGATGTTTATTTTTGAACACTTGAACCGCATTCAATTTTAACATGTTATTGATGTTCTATTCAAAACATGCAGCACGTGTAATTGCCGACATTTACACGTTTAGATGTCAAATGTGTCTTGAACAATGCATTTATACGTGTTGCAGTAAACTTAAACACATTTTAGGCGTATTTGTAAACAGTTGATCCGAATTATGTATCTTATAATTTACATGTCCAATGTGAAATCCCAAACATAAGCTATATATACATATTTGAATCCTTGATACCCCGCCCCCCCCCTTCATTTCATGTAAAACCCTATATATATATATATATATATATATATATATATATATATATATATATATATATATATATATATATATATATATATATATATATATATATATATATATATATATATATATATATATATGTACAGATGTTGTTTCAAAAATCTATAGCATGATATGTGATGAAACTCTCTATT